>CATQJA010002663.1:2580000-3180000 GCA_958295435.1 Mesorhabditis spiculigera | reverse complement strand
TGCCCTATCTTTAGTGTGTGGTCGGCGAGCAAAAAACTCGGCTAGAGATCCTCGTTTAGATTTCGTGCCTGGAATAGCTGGGTTCGCGGAAAATAGCCTGAAGCCGTTTGGCCAAAACGGAACAGGTGACGCCGAGGGGTCTTTACCGTGGTGGCAAGCTATCAGAAATTCTTTAGGAAAGGGCAGGCTAGCAGAGATTCTTCAGAAAAACGCAGACTAGCTCTTCCCATTTTCTGATGCCTCACTTGCTTCCGGATTTTTTATCCGGCATTTTTTCTGCGGTTTCCCTGCGGCCGAATTTGAATTCCCACGGGTCGCAATCAAAGCTCTTTTCGGGGGGGAGAACCCTAGCGGAATTTGGTGACAGATTTTAGGAGCTGACCGGCTCGTTGAAAAAATTTGATTCCCAGACTTGCTCATTTTTGGGGTTTGACCACTTTTTCCGCAAGAATCTTTGCTAACCTGCCCTCTCCTAAAGGATCTCTGCTAGCCTGCCGTTTCCTAAAAAATCTCTGCTAGCCTGCCCCTTCCTAAAAAATCTCTGCTTGCCGCCCTGTCCCTCCCTTCCAAGTCTCTTTAAAACACACGCCAAAAGCCAAAACGTCCCCGGCTGTCCCGCCCTAGGATCTTTTTGAGCTTTTCTTCAAGCCTTGCTGGGTGGGGGGCTATTCCGCGAGGCTCCTTTGTTTTTGACAGCCCCCACGCATTCACATATACACACCCCATATACACTCATTCACATACCTCCCCAACGCTCGTCAACGACTTGCAGAGAGAGCAAAAAACCAACGGGACCGAGTTCTGCCTAGGGAAAACAAAGAATTTTTCGGGGCATGCTGGCAGAGATTGTTTGGGAAAGGGTTCTGAAGTGATCTGGAGCTCGGGAGATTGGCAGGCTAGCAGTGATTCTTTAGGAAATAACCTTAAAGGGGCTGAGAAGGAGGGTCCGCAGATGAGGACATACCTTTTGAGAATGCTTTTTCAATGGATTTGCAAGTCCAGATGTGGCAAGCTAACAGAGATTCTTTGCAACTAGATTCGAGGCGAATCGAAAGTGGGCTAGAGCAGAGATCCTTTAGGAATCGGCTTTAAAGGTGTTAGGAGGGCAAAGCGGGCTAGCAGAGATTCCTACGGAAGCGCACTAAAGGTAACTTCCTGACCAAAAATACGATTTCTGCTTCAGAACCATTCTCGAAAACCCGGATATCGATCTCGCTGTCTCTCTCTATATCGCTCTCTCTTTCTCTCTCTCTCACCTCCTTCTCCCTCTCCCTCTCTCTCTCCTGCTCTCTCCTGCTCTCTCTCTCGCTCTCTCTCTCTCTCTCTCCCCTCTCTTCAGCCCTTCCAGAACGACCACGACGAAATTCCGAAAGAAAAGACGATTAGCCGTGCCCGAATGCCCTAGGTCTACGGCCCCTTTCCGGAGAGGACAACCTGCCCCTCCCCACCTCGAGCCGACCGGATACTTTTCGGGCAATTTTCAAAGTGGACCCCAGGTTTTTAGATCCGCTTTTTAAGGAACTACTTTTTCTGGGGCTCAAAAATTGTGGAATTTTGTCTCGGAAGCCTAAGCTGCTGGAGCCTATGCATAAGCCGAAGCCTAGACCTAATCCTAAATCGGAACCGAAGCAGGCTGGCAGAGATCCTTGGGATTCATGCGTCTGGGCAAGCTACCGGTGATACTTCAGGAATGAGCGCCCGGGGCAGGCTAGCAGAGATCCTTGAGGAAAATCAGCTGATGCAGGGCAAATAGCATCGATTCTTTAAAAATTTCTGCGTCCGGGATCTAGCGAGAATTCTTTAGAAAACGGTGGACCAGGGCAGGCTAGCCGAGATCTTTCAGGAAAATGGACCGATTGAAGCAAACTAGCGGAGATTCTGTGGGAAACTACCTTTTTGACTTTTTTTGTGCTCAATTTTTTTACGTGATTTTTTTCAAACCTTCAATCCATTTTTGGTGTTTTCTGGGGCTAGCTAGCAGCGATTCTTTAGGAATTTTAGCACCTTGTATGGTTGATTGTACTCTTCAATTTTCTGATCTTGAGTGAAATTTCCTGGTGTTGTCGACCTGCCCTCTTCCAATCCCTCAACGAATCCCGAAAAAGGCAATAACCCTCCCCCTTCCCCTCCTCTTCCTCCACGTAATCCATCAAAAATTCCCGAAGACGTCTGTCTTTGCTGCCCTGCCCTCATCAGAATATTTTTTCACGTGCACCCCCTCGACACTGAGCGGGAAAAAATAATTAGGAATTTTTTGGGGCTGTTTCTGACTTTCGGATCGTAATTTTTGCGAATTTAAGTAAGTTACAATTCGGGTTTCAAAGATTTTACCAGGTTTTATTGGCTCGTTTCAAACTCTTGAAAATTTTTCGCATTTTAGCGTATTTACTGATTTTTTGTGTGTTTTCTGATATTTTTTGCCTTTTAGAAGTGCCTTTTTTCTTTTCGCAGATTTTTCGATTTTTTTTTGCTTTAGTTTTGACGTCACTGAGGTGTTTTCCTTGCTTTTCTCTTGATTCTCAGCCACGCTGAAATTTTCTGAACTTCCCGAAGACGTTGCATTACCTCTAGCTTCCAGAAAAGTTTTTAAAAATCCCTCGAAAATTCCCAAAATCCCCCTGAAAAAGGCAGCTATTGACGTTCGAGCAGCACACGGCCAGACGGGCACGCGATTTCCGCATTCTTAATAATTTTTCGTTTAGCGAAAACTGGGGGATGGAAAGGGGTTCCAGCTTTCGGGTTCTGCTCAAAAGATTAATGCGTATAGTTAAGCCTAAGCGTAAGCCTAAACCTAAACCCGGGCCTAACTGTAAAGAGTTTTTACTCAGGCTGGCGTTTTAGGATGGGGCCAAGCCTATCTTGTTCAGAATTTTTTGCTGATTCCGAATCCGTTTTCCAAATTTGCTGCGGACTTCGCGTTCAAAAGTCATTTTTGGTCTAAATTAAGCCTAAGCCGAAGCCAAGCTGGACTCTGTCTTTATCTCTCTCTCTCTCTCTCTCTCTCTCTCTCTCTCGCTCTCTCTGTCCCTTTCCTAACGATGAATTTCCAGACTTACTCCGCTCCAACTCCGCCCGGCTGGCCGACTGCGCATGCGCGAGGGATGTGGAGATGGCCACTCGGCCTCCGTCTATTGCTCATCTTCGGACCGGCGGCCCAGGCCGTTACGCTGAATATTGGTAGGGAGCGGGCTAGCAGGGATTCTTTAGGAAAGGACAGGCTAAAATATCTTTTTTTTTCAGGTACGACCTCACTAAAAGGCAGCCTCGCCTATGAAAACCTTCGGTATGCCGTGGAGAGGTGGAACGGGGAGCAGGCCGTCCACACGAACGTCGCCTTCCAAATTGCATCGCCGACTTCGGCGCGTACGCCGATAGAAGAACGGGGTAGAGGAACTTATTCCTTCCCAGTACCTTCAGATTTTATATCACTCTTTTACCGCATTTTTCAGTATGCGAGGTCGTACAGCACTCGATCGTCGCGCTGGTGATAGCCCCCAGCGAGCCGGCGCTGGATTCGCCAATGTTGCACAGTTTATGTCATCATCTACAGGTGCGTAGTGAGTGGAAGAGCAGGCTAGCAGAGATTCTTGGGGAATTTTTGACCATCTACACGTGTTTTCCAAAGAATCTCTGCTAGCCTGCCCTTTCATGAAGTATCTCTGCTAGCCTGCCCTTTCCTAAAGAATCTCTGCTAGCATCCCCCAAGCTGCTCTTAGTCTAGTCTAGCCGAATGCCCCAAAAACACCCTCATTTCCAGATCCCGTGCGTGGCCGTCTCGAATTTCGGCCTTTCGACAACCGTGAGCGATTTCCTGACCCAGCTGGGACCGAGGAGGTTAGTAAGGGGAAGAGGCCTTAAATAGACAAGAAGCGGAAGCGAGAGAAAACGAAAGAGAGAGAGAGCGAGAGAGAGAACAAGTCATGTTTCCAATTTCTAGAGGCCTAGCCGCTCAAGCTACCCGCGAGTTCATCCACAACCTGCGGTGGAACAGCTTTCTGCTAGCATATCAGGCGGATTCCGGTACACTTCTTAAAGGGATTATGAAGGAATCGACCCTTCCCCTTGGCTAGGTCTCGACAGAACCATTCTTTCGTTTTCGGACCAACGTAGCTTCTCAAGGACAATAAGAAAACATCGAAGCATGTGTGATTTGGAGCGTTGCGTAGTTGTCGAGACCTAGTTGGCGAGAAAAGTCGATTTTTGGGATTTCTAAGTTTTTAAAGAGACTTGGAAGAAAAAACTCGATCCATTTTTCTGTATTTTATTGGTTTTTAGACCTCGAGGAAGTCGCGCCGCTGATGACCGACCGGAACGATGATGATCATCTGACGATGCGGCCGAGTGTCAAGGTATACAAAAATTCCTCAATGATCTCTGCTAGCCTGCCCTCTACGACGAACAATTTTTTTAGAATTTTAGCTGGGAAAATTCAGAATATCAATTCGGAAAGAATCTCTGCTAGCCGATCCCAGCACTCGTTTTCTCTAAAAATCTCTGCCAGCTCGCCACGGATTGAAATTTCCCCAATAGTCTCTGCTAGCCATCTTATTTTTCTCTATGAATCTCCGCTAGCCTGACCCAGTTCTGGATTCCCAAGATATTTTTGCTAGTTTCCGCAAAGAATCTCTGCTAGCCTGCCACAAATCTTTAAAAAAGCAAAATCCGATCAGGAATTCGAGCCGCCGGTGCATCGGATAAACGTGAAGGTAACCATCGGGTAGATCGACACTCTTCTTTGCCGTTTCTTCCATGACCTAACAAGCGTTTTAAAGGGATTGGCAAGGCATGGTCCCCGATTTTTCGTTATGGATTTCTTACCGATTTCGCCGCGCCCGCGACACGCAACGCAACGCAACGCGCAAGCCGCTGTGGGGAGCGAACGGCGAGCGCGTTGCGTGTCGCGGCGCGTTGGGTTCTGGACCGTTAGCGGGAGGATACCAGATTTTTCGCTATGGTTCTCTACAGCCCTCTAACAAAATATGAACCATTTTTATAGCATTTTACATCGTTTTTGGATATAAAACAATAAAAAAACTTTTTGGTTAAATTATTTAAAAAATGGCCAGAAAAGGTCGACATTTTCAAATTAAACAATATTTTTTGTAACTTTTTAGCAGTTAAAAACTGCTAAAAAGACTTTAAAAATGCATTAGATATGATAAAGGTAGGCAGAAAAACAAAAGTGGTTTCCCCACCCCTGCGAAAAATCAGTCCCCCCCCCGCTAACAGACCAGAACCGTGCATTGAAATTCGTTTAAAATCCATAGCCAAAAATCCACAACCCCTGCCTGGCCCCGTACCTTTAAAATTGCAGCCTCGCCTCGCATGCGTGTTCCAAACAACCCCTCTATAGTTTCTCTGGGTGGCCGGTAGCTTTTGGAGCGGATTTTTTAGAGGGATCGGGAAGTGCGGAAAATCGGAAACATGGCGTTAAATTTAAAAAATTGAAAAATACTATACAAATTCCGATTTTTCCACTTCCCGGTCCCTTTAAAACTAAATTTGCATATTTTTTTCAGGTGAAAAAGTTGCCGCGGAGCACCGACGAGTTCGAGCCGTTCTTGAAATACATCCGGAACAAGTTGAAGCAAACGAATATCGTAAGTTTTATTGATTTCCTAGTTGTCTACCGTACTACCGCGTACTGTAAAACAGTACGGTACCGTATGCAGTCAAGAGTAGCTTGTCGTACTTACTACTGTACTCCCAGGTGGTCCACTCGAATAACATCACCATCCTGTACAGCCTCATCCAGTTGGCCAGAGGGATGAACATGACCGAGCAGCCGTACAGCTACGTCTTCACGCATACGGTAGGGGGTGTCCTGGTGCCTTTAAAGTGCCTTTAAAGGGACGTGAAAGACGTAATTCAATCAGGTACTTCCGTTCCAGGACCTCTCCCTGCTCGAAGACTTCCTCAACAACATTGGCCCGTTCCATTGTAATATCACTGGGCTGCAGCTTGTCAAGAACGACCCAATGATGAAGGTACGGTAGCCTAAACCTAAGCTTCAACCCAAGCCTAAGCCTAAGCCTAAGCCTAAGCCTAAGTCTAAGCCTAACAACGCAATTTTTGAGACCGAGTTGGCCCTTACGACCGAGACAGTATCGGCGATCGGAGCGGCGGTTGCGAAGCTTCAAGAGGTACGCTCATTCTATCACGCTCTCGCTCTCACTCTCTCTCTCTCTCTCTCTCTCTCTCTCTCTTTCTTTCTTGCTATCTCTCTTTCTCTCTCTCACTCGCCTCTGCCGATTTCAGCTCGGCTACCCTCCCCGCCCAGCTTCATTACTCTGTGATGCACGGGACAGTTGGAGAGACGGGAAACGAATGCACGAGGCAATTCGGAAGGTATTTTCCAGATATCATGTTCCCTTTAAACCTATTTTCAGCTCAATGAACCGCACCAAATGACGGGTGAAGTGGCGTTCGACACGTATGGACGGCGAAAAAACACGCGGTTTTATGGAGTGGGGAGGATCAATCCGTCTTTTGTGAAGGTTGGTGACTGGAGGCTAACAGGCGATTCTTTAGGAAAGGGCAGGCTAGCAGAAATTCTTTAGGAAAGAGCAGGCTAGCAGAGATTCTTTAGTAATTCGCGGCATCCTCGCAAGAGCGGTTTTTAATTCAGATGCAAATCTCAGAAAAGGTGTAGCAAGAAAAGTTTATTTTCACGTTTATACATTGTAAATGGTGGGGGGCATATTTTCCGATGCGTTGTGGAGATCCGATTCCCGTCTTTTGGTGTACCGCGTAGTGTGCTTACTGAGGAGGGCCGCCCATTTGCATGACGCGCTGGATTTCTTGGGCGGCGGAGGGGTTGGTGCGCTGGAGGTTCTGGAGGTAGGCGCCGATCTGCTTGTTCTTGTCGGCCATCGTCAGCGAGGTGTTGTCGGTGATCTGGAAAGGGCAGGCTAGCAGGGATTCTTTTGGAAATGCTATGAGCGGAAGCGAAAGTCCAAGTCTCAGCGTAAGCTCAAGCCTAAGCCTAAGCCTAAGCAAACGCCCACCTGAGTCAAGTCCTGGTCGGCTTTCTTGGCGGCAGCCGAAAGCCCCTGAACGGCTTGCTGATGCTGCTGCTTGGCCTGGGCCTTCATCTGATCCATCTGCTGCTTGAACTGCTTGTAGGCTGACTGAAAAGTGTCGGGTAGGCTAGAAGACATTATTTGGGAATGTAGCCTCAACCCAAGCCTCAACCCAAGCCTAAGCCTAGGCCTAAGCCTAAGCCTAAGCCTGATGGATAGCAAAGATCCCGGAATTTACTCACCTGAATAGACTGGGACTGCTGGCCGACCCAGGCATTGACCTTGTCGTCCATCTGCTTCTCCGTCATCGATTCCGAGTTTTGGAAAAGGGTCCGGAAGCTGGACTTGACGGAGTCGGAGGCCTAAATGTGGTTTTGAAGCGCGAGAAAGAGAGGTAGAGAAAGACAGAGAGAGGGAGAGCGAGAGAGAGAGAGCGAGAGAGAGCAAGAGAGAGTGACAGAAACTTACCCCCTGGAGGAATGGCGGGTCCTGGCCTTGCTGGCCTCGTTGCTGTTGGGCGGTGACGGCATTCAGGGCCACGAGGGCGATGAGGGCAATGGCGCACTAAAAAGAGGGGCTTAAGGCAGGCTAGCGAAGATTCATTGGGAATTTTGGGGACCGAGGAGCTAGCAAAGATGAGGCTATCAGAAAGTTTTCTAGGCGCTTTGCGGGCTGAGAAAAGCTAGCAGAGATCATTTAAGAAACTTGCGAATTAAGGCAGACTATCAGCGATTGTTTAAGCATTATGAAACCGAGGTAAACTAGCAGAGGTTTTTTAGGAAATTTCAAAACCAACCTGTCGAATCATTTTCTGAATCACTAATCCGTCGAATAGTGGGGTACCTAGAATTTGGGCGGCTTTTGTACCCCGGCGGAACGGCCAGGCCACGCCCATTTTGTGAAGGCGAAAGAGAGAGAGAGAGAGAGAGAGAGAGAGAGAGAGAGAGAGAGGGGAGAGATAGACGAAAAAATTTGGACGCGCAAATAGTCGAAGTTTGGTGATCAAACGCCAGGTGAAAGCGAGCCCCCGCGCTGAGTTTGTGCAGTCCGTTTACAGGAGTAATGCGTACACTCACCCATAAAATAAACCTAGGTATTCAATGGCGAAAAATAGGGTGTTTTTGATGCTCGAACGTTTGCAAAGCCTAATGGAGTTGGGGCACGACACTATTTCAAGCGTCAGGGGTAGCAAGGTTTCCCCAAAGATCTCTGCCAGCCTGCCACCAGTTTTCCTAAATTTGTGAGCTCAAGTTACCTAAGAATCTTTGCTAGCTTCGCTCTAGAATTCTGGAAGGCCTTTGCTAGCTTGCCTGACCCTTGCTGGACGCGAACTTTCCTAAAAGATCTCTGCTCGCAGCCCCGTAGCAAAGCAAAAATGCGAGAGAGAGCGAGAGAGAGCGGGAGAGAGAGCGAGAGAGAGCGAGAGAGAGCGAGAAAGATAGATAGATCGAGAGCGAGATAGAGAGAGCGAGAGAGATAGAGAGATCCAGAGAAAGGCAAAATTTTAGTACACTTGTCTAATTTCCTTGAAAATCTCTGCTAGCCTGTCTCCTAGGTTTTAAGTTTTCAGTTTCTACAAGAATCTCTGCTAGCTCACTCCCAAAATCTACAGAGATATAGTAACGACATTTTCAAAATTCCAGAGACACGTCGTTTAAATGGGCTAGAAAAAAAAATATCGTTCTCTCATTCTCCCTTTCTTTTTTTTTCTTTCTCTCTCTCGCTCTCTCTGGCTCTCGCCCTGCCAATTTTCGGTCTATTTTCTCAGGGTATCCCCCACAGACAGGGACTTTGGGTCTTTTCGCGGGTCCTAGTGTGGCACATATTTGCAGGCGCCAAATAGTTTACGCACCGGGGCGACCCGGGTTCGACTGGAACTCGCGAAAAAAGTTTGAAAAATAGACACTGGAAATTTAGCTAGCAAGCTGAAGGTTATGGTGGATTTTGAGGATCTTGGATAACCTCCAAATCTCGGAAAATTTGGGTTTTGGTGCAGGGCAATCTGGCAGGGATTCTTTAGGAAAGGACGGGCTAGCAGAGATTCTTTAGGTAAGCGCAGGCTAGCAGAAATTCCTTAGGAAAGGGCAGGCTAGCAGAGATTCTTTAGGAAAGGGCAGGCTAGCAGAGGGATTCAGAAAATTACAAAATCGGTAAAATCATTTTTTTTCAGCTCGGCAACTGGTCCGAGGAGGACGGCTGGCAGTTCGACTCCCGATATGCAAATCGGTAAGTTTTTTCGAGCTCGTGCTCTAAGTCTTCGACCCGGTCAAACACGCTTTTTCAGCTGGGAATTCGACATCGATCCGGATGCGGAAGACTTGGCCGGGTTGCATTTGCGCGTTGTCGTTTACATGGTGAACCTTATTTGGAGTTTTCAGTCTGTAGTTTGTAGTTTTGAGTAGCACCTTATATTTTTAGGCTATTCGATTAATACGCCTTGAAAAATATCATGTTTTTGACTTGTCAGAGCCCTGAAAAGACCGTTTTGAGGCGAGTGGAAATGCTCAGAATTTTACAGACAAGGTCTGATTTCCCTGTTTATAGTTTGTAGTTCACTATTTTTACTTCCTAACGCCTTTAAAATGCGACTTGTAACGCCAAATTGTCAAAAAGACTTCAAAAAGCTAGTCACTGGCCCTGACTCACGCCCTATGAAGTGCCCAAAATATAACGTGGTCGCCCCGAAAAATACCGGTTTTTTTGCTGGCCATAAAAACCGGACGCTGCCGGCCCATCGGCCCAATTATCTGCCTGGTTTTTTGCGTGAAATAATCCGGGTTCAACGCACAATGGCAGATTCGGAAAACACGTTTAAACGTGGAATTTGGCAGGGGTTCCGGTTTTTAGAGCATAGCCAAAAGTCGTGTTTTTGAAAAGCTGAAAACGCGCAAAAATCCAAAAAAAGCTCGAACAAATTGAATTAGAAGTTTAAAGGGGGCCGTGACAGCAAAAAAAACAGCATTGCAAGCTCTTTACAAATATCAATCAATTTCAGGAAGAGCCGTTCGTGATGAAAAACGCCCAGGGGCAGTACGAGGGGTTCTGCATCGATTTGCTCAACGAGATGGCGCGGGTCAGCATTTATATCTCGCTTTCTCTCGCCCGGTCTCTCTCTCCAAGTTCATCTAAGTTTTTTAGGTACTCAAATTCAACTACACGATCATCGAGGTGGTCGACGGAAGCTACGGGATTGAGGTAAGCGAGCGAGAGAGAGAGAGAGAGAGAGTGAGAGAGATCGAGAGGCGAGAGACATTCGTATTTTCTAGGACGAATCCGGACGCTGGAACGGAATCATCGGGGTCCTACAACGACATGAAGCCGATCTGTCCGTCTCGGCGGTGACGATCACCTACAGTAGGGTGGAGGTGATAGGTGAGTGAGTTACGGTCAAAAAACCCGAATTCAGAAAATAAACCCCAATTGTTCAATTTTTCAGATTTCACTCTCCCTTTCATGCATCTCGGAATCTCGATTTTGCTGGCTCGATCGCAAGAGGTAAATTTTCTCTGCTAGCCTGCCCTTTTCCAAAAAATCTCTGCTAGCCTGCCCTTTTCCAAAAAATCTCTGTTAGTCTGCCCTTTCCTAAAGGATCTCTGCTAGCCTGCCTGCTCTAAATTAATCTTCAGGATTCTTCAAAAGGTTCCCTCTTCACCTTCCTGGAGCCGCTCTCCCTAACCGTCTGGGTCTCCCTAATCGGAGCCTACCTTTCCGTGTCCTTCACGATGTTCCTGCTCGCACGGTTCAGCCCGTATGAATGGTAAGTGGGGGGGGGGGAGCTAGCAGCGACCATTTGGGAAAGGTTATTGCTGAGGCAAGCTAGCAGAGGCCAATAACGAAACATTAGCTTGACAATTCGTTTAGGTACGACATCGAAAAGATTGACGAGCGTGACCCGTCGATCGAGAATCAGAAGAATCAATTCACGATTCTGAATTCGCTATGGTTCGCCGTTGGGTCGTTGATGCAGCAAGGATCGGATGTGATTCCGCGAGCTGCTGCTACTCGAGTTGTCGCCGTCATTTGGTAAGTTAGGACAAGCTAGCAGAGATTCTTTAGGAAAGGGCAGGCTAGCAGAGATTCTTTAGGAAAGGAAAGGCTAGCAAAGGTTTTTAGGACAGGGCAGGCTAGCAGGCACTAGATTTGAGGGCAAGCTAGCAGAGACCATTTGCCACTTCAGGTGGATGTTCACCCAAATCCTCATCTCGTCCTACACGGCCCAGCTGGCTGCGTTTTTGACGGTTGAAAGGATGACGACCCCGATTGAGAGTACGGCGGATCTTGCCAGTCAGACCAAAATTCGATACGGGACCTTGAAGGTGAGTGAGAGCGAGAGAGAGAGAGAGAGAGGCAGAGAGAGGGCGAGAGATAGAGAGAGAGAGAGAGAGAGAGAGAGAGAGAGAGAAGGAGAGAGCGATAGCGCGAGAGATAGAGAGGGAAGGAGAGAGCGAGAGAGTGAGAGAGAAAGAGAGAGTTAGACGGAAATGAAATCCTAATTATCCACTTTTAGAGCGGAAGTACGATGGACTTCTTCCGGGAGAGCAAAATTCCGATCTACGAGCGAATGTGGGTGTTTTAAAGGGGTCTATCAAGTATACATGGGTCGACGCTTGCATGCGCCGCATATGCGCGGCCGGCCACGCTCTTCCGGAGCGTGGAGAGCCACGCTGACGCGCGTGCCTCTTAATAAACCACGCCGAAATGAGCGTGGCCCGCCACGCTCCGGAAACGCTTATGCAAAGCTTCTAAAAATGCAAAATCAAAATTTTCCGAGGGACATCTAAGCAAAAATCGATCCGTTTTCGAGAATTTAACTAACAAGAAGTTGAATCACGATCTATCTTGTTTATTTATCAAAATTTAAAGAGGACCCTGATAGTTATGTATCGGCAATTCATTTTTGCAAATCGAAATCATAAATATATGTCCTTTAAATTTTTGATTTGCATCTGGAATTAAATCGCGCGCGTGAAAAAGCACGCATAAAGCACCGCATAAGCGTGGTCCTCCACGCTCCGGAACAGCGTGGCCAGCCACGCTTATGCGGCGCATGCAAGCGTCGACCCATGTATACTATCAAGCACGATAATCGACCCCTTCGATCGATTAGGCCTTAACAGATACGCGGCGCTGCAACACGCCTATTTATCTCATTTTTAGCCTTTAAAAGCCGGAGACGGGAACAATTTGAGTCTATTGCAGCGTTTTTTGGAGTGACGCGTAGCTGGCGGGATCTAGTCGATTTGTCGATTCTCGTGTTTTCTAGCGCCTTTAAAATCCAAACTCAATTTTTCTAGGTGGTCAATAATGGAGTCCTCCTCCCCCACCGTGTTTGTCAACAGCAGCAGGGAAGGAATTGCCAGGGTCAAAGGTACGGACGCATTCTTTTGGGATTTGTAGACTAGCAGAGACTCTCTAGGAAAGGGCGGGCTAGCAGAGATTCTTTAGGAAAGCCATAATATTTTTCTTAAGCTGGTAACTATGCGTATATGATGGAATCTTCAATGCTCGAGTACTACATGGAGAGGGACTGCGAATTGCAGCGGATTGGCGGGTTGTTGGATTCGAAGGTGAATATCTCTCTTTGTCTCTTACGCTATCTCTCTTTCTCTCTTTCTCTCTCTTTGTCTCTCTCTGTCTCTCCCTCTCTCCCTCTCTCCCTCTCTCACTCTCTCCCTCTCTCCCTCTCTCCCTCTCTCCCTCTCTCCCTATCACCCTATCATCGCTCGCGTTCACTCTCTCGCTCTTTTTCTCTCGACGTCTCTCTCTCTCTCGATCTCTCTCTCGATCTCGCTCTCTCTCTCTCTCTCTCTCTCTCTCTCTCTGTCAGTCTCTCTTTCTCTCTCTAAAACTTCCCAGTCCCTTTAGAGCGTCTCCGGTGGTTGGCTAGACACAAGGGTAACCGATTACGACAGCAAAATCTTAATTTTTGGCTAATTTTTTTTCGTTAAAGCGAATTGGAAGGCAAAATCCACAGCGATTCCATGGCTTTTGCCTTCCAGATCCCTTTAAAATCGTCGCCACCCTAATTTTCATATGGCATGGGTACTGTAGAAATGGGTTTGGTCAGGAAACTATGTTTATTGCTATTTATCCGCAAAAAATTACATTTTAGGGCTACGGTATCGCGTTGCCGAAGGGATCGCCGCTGCGGGATATCATGTCCGGGACGATATTGCAGCTACAAGAAAAGACGATCCTCGAAGCCTTGAAGAACAAATGGTGGCGCGACCGGAGAGGTGGGGAAAGTACTGTAGCCGCGTGCCGTCGTCCCCTTAAAACGAAGCCGAAGCCTCGCCTAAGCCGAAGCCTGGCCAAAGCCGAAGCCACGCCTAGGCCTGAGCCTTAGCCTAAGCCTAAGCCTAAGCTTAAGCCTACGCCTAAGCCTGAGCCTAAGCCTATATATTTAACTTAACCGTCCCTGTCTTTTTAAACCTATCGGGCCTATCATTTTATGCAAAATTACCTTTCAATTCCAGAGGGCCCCTCCTGCGCCCCGGTCGGCGAAGCGCAAAAAGCTCACTCCCTGCAAAGTGTATTTGGTAGGCTACCGTAACCAGATCGCTCCAAAATTCCATTTTTTAGGCATTTTCTATGTATTAATCACCGGCCTCGTCGTCGCTCTATTAATGTCGATCGGGGAGTACTGTATCGAGTCGAGGCAGGACAGCTACCGGTTACGGTTGACGATATTGGGGAAGGTAGGCGTTTGAAGCTACCAATCTCTGCTAGCCTGCTCTTTCCTAAAGAATCTCTGCTAGCCTGCCCGTTCCTAAAGAATCTTTGCTAGCCTGCTTTTTCCTAAAGAATCTCTGCTAGCCTGCCCTTTCCTAAAGAATCTCTGCTAGCCTGCCCTTTCCTAAAGACTCTGCTAGCCTGCCCTTTCCTAAAGAATCTCTGCTAGCCTGCCCTTTCCTAAAGAATCTCTGCTAGCCTGCCCTTTACTAACAAAATCTACGTTAGTATGGCTCGAAAATCTTTATAAAAATTCCAGATTGTCGAATGGTACAAGCACTGGACGGGGCGAACGTCTCGAAATCGTCAAAAACTGCGCAATGCAAATTTGGACACAGCCGGCGTTGAGCAGCCACTGTGAGTACTATTGGCAAAGTATTGCGTATTCAAACGTACATACTTCTACTCGGGCGTACGCTACCGTATCTATGCCTAGGATAGTGTAATCGAACGTACAGTCGCGTACTCGGGCGTACGGCAACGTACCACAGCGTATCGAGGCGTAATCGAACGTACAAAGTCGTGCGGTACCGTACCATAACGTATCACAGTATAATCGAACGTCCAGAGGCCTACTCGGGCGTACCGTACCGTACCGTATTCTAGGGTACGGAGGCGTTAACAAGCGGACGGTACCGCACCTGAGTGTATCGAAGGGCAATCTAGCGTACATACGCGTACTCAAGCGCACGATCCTAACAACGTACAGCCGCGTACTCAGGCGTACAATAACGTACTGTAGCGTACAGAGGCGTAATCAAGCGTACGGTAGTGCATTCAAGGGTACAACAGCGCCCAATGACGCCCAGTGACGCGTACGGTAGCGTATTTGAAGGTATCGAAGCACATGTTCCAGAACACTGTAACGTCACAAAGCGTACAGTCGCGTAAAATAACATAAACCCGCTTAAAGCCGATTTTCAGTCGCGCCCCGTCCGGATCCCGTCCGAGATGAACATCCGCGTCATCCGCGAGCCGTCCATGTCCAGAGAATCGTTGCGTAGGCTGTCGAGAATGATGCCGGCCGGGGAGGAGAGTTTACTGCAGAGGAAGAAGCGGAATAGCTCGATCGGATCGTTTACAGAATACGGAGGAGGAGCCGGACGACATCAATAGATTCGCTCTCTCTCACTCTCGCACTCTCTTTCTCTCGCTCTCTCTCACTCTCTCGCATTTTTTTATTTTCCGTTGTACTCCTCATTACAATTCGTCGAATGATGCTCAACTTATCATGGTCATTGCTTTTCTTCTCCGGCGTTTCCCCACATCGTGATTAGCATATGAAATTTTCACCGAAATTTTGTTGTATATTTGCGTTTTTTGTATGAATTTTAATATCTTGACTTTTGCGGTTTTTAAGGGATATGCAAGGCGGAAATTTTGAACCAAAAATTGGGAATTTGCATGAAAAGCGCTGATTAAGCCTAAGCCTAATCCTAAGCCTAAGCCTAAGCCTAAGCTTAAGCCTGAGCCTACGCCTAAGCCTAAGCCTAAGCCTAAGCCTAAGCCTAAGCCTAAGCCTAAGCCTAAGCCTAAGCCTAAGCCTAAGCCTAAGCCTAAGCCTAAGCCTAAGCCCTAAGCCCTAAGCCTAAGCCTAAGCCAAAGCCTAAGCCTAAGCCTAAGCCTAAGCCTAGGCCTCCGGCCTAAGCCGAATTTGCATAATTTTCCGACTTCCTAGTTCCTTTAAGCCCGCAAAAACCCGCGTAAATAATCCCAAACTCGTGCCTCTCGTTTTTGTGTGCGTTTTACCATAAAGCTTTTCACCATTTATCGAATAGCCGGAAAACAACACAAAACAACAGCAATAAATACGAGGCACCCAGGCGGAATCAGTAGCCATACGGAAAAGGCAGAAAAAACCAATCGATAGATGCCAGAGGGAAAAGCGAAAATGGAATTTGATGATTTAAAAAAATCGGCTTGTCGGTATTTTTGGGGGTTTGTCGGCATTTTTCGGTCATTCGGCGACGAGCTGGCGGGCACGGCGAAGGGAGCGGATCACGAAGTAGAACGACGGGAAGGTGTTCAGCGTCGCGAAGCCGTACCAGCAGAAGCGGAACGTCGAGTGGAGCTCTCTGGAAAGGGCAGGCTAGCAGAGATTCTTTAAGGGCAGGCTAGCAGAGATTCTTTAGGAAAGGGCAGGCTAGCAGAGATTCTTTGGGGAAAGGGCAGGCTAGCAGAGATTCTTTGGGGAAAGGGCAGGCTAGCAGAGATTCTTTAGGAAAGGGCAGGCTAGCAGAGATTCTTTAGGAAAGGGCAGGCTAGCAGAGATTCTTTAGGAAAGGGCAGGCTAGCAGAGATTCTTTAGGAAAGGGCAGACTCGCAGAGATTCTTTAGGAAAGGGCAGACTCGCAGAGATTCTTTAGGAAAGGGCAAACTTGCAGAGATTCTTTAGGAAGGGGCAAACTTGCAGAGATTCTTTAGGAAGGGGCAAACTTGCAGAGATTCTTTAGGAAGGGGCAAACTTGCAGAGATTCTCTATAAGTCTGCTCCTACCGGTCATACAAATTCCCGCCAAACTGCGACGTGGTGACGGCCATCGCGATGAATTCGCACAGCGACTCGAACCCCAGATAGAACTGAAAAAAACGATTGTCCTAAGGAATCTCTGCTAGCCTGCCCCCACCATTGTGACCTCCGTGAAGAAGGCGACGATGGGCACCTGGACGACACGAGAGAGCTGATAACCCAGGGGGATGCAGGTGTACGATATCATGCCCGCACTAAAAAAACAGGTTTCCTAAGGCGCCTCTGCTAGTCTGCCATTTCCTAAAGAATCTCCGCTAGCTTGCCTACATCAACGTGACCGCGTAGAACATCGGGAAGATGCAAAAATGTGTCCAGACGGCGGCCACCTCAAGCCAGTCTGACAGCCAGAATTGATACCAATTGCAGGCCTGCCCGTACTCGCGACTGGAAGACGAGAGGATACGGTAGCGTAGCGTAGAGGAACTTCGCGCGATTTCAAGCATTTGAAAGACTATTGCGTAGCAGCATACGGAATACGATATTTTGGCGGACTATAACGCATCGGGGATACGATAGGTTGGCGATTTACAACTTTGTGATACGTTACGCTACACTTCGCAACGATACGATGCGCTAGGATAGGCTACGATCAAGTACGATACGCTACACTGGGCTCCTTTGGTGTACGCCACGATATGATAGGCTACACTGAGCTACGTTGCGCTACGATACGCTACGCCAGGTCAGGAAGGCTTACTAGCAATTGACGACTTTCAGCGCCCGGGCTCGGGGCATGAACTCGAAGAACATCATGCTCACGCTCACCACCAGCCCGAACAACTAAAAAAATTGTTTTTTTTTGGAGTTCAAGGCCTAAGCCTAACCCAATCCTGCGCCTAAGACTAAGCCTAAGCCTAAGCTTAATCCTAAGCCTAAGCCCAAGCCTATTAGCTTCAAAAACGCACGACGACAAAGATACAGTGCCACGGGTGCAGCTCGATTTTTGGCTCGCCATCCTCGTCAGGGAGAAGCGCTGAAAAATCTCGATTTCAAATCCGCAGGCATCCAATTTACGCTCGTCATCGTCTGGCGGCAGCTGAAAAAAAAACAATGAAAAAATGGAAAAGCTTTCAAACCTCGACGACGGCGGCCATCGAGTTTTTGGGGAAATGTGAGAAATCAAAATATCAGGGCAGTTATAGGGGGTATCGGAAATGCAGATGCGATATTTAAAGAGCTTTTGCCGTTGGTGCTGCTTCCTCGCTCTATCATTCGCTCTCTCTATCTTTCTCTCTCGCTCGCTCTCTCTTTCTCTCTCTCTCTCTCTCTCTCTCTCTCTGTTTCTCTCCATCTCTCTCTGTTTCTCTCGCCCTCTCTCTCTCGCTCTCCCGTCTAGTCTAGCCGGCGTAGACGCCAAAAACCTTGGAATGTGCTTTTCGTCTACCAGATTAACAACGCCCTTGATGCGTACAGCCTTTAAAGGGATATCAAAGTCTGGCGAGAGATCGAGAGAACGCGATATAGAGATAGATAGCGACAGAGAAAGTGAGAGAGAACAGAAAAATTCCCTACCGTACAGTCACGATGAGATGAAAGAAGGCCAGGTGGTTTTCTCGCTTTCCCTGCCCCGAGCGGCTGTGTTGAACTGTGATCGTGACGTAGAAGAGAAAAAGAGCGAGCGAGAGATAGAGAGACATAAAGTCAGAAAGAGAGAGCGCGAGAGAGAGAGAGCGAGAGAGCGAGAGAGAGATGCCCCCGCGGCATCCCCCCTCGAAATACCCGTTCCTCTGGTGCGTTCCCGGCTGGCAGGAATTCCCTGCGGTTACGTGTTATTTTGCATACTCCTTCCCATCCGAAAGAATCTCTGCAAGTCTGCCCTTTCCTTCCTAAGGAATCTCTGCCAGCTTGCCAATTGATTCGACCATATCAGTTAGTGCAGACTATTGTGGAAGCTAGCCAGGCCTCATGGGCTTAATCAGGCTAGCAGAGATTCTTCAGGAAAGGGCAGGCTAGCAGAGATTCTTCAGGAAAGGGCAGGCTAGCAGAGATTCTTTAGGAAAGGGCAGGCTAGCAGAGATTCTTTAGGAAAGGGCAGGCTAGCAGAGATTCTTCAGGAAAGGGCAGGCTAGCAGAGATTCTTTAGGAAAGGGCAGGCTAGCAGAGATTCTTTAGGAAAGGGCAGGCTAGCAGAGGTGCTTTGCTTTTTCTCCCTTAAATGCCATGCCAATCGCTGTCCTCCTAGCTAGCCGTTCGCGCGTATCGTGACGTAGTTGTGGTGCAACCCCCTCTGGCGGCTAGAAAGAGGGTGGATGGCCTTGGTGTTGCAGGAGGAACAGAACAACCCAGCCTTTTCTTCTGATCTCTCTCTCTCTCTCTCTCTCTCTCTCTCTCTCTCTCTTCTCCCCCTGAAGGCATTACAGACTCACAGACCCCCCTTCTTTTCCACCCACCATTTATCATGCCAGATCCGCACTCCGATACTCTGTTCTCGCGTTGCCTCTTTCGCCGAAATCTCGCGATTTCCGGAAATTCCCCCGGAAATGCCGGCAGCTTGAAGCATCTTTTTGCAGCTTGCACAGCTCATTTTTCCGGAAGACACCTATTTCCGGTCTGAGTACGATTTACTGCGGTCCAGTACTGTAGGCATTTGGCCACCGATAGCGTACGTCACGACGCCCTAGGGTCGGTTAGGAAAAGCTAGGTTATGCTATGCTACGATACGCTACTTCATGCTACGCTACGCTAGGATACGCTAGGATACGTTGCCTGACACTATGATGAGCTACATTACGGTATTTGACGTTATGCCACGATACACTACGATACGCCAGGATACGCCATGATACGCTTCGATACATGCATTTTTAGATACGGTATGATACGCTACGCTCGCCACGATACGCTACGATACAATGTACGTTAGGACATAGGCAATGATACAATACTGACGACTGCGACGGAATCTGATAGGTTACGTTGCTTTGCAAGCGACACTACGCTGCGCTACTCCGGTTTTTCTTGGTTTTTTCGTGAAGGGATGCTAGCAGCGACTCTTGCGGATTTCCGGCAAATGTATACCAGTAGAGATTCTCTAGGATTCCATTCGAGCAAGGTAGCGGAGAAATTTTTCGATTCCGCTATGGGAAGCTTGCAATGATCCCTTGCGATTAGCGATGCTGGCCAATCCGACTATCGACAAACTACGGTATTCACTTGTTACGGTAGTTAGGGACTAGAATATGCTGACAAATCTGTGACTCATAATACCTCTCGCTCACGTAGTCTCTCTCGCTCTCTCACTCTCGCTCTCTCTCTCTCTCTCGCCCTCCTCGAGCGCCCGAGATTCCCCGTCCTCATCTCAAGGTCGCCCCCATTTGCATACAACTCATAAGACCTCACTACACCATCTTTCTCAGGTTTACAACCTATCGACTGCCAACTTTATTTCTTTTAAAGGAACCCTACTAGCTGGCTCTTTTCTAAAAAAACTTTGCCAGCCTGCCCTTTCCTAAAGAATCTCTGCTAGCCTGCCCTTTCCTAAAGAATCTCTGCTAGGCTCCCCGCTTTTGGACGCTTTCCTTCTCCAAGGTTCTCTGCTAGCCTGCCCTGCCCATTTATTTTTCAACTTAATTTTACCTTTGTTCTTTCCCGAATGATCTCTGCTAGCCTGCCCAAACCCCTTTTATAGACATGAATTTTCATGCATCATAGTTCTAGGGATGTATTTTCATGTTTAACATTCAGAAAATTTTCTCTAGCGTTGCAAGTTTGATTTCCATTCCCAAATGATCTCTGCTAGCTTGCTCCTTCTATTCCCAAATCATCTTTGCCTCATTCTGTAATTTTTGAGACATAAATTTTACGCATTTAACTGTAGTTCTAGGGTCCGTAAATGCCATTTTCAATATTCAGTATTCGTCGCAGGCCTTCGCCCCCGATTCGGATCGATGAATGGGGTCCTTCCTTCCCTTCTTCTCTTCCTTTCTTTGTCAGGCGAGAGTCTCGGAATGCGTCTCTGCTGTCTGCGCTCTCTCAGCAAATATACTCTCTCGCCGCCCATCCCTCAAACCCCTTATGGCCGGTCAGTCTTGCACCCTATTCTGTGCCCCAATCGGATTCTGATCTCGCTTGATTCGAGGGTACTTCCGGATCTGGGGCAAGCTAGCAGAGATTCTTTAGGAAAGGGCAGTCTAGCAGAGATTGTTTATGAAAGGGCAGGCTAGCAGAGATTGTTTATGAAAGGGCAGGCTAGCAGAGATCTTCTAAGAAGCTCCTATCGTGAATCCCATATTCCCGATTCCTGATTTAATCCCTGATTTTTGACGAAAATCTAACAAAGGGAAGCTGGCAGCGATCATTGCGGAGCCATCTACCTTCCCTCGTTCTTTCTTTTTCTCACTCTCTCTCGCTCTCTCTCGCTGTCTCTTTCCCCTATCTCGCGCTCTATCTTCTCTCGCGCGCTCGCTCTCGCTCTCACTCTCGCTCTCTCTAACTCTCACTCACACTCTCTCTCTCTCTCTCTCTCTCTCTCTCTCTCTCTTGTTCTCAAAATCTTGAATTCAGAAGCAGCCCCCTCCCCGGGCCATTGAATGCACGCAGTGATCGAGCGGGTCCTCCGGCACAAGCACCTCCAGGTAAAATTTGAAGGTTTTGCGCGTAAAAATATCATTCTTCCTTTTTTTACGATTTTATTCATCTGACAAATCTCATAATATTTTTTGGTATTCTTTCAGTAAATTTGCCATTGTTGTAGTTTGTAGCCTCGGTACACCGATGCGTCTACCCAGTCGGGTGCAAGAAGCATAACTTTGATAAGGAACGCAGCCGGGATTCGGGTCACTAAAGGGCAAATCTAGGCATGTTAAAGGCACCAGGAATGCTGGAATCAACATAGAAATTATGTTGGAATCCTGAAAAAGCAAAAAAAAAAATAAAAAAAACTGTTTTCAGTCCTCCTCCCAGCTCTTCGCCCTCTCCGACTACGATGTGATCTCGGATCTGGTGGGTGGCTATTTTTAAAGGGACTGGGAAGCGCCAAAATTTTTCTTTAAAAAGAACGCTTTGCCCAAAAGGCATAATAGTTTCGAATCGAAATTTCCATGTTTGGCGAAAGTCATTTTCGCGACTTTGCCGACCGCTGAATCAGCACCAAACACGGCCAGGGGTTCGATTTTCAAGGCAAACAAATTTATGGGAGCCCTTAAAAATCGGCAGAATAGGGTCTAGGCAGGCTAGCAGCGGTACTTAGGGAAGAAAAATTATGGTTTCGAACGAAAAGAGCCAAAAAAAGATCATTGCATCATGATAGGGATCAGGCTAGCAGAGAATCTTGGAGAAACGCGCACGCTTGCCTTCATTCAGCACACCGTCTTCGGGCTGATCAAGGAGATTTTGCACGAGCGGGGTTATGGCTCGAGGAAGGAGGACCAGAGCGTGGTTGAGCTGGTCTTGGCACGGATTCTGAATGCGATACGGTGAGTTTCACATGATTTTCTCACTTTCTCTCTCTCTCTCTCTCTGTGTTTCTCTCAAATTTGCTCTCTTCAATAGCCCTTTAAAATTCGAAAGTCCGCCGGCCAAACAAGGAGCTAGTAGCTAGATAGCTAATGTTTGTCTAGAGGAGCCTCTCGTTGTCCTCACTGTCTTATTATGCACAAATAATACTACCCGACCCAAGGCACAAACATATGGCGAGAGAGGGAGAGACAGAGAGAGAGAGAGTGAGAGAGAGAGAGTGAGAGAGAGAAAGAATATCTATCTGCAAGTGGCCTACGTATAGATACAATTACTAAACGCCGAAAGAGATGCATGAAAATTTGGATTCGAAAAGGCTAGCAGAGATTCTTTAGGAAGGGGCAGCCTAGCAGAAATTCTTTAGGAAAATGACCGGAAGGGAGCATATTTCAGGGAGACCAGCTCGATCGAGACGTATTGTGCGCAGTTGGTCGACCTACTGGACTGCTGCTTACAGTATCCTATGTCGATCAGGTCAGCTAGCAGAGATTCCTTGGGAAATTTTCGTCATTTTTAGGTCCACCGAGAAGATATCTTCGCATGGCAACGAAACTTACTGCGACTCGGCTCACTGCAAAGTGGCCGTGGAGATTTTGTCGAGCCTGTTTATGGTAAGCTGGCAGAGATTTTTTGAGGAATTTTGAAAGGCAAGCTAGCAAAGATTGTTTAGAAATTTTGAGAAACATACTAGCAGATATTTTTTAGGAAAGGGCAGACTAGCAGAGATTCTTTAGGAAAGGGCAGGCTAGCAGAGATTCTTTAGGAAGGGGATGCTAGCAGAGATTCTTTGCCAAAGAAAGACAAACACTGTTTTAGTACTACTCCAAGAAACCGGTGATGACGCTGGCGATTCCTGTCGCATTAAGGGTAAGTACAGATTACAACAACCGTAGAAAACTTCGAATTTTAGGCCCTGAGCTCGAACAACGCGGATCTAAGCCGGAACGTCATTTCGTATATTTCGTTGTCGGCGGTGCATTGCGAGAGAGTGTTGGCGCAATACGCCATACAAATCGCTGGGCATATCGTTGGAGGTAAGGGAGAGAGAGAGATGGAGAGAGAGAGCGAGAGAGAGAGAGAGAGAGAGAGAGAGAAAGAGCGAGAGTGAGAGAGAGAGCTGGAGAGAAACAGAGAGAAAAGGCATTTGTTTCAGGTAAACACGCCCTCTTAAAAGTGCTCCCCCAAATCTACGCCGAAAATAAAGAAGCTCTCCACGCCCATCTACCCCAGCTGATGCGTCTTTTGGACCAAAACGTAGCCCTCGAGGACAAGAGATCACTGCTGCAATTTGCGTCCAGAGTAGCTGCGAGTAATGCCGAGGTAAGGGGCGGGATAGCAGAGATTTTTTAGGAAAGGGCAGGCTAGCAGCTACTCTTTAGGAACGGCAAACACATAAAAAGCCATTTTAGCTCCTCATTCCCTACCTCCCCCGACTCACCCAGTTCCTGAACAAACCCGCGACCTGCTTGCCCGTGCTGCACATCTACCAGCCGCTGTGCGCCCAGGGGAAAGCTCATGTGAGTTTCTCTCTCTATCTCTCTATCTATCTATCTCTCTCGCTCTTTCTCTCGTTAGCGCTACATTACAGCTGCTCACCGAGACCATCCTCAGCCTGGAAGAAGCCACCGAGGATCCGGCGCTGAAGTGCCATGTTCCGGCGATTGTCAATGTAAGGGTATCCTAAGCCCAAACCTAAGCCTAATCCTAAGCCTAAGCCTAAGCCTTAGCCTAAGCCTAAGCCTAAGCCTAAGCTAAGCTTAAGCCGGGGTCAAGCCTAAACCGAAGCTTGGGCCTAAGCCTAAGCCTAGGCCTAAGCCTAAGTTGCCGTATAATACCATTTCTCTAGGCTATCGCGATGATTGGAAGATCTTCAACTTCTTCCCTTAGCTTATCACTTGAAGCTCTCCTTGCGATCGCCAAAAAAGTGCAAGCACCTACGGTAGCTACGGTACTATCGGAAATTGAGGGTAAGCGCGAGAGAGAGAGAGAGAGAGAGAGAGAGAGAGAGCGAGCGAGAGAGAGAGCAAACGACAGAGAACCTCATCTATTCAAGTCCTATTTCCAGCCCTGGCTACCGTATCCCCGGATTCCCTACGACCGTACGGGGCTCGAATCGAGAGCATCGCCAAGACGTCCCCAAGCGTTAGATCGCTGTGCAGTAGATTGCTGGAAATGGCCAACGCTCCCAGGTGACTTCAATGGGCTTTTTCAACCTAAAAAATTGATGTGCAGGGCCGATAAAATTACCGTAATCCCGATTCGGAATGACAACTCGTCGGACTCGCTGCTGTCGCGGAAGGATCGGAGTCGATATGATAGCTCAACGTTGGGGAGGTAGGAGAGAGAGAGAGCGAGAGAGAGCGAGAGAGAGCGAGAGAGAGAGATGGCGAGAGAGTAAGAGCGAGAGAGAGAGAGAGCGAGAGAGAGAGCGAGAGAGAGAGACAGAGAGAGACAGAGGGAGAGAGGGAATTTTCATTTCAGTCGTAGCCGCTACACCGGAGGCGAGAGCTCGACCACCCAAACTGTAGATGAACTGGACCGGAATACCGAGGTATTTTTTTTCTGGATTCTTCAGAAGCCCTCAAAAAAACTCTGCTAGCCTGCCCTTCTCAGAAAACCCCAGAAAACAAGCATCAAGAGCCTCTTTTCCAGAGCCTCGCCCAAGTCTACCAAAATCGCAGCAACTCGAGCCTGTCGAAGTACAAGTCTCGCAGCTATGTGAGCGTGACGGCAGGGCAGAGGTACGGTAGTTTTATAGTTATTTATATTTATTTATATTTTTGATATTTTGGACCCTTAAAAGAGTCATTTTAGTCAAAATTCCGCCTCGGAGACGGCGTACAACTCCCGCGATCTGTCGATGGCCAGCATCCCGGGACCGTCAACGAGGTAAATTAGGCTTAGACAACCGCTGAACGGGGTTCAGACCTCCCGATTACTCGTCGCTAAAGCGGAAGCCTCCGCCCTCGCAGGCTACGCAGCAGAACAAAGCCCAGACCCTGCCGACGACGTTCGCCCCAACGCAAATTCAGGTGGGTTGTGGAGAATGGTAATCTGGTTCCTTTGCTCTCCTCCTCCCCCCCCCCCCCCCCCCCCCCCCCCCCCCCCCCCCCCCTCTCTCTCTCTCTCTCTCTCTCTCTCTCTCTCTCTCTTCAACTCTGGAATTTCAGATGTGCCGCGACGGTCGTGTCCGGCCGGTCGGCTACAAACGTTCTCAACTCGCCCCAATCGAAACAACTTTCCCGGTCACCTCCACGGTGCCGATAACGACGTGTACGGTAGGTGTCTCACCCTGTCGCTATAAGTTCCATTTTCCAGTTTCCTAAAGTTATTGAAGAAGAGATGATTTCGGAAGAGCCGGCCGAGCCCTGGCAGGATACGGTAGGTGGCGTTTTGCGAACTTTTTGATATTTTTAAATCACTGTAATCGTACTGCACCGGCTTCTAAACGTTTTGACAATTACGCCGTACCGTAATCGGCTAAGCTTCCAGATTACAGTTGCTTTTTTCAGAAATCCATCGATCGTGGCGATGTTGTACGGCAGTTCGTCGACCACCGGCGCAGCAAGATACGGTAGGTTGACTAAGCCTACGCCTAAGCCTAAAAGCAATCGAAAATCCGTATTTTTTTAGACGTTACGTGGAGGAGGTTTCTTCGCGAATGCCGATCCCGGTGCAGTGTACGGTAGAGGGAGGGAAAGGTGATTTTTTTTGTGGCCTGCGTATCTTTCTCTCTCTCACTCTCTCTCTCTCTCTCTCTCGCTCTATCTACGTTTTCAGGAAAACACCGTATGCGTATCCACTTCTCCTGCCAAGTCCGATCGACCTACTGTATTTTCCACGCCGACAATCTTTACGGGATGAAGACCAAATCGCCTTCGCTGTGGCTTCATCTGATGTTTTTGCAGGTAGTCTCAGACTAAGCCTAAGCCTAAGCCTAAGCGTAATCCTGCTTTCAGATGGAGTCATCCTCTCTCACACAAACCGGCCAAGTCCTGTGCCAGTCATCAGGAGCCTACCGTACCCTCGCGAATTGTTGGTCATGTCTCCCGTCTTCTGTGACGAAGGGAAGACCCTTCGTCACCCTAGTCACCAGTGCATTTCCGCCACAAAAGGTAGGTGATGCGGGCAAGCTAGCAGAGATTCTTTAGGAAAGGGCAGGCTAGCACAGATTCTTTAGGAAAGGGCAGGCTAGCACAGATTCTTTAGGAAAGGGCAGGCTAGCACAGATTCTTTAGGAAAGGGCAGGCTAGCACAGATTCTTTAGGAAAGGGCAGGCTAGCAGAGGTTCTTTAGGAAGGGTAGGCTGGCAGAGATTCTTTAGGAAGGGTAGGCTAGCAGAGATTCTTTAGGAAGGGTAGGCTAGCAGAGCTTCTTCAGGAAAGGGCGGGCTAGCCGAGTTTCTTTGCGGAAAATGGTGACGTGGGAAAGAAAATCTAAACCTTTCAGGAACAAGAAAAGCTTGCGCGAGAGCTCGACGAGAATGCGTTGTGGGAATTTTTCCAGCTCGACGCTGTCACCTCAAAATGGGCATGTTTAAGCTGCGCGCATCCGGATCGAGTACGGTAGGTTATCTTAGATAGAGAGAGAGAGAGAGAGAGAGAGTGAGAGCGAGAAAGAGAGAGAGAGAGAGAAGAGAGAGAGAGAGAGAGAGAGAGAGAGAGAGAGAGAGAGAGGAAATAGATAAACCTTTTTTACAGCACCTTCGTGGAGGAGAAGATGTTGTGCGGGGAGCTGAAGGAGAAGCGGGGGCGCTGGAAATTTTTGCGGCGATGGCATACCAAGTTTTTCACGCTCAGCACGGCTTCGCTGACTTATACGACTGGGATGCCGTCGAGTGGGGAGGTGGTGCGACAAAATGTGAGTTGAGAAAGAGCGGGAGGGAGAGAGAGCGAGTGAAAGAGAGAGGGAGCGAGAGAGAGAGCGAGTAAGAGAAAACGTTTTCAGAACCACTTCGAATCTCCCTCCATCGATTTGAGGACAATTCGGGTCGTCCGAAGCTTGTCTCGAGGAAACAAGAAGCGGAAAAGCTTGCGGAAAGCCTTTGAGATCTGTACGCAGGAGAATAAGAGCTACGTATTAAAGGTAAGTGGCTACAGAATAAGGGCAGGCTAGCAGAGATTCTTTAGGAAAGGGCAGGCTAGCAGAGATTCCTTAGGAAAAGGCAGGCTAGCAGAAATTCTTTAGGAAAGGGCAGGCTAGCAGAGATCTCTAGATACTGCTTTTCAGGCCACCGACGAGCGCAAGGCCGAGGAATGGCTCCAGTGCCTGCAAGTCGCCATCGCAAATGCTAGGCGCGACGACCCAACCCACACTCTTTGATCTCAAAAATTCAAAAAAATTTGATTATTCGTTTCTAAGATCTATTCTGCGCTTTCCAACCATACCTGTGATTTCTTCAGATTTTTTATTCGCTAGTTTGCATTTCCAAAACTCCAGTCACAGCCACGGCTTTCACGTCTCTACAGAGACACTGAGATTCAACATTTATTTTTTTTGCTGCTTTCTGTCTTATGCCTGTTTTAAGAGATCCCTTAAGCTTAGGCTTAGGCCTGGGCCTAGGCTTCATTGGGATTCCTTGGCTTAGGCTTAGGCGTAGGCTTGGGCTTAGGCTTAGGTCTCGATAGCTACGCGAGGCTCCGTCTGATTCCAACAAGTTTACGCTCTGTCGAGACCTCGTGGATGGAAGGGGTCGATTCTGGCGCTTCCTAAACCCTTAAAGCCACTTTTTGATGCTTATTGCTTTTGCTCAAAGTGATTCTCGCCAAAGCATTTACTACCGTACCCAATTTTCCTTGTTTTTTGGTGATAAATTCGTTGGAAATGCGCGTTGTGTTTGTCTGTCTGTCCCTGTTTCTCTCTCACCTCTCTCTCTCTCTCTCTCTCTTTCTATCGTTGTCTTCTGGCGTACAAATTGTGTAAAATTTTTATGTACAGCAAATTTGGATTCAGAAGTAAAGGAGTTAGCCCCATCTGCCGAATCCTCCTCGTCCGAATCCTCCTCGTCCGAAGCCTCCGCGTCCGAAACCGCCCCTTCCGAATCCGCCTCGGCCGAATCCGCCCCTTCCAAAGCCGCCACGTCCGAATCCACCGCGTCCGAACCCGCCCCTTCCAAAACCGCCCCTGCCGAAGCCGCCGCGTCTGAAAATCTCGTTTTAAAGGGACCGGGAAGGCAGGTTTTGGTCGATTTTCTTCCGATTTGTTTGCAAGATTCCGACCAGCTTCCGAGGTACTTGACCCTTAGCGGGGGAGATCGATTTTGCCCGATAATTTCGTACGGCCCTATGGCAAAACACATTCCATCTTTACATCATTTGAGACGTTTTTTCGATAGACAAAAATCATAAAAAATAAACAAGGTTTAACAATATATGGTACTCACCCGAATCCTCGTCCCCACTGTCGCTTCACGCGCACGGTGCCCTCACTGAAAAAAAAACATAAAACAAATTTTCGATGGATCCTGACTTGAGCTCTGGATTAAAGGTACTGGGAAGCAAAGTATTCAACCCCAGCCCACAACTAGGTCTCGACAGTTACTCCAAAATACGCATAAATATCGCCTTGCGAGCGTCTTTTTTGAGTGCCGAGTACTGTCTAGGTCTCGTCGACAGGAGGAATCGAATTTCGAGCTTATAAGGTAAGCCGATGGGTTTAGGATTCGGCCCAAGCTTAGGCGGAAGCTTCAGCATGAGCCGAAGCCCGCCTAGGCTTGTTTGAGCTTAGACTTAGCTTAGCTTAGGCTTACTGTCTCTCCCGCTCCGCACCGCCAGCATCTGCAGAAATTAGCAGGATGGCCAGGAACAGGAAGGCAAAAATGTATGTGGTGTTCATCTGAAAAGAATTAATGGAAAAAAGAATAGGAAAAGAGAGATAGAGAGAGAGAGAGAGAGAGAGAGACAGCGAGGGATAGTGAGATATCTAGCTTTAAAATTCAGTCTTTTCCAAGGATACTTCGATGGTATAGTCTGCTGATGGTACAACTGTTATCCTATCCTTTATATGGAGCAACAGGGCGAGAGAGTGAGAGAGCGCCGAGATGCAGAGAGAAAACAAAAAAACAAGAATGTTGGGGGTGACGTCCGGTTGTTGGCTAAACCGGGGTTGCTGAGTGAGAGAGAGCGAGAGAGAGAGTGAGAGAGAGGGAGAGATATCCATGTCCCGAGCATCCATGTCTTGATCCATTTTCCAGCCCCCCCCCAGTTTTCCCCAAAGATCATGCGCAAATTGGCCGAACTGGGGGAGGCACACCGTGTGAACTACCGAAAATAATAAACCCCTGATTTTTGTTTATAGTCCACTCGCGGAATGGGGCACCCTTTAGCAAAAGATCAGCGCCAAGGCTTCGGGAATCATGGATTAATCGGGTTGGGAATCCAGGGAATCAGCCTAACCAAGGAAAACACGAAACTTAAACTTATCTAGGAATCCTAGCGCCTACACCAGCCCCTTCCAGGTTTCGTAAGAAAATTTTTCCGGCACTATTTCTCATGCTCTTTCAGATGCAGCATTCAGAACGATTTCGCAAAGCTGATTTCTCGCGGAATCAGCCTAGGAAGGCACAGCCGATCGGGCCTGCCGGGTGTCTAGGTGAAACTTCAAAAAATCGTAAAATCACAAACTAGATTTTGCAGCTATGCCAGTTAGCACATTGGAATCAGCGTTTCAAGCTGGTTCCAATGAGTCCAGGGCGAAATTCTGACGAGCTTGACTGGCTGAAGCGAGTTTTCGAAAAAAAAATCGATATGGTCCCGCTGTCGGTATTCTGGCCTCGAGGGTGAAGCTGTCATATTTTGGTTGTCCGGTTATTATGGGGGACAATTAGCATATTTTCCTTGAATGTCCCAATCGTAGAAAACGCAAAATCAGGCACCATTGTTGCGCGGCCCGATCTGGCGATCGCCAGCTGAAATGAAGCTGCTGCTACTGCCGCTTCTGCTTTTTGCGGGCAACTTGAAAGCTGATGAACCGAAAAGAGCGGTATGTAATGCAAACGGGACGGTTCTTTCGCATTATCGGGGGGCAGTGGGACGGAAACTACTTTTTTTCTTAGAATTGAGTTGGCTGAAATGCAGTACCGGCCCCCACTTACCGTATCTCGGCTCCCTGTTGATCTACAAATGTGTAAAGTATACCAAAATGTTCGTCTTGCTCTGGCGAGTATTTTGGTATACTTTACACACCTGTAGATGAACAGGGAGCCGAGATACAAAAGTTGGGTGCCGGCTGGGGGGGGTTTCGAGACCCTTACCCTAGGAATTTCTAAATTAATAAAAAATTGTTGCGCCTCCCCCCGATAATGCGAAAGCACCTTTCAAATTTTTCAGAAGCTCATCTGCGATTTGACGGCCGAGCCGTGGAGCCATTCGCAGGGATGCACGGAGGTGACGCGCGAGATCGTCGACAAAGACCCGGGCGTCGCCTTCAAAGAAATTGTCGACCTCGGCACTTTTATCTACGAGATCGTATATGGTTCGTGCTAAAAGCCGTCCTCTACTTTTCGAACAACAGGGCAAGAAGAACAAAATAATCACCATTGAAGTCTGGAAAGATGCACTTAAAAACGCTATAATTTCTGAAATCGGGTTATTTTAGAAGCAAAATATTCGACCTCAGCCTTCGACTGGGTCTAGACAGTTACGCGCCAATCCTAAAATACGCTTAAATGTCGGTTTTGCAAGCGTCATTTGGGATGTTGCGTACTGTCTAGACCTAGTCGACGTGAGGGGACAAATTTCGAGCTTATCGGCTAACTCCAAGTTTTGATTTTTACTATAAGAAAAATTTTTGGTCATGGCCCCAGACTCATACTCCCAAGAATCCTGAAAACTCGTTCTCGAAATTCAAAAAAGTTGGGTCTACCCATATTCCATTTTTTACAGAGAAGCCCCTATGATTTACTTGGATGCTTTTAGAAGTTTTAGAAAGAGGACGTATTTTCGAAAAAAAGTAACCAAAACTTGGTGTTGGGCAGAAAGTTCCGGTCAAAAAACAAAATAAAAAATCGTGAGCGGATTCGAACCCTCGTCAGTATTCTATCAAGCGAGTAGCTTACCACTCGGCCATCCAACTGGTGATTCCATACTGATGGGAGAGCCTCATAAACCTATCGCTAATGCTAATTTTTCGGATGTAAATCATCATTTTCCGGAAGTGCTGTATCTCTGTCCAGAGGCCCATTTAGGAAATTCTGACTAGACCGTTGGAATCGCCGTCGTCGAAAACCTAGGGGTAGCCGCGAGCGTTTTTCGAAATTCCACCGTGCCAACTTGAGGTTCCCTTGTAAGCTTATAGGTCGTCTCAGTTTTAGGCTTAGGATTCGGGTTAGGCTAAGCTTAGGTTAGGCGTAGGTTTAGGCTTAGGCTTAGGCTTGGGTTGGCTTAGGCTTGGGCTTGGGTTGGCTTAGGCTTGGGCTTGGGTTGGCTTAGGCTTAGGCTTGGGTTGGCTTAGGCTTAGGCTTGGGTTGGCTTAGGCTTGGGCTTGGGCTTAGGCTTGGCTTACGTGCAGTTCCCTCTCTCCCCCGCCGACCCCCACTTACCGTATCTCGGCTCCATGTTCATCTACAGGTGTGTAAAGTATACCAAAATACTCGCCAGAGCAAGACGAACATTTTCGTATAGTTCACATACCTGTAGATGAACAGTAAGCCGAGACATAAAATTTGGGTGCCGGCGGGGGGTATGCTGCACTCTAACCTTCGGCTTAGGCTTGGGCCTTTCTATCGTTAGGCTCACTTCTGCTCAACTGCTATTCCAGCATGCCCGCAGAATCCAAGCGAGTATGTGCACTACTGCCGGTGGCGACGGTCGCGCAGGTTCAACTTCGTCGTGCCCATCGAGCCGGGCTGCTGGCGCTACGCGTGGAAGGAGAATCCCGAAGACGGCAAGCATGTTTGCGGTTTGTTTTGCTAGCGTTTCGAGAGAGAGCGAGAAAGAGAGAGAGAGAGAGAGAGAGAGAGAGAGAGAAAGCGAAATAGAGAGAGAGCGAGAGAGAAAGCGAGAGAGAGCGTGAGAGAGAAAGCGAAATAGAGAGAGAGAGCGTGAGAGAGAGAAAGAGAGAGCGAGAGAGAAAGCGAGAGAGAGCGTGAGAGAGAAAGCTAAATAGAGAGAGCGAGAGAGAGAGATAAACTTATACAGGGTGTCCCAAAAAAAAACCCCCCCTACCTAGCGGTCCGCAGTCGATTCCGATTTTTACGATTTAGGTATCTATCGAAAGCTCTCGAAAAGGCGAGAAAACAAGGAGGGATGAATTTCTTAATTAAGCCTTTTTATTTGCTAATTTTATGTCCAAAAACCATGAAAACTGCTGATTTATGCGAGATCTGCATGCTAATTGCGAAATTCCTGATAAAAAATTCTTGGCTTTTTAGGAAAACCTGAAATATCGATACAATCAGATTAAATCTTAGAAAACGAAACCCGCTTGTTTTCTCGCCTTTCCGAGAGCTTTCGATTGGTATAAAAATCATTCCGATCCGATCCGATTGACGGCCTCCAGAGGGGGGGTTTTTTTGGGACACCCTGTAGAGATGCATTTTTCCAGTCGACGGCTTTGACCTAACTGAGCAAGAAGCAGGGAAGTATTGGCCCCAGCGGCCGATGGAATTGCGTGCGTTCAACGTGCGGTTCAACGCACTCTACAGGCACTACTTCCCCGATCAGGTACGGTATTTTGGACAGTAACTAACCTGATTTTTTCCTGCTAACCCCCCCCGCTAACAGTACAGTTCCTGAAATTTCAGAACAGACTCGATCCACGCAGGGTTGCTTCGCGCGGCGCCGTCCATTTTGCCGTGGGCTGCTTACTTTTAGGCTATCTCTCGTTTTTTCTCTGTCTCTCTCTTTTTCGCTCTCTCTCTCTCTCTTCTCTCTCTCTCTCTCTCTCTCTCTCTGTCTCTCTCTCTTTCTCTAATTACAATTTTCCAGTACATCACCTGCGACGTCACCGGCCCACCCTACCATCCCGTGCACGGCTGCAAGCAGCTGACGCGCACCCAAGCAGACCCTGACTGGGGCATCGCCTTCGAGGAGGAGCTCAACTACAAGACCTACAACGTCACCTGGGTGACGTACGGTGGGTTAAGGAAGCTAAGCTTAAGCCTAAGCGAAGCCTAAGCCAGAGTCTAAGACCAAGCTAGGCATGGTGTAAGCCCATGCCCAAGCCGAACCCTGCGTTTTCAGCTTGCCCGCAAGTTCCGGGCGAGCCCGACTACGTGTCGTTCTGCTTCAGGCCGTTGCTCAATGAAGGCCAGCCAGCCGGCCAGATGGGCTGCTGGCGCTACGCGAGGAAAAACACGAGTCGAAGCGTACTTGATTGCTGTTGGTTTCATAAAGCTTAAGCTTACGCCTAGCCTAAGCGTTTGCCTAAGCCTAAGCCTAAGCCTAAGCCTAAGCCTCAGCCTAAGCCTAAGCCTAAGCCTAGGCCTAAGCCTAACCTAAGCCTAAGCCTAAGCTTAAGCCTAAGCCTAAGCCTAAGCCTACGCCTACGCCTATGCCTATGCATATCCCTTTCTTTCAGTCAACGACCTCAAAGGTAACGACTGGGCCGACGAGCCGATGCAGCTGGCAACGGCGCTCAGCCCGGGTTTCCGCGAACTCGTCGAATTCAACTTCCCGAACGGCGTACGTTGCCTAGGGGCCTATTTTTCGTTATTTTCGATTTTTCAGATGCTTGGAAATCAGGAAATACGAAATTGTTACTCGTTTAGAAATACGATTTCGGGGACCCGAGCGGCGTCCCAAGGGTGAAGCGACCCGAAGGCGGCGTTCCCTACCAGGTTTACTTGTCCTACTTCCTCGAAATCCTGCAATTCCAGCAACACTGGCTGTATCCCGCGTCAACACCACCACCAACGACGCGGCTGCCCTTCCATGTCCCGCCGGATCTGCTGGCGATGGTCCTGTTGGGGATGTTAGAGCTGGGATTGGTGGCGTGTCTCGTCCTTTACTGCGTCCACGAGATCAGGAATAGTATGTTTTCTCTTTTGGGAAGCAGTAAGCCTAAGCCAAGCCTAATCCTGAGCCTAAGCCAAGCCTAAGCCTAAGCCAAGCCTAAGCCAAGCCCAAGCCTAAGCCTAAGACTAAGTCTAAGCCTAAGCCAAGCCTAAGCCAAGCCTAAGCCAAGCCTAAGCCTAAGCCTGAGCCTAAGCCAAGCCTAAGCCAAGCCCAAGCCTAAGCCTAAGACTAAGTCTAAGCCTAAGCCAAGCCTAAGCCAAGCCAAGCCAAGCCCAAGCCTAAGCCTAAGTCCAAGTCTAAGCCTAAGCCAAGCTTAAGTCAAGCCTAAGCCCAAGCCTAGGCCTAAGCCAAGCCTAAGACTAAGCCCAGGGCAGGCTAGCAAAGGTTCTTTGTGGTCCAAAGGCCAAAATTTCAGTACGCCGGATTCGGCGGGAACGAAAAGAGCTCGCTGCGGCCCAGGAAGCTGGAAAAAACACGTCAAAAATGCTGGAAGCGACGAGCAGCACCATGTACGTACTTGTTTCGTAAATTATCTAAAATCCAAATGTTGTTCTTTTTTTCCTCGGCATTTTGGGTTTTCTTGGAAGTGAAAAACGAAATTTGAATGGAATAATGTTGCAAGCAATTTTTTAGGAAAAATGAGGCGGATGCGGCGAACGCGACAAACACGGCCGACGCGCCGCAGCAGCCACCCGACGCCGGGCTGGTGAAGCCCGGATAATGGCCCTGCCCTGCTTGCCCTTGACGGATCGGCCGGAGCAGCTGGAATCTCTTCTATTCACGATCAGCTACCTAAACGACATATCCTTGCCGATTGTATCTATTGTTGTGTGGTCTTGCCGTGATGTATTTTTGGGATAAATATGGGATACGAGAGAGAGAGAGAGAGAGAGAGAGAGAGAGAGAGGGAGAGGGAGAGTGTGAGAGAGAGAGAGGGAGAGCGAGAAAGGGAGAGAAAGCGAGAGAGAGGGAGAGGGTGAGCGAGAGAAAGCGAGAGAGAGGGAGTGATAGCGAGAGATATAGAGGAAGAGAGGGCGAGTGCAGGCGAGAGAATGAGCGAGCAAGAGAGTGGGAGACTATGCAATAGAGAACCCGGCATTTGCCGGTACTTTCACTTTATCGGGGGTGGGGGGTATGCCTAGTAACCTCCGATTAGTTTTTAGTGCAATGGATCTCTGTTTTCTGCAGAAAAAAATTATCTAAATGTCTTAAAAAATTTAAAACCCGAACTCGAAAATCTCTCTCTAAGAGTGAGAGAGAGAGTGAGAAAATCTACTCGAAAATCGACCATTTTAGGCCAAAAAATTGGCTTTTTCCTGATTTTTAAGCAGCTTTGCAAAGTTTCCATGTCTGGAAAGGTTAAAAAGAGGCTAAAAACGCTTTCGCATGTTAAATTAAGGAAAATTATACACGAGAAAAAAGAAAAAAGATGCCGCCCTGCAAATACACAAGATCCGAATCCTGAATCCCCCGCCGTCGTCTTCCATGAACCCATTCAACCCACGTGGCCTAGCTAAATTCCTGAATTTACGACTCAAAATTTCCTCAAGATGATGTCTTGACTCGTAAATTACCCATAAAATAGTCCGCTTCACACCTTATGACCTCGTAAACTGTCGGCCAGGCGATTTGGAGGGGGGGTTTTGATGAGTGACAGGCCAGAATTCCACAGATTCCTCGCCGGCTCCCCGGGGGGCATTAAGCCCGGGGTTAAGCAGCTTATCTGATAACGGGGGGGGGGGTAAGGAAGCGAAATTTGGACCCGAGAGAGTTAGGGTGAGGATCCCCATGGGCCCTGATTTTGAAGGGTTACGGTAAGGAGGACAAGGAATCGAATCGGAACCTCGTTGAGGTATTTTAAAGGGACGAGGAAGTGCGAAAAGCTACCTTGCATTACTGCTAGGCATCAACAAAGATTAGGCTAAGCGGCTAGAAGAGCCCGCAATCAGAGAGTGAATTCCGACAATAATGCCGATAGCCACAATACCGACGGTCCAAAATGCCGACAAACCAAAATTTTGGATTTTGGCTGTCGGCATCTTGGCAATTTCCTGCATTAATTCTCCACAGAGCCCTCTGCTAGCCTGCCCCAGTTTTCGGTTCGGGCCGGCGGCATTCCTCAAGGATCTCTGCTGGCCTGCTCGAGTTTCAGGTCCAGGCGGGCGGCTTTCGCCCAAAAAACGCTGCGCGCCTGCTGTGTATAAAATTCATCAATTTCCGAGCCTTCCACTTTCCTCAATAATCTCTGCTAGCCTGCCCACGTAATCCCCCAAAATCGTCAGTAGCCTAAGCGCATGCCGACTGTGATTTCAACCTGGTTCTTGTGACGTCGACGGAAATGGAAAGGGGGAGGGGAGGGGATGTTTTGATATAGGGCAGAGGCTTATCTCTTTTGGGGTTGCTTTGTGGGTGACGGGCCAATCAGGCTCACAATTCACCATATGGCAACGCGAAGAATTATTGCTTTCACGCCATCTGGTCCATTCCCAAATGATCTCCGCTAGCCTACCATTGCCTTAAACGTCGATTTGCGCTGCCCAAAGGTTCCTAAGATTGCCCAAAGATTTAGATTCCTTTTGTTCCAGCAAATCCTGAGAATCCCTGCCTAAGCCTAAGCTGAAGCCTAAGCCTAAGCCTAGGCCCAAGCCAAGCCTAATCCTAAGCCAAGCCTACGCCCAAAAAGCTCAAACCTGAGCCTGCTATTTTGCAAAAGTTGTAATTCCCTAAGACACTCGGCTAGCTGGCTCTTAAATCCTAAGCTCATGCTCAAAGTTGGGCCTCAAACCCTTTAGCCCCCCATTAGCCTATGGTCTAAACCAAAGCCTAAAACTAAACCTAGCTTATGCCTAATCCTAAGCCTAAGCCTAAGCCTAAGCCCAAGCCTAAACCCAAGCCCAAGCCAATTCTAAGCCTAAGCCTAAGCCTAGGCATGAAACAAGGCTTAGACCCAAGCCGAAGCCTAAGCCTGAGCCTAGCCTAAGCCTAGCCTAATCCTAAGCTTAACCCAAAGAATCTCTGCTATCCTACCCTGAATCCCAACCTCATGCTCAAAGTTTAACCCCAAACCACAGCCCCTCCGGTGACGCAATTCGTCTTTTGTTTGGAGCTCCTAGAACTTTTTTTGCAGAATTTTTGAAACTTTGACCCTCCCCGTCGAAAGCTTCCCCTTTCCAGAACCTCAAAAAAAAACGCGAAGAAAGAAATCCTTGAAAGAATGCGTCGACGAAGCGAAGACGATAAGCGCATTTCGCAAAAACAGCTTATGCGGCTTTTGGCTAGGGGATTACGGTAGGGGGAGGGCATTCCATAGACTGTCATAAGCCGCACGGGGGCCTGGGAATGGTTTATAAGGAGTTGGGAGGGTTGACTCGAGCTCTCGCGAGCTAGTTTTTCAGGCTGGGGTTGCTGTCCTGGTGCCTTTAACAGCTAAAATTTCACAAAAAATCGCTGCTAGCTTGCCCTATTCACATCTTTTTGCCAAAACCTTTCTATTTTCTGAATTCCGCAAAGTGCTTCTGCTAGCCGCTGCTAGCCGCCGGCTTTTGCCAGCTTGCTCTTTTTTCTAATTTTGATACCCACCACCCCAAGGTTTATCATAATATTTTTGGGCGTCTCCTGGCTTGGTAAGCCGCTTATTAAGTCTGAAAAATTATGGCTTAACCCCCCCCCCCCCACAAAATAAAATAACAAACAAGGTTTGTCTAAAAGACGGAGAGAGCGAGAGAGCGAGTGAGAGAGAGGGAAAGAGAGAGAGGGAAAGAAAGTACAGCCCATTTTTGGTCATGCGCTTTTTTGTTTGCACGCTGTTTGGATTCGTCAGGCTTTTGGGCAGCTGCGATAAGCTTTTGCAAGGGGGGCGTGGCGTAATTAAATGGCAAAAGACAGTTTTTAAGAGAACGGAAAGTTTTTTAATCATATTCCCTGGCTAGCCTGCCCTTTCCTAAAGAATCTCTGCTAGCCTGCCCATTCCTAAAAAATCTCTGCTAGCTTGCCTCTAGATTTTCCTTTTATTTTCGTTTTGCCAATAAATCCCGGAACCACAATTCGTTCATTGGATCGTCGCGGCGCCCTCTCTTTTTGATCGTGCGCCCGACAATTTAGACGATTGCATTCAATGACGCACCGAGGGGGAGGCAGACCCTGGGATCGGATTTTCCTTATTTATCGCTGTTCTGAACGTTTTGGGCTTTGTGCTTTGTCTAATTGACTTCTTTTCAAAAGCTTGGTAGAGCCCGAGCTAAGCCTATGCCTAAGCCTAGAATTAAGCCTAAGCCTAAGCCTAAGCCTAAGCCTAAGCCTAAGCCAAGTACAGTAGCCAGACCACAAAACCTCAAAACCTGGCTGCGGTAAGAGTCGCCGATGAGCTATTTCCGTTGATGGGGATGTGTATTTTCTCTCTCTCTCTCTTTCTCGCTCTCTCTCTCTCTCTCTCTCTCCTCTTTTTTCTCTCCCTTCATAGGTCCGGCCCGGCCGGAAGTCTGTCAGTCCACCCCTTCCCATTGTCATTGACAGACGGGAAAAAGCGAACATTCCGGCCTGTCTCCGAATTTCCCAAAGAATCTCTGCTAGCCTGCCGTCTCCTAAAGAATCTCTGCTAGCCCTCTTTCTGTCTATACCCCTTTAAAATGTCAATTTTCCGCTTTCTGGACCTCATCAGTCCCCCGGAATGGAATGCTCATTCTTATTCCGGGAACCCCGGGTCTCCCCCATTATTTTTTTTTAGGTCAGCGGCTTCTGGCTAATGGACATCTGGCCAAACAGCAAAAAATTCGGGACGCTCGGGGGCAGGCTAGCAGAGATTCTTTAGGAAAGGGGAGGCTAGCAGAGATGGCTGAGGAATTCGACTGCCACATTTTACTTGAATAGCCCATTAACGATTTAAGTACCTATTTAAGTGCTAAATCGAGGAATTTTCATGCCACTGTCCCTTTAGAACAATTTCTCTTTCTTTCGTGCGGTCTCTCTCTTTTTCTCTCTCTCTCTCTCTCTCTCTCTCTCTCTCTCTCTCTCTCGCTCTCAATTTCCGGCTCTTTTAAAAATCATCCGCAGCCAGTCACCGACAAATTTCCCCAATTTGCGGCCACCACCACTCCTCGTAGATAGAGATAATGGGCGTCGTTTTGTGCTGTTTCTAGGGCTCTCTCTCACTCTCTCTCGCTCTCCCCCCTCTCTCGCTCTCATCCGCCGCGTGCTCGTGCCCGTAAATAGAATCCCCGTTTGTGCACCCGTCGCGCCGCCGATAATTTATGACCTTTTCGAGGTTTTGCTGTCCCTATTTTTGGACCCGCCATTGGATTATAGTTTCTACACTCGGCAAACGGTATTTCCTCACCTTTTGTAATTTGGAGAATTGTCCAAATGGTCGGGCTATCGGATATTTCCTAAAGAAGCTCTGCTAGTTTGCCTTTTCCTAAAGAATCTCTGCTAGCCTGCCCTTTCCTAAAGAATCTCTGCTAGCCTGCCCTTTCCTAAAGAACCTCTGCTAGCCTGCCGTTTCATAAAGAATCTCTGCTAGCCTGTCCTTGGCTATGGAATATCTTTAAGGTTTTCTGCAGATTTCACGGATTTCTTGATTCCACATTTGCCTTAAAACTCCGTCATGAGTAGCCTAGCGGAAATCCCCAATCTCCTGACCAACCGGATCCGGTTTGAGCAGGAAATTCGGCGGTGTGGAGGCCATAAATCGGGCTCCTCATCTCGGTTCTTCGAACAATTTATGACCCACGAATTGGCAACGATAAGCTCGAGCGAGACAAGGGAAACATGGCCCGGAGATGCGCCTCAATTTTTGGGTAACTTTAGGGGGCCGGTAGCACGTGGGTGGGGTACGGTACCCGGGATGTGTGTTAGGAATCGCAAGATTCTGCTGAATGGCTATAAAAATCGTATTTTTCGTATGTTTATTGTTCCGCAAAGCATCTCTGCTGGCTTGCCTTGAATTCCGTTCCGTAAAGAATCTGCTAGCTTGCCCTGTTTTTGCGACGGATTCCGCAAAGCATCTCTGCTATCCTGCCCCCATACTAGAGCACGTTCCTGTGTGGTCGCTGCTAGTCTATGATTTTATTCCCGGCTGTGTCCGTTTAAAATACTTGAGTTCACGGTCTTTCCGATTCCGCAAAGCGCCTCTGCTAGCCTGCCTGGCCGACGCTTTCCCTTTAAAGTTATTAGATCGATTTCCTTAACTTTCTCTGCTAGTCTGCCTAGCCCCTTGCTGTCACTTTCCCTTTAAACTCATAGATACTTTAAATTGTCCCAAATGTCGATTTCCATGAGTGTCTCTGCTAGCTTGCCCCGAGTGAAATTCAACTATAGAACCTCGCCTTCCCAGTCCCTTTAACCCCTCATCATTTTGGCTTTTGGGCTTTCAATCACCTCCCACCGTTCATAGTCCAGACGCGTAGTCATCCCCCCCCTCCCCACCTTATTGCCTTGATTTCCTGTGGTTGATGAGCCGCTGACGTCAACCAGCCTATTTCTAGGTCCGAAAATTTGAAATGGTTGAGTTTTTGAATTTCTTGCTCTTGCTCCGTCGCTCTCTCTGGCTCTCTCTCTCGTTATCTCGCTCTCTGTCACTCTCTCTCGCTCTCTCTCGTTCTCTCTATGTCTCGCCCTCTCTCGCTTTCTATCGATAAACTCACAAGTTCAGATATTGATGCCGAAATGCGATCTATGCAGATAGTATTCACCCTACTTTTTGTCGTCACCCAGCTCGACGGCTACAAAATATTGTCGAGGAAGTCGAGGAATTTGAGGGTGAGCGAGAGAGCGCCAAAAAAGAGAGAGCGCGTGAGAGAGAGCGAGAGAGAAAGAGCAAGTCTTTAGCGCAGAGCTTACAATCTCTCGAATTTTTTCTGCAAAATATTTGCCCAAAATCCCTGCGTGAGGGATATTTTTGGCGCGTTGCCGACCCGAGTCTTGTCGGCTAATCTCCCCTTAACCGGTTCTGCGATGAGGGCAAACAAGGAGATGAGCACGAGCTGCTGCTCTGCTCCCTTTACGGTTCCACCGCATACCGCATACTTTTACTTTCCTCTCCCCCCATTTCGACAAGGAGTCTCGGATCGGAATCTCGAGGGCAGGGTGATTTATGGCATTACAGCATGAAAGATATGGCTCTGAGGTTGCGGAAATTTTTTGAACGGAATCCCGACAGGCATAATACCGACATCAAAAATACTGACAGCCAAAATCTCGACAACCAAAACCCGATAGTCAAAATCCCGACAAAAAAAGTAGAAATGTTATAAACTATTTTTTAGTTAGAACACCAATTCCACGACTCGCCGGAGACCGACTCCGATGAAGCAGCCAACTTCCTGGAGTATGAGAATTATGGAGAGGAGCCGCTGCTCCGGGGGTTGGAGGAGACCATCCACCGACTAGCCAAGGAGCGAGAAGTCGAGAGATTATGTGCGTTTTTAGAGAGAGAGAGAGAGAGAGAGATAGAGAGAGAGAGAGTTCACCTCAAATTAATCTTTCTAGTCGAAACGATCCGGCGTGAGAAAGCCGTCACTTTCGAAGCCCCACAACCTACCCTACAACCGGGCGACAAACCCGGAGTGGCCCTCCGCCTAACCGAACACGCCATGAAATACTTGAAACAGGTGGGTTAGCTTGGCTTAAGATTAGGCTTCGGCTTAGGCTTGGCTTGGGCTTGGGCTCGGCCTAGGGTTAGGCTTGGACTTGGGCTTGGGCTTAGGCCTAGGCTTCGGCCGTCATCTTATGATGAGCAGGCTATCAGAGATCGTTTCCGAAAGCAAAATATCCCATATCAACCGATCGATTCTAGAAATTCTTGGCCGTCCTCCGACACGACCTCATCCGAAGTCACCCACCTCGACTAGAAGCATCGATCCTTGGGGCAAATTTGACGGTAGATGAGGTGCAGGTTGCGGACTTTGAAGCGCCAGTGATTAGCACGGAGGTAAGGTATTTTTAATTTTGTTGCTGTATTTTATGCCACAAAAATTCAATAAAAAGTATTTTTTTAGAATCTGGGCGACGGCACGTTCCGCGTTATGGCTGCTGACGGGAGAACAAAGGTTGGTTCTCTCTCACTTCTCTCTCTCTCTCTCTCTCTCTCTCCCTCTCTCTCTCTCAACCTCCAATTTCCAGCTCCGCGGCCAATACCTCAACATCTTCCGCACCACCCGCCAAGGCCAATTCGAAGCCGAACTCACCGGACTTGACGTCGAGCTGAAGCTCAAGTTCCTGAAGACGTTCGAGGGTCGACTGAAGGTAGGCGAAAATTCCTGCTAAAAGAGGAGGCGCAGATATTGCAGCTGATCGACCACTCTTGCCAATTTCGTCTCCAGCCGGCTACCGTAACCCTGGAGCCCGAGTTGGGATTGCCGTTTGCTGAAAAGCTGCAGGTGGGTAGCAGAAATTCTTTAGGACAGGGCAGGCTAGCAGAGATTCTTTAGGAAAGGGCAGGTTAGCAGAGATTCTTTAGGAAAGGGGGGGCTAGCAAAGATTCTTGAGGAACGGTTCTCTAATCCATTTTCAGGAAACCCTAACCCGACGAGTTCAAGCAGCCGTATGCCCGGCTTTTGACGCCTCGCTGAAGAACTTTGAGGAGAACCTGCCCCCGCTGGCCCATTTCCTCAACCCCCTCTCCACCGCCAAGCATTTCAGGTGGCTTTAAAGGGGTTGTAAAGGTTCGTGCTGATTTCGGCCTTTTATTAAGGGTATAAAAAAACTGAAAACCACGTTTTTGCTTGTTAAAAACATTTCTAACTTCTAAAACGTCATCCAAACCGAAGCAAAGCAAAGCTAAACCCAAGCCTACGCCTAAGCAACTTGGCGTAACCCAATTTTTGCAGCCAAGACGTTTCGTTCGACACCCGACTGACTGCCGAACCGGAAGTAGCCTCAAGCTACGCTCAGCTCGCGATCCGAGGCGAATTCTCGAGCAACCGGACGACCATCGAGGAGAAGCCGCACCATTTGGCGGTGGGTTTCCGAGCTTAAGCCTACGCTTGCGCTTAATCCCAAACCTAAGCCTAAGCCTAAGCCTAAGCCTAAGCCTAAGCCTAAGCCTAATCTAATCCTAAGCCTAAGCCTAAACAAAGCCCAAGCCTACGCCTAAGCTAAGTCCAAGCCTAACCCAAGCCTAGCCTAAGCCTAAGCTCACGCCCATACTTCCTCATTTCAGACCTCCCCATCTGACATCGAGCGTATGGGCTACACCTACATCTCGGACCATACTGTTTCCACCTTCCTGCGTCAACTGTCGACATTCGGAGACGTCCGCTTCAATCTCCACGTCCTCCCGGAGATCGCCGACTTTTTGAGGCCCAGCTGCGCCAAGTACGAGCCCTGCATCGGGCATTACGCCCAGCTGGACGGGGTAAATGCGGCTAGCGGTGAGTATTTGGGAATTCAGGGTTGGGGCAGGCTAGCAGAGAAAATTTGGGAAGCCTGGGGCTGAATGAAAAACGATCAGCATCCATTTGGGAAGCAAAAATTAAACGAAAAATTCGGATTTCCAGGTCGTCTCGTCGTTCGCTCGCGTGCTTCACCGAAGGTCCGATTTCATCCGGGTCACGCGGCTATTCGTCTCAAGACTACTGTAGAATTGAGGTGAGAGAGAGCGAGAGACAGCTAGAGAAAGAGAGTGAGAGAACGAGATGGAGAGAGAAAGAGAGAGAGAGAGAGAGAGAGAGAGAGAGAGAGAGAGAGAGAGCGAGGTTGATTAGGCGTAGGCTTCGGCTTAGGGCTTAGGCCGCTTACTCAAATAAGTCGTGACTTCAAACTACAACCCATAAACCACAATTTCAGCTATCGCCCGCAGGACGATCTCTTCACCGAAGACACCCTCTATGCCCAATTTGACGCTGAGATCGTGCTCAAGCTCACGAAGCTGCTTATCCGACGGGGCAGAGCACCTGGCACCTACGAATGGTCCGCCCGGGTCCACATCCTCGAGATTACGGTAGGAAGCGCGAGGACTGAAGTATCTAAGCCCATTTTAGGTGTCGTACGGAGTCGCAGTGAAACCGGCCATGGACAAGTTTATCGACAATTTGCAGTCGATTATGGACAAGTCGACGGAGTACTTGGAGGTAAGAATAATCGGGTTTCACAGGAGAGTTGAAGACAAAAATATGGTTTAGATGGGGCGGACTAGCAGAGATTCTTTGCGAATGGAAGGGTCAGGCTAGCAGAGATCATTTGGGAATGGAAGGGGCAGGCTAGCAGAGATCATTTGGGAATGGAAGGGGCAGGCTAGCAGAGATCATTTGGGAATGGAAGGGGCAGGCTAGCAGAGATCATTTGGGAATGGAAGGGGCAGGCTAGCAGAGATCATTTGGGAATGGAAGGGGCAGGCTAGCAGAGATCATTTGGGAATGGAAGGGGCAGGCTAGCAGAGATCATTTGGGAATGGAAGGGCAGGCTAGCAGAGATCATTTGGGAATGGAAGGGGCAGGCTAGCAGAGATCATTTGGGAATGGAAGGGGCAGGCTAGCAGAGATCGAATTGCTATCAGAATGTCGAAATTCATAATGTCGAAATTCATAATGTCGAAATTTCATAATGTCGAAATTTCATAATGTCGAAATTTCATAATGTCGAAATTTCATAATGTCGAAATTTCATAATGTCGAAATTTCATAATGTTGAAATTTCATAATGTCGAAATTTCATAATGTCGAAATTTCATAATGTTGAAATTTCATAATGTCGAAATTTCATAATGTCGAAATTTCATAATGTCGAAATTCAGAATGTCGAAATTTCCATAGGCTAATATTACCAGTTAAACCGCCAAAGCCTAGCCAAAAAATTTTTTCCACATTCTATTTTTTTCTCTTATCTCACGACAACATTTTTTTGCCTAGAATTTGGGGGCTTTACCGGGAATTTTAGCCTATGTAAATTTCGACATTCTGAATTTCGACATTCTGAAAATAAGCCGCAGAGATCATTTGGGAATGGAATGGTCAGGCTAGCAGAGATCATTTGGGAATGGAAGGGGCAGGCTAGCAGAGATCATTTGGGAATGGAAGGGGCAGGCCAGCAGAGATCATTTGGGAATGGAAGGGGCAGACTAGCAGAGATCATTTGGGAATGGAAGGGGCAGGCTAGCAGAGATCATTTGGGAATGGAAGGGGCAGACTAGCAGAGATCATTTGGGAATGGAAGGGTCAGGCTAGCAGAGATCATTTGGGAATGGAAGGGGCAGGCTAGCAGAGATCATTTGGGAATGGAAGGGGGCAGGCTAGCAGAGATCATTTGGGAATGGAACGGGCAGGCTAGCAGAGATCATTTGGGAATGGAAGGGTCAGGCTAGCAGAGATCATTTGGGAATGGAAGGGTCAGGCTAGCAGAGATCATTTGGGAATGGAAGGGGCAGGCTAGCAGAGATCGAATTGCTATCAGAATGTCGAAATTCATAATGTCGAAATTCATAATGTCGAAATTTCATAATGTCGAAATTTCATAATGTCGAAATTTCATAATGTCGAAATTTCATAATGTCGAAATTTCATAATGTCGAAATTCATAATGTCGAAATTTCATAATGTCGAAATTTCATAATGTCGAAATTCATAATGTCGAAATTCATAATGTCGAAATTCATAATGTCGAAATTTCATAATGTCGAAATTTCATAATGTCGAAATTCATAATGTCGAAATTCATAATGTCGAAACTCATAATGTCGAAATTCATAATGTCGAAATTCATAATGTCGAAATTTCATAATGTCGAAATTTCATAATGTCGAAATTTCATAATGTCGAAATTTCATAATGTCGAAATTTCATCTGGTCGAAATTTCATAATGTCGAAATGTCATAATGTCGAAATTCAGAATGTCGAAATTTCCATAGGCTAATATTACCAGTTAAACCGCCAAAGCCTAGCCAAAAAATTTTTTCCACATTCTATTTTTTTCTCTTATCTCACGACAACATTTTTTTGCCTAGAATTTGGGGGCTTTACCGGGAATTTTAGCCTATGTAAATTTCGACATTCTGAATTTCGACATTCTGACATTTCGACATTATGAAATTTCGACATTATGAAATTTCGACATTGTGAAATTTCGACATTATGAAATTTCGACATTATGAAATTTCGACATTATGAAATTTCGACATTATGAATTTCGACATTATGAGTTTCGACATTATGAATTTCGACATTCTGAAAATAAGCCGCAGAGATCATTTGGGAATGGAAGGGGCAGGCTAGCAGAGAACATTTGGGAATCCCATCCAATTTCTCGACCTGTAAAATTATGTTTTTTTTAGGCAATCCTCTCCACCCATCTCGGCTCGCTTCTTCCCGTGGAGCTGTCGAAGCACGTGGAGCTCGAGAAAATCGAGCCCGAGTTCCGAGACCGGACGCTCGTCGTGGGCTTCGATTTTGAGATGGATGCCCAGTTGTTTCCGCGGTTACAACATGCCTAAACGGCGCATGGCATCTGGTTTTTGTGATTAAAATTCCTCTATTTTACTTGGCGTCCGAAGCCTAAGCCCGGCCTAAGCCTAAGCCTAAGCCCCCAGTCTAAGCCTAAGCCTAAGCCTAAGTCTAAGCCTAAGCCTAAGCCAAAACCTAAGCCAAAACCTAAACCTAAACTTAAGCCCCTTAAAACGCTAGGGTACCACTTTGATCTCACCCTGACAATACCTTCTCCTAAAGCCCAGATAAAAATCCTGAAAAATTCTGCACTACAAACTACAACTAATTATGACGCCATGAAACCCTAAACACCACCCGATCTACCGTATGCTTTATGGCCCACTCCCCAACGAAGTATGTTTCACTCCAAAACCCACCCCGCCTTCCTCCCTATCCCGCCGCCCTGATCTCTGCCCCAGCGCATAATTTCTGTAAATTATTTGGTGACCTGTGTTGTCTTCAGTTATTGTGTATTTTGTTGATGGAAGTAAATGGATTTTGAATCGATCTGCATCGATACAGAAAAGGGCATAAAGAGAGAGAGAGAGAGAGAAAGCGATAGAGAGTCAGCGAGAGAGAGAGAGAAAGAGAGAAAGAGAGAAAGAAAGAGACAGCGAGACAGAGAGAGAGAGAGAGAGAGAGAGAGAGAGAGAGAGAGAATAAAGAGAGAAACAGAGAGAGAAGAGAAACGAGAGGACAGAGAGAGAGAGAGAGAGAGAGAGAGAGAGAGAGAGAGAGATTTCCCGAAAAAATCCGTTGCTCCGAAACGACAAAAGTGAACACTTCGAACAATCTGAGCAATTACACCAGGGCCTCCCAAGTTTCGTCACAAAACTTGTTCAGCACCATTTTTGACGCTCTTTCAGATCCAACTTGAATTCCCCTTGAAAATGCCCGATCGGCCTATTTTTTTGCGTCATTAGCTCGACAAACGGACGAACATTAATAGCCCGCAATCCATAACATTGAGCAGATGTGGGGGTCAACGCAGAGATGTGGGAGACATCCAGGCCCGTACGAGGGGGGGGGCACCGGGGGCACGGTGCCCCCCCCGAAATCGGGCGAGGTCCGAAAAGTTCATAAGGGGGGACCCTTATGATTTTTTTCATAAAAATTTTTCTGCCTGCGGCGCTATTTATTATTGTTTTTAAAACTATTTAAACTGCGATAAAACCTATTTTTCCAAAAATTTTCGCTTGCAGCACTGGTTTTTGTAGGAATGTATCAGTTTTATTTGCAAACATTTTGCCTGGGAGGCTTATTTTACATTATTGTAGGCTTAAATTAAAACTCTTCGTATATTTTTGACGCTCTATCGAATGGCGTTTAAAAAAATCCCGATCAAAATGGCGAAAACAGCGAAACCTTTCAGAGGTAAAACTTACCGGGGGAGCCCTTAGGATTTTTCTGCCTGCGGCGCTCGTTTTCATTAGTGCACCTTTTTCTGCACAAAATTTCGCTTGCGCGCGCCGTTTCCGATGTGTTTTCACACGAATTTAAGCGTTTCCAACGCGGTTTTCTAAATTTTTTCGCCTGCGGCGCTGTTATTGTCGCTATTTTCGAATGTTTTGAAAGTGGCGACCGGGGGGGGAGGTCGCCAAAAATTTTTGGGTGGGTGCCCCCCCCCCGAAATCTCGGCTCCCGTACGGGCCTGGAGACATCAAACAATCCATTTCGTACCCAAAATCATTTTCCTTGGCATTAACACTACGATCCGGAATGACGTCACCTGCTAGCTTCGATTTTCTGAGGCTCAACGATGCGCAACGGCTGGCCGTCTACCATCATTTGGGCTTTTGGGCAAAGCGCGAGCTTCGGCGCGTTGCGAAGGTATTTCGGTTCTGGACTGTTTGCGGGGGGAGGCACGTGCGAAATTCCTGGGAAAAATTGGGTAACCCCAACTACAAATCCCTCACCCCGCTAACAGCCTAGAACCCGCATGTCTATAGGCACAGTTTTCGTCAAATTTCGTTCTGCAATCCGTTTCAGGTGTTCAAGGAAAAACCGGCTCATCGTTTCCTTTTTGCGACGCGGTTTCAATACGTTCGCCTCCTCGGTGCATGCGGCGTATGTTTTTGGGTGTGCTTTCTCATTATCGGGGGGGGGGGTACTTTTCCCTTTTCATCCGATTTTTGAAATATATAGAATTTTTGGTTTTTTCGACCCAAAATGACCAAATTTTCGACTTTTTCAAACATTTTCTAACTTTTGAACGGTTCTTCTACTTCAAATATAGTTAAAACTTACTAAAAACAGTTTGAAAACACTTTAGATTTGATTACTAGACCAACAGGGACCGCCAGGGAAAAATTGGCTTGTTAGGTACTGCTCGATTTATCGGAAAAATTTGAGTCCCTCTTGCGGGTAATACGAAAGGACCCCTGTCTATCGTCGATTTAAGGGTGCGGATTGTGCCCGTTCGGATGTCCGAATAATTGACTACACGTTCTGCCCAAACGCTCTGCTAATCGCAGTGGCCAACCCCGCGAAACACCTCGGAATGGAATACAAAGACGAGTGAGTCTGCATACAAGGGAACCTCCTAACCAGGCCTTGACAACGGGCCGGGCCTATGGTGCGGCGGGCCCGGGCCGGGCCGGGTTTTTGTGCCGGGCCCGTTGGGCCCGGGTCGGGCCCGAATTCGATGATTTTCAGGTCATTTTTTTTGCGAATTTTCGGCCAAAAATCGTAATTTTTTCAATTGTTTCGAAATTTTCCAAAATTTTCCAGCCTTTTTAGGTTCTTTTGCTAGATTGTTGGTCTATACCCCTATTTTTCAATTTTTTTTTTTGTTCCGGGAGTTACAGGCCGTGGCCCTGGTGGTCCAGCGCTGTACTGGGGGGGCGGTCGCTCGGGATTCTAACGAGGGTTCAGACCCGCTCCCGGTTTTTATTTTTTGCTTTTTGGGTCGAAAGCTACCTTTTCGCATCCCGAAGCTCTAAAATAACCTTTTTCTTATTTTTATTTCCAGGATCTACACCAAAGTTGGTGACAATATTTGCCGGGTTATTTATTTGCAAGTACACCCAATGTTGATGACTGCCGCTCGTATTAGGAATTCGTAATTTTTATGCAAAGTAAAATTTCGGCGGAGGCCAACGTGAGAAACCCGGAAACGGCCGAAGGAAGGCCTCAAGGGTATTTGATGGGTTTTCGGCGAGGCGGGGATCGGTTGGCGCCATTGGCGGTTGGCTGGCGGGCTGGTTAGCACGCTGGGCTATGGGGTGAACCATCGCTGGTTCGACTCCCGCCCGGTGCTAAATTCTTTACTTTTTCGCCAAAAACATCTTTCTCGAGCCTTTTAAAACCATTTTTGTTTAGTACCGGCGCGCCGGCGTCGCCTGCCAAGAACCAGTACAACACCACCACGATGATCACATCCCAAGCAGCTCAGCTCGATTTTTTGAATCGACTGACTGCTGCGATGCCCCCTTGTGAAGTCAATTTCGTTTGTAACCCGTGTCATATTGTGAGTTGATGCGTTTTCTTCAAGGTTCTTCCCTGTTAACGGGGGGGCATTTCTTTTTCTTCAGCAATTCCGTACGGCCCTTTAGCCAAAATATGAACCATTTCAAAGCATTTTACACGGTTCTTAGATATTATCTCGATAAAAAAATTACAAGAAATTTTTAACCTTTTTTACTTTTTGGTCAAAGATGTAGGAAAAATTCGGTCGAAGGGGGGACCAACTTTCGACCAACCAATCTATGTTTCGACCGAGAATCGCCGATTTTTGGCCAAGATTTCGACTTTTTAAAAAGTTATCTAGGCTTTGACAAAAAAGTCCCCCCCCCCCGAAAATGCGAAAGAACCGAACCTTGATCATCTTTCCGTGTTCAGGTGGACAGCGGTTGCATCCGCTATAAGCTTGATATCTGCCGCTGGCCGATCAATGCTCTACATCAATGTTTGGCCCGCGATGCGCCGCTGATTGTGAAGCTCCGTGAAGCACGCAAAACTACCAGCAGACATAATTCGGCTGTGCGTTTTTGGGGCGACTTTTCATCTAAATGTCTCTTGTAGGTGGAGATTTACTTGCCGGATACGCCGAAAACTGGGGGACCGACAGACCCGGCGTGCTTTCAGCAGATTTTCGAGCAGGTACATAGCCTCTTCACCCGTTGTTTTGTGGTAATGGAGGGTGATGCTCAAAAGGCCGATTTTACATATACAGATGGCCGATTTACAGGACAGAAAATTTTGAAAATTTTGAAAAATTAAAAAAAGAAAAATTTGGCCGGTGGAGGCAAAGGGGATGAAAAGACAATATGCGTTTTTGTTTATTGAAAATTTTTGCACAGGTTTTTCGTAAACGTATAAAAGCGTAGTGATAGATTTTCGGCTTGCTTTTATAAAACTAAAGAAAAAGTATAGAAACAGGTATACAACTCACTGCCTGTCAGGGCGCGCATGGGGGTGGGGGAGGGCGTGGCCTAGTGGTCTAAGGCGCCGGTCCCAACTCCAGGCAGAGGGTGCTGGTTCGGTTTCTCTGACCGACAGAAGCCCGTTAGGGTTTTGCACTTTTTTGCAAAAGGTACAGAAGGGGATCCAAAACCGATCTAAAGAGAAACCCAAGCGGAAAATAAAAAGTTTTGCTATTTCCCGGGCTCTAAAGAAGAAATTGTCTCAGATGGTGCCGACTCGCTCAATAAAGGAATATCATAATAACAAAGACATGTACTGCTCAAATTAGCCACAATTCAATGATTTCAAGCCCGTTCATCCGTACAAAGCTGGAAACTTTGACTAGCTTCAGTTGTTCAATTATTAGGATCTCTCATTCAGCACCTTTTTTACTTCCCAGGACCGCAGAAGTACCCAATTTGACAGTACCGATTCTTTTCCGATGAATATCGGTGAAAAAACCCGGAAGGATGCGGCTAAACGCGAAGAAAAACGCGGCGCACAAAGCTCGTATTTTCGCAATTTTTCCGGCTTAAATCCTAGATAAATCCTTATTTTCACGCTAAATCACCCTTAAAACCCCTCCCATAATGTGCGCAAGAGTCTTCTCTATATTTCGTATCGGTGGACTCCCCACAACAACGTCGTTTTCGAAAGTTATAGGCGTTTGAAGTTGAAAATTTGTGAGTTTTTTTTGGCCCCTTTCTCGAAAAATCATGGATCGGTAGGCAAGCATAGTGTGCGCGCGGGCATAGGAACGCTACGGAGCGCCCCCACCTCTCATGAGCGCATTTCTTAGCATTTCCTAGATTTTCTAGGAAAAAAATCGAAACTACATAGGATTTTCAGCCCCACGAAAATAGCACCAAAATCGGCATTATAAAGCTCGGCATGCTTTAAATAAGCATTGTATAACTCGACACTCCGTAAATCGTTATTATGGAAAATCGGCATTCTGGAGTTAATTCGTAATGGAGCTATGACATTTTCAGGTTGCTCATCTGGAGAGAATACGGGTTAACGCGGGTTATTTGCGCCCACATTATTTTCCCGAGGCTATTAGCATCGTGACCGTGTTGCTCGAGGCAGCTTTGGTCCAGGTAAGAGCTGAGAAAATTGCTTTTCGGTTGGCAAAATTGGTGAAATCGGTTTTTCGCAGTTTTGCATTTTTGTATCCTACCTTATATAATTTTGGCGTGTAACTGTGTGTGTGTGTGGATGTCACTTTCAAGGCCCGATTTGAGGGCCTTCCCGTGCATAAAATGCTCTAATTCTCCGTCACTTGGAGAAATCAACCCTTCTGTTTCCAATGGCGCTTTCAGAATTTTGATAAAATACAAGTTTACAAAGTTAAAGCCGGTTTTACTCATTTTTGGGGGTAATTTGCATAATGTGAAAAAATAGAAATGTCTTCATACTTGCAACTTGCACGCGCGCATGTGGTCGGCCGGGCGGAGGGGGTCCGAAGGACCCGAGCTATCGGAAAGTCAAATTTCTTATGCAAAGGCCGTATTCCAGCGCCCAAGGCCCGCGAAGCGGGTTTTGGGCGCTGGTATGTCTATAAAAGTATTGTAACTTAGTAGGAGGTACTTTAATAATGTTTTTGGTAAAACGAAACTATATTTGAACTAGAGAAACGATCTAAAATCTTTCCAAATATTGAAAAAACCCGAAATTTTGGTCGAAAACGGCCATTATTGGTTGAAAAATAGATATTTTTGTATTTTTAATAAAATTTGTAAAGTTTTTACGTTTAGAAATAGTAAAAGGCGGTTTTAAACACTTCGCTAATTGGAACGCAAGAAAAAAAATTTTGTTCCTGATGATGCGAACATACAAAAACGCGAGCTACAAGACGGTTTCAGTACCCACCCATCAACAATGCTCCTCGTCTTACCTTGATCGACTTTAATATTACGTTTTACTATGGTGATCAGGTACGGCGCCAAAGCAGCTAGTCTCGATTTTCATTGTTTTTGGCGAATCACGTGAATTTCTGTGTGGTTTTTGGTGAAACATGATTAAGCTCGACCATGAACTTCCGGAGCAGCTGCGAGCCTTTCTGACAACGCAGCTTGGCCCTGACGACAGCGTGGAGCTCCTCTACCACACCGATGTATGTTAAAACAAGGGGGTAGGGATTGAGGTCCTTTCGTATTATCGGGTACGGGGGGAACCAGCTTTTTGTTCTTAGGATCTAATTTTTTAAATATAAAGAGTGGAAGTGTTTTTCAATGTTTTTTTTACTTCCTAAACGTGAAAACCTTGCAAATTTTTATCAACAATACCAAAAAATATCTTTTTTTCGGCCAAAAATGGCCGTTTTGGCCAAAATTTCGACGCTTTTAGGAGTTTTTAGATAGTTTTCCTAGTTAAATATTACTAAAAACACTGTTAAAACACCTTCCATTAATTTACTAGGCATTTCTAGACCGATACAAAAGTTCGGTTCCCCCTCCCCCGATAATGCGAAATAACGGAGATTGAAATTCAAACTAATCATTTCAGATGATTAAAGGTTCGGAGAATGCGGGACGCCACCGGATGGACTTTTGGCTCCTAGTACTCGCTCAGAACGGAGCGCGCTGGACCGATGAAGTGCTGGAAAGAAAACGTTTTCCTATCCGCTTTGGGCTGAACTGGGTCCGGGAATGGTCGGCGAAAGGAGCTCGACGCGAATAGGAGCGATTTTCATTGGCCTTTCTTTTTTCTTGGTTCGTTTACGTTATCGGAGGGGGGGGGTAACTTTTTTGTAAACGTATGGAAGTGCCTAGTAAGTTAAAAAAATTGTTTTGCTAGTATTTTTAGCCATATAAAACTATATTTAAATTAGAAAAAAGCTACTTAAAATGTTGACAAAGGTCTAAATTTCAGTCAAAAATCGGCGAAAATTTCTGAAGTTTGTACGTTTAGGAATACTAAAAAACCACCATTTAAAAACATTTCCACTATTTGTACTTGAAAAATGAGAACTAAGAAAAAACAGTTGTGTTCCCGGCGCCCCCGATAATGCGAAAGAACCTTTTTATTTCATTTCAATACATCGAAGGCCGAAAAAGTCTCATCAGCGATTTATTTATTATTCCCCCACAACAGACAATCAAAATAATTCCAATTACAAAAAATTAGCCGATCCCTTCAACGCGGCTTTTTCAATCGCTGTCCCCATCGTCAGTGAAGTCGAAGGGCTTGAAGCGGGCTTGCAGCTGCTTCGACAGCTCCGTCTCCTTTTCCTTGTCGAGGGCGCAGGCTCGCCAGTCGGCCTAAAAGAGGTGTATTGAAAAATTTGAAGGATTTCCGACCTTTTCCTCGCAATCCAAGACAGTCGGCAATGCAAGGACCTCGCGTCCAAATTGAAGCGGGAAATTGCGCATTGTGGTCGTGAAAAGCCGGGTCCCATCCGGCAGCTCGACAAAGAAATACGGGCAGCCCTCGTTCACCAGATCGGCTAGCTGGAAAAAAAGGGGGTTCTGTCATTATCTCGAAAATCAACATCTCGAAAATCAACATCTCGAAAATAAACATCTCGAAAGTTCATTATCTCGAAAGTTAATTATCTCGAAAGTTCATTATCTCGAAAGTTAATTATCTCGAAAGTTCATTATCTCGAAAGTTAATTATCTCGAAAGTTCATTATCTCGAAAGTTAAATATCTCGAACAGTCGAATTCTGGAAATGCAGCAACAAGGATACAAGGCTAAAGAGCTGCGTCCCGACCACCAGGCGCAACAAGCCCTCTGCGAGAGCTATGATGCTTATCAAACCATTAACTTCGTCAAGTCATTTCCCCAGACCTTTGATTAAATGATATATCGGAATAAATGCTTTTTATTTTATTTGTGACATCAATATCGGGTTGATAACAAAAAGTTGAGTAGAATGGTAAGGACCGGGTTTCAAGGTTATGAACTTTCGAGATAATTAACTTTCGAGATAACGAACTTTCGAGATAATTAACTTTCGAGATAATGAACTTTCAACGAACTTTCGAGATGTTGATTTTCGAGAAAATGATAGGTAATCGAAAAAAAGATATCAGAAGAAAAGAGATATATAAGATATAGCACAGTTCCAGAAAACTAGCAACTAGCTACTAGCACTTAGCAAAAATAAATTCCTCACATTATCCTTCTCGCCCAAAAACGTAAACTCGATGCCGGTGAGGTTGGCGTGGTTGAGGAACGCGGTGCGCAGCCCCTTCACGCAGCTCTAAAGTAGCAGTCTTTGAAAAATCGTCTACAAAGTTCACCTTCGGAACGGGGATCATTTGTAGCTGCATGTGCTGCGTCTTGAAATTCCGCTCGAATACGACTAACGCCTTGTTTGCCTGAAAAAAAAAACCGGAAATAGGATAAAAATGGGTTTTTTTTTAATACCTTATCAGCCGCCAATGTAAACGCATTCTTGTACTTGTCGAGCTCTTCGCGCACGTCCGCCGGGGCAGCGACTAGTGATTGGATATGGCCTAAAATATGCTTAAAAGGATATACTACGCAACGCACCAATGGACAGCACAAGCACGTGATCGTCGGTCAACGGCCCCTTCGGCATTGCCGCGTAGCAGGTGCTTCCAATCGACACCTAAAGTCAGCTCAGATCGCGTCAAAATTGCCATTTTTAATTTTTGTAATGTAAAATGGACAATGATAATTTCTATCCTTTTTTAATGCATTAAAGGGGTTAAAAATAGAAATACTCAAAAGTCCCTAGCAAATTTTCAGAGATTTGCATATACATTTTCGGAAATCCCAATTCCGAAAATCACTTTTTCGAAGCCTAATAGTGATGAAATTCATATTTCCGAGGTGACATTTTAGAAAATCAGTTTTTTTTAGTCTTAATTCGAAATTCGAAAAATTTGCGTCCAGCTTTCAATAGGAAATGGTCACAAAGGATATGAAATAGCAAAGCTAATTCGAAAACATCTCTGGAAATCAAGACTTCCGACGAAATGAGTTCCGAAAAGTGATTTTCGAAAAATGTCCGGCCGCCTTTTGAGGAACATGGAGATGGTCAATATCTTCGATTTTATCTTTTTTTTCAATTTTCTCCTAATCAAATTCCCTTTTAGGCAAAGAAAGCCGCTCTCATACCACTAGATGCTTCTCGGCATCGACGTTCGATAGGCAGAACCAGCAGGGCTGCTGCTCGCGCTTGTTTGCCGGGCCATCATCTAAAGCGAAAATCAAAGCTAGTTAAAAAACTTCTAACCATTCCCGAGGAATTCTCGGTTGTTCCGTTTTCGCGAGCCGATGTCGTTGTCCTTGTTCATATCGACGTTCATGTCGAAGAAGTTATTCCGGGCGCCACCCTCGTTGGACAGCTTGTTCATTATCGCGTCACGCTCCCTGAAAATATCTTCAATTAGCAATTCCAGCAACAAAACGTACTTTTCCACTTGTGCCTCCAGAATCTCCATGTATGGGAACTCGGTGGCATTATCTGGCTGCACGGTCAGCTCGTCTCTAAATCAAATATACAAAAAAATCACTAAAAATAACCTCGTCATGCCCTTCAGCGGCTGGATGGCAAAGGCGTAGATCCACTTCTCCTTTTCCGTGTTGTCCACCGCGGCGAGTCCGATGAACCGGGTGCAATGCCGTTGCTTCTCCACGATGATACGATGATTTCTAAAAACAAATTGCTTATCAGCCCCGAATTCCGAACCTGTACGGCGTACGCTCATAGTGGATCCCGCCGCCAGCAATGTGATACCTTGGACGAAGGCCTAAAATCGCTTTATTAGTTTCTTTCGTAAAAGTGCTTTACCTGTCGCGAGACGTGAGATCAATTTCGAGCCCTCAATCTCCTTTGGTGGCACGTTTGTGGAATGCTTAGCCACCTAAAATAAATTTTACAAATGTTAAAACTGAATAAACCTCGGCCGGCCAAACGCTCGTCAGCAAAATGTCGACACCGGTGAATTCGCCGACGGCCTCCACCGGCTTTAGCATGTTGACCACGTCGTCGATGTTGAACTGAACTTGGCTGGAGCTCTGGCCTAAAAAAGAACACGATAAATAAAATTTTTCCAGCTCGATAAAAATTAATTTTCCGGGAGGCCTCGATTCCCTCTTCCAAGCATAAAACTCGATCCAGATTAGGGTGTTTTTTACAAACTTGCAGCTTTTAGCATTGAAATATTGAAAAAAAAACAATTCTGAAACGCCTAATCTGTTTATATAAAAAAAACTGGATGCTAATGAAAAAATTCGGTCCTTTGGAACAATTGCATGAATATGAAGAGAAATTTGATAAATTAAATCTAAGTTTTCGATCTAAAGCCCCTCTTTTCCTAGATTGTTCGAAGTTTTTAAAGTACTTTGCCATGGAATATGGAGTAAAATTCGTAACCGATTACCTTCAAGCCCGCTCATATAAGCGATCGTCAGCCCGGACGGCGAATTGAGAATGCCCCTCTTGCCAAGATACGTGATGTCGGACGTGATCTCGGCATTCTCGTCCGGGTAGTAGGCAGAAGTCGAGGGGCAGCACGGTCCTAAAAACTAAATTTCAAAAACTGAAGCTCAATCCCTACCGAGAATGTAGGTGTGCACCGGGAAATCGATTTGCCCGTCCATCAGCTTCCGGTTCAGGTCGTCGTCCTCGCCGAAGAATTCGCCCACGCACAGTAGCATGTCGAAGGGGCCGCTCTAAAATGTTCTACATCTAAGGTCAAAGCGTTTCACGCACCTTTTTGACGATTTGGTTCAGCTTCTTCTGCAGCTGGTAGAACTTGCCGTTCACGTCGCCCACCGCCAATATTTTCGTGGGCGCCATCTGTAATTTGAGGTTGCTTCAACACATAAAATCATTTTAAATCATCAGAGTTTACGGAAAACGATGTAGATAAGATTTTGTAAAACTTCAAAAATAATGATCAAAACGTTTTCGTCGCCGCACTGAAATTTCACACTGTTTTTGAGCAAAAAAAGGCTTAGAATTGGGGCCAAACAACGTAGTGTTTTTTAAATATATAAAATTCTTACAATATCAAATTACAAAGTTTACAAAACAAATCGATCGATGCAAGCGTAAAGTATCGTACAAGAGCTACACGACAATCCAAAGGACGGATTTTGACGTTACGGTTGACCGTGCTGTACGCCAAAGTCGGTGAATGCGATTTTTTCCTTTTTCGCGTTTTTCATGAAACGAATTCAATTTCTTTAAAATTCATCTAAATTTCTCTATTTTCGATTTTTTTTATTTTCATTTTGACATCATGCAATTTTTAGCTTCCAACCCGAATGAGCAATTTCCGGGTGGTCCGCTGGGGGCGCGAAACCCCGCCCGCAAACTGGCCTCAACAGGTACTGTGTTTTGCTATCTTATAAAATTCTGAGCGCTCTTGTTACGTTAGTTTTTTTCGGCTTGAACTCTATACTTTGCTCTGAAAATCAAGCAAGACTTTGTTCTAGTATTCTTGCATTTTACTACGTGATTTACGCTTGTATTGGCAGACCGTAGCCGTTTTATTAATACCTTTACTATAATATTAGCAGAAACTTGTGAAATGCCCTTGAAATAGGCCCAATTCAAAGACTACCCCCGGAAAAAACGGGGGCAGTAATCTATTTGGCTGCGGGCACAGGGTTGGGGCGCCTCGGCGGGGTTCACTGCGGAAAATTGGAGGCCTTCTTGGAGGTGTTTCCTCCGCTCGTTAGCACTTTGTTCTAGCCTCCACGCTATAAAATTTGTTGCCTAATAGATTTAGTCAGGTTCGGGGGCCCAAGAAGATTATGCTTTCCTTGGAATACCATGAAAGAATTTGCAAGCATTGTATTTTCGAGCTGAACCAAAAAAATCGCGTAATATTTTAAGCTATTCTGGAAAGTTTCATCTTTTTGATGCGCAAATGTATCTTTTCCGGGCCTCATAATACCAATTCCGAACGGAAACCGAAAATATTGAAAAAAAAACAATTCTGAAACGCCTAATCTGTTTATATAAAAAAAACTGGATGCTAATGAAAAAATTCGGTCCTTTGGAACAATTGCATGAATATGAAGAGAAATTTGATAAATTAAATCTAAGTTTTCGATCTAAAGCCCCTCTTTTCCTAGATTGTTCGAAGTTTTTAAAGTACTTTGCCATGGAATATGGAGTAAAATTCGTAACCGATTACCTTCAAGCCCGCTCATATAAGCGATCGTCAGCCCGGACGGCGAATTGAGAATGCCCCTCTTGCCAAGATACGTGATGTCGGACGTGATCTCGGCATTCTCGTCCGGGTAGTAGGCAGAGGTCGAGGGGCAGCACGGTCCTAAAAACTAAATTTCAAAAACTGAAGCTCAATCCCTACCGAGAATGTAGGTGTGCACCGGGAAATCGATTTGCCCGTCCATCAGCTTCCGGTTCAGGTCGTCGTCCTCGCCGAAGAATTCGCCCACGCACAGTAGCATGTCGAAGGGGCCGCTCTAAAATTTTCTACATCTAAGGTCAAAGCGTTTCACGCACCTTTTTGACGATTTGGTTCAGCTTCTTCTGCAGCTGGTAGAACTTGCCGTTCACGTCGCCCACCGCCAATATTTTCGTGGGCGCCATCTGTAATTTGAGGTTGCTTCAACACATAAAATCATTTTAAATCATCAGAGTTTACGGAAAACGATGTAGATAAGATTTTGTAAAACTTCAAAAAATAATGATCAAAACGTTTTCGTCGCCGCACTGAAATTTCACACTGTTTTTGAGCAAAAAAAGGCTTAGAATTGGGGCCAAACAACGTAGTGTTTTTAAATATATAAAATTCTTACAATATCAAATTACAAAGTTTACAAAACAAATCGATCGATGCAAGCGTAAAGTATCGTACAAGAGCTACACGACAATCCAAAGGACGGATTTTGACGTTACGGTTGACCGTGCTGTACGCCAAAGTCGGTGAATGCGATTTTTTCCTTTTTCGCGTTTTTCATGAAACGAATTCAATTTCTTTAAAATTCATCTAAATTTCTCTATTTTCGATTTTTTTTATTTTCATTTTGACATCATGCAATTTTTAGCTTCCAACCCGAATGAGCAATTTCCGGGTGGTCCGCTGGGGCGCGAAACCCCGCCCGCAAACTGGCCTCAACAGGTACTGTGTTTTGCTATCTTATAAAATTCTGAGCGCTCTTGTTACGTTAGTTTTTTTCGGCTTGAACTCTATACTTTGCTCTGAAAATCAAGCAAGACTTTGTTCTAGTATTCTTGCATTTTAGACTACGTGATTTACGCTTGTATTGGCAGACCGTAGCCGTTTTATTAATACCTTTACTATAATATTAGCAGAAACTTGTGAAATGCCCTTGAAATAGGCCCAATTCAAAGACTACCCCCGGAAAAAACGGGGGCAGTAATCTATTTGGCTGCGGGCACAGGGTTGGGGCGCCTCGGCGGGGTTCACTGCGGAAAATTGGAGGCCTTCTTGGAGGTGTTTCCTCCGCTCGTTAGCACTTTGTTCTAGCCTCCACGCTATAAAATTTGTTGCCTAATAGATTTAGTCAGGTTCGGGGGCCCAAGAAGATTATGCTTTCCTTGGAATACCATGAAAGAATTTGCAAGCATTGTATTTTCGAGCTGAACCAAAAAAATCGCGTAATATTTTAAGCTATTCTGGAAAGTTTCATCTTTTTGATGCGCAAATGTATCTTTTCCGGGCCTCATAATACCAATTCCGAACGGAAACCGATTGACATTCCTTTAACGGCCATTTAATTCACAAAATTACTTAATTTTTTATTTCGCAATAAATTTACCTTCGGCTGATTTATCGATTCGTTCAGGCGCCCATGAAAATGGGTGATGCGGAAGGTCGACAACGCGAAGGAGGACTGCCTGGAGGACAGGCGCAGCCGCGTCCGGATCCGGGCGTCGGTGCCGCGCCTCAAAATGATGGACCACCGCCGCCATATGGTACAGAAAAATTTCTAGAATTATGATGATCATTTTTTAGAGCAAGAACCGGCCGGCGGGTCCGCGTCGAAAGAGACGTTGCCAAGTTACGCAGAGGCCACACGTCAGGTATTTTCCGGCTCACCTTTTTAACTTGTTTTTAGAGCCAAGATGCTTCGAACAACGCCGCCATCCCGCTGCCACCGGTGCCGGACTTCTCGGAAGTGCCGCAGCCACCGATGGCCTCGTGCTCGACGTCAAGCTTCACAGCCGTCACCAAGGTAAACAATTTTGTGTGTTGACGCATGCTCCTACTTTTCCAGGGCCCGCCACTCGACGAGAATGAGCACCCGTACGTCGGGCTCATCAACCAGGCCATGACGTGCTACCTCAATTCGCTCATCCAGACGCTCTACATGACGCCCGAGTTCCGGAACAGCCTCTACCGGTATGAATTGGTGATTGTTTCGCAATATCGGGGAGAAAGCCTTTTTTAAGATAGCATTTTTTGAAAAAACAGCGTTTTCTAAACTCGATTTGCCTTTCCTGACCGTAAAAATTTTGCAAATTTTGATTAAGGAGTACAAAAAAATATAGATTTTTCGACTAAAAGTTTTTTATTGTTTTCCACTTAAAATCTAGCTAAATTTGCTTCAAAATTATCTGTTGGCATTTCTGGACTTATGGGAGAAAGGTTGATCCCCCGATATTGCGAAAGCATCGAATTGGCTTTCTTGATTTTTATGACCGTTTTTTAGTTGGGAATACGATCGGAGCGACGGTGGCGCGACTAACATCCCGTGCCAGCTGCAAAAGCTATTCGTCATGCTGCAGGTATTTTTCTAACTCTGAACCGATACATTTTCTTTTAGACAACGGACAGATGCAACGCCGAGACCACCGAGCTGACGAACAGCTTCGGATGGACGACCACTGACGGTACAAAACATTAAACGTATCTTTTTACGTGTTCTTTCCAGCCTATGAGCAGCACGACATCCAAGAGCTGTGCCGGCTGATGTTCGAAGCGCTCGAGAACCGCTGGAAGAACACGGCGCAAAAGGACCTCATCCAGAAGCTCTATAGGTGTGTTTTAATCGGTTTTCTTGATTTTATGTTTAGGGGTACGATGGAGGACTTTGTGAAATGCCTCGGATGTGGCAACGAGAAAGTGAAGCCCGACTACTTCTTGGATCTGCCGCTCGCCGTGCGCGCTTTCGGCTCCCAGAATTCCTATCACAGTGTGGTCAGTTTTTAGCAGATTTTGGCTTCTCCATAGATCTACACTTTCTGCGGAACGTCCATATTTTTGCGCCTCAAAAATCAATATTTTCATTCTTTCGGCGTCACCCCTCCGGCGCGTTAGAATGGCTTTAGGCGGGATTAGTGTGATGAGGGATGGCGCGCGCGAGGGTGATTCATAGAGAGGGTTGAGTGGGGAATGACAAAAAGAAACAATTTTATTTTTGTTTGGTTTTCTCGGTTGATTTATTTCATGATTTTATTTTTTTTCAGGAGGAAGCCCTCGCTGCCTTCATCCAGCCCGAGACATTGGACGGCGACAACCAATACCACTGCGACTCATGCGAAAAGAAGCAGGATGCGCAGAAGGTACAACGTCCTTCTTTTTCACAATTTTCCTTTGATTTAGGGCTTTCGCATCACGCAATTCCCGTACCTGCTCTCCATCCAGTTGAAGCGCTTCGACTTTGACTACAACACGCTGACCCGGTGCAAGATAGTGGACAGGTGGGGTGCAGGCTTTGAAACCATGTTTTTCTTTAGGGTTACGTTCCCGGATGTGCTCAACCTGAACCCGTTCGTCGGCAAGGCCACGCCGAAGGTCGCGCGCAGCAGCGATGTGAAAGCCGGACAGCAAATCGACCACGAGGCCGTGATCAAGATGATTCAAACAGAGGTAAACTAATTTTTTTAGTGCCAAAATCTCCAATTTTAGGGTGAAAACGTCTACGAGCTGTTTTCGGTGATGGTGCACTACGGCACGGCGAACGGCGGCCACTACTTTGCGTACATAAAGTGAGTTTTCTTGACTTTGCTCGATTTTTTGCTGTCTTTGGGCTCTATTACATTAGACTTTTAGAAATCTCGACCAAGAGAAGTGGTACGAGTTCAACGACACGAAAGTCGCCTGCGCCTCCCTCCACGACATCAACAAGACGTTCGGCAGCTTTTCCGGCAATCAGGCCGTCGCCTACATGCTCGTGTACCGCAAGGTAAGCTTTCAACGGCTGGTTACCTATTTTTATCGTGTTTTAGATTTCCCTCGATCAGAACGAGCACTTCTTGCGCACCGCGGAGCTGCCGGAGCATATCAACCGGTTGATGGCCCGATGGACGCAAGACGAGGAAAACCGGGCCAAACAACTCGAGGCCGACGCCAAGCTGGTCAAAGTGGGTCCTTGAGCTCTTTTCTGTTAAAATCACTTCAGATCGTCGTGCAGCTCAACGTCGCCACCAAGGTGCTTTCAAGAAGCCGCCCTCCGGTGCACCATTTCGAGCTGTCGCGCGAGAATCAATTGGGGTACGTATTCAGAGTCGCATTTCTAGCTTTGTTTTAGGGATATCATCAAGGAGAGCGCCAAGTATTTCGTCGCGGAAGAGGAGGACTTGCAGCTGAATTTCCGAGATTGCCGCCTGTTGGAATGTGACGCGCTGCACCGCCAGATCACCTACGAGCACACAGCGCGCAATGAGCTGAACAAGGTCCGTCCTACTCTTGATTTTGGGACGATTATGCTTTCGAAATTCAGTTTTTCATAAAGTTTTGTTTCGTTTTTTTCGAAAGCCTTGTTGTGGCAGTAGCTTTTCCGCGAAACAGAATTTTGATCATGTCGCTATTTTCGGCCCTTTTTTTCGAAAACATGGAAGTAAAATTATTTACGTAATTTTTTTATCAAAGTTTTAGCTGATCGACTCTCGGCTGCCAACGATGGGCTCACACAACGGCTACAAACCCTCGCGGCCCGAGCTCCATTTCCTGCTCGACGTCAAGCGTCCCGAGAACATGTTCTACCCGGCGTTCCCGGAAAGTCACGAGTCGGTGTGCACCTTCCAGGTAAATTTCTTCTGTTGTTCGAAGCCTTGTATTAGGTGTTCATCGTCGACTTTGTCAACGATCGCCTCTCGCGTTTCCTGATGGCAGTCGGCAGGAAGGAGAGGGTCATCGAGGTGCGCAAGAAGATCGGCATCATCCTTGGCACGACCCCGCACGAATTCTTGCAATATCGGTGGGTTTTTGCGAAGGTTTTCGAATGTTTGAAGCTGCTATATTTATCTTCTAGTTTTCTATTTTAAAGGGCTGCGGACGGCATGTGTCGATCCCCCTTCATCAACAAATTGGCAAGTAGCCAACAGGGGAGAGAGCGCGCCCAGAGGAGAGGGGCAGAGAAATTTTCTTTTCCGCGCGCGTAACCAATTGACTATGCCGTCGGCATCCCTTTAAAACTGTCAATTGGCTAAATTCTGCTCCCTAACCAGAATCCCCTTTCCAGGCTCTATTACGAGCGACGCCCACCGAATCAACCGAGCACGCTGGTCGCCGCCGAAAATGGCTTCCCGCTCTGCCAGCTCTGGTCGGACAACCTCTCCGAACCAGTTGCGGTATTGCTCTGGAATTTTCTTGATCTTCTTCTTTCAGCTGTTCATCGACGGCATGGCGGACAGCTCCATTGAACACCAACAAGAGGTTGCGGCCGATCGACAACTTCCTTTCCAGGTAGAAGATTTTCCGAATATAAAATGTAATTTTTTTTTCTAGGATTCGCGCATGTTCCATCTGCTCGACCGCAACAAGCATTCCATCGAAATACTCGTCGAGTTGCCAAATGAAGGTGGGTTTTCTTTCCTTATGCACTTAATTTCTCGATTTCAGAAGAAATTACTCGTGCCCAGCGACTCGGCCACTTTGGCGACCCCGTCGACCCGGAGATGATGGATGCCACGGATTCGATGTCGTTCTCGATGGACGTCGTTGAAGCGCCATCCGAGGTGGCCACCTCCGCCAGCGACGAGCCTACCTACTCGCTGGAGCTGCTCGGCCAGCCCGAACCCCTGATTTTTGGCGGCTCCGATGCGGCACCCGCCTGCAGCCAGTCCAGCTCGCTGGACGATGAGGACGAGCTGATGACGCCCGGCAGCTTTTGCAACAACACACCACTGGTAGGGGAATAATTTCGTTGTAAAAGAACATCCTTCTTTAGCTCTCTCCAAACGTGTCCGAGGGCGGCGAAGATGATCCGATGGGTGCCGGCGAGGAGAGCCAGAATAGGGTGCGGATTTTGGTGCATTTTCCATAATTTTTGAATCCAGATGGACATTTGGGGCGACAAGACGACGTACACCCAGGAAGAACACTACACGGCGCTAGATGACATGACGGTGCGTACCTTTTGCAACTTATATTTTGTATTGGTTGAGTTTTATTCGTTTTAATGCATTTTGGACACGTTCTATCCAGAAAAAAGTTTTGAAAATACAAAATTTATTCAAAAAATGAACCTCCTCGGAATTCAGGGTTTTTGTATAGGCAAGTATAAATCCTTTTTTAGAATGCCACACGGGGCAGCCTGATCGATGACCCTGGAGCGCGACTTCAAGATCCGCCCCGAGACTGGCGCGAGCTGATCCGCGTCCTTGAAACTACACAAACAGGTGATTTTAAAATGACAATGGCTGAACTTCGAATTTTGAGACACGCATCCCGAGCTTCGTCTCGACGTCGACCGCCGTCTCCTCACCTACAAATTCAAAGAGTGGCTGGCCAGGTACCTCGACTATGACGAGAGAAAATTCGGATTGGCCCGCTATCAACCGGTAATATTATTTGCTAGGGCGTTACTTATCTACTTTCAGAATTCCGACCAAAATGTCGAAATCACCACCAAGGCGGACACGACGATGGAGGAGGTGTGCAGAATGTCATTGAAGGTAAAACCGGCTTTGTTAGTAAAATTCTTTTTTAGGTCGCGCTAACTCTACGCGCTCCGCTTCGTGAGGGTGAGAAGATGCTGCTCGTTCAACGCTTCTGCACCGAGGAGATTGATGTAACTTTTTAAGCATTGTTTTAACTTCTTATTACGTTTCCTTGTTTTATTTTTCAGTGAATTTGTTGAAGCAGACAATCGTAATTTTTAGTTTGCTCGACAAGCCCCTCTCTGCCGCCTCCATTGCCGGACAAATACGCCAATCGAGGCCCTGCTCGAGCAATGCCGTCGCCACCTCGCCGTCGACTTCAACGATGAAGTTCCTGTGGAAAGGTTTATATTTGTGTTTTTTATGTTCTAAAATCTTTTTAGACTCCGCTTCCGCGCTATCGAGGATGCGCTGCGCATGACCATGCTGCCCACCACCGGCCACATTGGACCCGTCTGGCAAGACATCGTCTATCTGGAGATTTTGCCAGGTAAATTTATTTGCATTTCCAAGCACTCTTTAATTTCAGAAGAAGCCGTCGGCGCCACCGGCCAGTCGATCTTCATCCGGCGCTACCGGCCGTCAGTGCCCGACTTGGACGCGGCCGAGGACCTCTTCATCGTGCCCACCGCCGAGAATCAAGAGCAGACGCTGCGCCAGGCCATCTCGGAGCGCTCGAACATCCCGGCTGATCGGCTGCAGTTTGTTGAGGTGCGTTTTGGTGTAGATGGACACCATCCCGAAACACAGAACCCGAAAAGTTAGGCGATCCATAGAAAAAGAGCTCTCTTCTATGCAAATGAAGTTTTTCTGGACAAAATTTTCAAGTGCGCTTCAGGACGGCGTCTTTTCGGCATGGTGTAAATATTCCTCAGCTTTCAATTGTACTTTTGACTTTTTGTTTTTTTTAGCCGACCAACCAATGGGAGAAGTTCCCGTACGCCAAGACGCGCATCCAGCTTCACGACCGCCATCGATGGACCTCGGAATTGAAGTTTGGTGAGAAGTCGATCGAGAAGCTCGCCGGCAAGGTTCTTTACTACAGGTAAGCCCTTTTCCGGATGATTTTCGAAATATCGAAATCCAGAATTTGAAACTTTATGATTTTGAAATTTTTGTATTGGGGTTTTCGCGAGATTTGGTCCTTGGTCCGACGTTACGAAATTTCGGGATTCTGGATTTCGATATTCTGATAGCAAATACGTTTTCCACATTTTTTGATGGTTTACTTTCCTGGACATATAATGTCTTTTTTTTAGAGATGGTGGCGAGGAGGTGAAGGTGCTCACCGAGGAGGACCGCAAGCAGATGAACATCAAGGAGCAGCGGGCGAACAGCGGCGCGTGGAACACCACGGTGCGTTTCTAACTTTGGTCTTGTTTTTCAATTTTAATTTTTGTAAAAATTTGTAATGCCGATCAAGTTCCCAATCTAATTTTTTTTTTGCTTTAGAAATACCGACGTCACGAGCGCCCGCTGCGCATCAACATGGGCTCGATGTCGGAGGGCTGATCGTCTTCCGCCAGCGGCTGGTCATCTCCACCCCGGCGCCCAACAAACAAGCACACTACTTCTAGCCCCCGCTCCACGTTACTCTTGCTGTGATCACCTCCCTCTCGCCGGTTCGCCCCCACTCCCCTTCTCCCACTCGCTCATCGAACGTGCTGTGTTCATCTTCACCCCCCAGTTGTTGCCATTTCTAGGCGCATTCTGCTCCCCCCGGACTTTTTTGTTAGCACCCCCCTTTATAGCTCCCCAAAAATTTTATAGCACCCACCGGAAATTGTAAATTAAGTGCAGCCACCCCCGTTTGTTTATGGCAACGTATCCGTCGGGTCGTCCCCCCATCCACACCGTCTTCTTGTTGTTCTGCTGCTTCCCCCTTTTGTCATCTCCGTAATTACAAATGCCTTACACAAAATGTTTGGTCTTCCCCCTCTGCTCGAATAATTTGCACATTCTCCCCCTCCCCCTTTCCCTCAATCGAATTGTTCTCGGTTTCCGTTGCCCGTTGATCAGACGAAATAAATTTTACGCGACCTTGTCGACATTGAGGGGAATGAACGGACGCGGGAATTAAGATTATGATTTAGGCTAATCGTGCAGGTGGCTCGAGAGCTAGAAAAACTTCGACCTCTGGGTGCGCGGTAGATGAACCGGCGGGCGGCGGCGAAAGACAAGGGCAGAAGTGTGGTTTCCGCAGCGACATCTCGGCAGCGCGCCGAAGCGCCGTGGAAGCGGTTTTTTCACAAGAAAAGAGACTCGGTAAAGTAACTGTTTTGATTGATTTTTTTGTTTTCAAAGTGCTTTGAGGAAAGTTTGTTCGTTGACCGGGAATTTTGAAAGTTTTGAAAGAATTTTGACGCTCCCAAAGCGATGAAAAAAGCTTTTTTACCAGGGTTTCTCCTTGTCTTGTATTGTATTGGAAAACCCGCGGTGTATAGCTATTTTAATTGCTCTTTACTATTGTCGATTTCAACACGACCAAATGAAAGAGCTTCAAAAGAGCTATTTTTGGCGTGGTGCTTTCTTCTGCGCAACTTTACTAAAATCTCGTTTTGACGTTGAAATATCCTAGCGAAACTACATAGTTTTAGGTTTATCGTACCCCTACGCACCAAGTCCCTCACAAAAAAACGGCTGACAAATGGAATCCGCCCCTCCGCGGCGGTTGTGTTGGTGAGGAGTGCTGAGGGTGTGTCGGCCACCCATCGAAGAAGATGCTCTTCTTTCTGGAGAGGGCGAGAATATCTACGGGTCCCCGGGGGATACCACCAAAGGAGCAGCACAAGGAGAAGCATCTCCCCCCGATTCGAGCACAACTTTTTCTCGCGTTGCTCGGGCTGAAGAACTCGAACAACACTTCCCCATCAACTTTGGATGGACGGGGGCGCGCGCGCGAGCTTTTTGACGTCGGCTTCTTGACGGCTTGAACAAGTTGGCGGCTTCGCATTTTCGGCGGCCGGTTCTTTCGCGATATCGGTGGGAGAAATGTCTCGCCAATTAATAATGAATACATGAGTAGGGCTTTAATCAAATTGAACTATATTTGAAGCGGAAAAACGATCAAAAAACAAGTTTCAAAAATTTTTTTACTCGCATTTGCGGCGGAAATCGGGCTAATTTGGTGCAAAAATCACCTTTTTAATAAATTTTGAAAACCTTTACGTTTAACAGCAGTAGAAAAGCAGTTTAGAAACATTTCCTCTATTTTTTAATCCTTAGAAAAAAGCCAAAATGCTTTTTCTAGGGTTTCCTCAACATTTGCACGTAGCATCAGGCAAAATTTCGAATCTGGCAACTATTTAAGAAGTTTCGCAAGGTTCTAGAAGCTTCCGAAGATATTTTTCCGCCATTTTTCTGTATATCAAATCTTAGAAATACTTCTAAATGAATTTGCGCATGTTTATTGTTAGTTTTTGCGTTTTTGAAGCGGATTTTGCACTTGCCGACGCTCTTTTTTTGAAATTTCAAGCTATCGTGATTTTGTGAGGGAACAAATTGTGTAATTTTTTAAGTTTTCCGTATGGATTCGACCTTGCCGACCTCTTTAACCTGCTCGAAGGGGTGGTTTTGAGCTTATTTTTCTCATAAATAAGATTTTTTGAGATTTCCAGCGATTTATTGTAATTTGCGGCTTGTTCAAAGCGTAATTTTCAAGTTTTTCATGGAGATTCGACCTTGCCGATCTTTTTAAAGTGCCGTGGAGGGTATATGCCGATTCGCCGCGCCACCCGGTCCCCGAGTCAAGAAGTAACTCAATTTCGGGGGGCCAGAGGAAGCATCCTTTGCCTGCTTTTCCACATCTCCCCCCCTTTCAGTGGCCTCGCATAGCGAAAGGCTGACGAACCCGAATCCGAAGAATTGAGGGCCGAATCGAAGCCTCAAAAGGCTTCGCTAACGAGCTTTCAAAGTCGCCGGCGAACGCCTTTCACTTTTTTTTTGGAAAAAGCCCTCATATATTGAGGAGCAAGAGCCAGAAATATCGCTAAAATCCCTCATTTTTTGAAAATGTGTGATCCGCGAGAACCGCTGCTATTCAGAAGAAGCTGCCAAAATTTCCTAATGTCGAAATTTCAATATGTCATTTTTTGGCAAAGAATTGGGGCGTGTTTCCGAATGCTCTTGATCTAAATTATGGAACTTCGTCATTTGGAATTTCGACATTATGACTTTCGAAATTATAAATAATCACTATTACTGCCCTTCAAAATGCTACGAAAGATTCCTCAAAGGATTGTGCCAGTTTGCCCTTACCGTTTTTTGAAGATCATCAAAAACCCTCAAGCATCTCCCCTAGCTACCGCTTCGTTCCCGAAATTACCTTGATTAAACTCGCGCAGATTCCCCAAGAATCTCTGCTAGTCAGCCAAACTTTAGAAAAGATAAAAAAGGGCTATTTTCCTGAACAATCTTTGCCATCCTGCCCGTTTCCCTTTCAGGAATCACGGATTCCCCAAGAACATTTGCTAGCTCACCAACTTTTGACCGCTTTTCGCAAAAATCCTGTTAGCCTGCCCCTTCCAAAAGGATCTCAGCTAGCCTTTGTACTTTATAGCAATCATGGACGCCTTATTCCGGACGCGACGGGTCGACGACGCTTTTTTGAGGCATTCCGAGTGGGGCCGAAAGCTTGGAGCGCCGTCTATGATAGCTATTGGTCAGTTTTTTTGGGCTTGTTTTGGTCAGTCCTTGGAACTCAAAAGCTGCAGTTTTCGACATGCCGGGCCTTTAAGCTCGAAGAAATTGTTTTCAGCCTGGATCCAATCAATTCCGCTCGCCATCTTCGTGATTTTGCCCCATTCTCTGGCGCTGCTTACCGGGCCCTCTACTTCATTGGCAATTATTGTGGCATTTGTGGCATCTACATTTACAGGTAGGAGAGAGAGCGAGTAGGGGAGTGAGAGATAGGGAGAGAGAGTGAGAGAGAGCGAGAGCGAGAGAGAGCGTGACGGAGATAAAGCATTTTTCAGTCCTCCACCTGGCCGAACTCTCCTGTGCGGTACCTAAAAACTGTTCCGCCTACCACTATGCTTTTGCAGCGATTGGCGAGCTGCCAGCATACTTACTAGGGCAAGTTTTTGAGCTTTTAAAGGGACAGGGAAGGTAGGAATCTATAAGCTAGAAAAACTCTGCCTTCAATTGACAATTTCACCTCAATCATAATTTTGAAGATGGATCCGCCTCACCCAAGCGGCTACCGTATCCGCGCTGCTGTGCCACGCCTGGAGCGAGCATTTGGTACGTTCGGGCAGTGAATGCCGTCCAAAAAAACTTGAATTTCATTACTTGGAGCTTTCCCATTATCGGGGGAATCTGAATAAAATCGAGTTTTTTTATTTATGGAGACCCAATTTTTTTTAATATAAACAGGTAAGCGTTACTAAATTTATCTTTGCGATTCCTGAACATAAAAACTTTCGCAATTTTTTATAAATATTGCAAAAATATCTACTTTTATGCGAAAATCCCGGATTTTCGACGATTTTCGGAAAAATTTTAATGAAATTTTCGTATAGTTTTTTGGTTGAAGTGTAGTCAAAAATTTAGGAACGATGAAGAAAGATCAGCGGAAAAGAAGAAAGAGAAAAAATTTGGCAAATTCGGCTTTTTTCTTTCGAAATTTTGATTCCGATTTTTGAAAATTTCTGGCCACAATTTCGCTTTTTCTAGAATCTACTAACCGGCGGAGCGCTCTACCCGGTCGCACTCGTCGAAATGAGCCACCTGCCAAGGAACGGCTCGGCCCTTGCCCAAGTCTTTGTCGAGAAGTTTGACGTCTCGTCGGTGGTCGGGATGTGGCTCTGTATTCCGCTGCTTTTCTGCTCACTTACGGTGCGGTTACTGTAGATTTTGTAGATGTTGTCTAGAGTTTGTAAAGTAGATGATTCTACGATCATTTTTAATCATAAAAAGCTATATTAGGTGCTGGGTACGGTATCGGTGAGCCTGATGGTGGTGTGCTCGCTGGTGCTCTCCTCGTGTGCCCTCGTCGCCTTCTTCCACGCCGACACGCACAACTGGCTGATGGCCGAGTTTTTCACCAATGGCGCGCAAGGGGTGGGTTTTTGAGGAAGGCAGCAGAAAAAGCATGACAAACTGGGGCTCAACCTGTTGATTAAAATTTGAAAAAACTATTAAACCGCCGGATCCCTTTAAATATCGACCTGCACTTTCCATGCTGATACCCATTTTCTAGCCTATAAATCGGGATTTTAGGACGTAAATTTTTAGAAAAAAACATTTTTAAGCACGTCACGTGAAAGAGCGTAAAATTTTGAACCAGAATATCCATTCAAAAATGGAAATAAGGCAGGCAAAAAGTCGGCTTTACAAACATTTTCAGCTCCTCCAATCCAGCTCGTTATTCCTGCTACTACCGTTCGGAATCGATGCACTATCTTCGCTACTAGAAGAGACATCACATCCACGAAAAAAGGTGAGGAAGAGAGCGAGAGAGAGAGAGAGAGAGAGAGAGAGAGAGAGAGAGAGAGGGAGAGAGACTCCAACGACTACAAATTCCAGATCGGCACGATGTTCCCCCTCCTCTCCGTCGGCTTGTCGTTGATCGTCTTCATCTTCTCAACCGTCGTTTCCCTGACGATACGCCCTGACGCGCTACGCAGCGCGGCGATACTTCCGGAACTGTTTAGATTGGCGAACGTACCATCTGCTAGGTGAGCCAGAAGCAAAGAATCTCTGCTAGCCCGCCCTTTCTTAAAGGGTCTCTGCTAGCATGCCCTTGCCTAAAGAATATCTGCTAGCCTGCCCTTTCCTAAAGAATCTCTGCTAGCCTGACCTTTCCTCAAAACCAACAATTCCAATACTATTTTAGACCCGAACATGGCGAGGGATTTTTGAGAATACGGTAAATACACAAAAAAATAATTTTGAAGGACTTTCTAACCATAACGCTGATTTTCTAACATTTTCAGTGTTTTTATGTACGGTCCAGTACTGATTGCAATAATAGAGCGATATGGAAACTCAGAAAAAAAACTGTTTCAGCTACCTGATGGCAGTGTGCGCATTTTGCGGGCTTTCCGGCAGTCTGCTCGTCTCTTTTTTGCCGGGCTCGAGGATGCTGTCTCAGCTGACAAATGTAAATTTTGAGAATTTCGGCAGCTCTCGCTGTTTCTCTCCCTTTCTCTCCCTCTCTCTCTCTCTCGCTCTCGCTCTCCCGCTCTCTAGTTATTTCATCTTTTCATTACTGTAGATATTAAGGCGTTTAGGACCGGCTCCTCCCTCTCCCGAGCGATTCGGCAAGGCGCCCCTACACGGCTACGCTACTGTACGCAGTCCAGGTTTTCGTCTTCCTCTGGCTCGACCAAAAAGTGCTGCTCGGTTCCGCGGCATTCCTGACGACGCTGAGGGCTATTGCTATTGTTGGTTTTTGATTGAGCCAAAGCAGGCTAGCAGAGATTCTTTAGGAAAGAGCAGGCTAGCAGAGATCATTTGCTATTTTCAGATCTCCCTCACCCAGATTCAGCACTATTTACCCGAGCCGATCGGCGTCCCGCACGAGACGACACATTATCGAAAGATTCGGGTAGGAGTGGAGCGAGAGAGAGAGAGGCAGAGAGAGAGAGAGAGAGAGCGAGCGAAAGCTGCATTTTCTAGCCCTCCGTCGGCAGCACTTCAGTGGCAATCTCGAACTCATACTCGTCCTCCACCTCGGAAAATGTTGCTCTCCAGATGAAGGTGGCAAAAAGCGAGACTGAAAAGTATCAAAAACGGCTGGAGAAGGTAGATTTTTGGCTTCACTGGCCCTTTAAGACGCAAATCCTTTAGAGAATGGGCAGCGAGGCTTCAGAATTGTTGGCCGTTCCGAGATCTGTATCGCAGTATCACACCATTGGAGGGGTAGGCTGGCAGAGATTCTTTAGGAGAGGGCAGGCCAACAGCGATCGCTCAGGAAAATACCCTTCCCTTTCAGCCTCCCCGCGAGAACTCAATCTCCTCATTCGCAGCCGTCAATAAGGGCCATAATTGTGTGGAAGAGGCCTGTTCTCATACTGGATCTCAAGGTAAGGCAGGCAGGCTAGCAGCGATTTTTTGGGAAATCTGGGAGATTTTTGCTTCAGGGTCCGGCCGAGTTCATCTTTACGCTAGAATCGACCCGGATATTCCGAATGTTTCCGTGTTCAACTCGAAAAACGCGAATCGACAGTATGCACCGGTAAGCTAGCAGAGATTCTTTAGGAAAGGGCAGGCTAGCAGAGATTCTTTAGGACAGGGCAGGCTAGCAGGGATTCTTTAGGAAAGGGCAGGCTAGCAGAGATTCTTTAGGAAAGGGCAGGCTAGCAGATATTCTTTAGGAAAGGGTAGGCTAGCAGAGATTCTTTAGGAAGGGCAGCTTGCAAACATTTCCCAATTCCAGATCGATCCTATGGACACCCATATTTTTGCCTTAAAAGTGCTAATTCTCTTTTTGACGCTTTCTACGTTACTTTCGCTCGTTTTTACGACACTTGGCAGGATACATGTGAGTTGGAAAAGGCAAAAGAATCAAAAAATATTAACATTTAGGTATCGAGCATCGTCTTGCTATTTATGTTATTTTCACTACTGGTTCTTACGCTATTTATGGGATTGAGATTGGTGGGTTGAGAGAGCGGCGAGAGGGAGAGAGTTGGAGAGAGAAAGAGAGCTAGAAAGAGAGAGAAAGAGAGAGAAAGATAGAGAAAGAGAGAGAGAGAGAGGGAGATAGTGAGAAAGATACAGGGCGATAGAGAAAGAGAGAGAGAGAGAGAGAGAGAGAGAGAGGGAGAGAGAAGAAAAGAGAGAGATCGAAAATTTCAGCCCACGAACGACCTGGTCTGCCGTCGTCAATCTTCAACGCCATGTTTCCCATATTCCACCTACGGGGCCCTATTTCTTCTCTGTACACTTCTTGGGTCCACTACTGCCAGAATATTAGCCGTTTCCACGTCTTGGCTAGTTTTTGGTAAGGGTTTACGAGTTTTAAAGGTACCGGGAAGGCAAAATCATGGTTTTCTAGACGTTCTCACTAGGTTTGGGAGTTTACCAACTCTGATCTAGACGCTTGAGACATTTTGGGGGAGTACTATAATCGGCAGTGCAAAATTTTTTTCCAGGTCTCCTACTGTATTTCGGTTACGGTTTCCGGCACAGTACGGAACGATACTCGGGTCCGTGTCTGATCCTACAGAATGAGGACGCAAGGAGAGCATCCGAGGAGCAGCAATGCGAACGGATAGTCGAGGACTACAGTTCTGTGGCCAATACGATATCGGAATAAAGATTTTGAGGCTAAATTTGCTCCCTTTCTCTCTCTTTTCTCTTTCTCTCGCTCTCTCTATCTCGCTCGCTCTGTATCTCCCTCTCTCTGTGTCTCTCGCTCTCTGCCTCGCTCTCTGTCTCTGGGTCTCTCTGTCTCTCTCGCTCTCCGCCTCGCCCTTTGTCTCTGGCTCTCTCTCTCTCTAGCTCTTGCCAACTCGAAATCTCAGCAGCCATCTTTATTCAGCACATCTCACAAAAACATTTTCAGGGATTTTAAAGGGACAATGCCAGCAAGGCTTAAGCCAATGGATTTGGGTGTTGGATTTGCTCGAGCTGCTCCTCGCTCATATGTTGATGAAGAAGCCGGTGGGATTTAAGCATCGCCGTCTCCCAGCACGACTCCGAGCAGAAACGGCATTGGAACACCTCCGGAACCTTGTGCCGGCCGGCAGCATAGCAGTCGCGGCACACCTGAAAAATCGGGCTTAAACGGGTGGGGAAGGATCTAGCAGAGATTCCTTAGGGAAGGGCAGGCTAGCAGGGATACTTTAGGAAAGGGTAGGATAGCGGAGATTCTTTAGGAAAGGGCAGGCTAGCAGAGATTCTTTAGGAAAGGGCAGGCTAGCAGAGATTCCTTAGGAAAGGTCAGGCTAGCAGAGATTCTTTAGGAAAGGGCAGGCTAGCAGAGATTCCTTAGGAAAGGTCAGGCTAGCAGAGATTCTTTAGGAAAGAGCAGGCTAGAAGCTTCAAGGTGGAAAGCTCGTATTTTCGAAACTCCAAGGATCTCTGCTAGCCTGTTGGCAACGTGCCAATCCTTTAGGAAAGATCAAATCCGTCTTCACAGCCCCGCCAAATTCACATAAATCCGTTTATAGTCGCCGCCCGTTCACCAAAATTCGATTGCTCATTTTTTTCACTTCCGGTCGACCCTTGCGATTTTCGGAAAGTTCCGCGTAGGGAATAAGCTTCGATGGGTCAAAATGGGGCCGGCTGGCAGAGAATCTTGAGCAACACGCCGGAAACTCACAAATAATCGCTTGTCCTCGCCGCGAGCCTCGCAATTGGCACAGCTGGCGTCACGGGTTGGTGGCTGAAACGAGGTTTTCAGGTGTTAAAGGACGAATTTAGATATTTCTCTCTCTCTCTCTCCCACCTCCTCATCCACTAGGTGCCCATCACACGGGGTGGCCGGGCCAAAACTGTAGACAGGGATCGGGGCTAGCATCGCTTTATCGTACTTTCTGAAAAGATAAATGGTTCGAGAGAGAGCGAGAGAGAGAGATAGAGACCGGGAGAAAGAGAGGGAGAGAAAGAGAGACAGAGAGAGAGAGAGCGCGAGAGTGGGAGGGAGAGAGAGAGCGAGAGCGACAGACAGACAGACAGACAGAGCGAGAGAGAAAGATAGAGAGCGCGAGAGACAGAGAGAAACAGAGAGAGACAGAGACAGAGACAGAGAGAGAGAGAGAGAGAGAGAGACAGGAGAGAGTATCGCAGAGGCCTCAAAAGTGCCCGAAAAAGGGTGCCATTCGAAAACTCTTGCTCAAGTTCATGCTCAAAAAGGCAAACTTGCAGAGATTATTGTCGACGTTTCGCCACCGCCCAATTCCTGTGAGGTCAAGAAAGACAAAGCAACGAATAGCATAACCAAATATCCACGACTAGGAGTCTCCAGCTTGGTGGTGAAGCCGAATCCGGCCATTCCCAGGGAAATGGGATTTCCGCCGGCCGGCCACTGGTCGAAGACATCCCCCAAAAAAGCCCAAACTCGGGAAGGGGGGCCTTACCCGATAAACATCCGCACAAAAAAGAAGTTGAAACGACAAAGAAGGGCGAAGCCGATGGGTCGTCACCAAAAATTTAGGAGGGCGCTTGGGGCGGGTTATTTTTGGACTGCCCCCTTCTCCGGGCTTGTCCTAAAATTGAGACGTGAGGGTTGCAAAATTTGAAGGGGCCGAAGATCTCAAAGATGGGCAGGGATTCTTTGGGAAAGAGTGGCTAGCAGAGTCTTTTTTAGCAAAATACTAGGGGTGAGCCGAAGCCAAGCCGAAGCCAAGCCTAAGCCTAAGCCTAAGCCTAAGCCTAAGCCTAAGCCTAAGCCTAAGCCTAAGCCTAAGCCTAACCTTTCTCGCCCGGTTTTAAAGGACCATTGAAGATAGGATTCGGGTCTTTGTCCTTCGCATAAAACTGTTATGACGAATATGGAATTGGAAAATGGAGTTGAGCACGAGCACCAGGAAAAGCATCTGACGGATAGGCCCAGGAGAGCGACATATTTATATCCGAATCCAGTCACTTCGAGGAAAGAGAGAGAGAGAGAGACAGCGAGAGAGCGAGAAAGCAAGAAAATGCAAAAACAGAGTCCACAAGCACTTTTCAAGCGATGTGTCCCATCGAAAACATCCCAAATCAGCCACCAGATCCGTCAGCCGCCCGTCCAAAAGTCCATTTGAATAATGGGGCATTGTTTTCGAGCGGAACTCGCTGGAAATGCCCTTTTTCTCTCGAAAATCCCCCCGGGGGCTTTCCAGAAAGCGCATAGCCACAAGCAGAAAATCACGTTGTCGGGACCCCGAAAATTTGGTTAGGCAAATTTAGGGCAGCTCCGTATAAACTGACCGCCCTGTTTTCGTGGATGGTTGTGGAACTCTGGTGTGTTGGCCGTGTTTTGCCGGTGGGTTACTGTGGGTTGGATTTTTTCTGATTTTTTTCTGATTGCCGAGAATTGTGCCCGAGGCACTGAGGCATTGCGCCGGGAAGTATTTTGGCACGCAGGGTCAAGGCGTGGCCGGAACAAAACTTGATGAGGCTTCAATTCCGATAAGACGCATTGTCTTTCTTTCTCTCTCTCCCTCACTCTCTCACTCTCTCTCTCTCTCTCTCTCTCTCTCTCTCTTCATTTCTCTATTCCACAATGTAAAATCAATAAATTATTTATTCAACAAGCTTCAAAACGTCATCTTCTCCTTTCTCGGCCCATCGTGGGCCGACTTTATCTGCGAGTTCCGGCGCTCGGCTTCGACGCCTAAATCGGGAGTTTCGGCACAAAGATGAAGCCGAGAAAGCTCAAATTCAATACACAGTGTCAACTACTCGCCCACCAGCTTTCACCAAATCGAAGCGATCCGGCTTGGGGATGTCGTAGTAGACGGTGTCCCGGATGCGCTCCACGTAGTTTTTCAGCTAAAAGAGGTCCCTGGGACTTGCCGGCACGCTCAAAACTCCGACCAAAAATTGAGCCGGTCTCCTCGAAGCCGGGCCATGGGTGGGCTTAGGCTTAAGCTATGTCTTAGGCTTAGAGTAGGCTTAGCTTAGGCTCAGCTTAGGCTTAGACCCAGGCTTAGACTTATGCTTAGGCTTAGGCTTGTAACGCACGTTTTGATGATCATGGTCGAGCAGCTCCTGGATGTGCTGCGGGAATGGCAGGTAGTAGGTGGAGGCGAGGTGGCCGAAGAGAGTGCAGTCGACCTGAGAAAAGATTTATCGCCGTCTCTTCTCTCTCCCTCCCCCTCTGTCTCTGTATCTCGCTCGCTCTCTCTCTCTCTCCCTCTCTCCCTCCTTCTCTCTTTCTCTCTCTAACTCCGACGTACCATCGTCATTCTGCCACCCAATAGAAACGGCTTGTCTCCAAGGAGATCGGCGCACGCCCTCAAGTCGCGTTTCATCACCTAAAACGGACGAAAAGGTTCAGGCTACCGAGCAGTAGCCGACCTCCATCAAGTCGTCGTTCGTCAAGTTCCCTGCTCCGACCATGATTCTGGCTTTCAGCTGGAATGAATCGTGTTTGTAGGTTGTCCATGGGCTTTAGATACTCTCTCTCTCTCTCTCTCTCTCTCTCTCTCTCTCTCTCGCTCTCTCTCTCTCTCTCCTCACCTTATTCGCAAACCGACTGGCCACAAATTTCCCTAAAATCCCAGGCACCTTCAGCCCGGTGACCTCGCGGCTCATGAACGCCTGGTTGTTCAGCATCTTGTCGTTCATTAGCGTGCTGGAAGAGGTACAACCGTTTTAAAGGGACTGTGACAGCTTAGCAAGTCCAAGTTCACTGACTAAAACGTGCTCCCGTCCAGCATACGGTCCACAGCGCGTCCGATAGCGGCATCACGGGGGCTGATGTTTTCCTAAAATCGTAATGGTAGCGAGAGAGAGAGAGAGTGAGAGAGATAGCGTGAGAGTCAGTTCTAGCCTCACCTTCACCCGAAAATGCTTGACCAGCTTGAAGATGATGGCTTGTGACTCGCTGATTCGCTCGCCGTTTAGCTGAACAGATTTAAAGGTTTTCGCGGTCGTTCGCCAACTTCCCAGTCCCTTTAAAGCGCGAAATTTCGAAAAAACCCAAACCTCGATATACGGTAGCTGGCCCTTGTCGGTGTGGTTGGTCCACGATTCTTTGAGCTGAAAAATGAAGCTTGATTTTTAGGAAAGGGCAGGCTAGCAGAGATTCTTTAGGAAAGGGCAGGCTAGCAGAGATTCTTTAGGTAAGGGCAGGCTAGCAGAGATCCTCTAGGAATCGACTTGCCTCATATTTGATGTTGTACAGCCGGAGGAACGTCTCGATCTTCAGGCAAAACGGGGAAAGATTCGGGACAAAGGGGCTTCTCGGGAATTGATGGAGGATCACGAGATCGCGCTCCGGAGCCTTGTCTCCCATTGGAGAGTCTAAAAAAACATCGTTTGTTAAAGTTTAAAGGGATCAACACCACCGTACAGCAATCACAAAACCGCACAATCCGAGACTGAATGGAGCTTGAAAATGGTGATTGTGCTTAGGCTTAGGCTTAAACCTGGGCTTAACCTTGGGCCTTGGCTTAGGCTGAGGCTTAGGCTTGGGCCAAAAACAGGATGGCCACAATACTCCACTGCACTCCAAACTCCAAACTACAAACCACAACCCCGAGCACCAACCATCCGGCTCGCTGAGTTTGACCGTGGCCTCGGTGCGGAAGCGGAGCATCGCGGAATTGGGGGTATTCTAGCGGCTCAGAAGAGAAACGAAAAGCCGAGGAGGACTTCTCCGACAAATAATTCTGGTTTTCAAGTATTTTTGTGGCTAAAAGTGATTCCCCGGGGGTGTGTCACACCGAGTTGGGCCTCGACCGGATATTCATCACCTCGAAGGGGATGAACACACACGCACAGACACACAGACAAACCGACAAGTTTCCCCGATTTTTTGCCCTCCAGGAGGCCCCAGGGGAAACGGGTCGACCCCGGCGGTGTTGGGGCTAGAAATCAACACGTTCTTCTGGGGGCTTCACGGGGCTGGCGCTGGCTCTCTCTCTCTCTCTCTCTCTCTCTCTCTCTCTCTCTCTGAAATCTTGAGAATGCGAACCCCTCAAAAAAATCCTATAAACTGACGAGATTTCTGGGATGGATGGCAACAAAAGATGGGAAGATCGAGCTGAGAATTCGCCATTTTTCTGCCTAGTCGCAACTTCAAAAAATCGTAAAAAAGACAAACGTAATTTTTGAGCTATGCCAGGTAGCACATCGGAATCAGCGTTTCAAGCTGGTTCCGATGAGTTCAGAGCGAAATTCTGACGAGCTCGATTGGCTGAAGCGAATTTTGGAAAAAATCCACTGGGCCCCCCTTTGCTCGAAAACGTCAAAAAGTGATCAATTCAAAAAATTCTAGCAATGAAACCAGGGCCGCCCAGGTTTTGTAGTAAAACTTTTATAGCACCATTTTTCATGCCCTTTCAGATGCAAAATGAATTACATGTTGAAAATGCCCGACCGGCCTCCGAGGTGCCGGGAAAGGTACATGGTAACATGGTAGTCAAGGCCGACCTACAAAAAACCCACAGCAAATTAAAATAAGAAACCAGGAAACTAAACTATTTAAATGACGTGTTTTTCGGAGCTTAGTGGAAAAGCCGAAAAATTTACGGTACCGGAGTTTGAAATGGGCCCTTGGGCCCCAAAACTGCGGCACCTGGCAGGGGCATAAACTGACGTTTCGGCGGGGTTTACGAAGACTAGAGAGATCACAGATCAATCCTTTTTGGAAGATGGTCTAGGGCAACCTAGCAGAGGTTCTTGAAGAAAAGGAAAGGGTGGGCTAGCAGAGATTCCTTACGAAAGGGCAGGCTAGCAAAGATTCTTTAAGAAAGTGGAGGCTAGCTGAGATTCTTTGGGAAGGGTTAGGCTAGCAGAGGTGCTTCACAAAATTCTCTCTCCATTTCTCGTTCCTCGATTTCAAGCTGAATCGCAACTTTTCTGGCACCACCGTAATCCCGTGTACCCTGTAATTTGTCGTACAGCCCGCGACTTAGTGCCCTACGGCTACACGACTTTCCCCCCGAATTCCGGGGGCGATTTTCAGCCTTGGCGCGCGCGTCTGGGGATTATTGTGTGCCCTTGTGGTTTTGGGCGCTTGTACTCTGCCCCTGGGGGCACAAAAGAAGAGAAAGAGAGAGAGAGAGAGAGAGAGAGAGAGAGAGACAGACAGACAGACAGACAGAGAAAGCGAGTAGACGTTAGTAAACCAGTTCATCGGTACACGCGTGTAGTCGCGATGGCACAAATCTTCTAAGCCGCTCCGGCCCCCGCGGGGGGGCTCGGTAGAGCATTTTTTCGACACGGGTGGGTGAAGGTGGAATTTGGAGTGGAAAGTGGGGCTTAAGGTGCTTGGCAGATGGAGAAAATAGCCTCTAAGAATTTCTGCTAGCCTGCGCTTACCTAAAGAATCTTTGCTAGGCTGCCCTTTCCTAAAGAATCTCTGCTAGCCTGCCCTTTCCTAAAGAATCTTTGCTAGCTTGCCCATTCCTAAAGAATCCTAGCCTACCCTTTCCTAAAGTACCTCGGCTAGCCTGCGCCTTTTCCTAAACAAGCTCTGCTAGCCTGCCCTTTCCTAAAGAATCTCTGCTAGCTCACTAATTCACAAGCACATGCCTAGTACGAGTTTTACGACATCTGTGGACCCTAAACAGATACGGTATGCCCTGGGGGCACATTTCCAATCCTGCTCGAACCTGGGCTGACCGGTTCCATTTCCGATTGGCAAATAAGTCGGGGCGGACGCTGGCGGGAGGTTGTAAACGGCTCAGAGGGCAATTTGATTGGACTTGTTCCCGAAATGACGCAGAATTTGATTCACGACAGGTTTTAGAAAACCGATTACGCGATGGAATCCGGTTTTTGGAAGTAAAGCCAGGGCAGGCCAGCAGAGATCATTCAGGAAGGCCTCTCTGGGAGCCACCCGGCGCGGTCCCCCTAGAGGTACTTTCGCATTATCGGGGGATCAACTTTTTGCATAGGTAAGCATTTTTTCTAGTGGAAAGAAAGAAGGGGTTTCTACTTTTTTCTTTACTCTTATGTATGTTTCAAAAATCTAAATATCTTTATCGTTTTTTTCGACGAAAATGTTGCATTTTTGCATTTTTAATAGTTTTTTGGAAAGCTTTTTGTGTCGATAATCGGCGCAACACTGGCAGTTCTCCTTTAGGAATTAGTTACGCTTTCCAACGAGGTATTTGCTAGTTTGCTTGCCGGCGCCGTCCCTTTATAGGCCCCTCCCTAGAATATGCAAATTAGCGTCAATTTTTTCATAGTACGGTCAAGAGGCGGGCTAGCCGAGACCATTTGACAATATGCAAATTACCCCGAGTTGCGTCATCGTACTCCGAACGGACAGGCTAGCAGGGATCTTTTGGGAAATCACGCAATGGCCCCGAATTCTCGAGATGGCGGGCTGGCCAGGGTGTCGAGACCAAGGCGCGGAATATGCAAATTAACCCCAATTCCGTCACAGTACTCTCGACGGCCGTGTCGAGAGTACCGTGACGGAATTCTTCCCACTGCCATTCTAAGCCGAAAATCGTTTTTTCGTCCTCGGCGGCCCGCGGCGATGATTCAGATGCCATTGAGAGAGAGAGTGCGAAAGAGAGAGAGAGAGAGCGAGAGAGAGCGAGAGAGAGCGAGAGACCCGCGCTTGACTGCATGTGTTTGTTGTATTCCGGCGGAACCTGTTGCCCGGGGCAGGCGATTTTGTCCTCGGGCACAAATCCCGGCTGAACCACCCTGTAGGAGGGGAGGGGCTTCAGTGTACTCGGCTACGCTTCTGTACGTCTTTACGTCGTGTCGCGTTGTCTTCAGGCTCCGCCCACTTTTCAGAATCGTCGGCGTCGGGTTGGCAAACCATTCCATTCCATTCCATTCCACTCCGATCCTGTTGACGTGCCGACATCGAGATGTATCGTCTCTTCGTGGCATTCGCCCTATTTGGCGTGTCTTCTGCGGTGGGTAGAGTTGATTTTAAAGGAGTGTTGAAGGCAAAGGTACTAGAGATTTGGCAGTACCGTAGTCATAGACCGTTTTAAAGGACCATTGAGGCCAAAAACTTGATGGATTGGTATGGATTTAGGCTTTAAAGGGCCATTGAAGTCCAAAATCAGCTATGGATTTATGCTTTAAAGGGTTATTGAAGGCAAACAGCTTAGATTTCTTTGATTACTGTGGATTCAGATCCTCTTAAAGGGCCATTGAAGGCAAGATTTTTGCACTATTGTGGTTCAAGACCATTTTAAAGGACTATTGAAGACAATAAACTTTATGAATTACTGTGGATTTCGGCTTTCAAGGGCCATTGAAGCCTAAAATTAGCTATCGATTTGGTCATTAAGGGGCCATTGAAAGCAAAGATATTTGATATAATGGATTGCGGTAGTTTTAGAATCGCTTAAAGGGCAAGAGAAGTCCAATATTTGACTTTGAAAAATGTTGCGAGTTAAAGGACGATTGAAGCTTTTTTCAGTGTGTCGCTAACGGAATTTGCGGCGGAGGCTTGCCGGGCGGTTCTCCCTGCTACGGCGCCGCACCTCCTCCGCCACCGCCTACGGTAGGTCTTTCAGCTTTTAGAAATACGGCTCCGACTCGTTTTCGAGGTCGTAAGCGCTAAACAGTGCCAAAAATAGCCAAAAATAAACACATTAATTTTTAGTGTGGCGGCGGATGCGGACCGGGAATGGCTTGCGGCGTTTATGGATGCTTTAGGTATGTTGGTGAAGGGAGAGAGAGAGAGAGCGGGAGAGATCGGGAGAGAGAGGGAGAGAAAGAGAAAGAGAAAGAGAGAGCCAGAGAAAGCCAGAGAAAGAGAAACTGAAACCACTTGATTTCTTAGGCGTAGCGTCCGCGCCCTCTCCGCAGCCACCTTCACGCCGGAGGGTGCTGTTGAGGTTTTCTTGCCTTTACAGTCCCTTTAAAACTTTTTTTAGGAGATTTCCACTGAACGCGAGGCTCCCGCCATCTTCGGCAAGTCGCGCTTCAACTCGATGAGGAAGGTGGAGAAGCCGGTGCAGGCGCCAGTGGTGAGTTCGGGCAGAGGCAGGCTGGCAGAGATTCTTTAGGAAATCGCAGGCTAGCAGAGATTCGCTAGGAAGGGGCAAGCTAGCATAGATTCCTCAGGAACCCGGCTGACCTAAGCAAGCTAGCACAGACCATTTAGGACCCGAACGCCCTCTTCATGGCCTGCTGCGAGCAGCGAGGCCTGCCGGATGCTTGCCTCCAGAAGTGCACCTTCAACACGTACAGCAAGGAGTCGGTACGGTGGTTTTGGGGCGGATTTTAGGGAATGACAGTAGTACCCTGAGCCACAGTACGACCAAAAAAAACTTTTTTTAGTTGACCCGGATGTACTTCAAGCAGGACGCCTGCCCGCTGGCCGCCTCGGCTGATATTCAGTTCTGTGCTGCTCAGGTGAGTTACGACCTATCTCTCTTGCCCCCTCTTTCTCTCTATCTCTCTCTCTTTCTCTTTAGCTCCCTCTCTCTCGCTCTCTCTCTCCCTCTCTCTACTAAAACCCTCTCTTCAGGGTCGCGATCACCGAGCTTGCTGCGCCCGCAACGGAGTAGCCAATACCCTAGCTGGAGCCAAGGTAAGCGGGATGGCTAGCAGAGATTCTTAGAGGACCTTCCCAGACTTCCAAGTCCCTTTAAACCTCAAAAATGCTTTTTTAGTGTCTCACCTTCTGCGACCAGCGCCCCGGAAACGTGACCCTGCTCGACTACTCGTACGTCTCCTGCTACGAGCGCTTCGAGAACATGAAGAGCTGCTTCTGGTACGACGCCGTCAACCGGTTCAACTAGACTTCCATGCTCCTTAAAAAGTTACATTTTAATTTCAGTATTTTGTTCCCTGAACTTGCTATTTTGTGATCTCACCCCGAAAAATCGAAAAATCTATACTTCGTAGCCCCCATTAACCACCTGTAGTTCGAATTTTGGTATAAATTATTTGACACGAGTGAGCTATAAACTACAAAAATGAAGGCAAGCTGGCAGAGGTTATTTGGGAATCTCTCTCTTCTCTCGCTCTGTAACTTTCTCGCTCTCGGTCTCTCTCTCTCTCTCTCTCTCTCTCTCTCTATCTCTCTCGCGCTGTCACTATCTCACTCTCGCTCTCTCTCTGTCACTATCTCGCTCTAGCTCTCTCTCTCTCTCTCTCTCTCTCTCTCTCTCTCTCTCTTTCTCTCTCTGTCACTATCTCGCTCTCTCTCTCTCTCACTATCTCGCTCTCGCTCTGTCTCTCTCTCTCTCTCTCTCTCTCTCTGTGTCGGGATTCCCGCCGTCGGTACTTTGTATTTCATTCCTGAATAATCTCGGCTAGCACACCCTCCCCCTCTACCGGTTCAGAAACCAATGCCCTAGGTGGAATTTTGGGCCTCCCGGCACGAAAAGGTCAAGTTCGCCGTGGAGCTCCTTGATAGATGGCGCTCAATCCAAACTTTCGCGCCAATCAGCCTGACGCCAAGGCGAGTGGATTGGTCATTTATCAGGAGGAGGCGGACAGAAAGACAAACAGACAGACGAACAGACAGAGTCGAAATGGCAGCACGGATTGACAGACAAACAGTTTGTCTAGCTATGCCCCCCCTGGGCCTCCTCAAGGCCATCGAGCGTCCGGCTCCCCTCACTCACGTAGTCGGACTAATTACTGTAAGATAGGATCCGAACTGCGGCTACTAAATGGTCTCTGCTAGTTTGCCTAGAGCGTTAAATTTCGAGGTAGAGTTTCCGGTAAAGAATCTCTGCTAGCTTCCCTCGGGAAGAAGGCTCCGCAAAATATCTCTGCTAGCTTACCCGGGCCAACAAAATTACCAAAAAATTTCCCAAATGACTTCTGCTATGCTAGCGCCAAGTCTAGCTAGTTTCCGCAACGAATTTTTGTTGGCTTGCCTAAAGCCCTAAAGTTACAGCTAGAATTCCCGCAAGTAATCTCTGCTAGCCTGCTCCCTGCGCGCAATTTGGCATGCATAGTCGTTCCTAAAGAGTCTCTGCCATGTTGCCGAAAGCGCTGCATTTCGGTTGAGTGGCCAGCTAGCTAGGTTCTGTCACCGAAACTTCGCGCCAAGAATCTCTGCTAGCCTGCCTCTCAAACGGCTTTAGAGCAAGACGGGTCGGGTCTTCTAAAGAGCCCTCACTAGCCCGCCAACAACCGCTGAAATTCAACACGCCAAAAGATCTCTTCCAGCTTGCCCGCCATGAATTACGATTCAAAGGTTCCGGAAGGCATGCATGAATAACATCATCCAAATTACGTCTGCGCCTCCAAGAAACCAGCCTGCCTCAGCTTGTATTTGCCTTTAACTAGAAAAAAACCAAACTTGGAGCCGTCCAAATTTACACCCCAATTGGCGCCAAAACGGCCGGCTCGCGGCCATCAATCTCCGTTGAAGATCTGACCATCCAATCTCAATCTCCGCCTGCCCTAAAACAAACAGAGAAATGACCTTTCCGGGTAGAGTTGGCGCCGGGGGGATTGAAAATTGACACGTCAAGTTGCATTTTTTGGGGGAGCTGAACAAACTGCTGTTTTTTGAAGGTCCGGCGGTAGGAAGGAAAGAAGCGGAATTTTGCCGAAATCCGTCCGCGAAGAGGCTCTGCTAGCCTGCCATTTCCTAAAGAATCTCTGCTAGCCTGCCATTCCCTAAAGAATCTCGGCTAGCCTGCCATTCCTTAAAGAATCCTTGCAAGCGTGCCCGATGCTGGCAAGCGCTCCTCCCAGATGCCTCAAAAGCTCTGTTATAGCCGCCCCGAAATTCCTTAAAAATCGTTGCTAGCTTGCCCCCAATTTCCTAAAACTTGTCGGCTAGCTTGCCCCTTGAATGCATTTCCTGAATGATCACCGCAGCCTGCCCTCGGCATTTTTTCCGGCCCTCCGTTCGATTCCTGACTTTCCAATTCCGGGCCGGTGATCCGTTTCAGGGAGGCAATTTAAAAGCTGTTAGCTAGAGAAAGAGAGAGAGAGAGAGAGAGAGAGAGAGAGAAAGAGAGAGAGCGGAATCATAGAAAAAGAGTGATTAGACAAGTCGTAAGTACCCGGGGTGCCATCTCTCATTTTGGGTATTCCTCCCCCCAGCAGCTCGTCCCATAAATAGTCTCCGGGAATGATGGCTCGACTCGTCTTCTTGTGGGTAGAGCCATAGTTAGAGAGCGAGAGGGAGAGAGAGAAAGAGAGAACGAGGGAGAGAGAAATAAAGAGAGAGGGTAGAGAAAAAGAGCAAATCACCGTTAGGATCACCTGAAATCACGCGCGGGAATTAGCCCCGGGAATGGAAGGACCGGAGGTAGTAGCTGGAAATGCTTTAGGAAAGGGCAGGCTAGCAGAGATTCTTTAGGAAATGGCAGGCTAGCAGAGATTCTTTAGGAAATGGCAGGCTAGCAGAGATTCTTTAGGAAAGGGCATGCTAGCAGAGATTCTTTTGGAATGGGCAGGCTAGAAAAGATCTGTGTTTTATTTAAAATTCCGAGAAATTCCAAGTCATTTAAATTTTCTTTTTAGCAGATTACTACGGTAAGTCTCACCTCCACATACCAATTATTCCATCTTGCTCCTCCTCTCGGTCACACCTGCCCTGCCCTCGATCCAATATGTGTTCCCGAGCACTTTTTTCGGCTCTTGCTCCTCCTCAATTCCCCCTTATGCCATTCCGCGAGATGTGTCGATAGCATCGCCACGTAGCCTCCATCAAAGAAAAGGCAACAATTTATATCGAAAGAAAACCACCTCAGGACGGCATCGTTGACTATGGTAAAAACGGAACGCTTCGTTGGGCCGAGATTCCTAGGGCAGATTACAGGGTGGTGAGGAAAGTTGGGCAAACAAGGGGGATACGGTAGGTGACGTGTCTCTCTCTCTCACTCTCTCTATCACTCTCCCACACTTTCTCAATCCCTGGCTCGCCCTCTCTCTCTCTCGCTGGCTCTCCCTAGCTATCTCTCTATCTGTCTCTCTCTGTCTCTCTCTATCTCTCTCTGTCTGTCTCTCTCGCTCTCTCGCTTTTTCTCCCTATTTATCCCTGTCTCGCTCCCTCGCTTTCTGCAAAGAACTCTGCTAGGTTGCCCAGGCCCCCAAAAAATTGCCATTGAAGCCGACAATTTTTGGTGCTCGAAATCACACTTCTGGGTGTAGACGCCAGCTAGAAAAAGTCTAGAGTTTCGGCATAAAATTGTGGCCCTCAGGTGATTTTATCTAGAGCATCTTCTCCCACCTTCCACACATAAATCTGCCCAGTTCTACCTCGCGAGTACGGTTTTGGCGATACTTTTTTTAGTAAAAAGATTCCTTTGGCGGTGGGTGCTTGCTGGAGATGTGCCTGGCCAGGCTAGCAGGGATTACTAGGGAAGCGTGTGAGCCAAGACAGCTGCACGTCCAAGAGAGGCTAGCAAAGATCCCTAGGGAGACCTGCAGACATCGGGTAAGCTAGCAGAAATCCTTAAGAAATCCTGCGCAAATGGCAAAGGCAAACTAGCAGAAAATGAAGAAAGAAAATCGTGCGCCATACAAAAAAAAATAGAGAGCAAGCTAGCAGAGATTCATTGCGGACTCGATAGGTTTTAGAGAAAGCCACCTTCAGGGCAGGCTAGCAGCGGCTCTTGAGGAACCGAAAGTACCAAAAATCTAGCAGCGATTCCTAGGGAGCAAAGCAGAAAGGCCAGGGCAAGCTAGCAGCAATTGTTTAGGAATGAGGCCTCAAAGAGGCTAGCAGTGATCATTCCGGAATTTTCAGGAATTCGGGAAGATTTAGGCAATCGAGCAGCGGTTCTTAGGGAAATGAGGCAGCCAGCGAGGTCGTGCTAGCAGTGATTCTTTAGGAATTTGAAACATAGGTATGAAAAGCTAGCAGTGGTTTTTATGGAAGCCAGATATTAGGTGAAGGGCAGCCTAGCAGAAATTCTTGTGGAAAACTTCGCTAATATCCCCTTCCCAGTCCCTTTAATGCCCCCTCTCCCCATCCAATCACCCATTACTACGACTGTTTACTATCGACACGAGCGCGTACACACATTTTCTAACGGGGAACACACCGCCGGTCCAAGGCCAGGCGAGAGAGAGCGAGAGAAGGAGAGAGAGCGATAGAGAGAGAAAATTCCTATACGGGGTCCCGGAGCGCGCAAAACCGGAGCCCCGGCGGCCCCCACCGGAAAAAAAACAAAAATTCCCCAGCCAAGCGGACGGATAGCTGATATGTTTTGAGCTATCGAAGAGGGGCTGTTGGGGAGCAGAGATTGAACGCTGTCGAATTATTGGATTTTATAAATCTTGCAAACCGCCGCAAATGGTCTCTGCTAGCCTGCCAGGCCCATTTCCTTTCCTGAAGATTCTCCGCTAGCCTGCCCCGATTAAAAGCCTTTCCCAAGGGGTGTTTGCTAGCTTGCCCCAGCGGCCGCTTACAAGGGAAGTGCACGACCGGCCCACGAGAAATCGACACGAGACATAGTGGGTCTGATAGAATCGGACACGGGGATTTCGAATCTGTAATCAGAATTTGCTAAATAAAACGGAGAAAAAAGTTATGAAGCTTCAAAGTTGGCAAAATCGCCAAAAACCGTACCTTTAAGGGCCCGTAAAAACCGGTGGAACGTAATTGAGGAGAAAAGAATTAGTGCAGCTTGTTCAGCAGAAAAAGCGCTTTAGAATGAGCTGTAATACGTAGCATTTGCAAACAATTCACTGAAAAAAGTTTTTTTTGGATTCATGGGCAAGGGTATGGCCTGTCAAGTTCATAGAAGAGATTTTCGCGAAGTCATCGTAAACTTAAAGTAAGATAGCTCATTCGAAAGCGCTTTTTCTGCTGAACAAGATGCACTAATGGATTGTGGCAAATTTTCATTCCCTGGGCCTTTACAGGCCCATAAAAGTCCGATTTTGGGCGATTTTGCCAACTTTGAAGCTTCATAACTTTTTTCTCCGTTTTATTTAGCAAATTCTGATCACAGATTCGGAATCCCCGTATCCGATTCTATCATATCGATTACGTCTCGTGTCGATTTCTCGTGGGCCGGTCGTGCACTTCCCTTGTTAGATGAAGGATCTCTGCTAGCCTGCCTTGGCCCTAGCCCTTTCCCAAGTGATCTTTGCTAGCCTACCGCTACTAGGCTTCTAAAAGAATCTCGGCTAGCCTGCTATTTTCCACACGAGTCTCTGCTAGCCTTCCATTTCCTCAAGAATCTCTGCTAGACTACCGGCCCAAATCCGGTCCCGTCGATTTTCCTTTCAAATAATCCCTGCTAGCTGCCAAAAATACCCACAAAAAATTCCACCTTGTCACCAATCATCTTGTCACCCAGGCGTGCCTCTTGTCAGGCTGAAAATTTCACTGCCATCCGCAAATTTCCTTGTCCGATCAGCGCGACAAGCATGGTTACAAGGGGGCGGGGCTTAGAGAGCGAGAGAGAGAGAGAGAGAGAGACAGAGAGAGAGAGAGAGAGAGAGAAAGGACAGTCAGTATCTAGCTAAAATAGGAGTGGGCGGAGCTTCCGGGCTGAGGCGGAGAAAGCAGCAAGCAGCCCAAGGCTAATCGAAAAATTCCGCCCACACCCTTCTCGACACTTTTGACCTTACTACAGTAATTCTTAAGCCTGAGCCCCAAGCCTAAGCCTAAGCCTAAGCCTAAGCCTAAGCCTAAGCCTAAGCCTAAGCCTAAGCCTAAGCCTAAGCCTAAGCCCAAGCCTAAGCCTAAGCCTAAGCCTAAGCCTAAGCCTAAGCCTAAGCCTAAGCCTAAGCCTAAGCCTAAGCCTAAGCCTAAGCCTAAGCCTAAGCCTAAGCCTAAGCCTAAGCCTAAGCCTCAGCCGAAGCCTACGAAAAGTCCAAATTTCATCTTTTCGCCACTCTGTAAGCCGCGTGGTATTTCTTGGATTCCAGTAAGCTACCGTAATCTGGCCACTCGACAACCGTAATCCACAAGTTAATTGGAGCGCCGCGGAGCCGATTACGACATGGAGATTATGCACTATAATGAGCTGGACGAGGTGGGCGAATTTTGAAATTTTTTTTTTGTTTTTTTTTATTTTCCTGATTCTATTGCTTTCTCTCTCTCACTCTCACTCTCTAGCTCAGGCTCTTTTCTCCCTCCCTCCGACTTCATTTTGATGTTGATACCAGGATTCCCCAATTCTTTGCTAGTCTGCCTCGTTCCATTCCCAAACGCTCTCTGCTAGCCTGCTCGTGCCTATCCTTACTATGCATGATTTCCGGTCTCTCGCATTCCTCGATTTCCAACTTGGGCCCTGTGCCAAAGTTGGAAAAACCCGTTATATCGGTAGTGATCAGAGACCTCGAAAGGGGGAGAGTGCACCCACTCTCCCCCTTTTTCCTGACAAAAGCCACTGTCACTCTTTTCGGAATCTTTCTACCCTTTTCATTCCGCTCCCCCATCATTTGATTATCGCCACCCTTCCCCCCCCACCCAGCAATGGCACGCACGCGCGCGAAGCGCGCCTGGATGCCATTCGAGGATGAGAAATGTGCAAAAATCTAGGTAAAAATAGCTCCGCCCCCAAGTGCCGTCCGCAAAGGTGCAAAAAATCTCTGCTAGCCTGCCACGCTGCAGCGGTCGACGTTCCCTAATGATCCCTGCTAGTACCCTTGCCTCCCCTAGCTAATTGTGCAGCAAAAACCCTCATAAAAATTAAATACGCATGGAAATTCTTTGAAAAACGGCTCAATAATCTCTGCCAGTCTGCCCTTTCCGAAAGAATCTTTGCTAGAGTGCCCTTTCCTAAAGAATCTCGCTAGCCTGCCCTTTCCTAAAGAATCTCTGCTAGCCTGCCCTTTCCTAAAGAATCTCTGCTAGCCTGCCCTTTCCTAAAGAATCTCTGCTAGCCTGCCCTTTCCTAAAGAATCTCTGCTAGCCTGCCTTTCCCTAAGGAATCTCTGCTAGCCCGCCGTTTTCCTAGAGAATCACTGCTAGCCTGCCCCGTGACCACGATGACCAGACATTTCCCCTGCACTTTCTAATCTACAAGCCCCCAATTTCCTTTCCTTTTGTTGATTCTTGGCAATTCAGGGCCTTTGAAACCAGACTACGGCTTATCGTTGGGTAAATATGGGAGTACACGCCACTACGCTCAATACGCACAAAACGGCACATTGTCCCGGAATGGAATTGGACGGGGGAGGGGGATCAAAATACTGCGGTCGAAAGTGTCTCTGCTAGCTTGCCATGGGCACTGATTTTGAAAGAATCTCTGCAATTCTGTCTTTAGGTTGGCGCATAGAGGGGCGAGCTGGCAGAAATTCTTTGAGAAAACTGTTTGCTCTGAAAATCGGTCAAGCTAACAGTGACACTTTGCGTAGGAAAAGAAACGTAGGATTGGCCGGTAAACGGGCAGAGATTCTTTAAGAAAAAGCGATACAAGCTAGCAAAGATTCTATAGGAACGGGCAGGCTAGCAGGGATTCTTTAGGAACCCAAATTTTCTCTTTATGTGTTATTTTCCACTTTTTCAACTCATCTCATCCTCCGGAGACAGTCTATTTGTTTTTGGATGACAGTGCACTGTGGAGAGACGCGCACAGCAAAAATCTCAAGTGCATGTTCCGGAGGGGTGGAGGCCAGCCCGGATGGGTCACCTGATTTCCTAAAGAATCTCTGCTAGCCTGCCATTTCTTGAAGAATCTCTGCCAGCCGGCCACCGACCCGTCGAATTCCCCAAAGAATCCCTGCTAGCCTTCTTAAACAATCTCTGCAAGCAACCCCATAACTTTCCCTCTTCCTCAATGATCTCTGCTAGCATACCCGTCTCCTCGCTCTTTTTTAGAAATTTTAAAGGTACCAGGAAGTCACGATTTCTGCTCCCCTCCCCTCTCAGGAATCTCAAAATCGCAACATTCGAGGCAGGGCTAATGCAATTTCCGTCTTGCCGTGGATTTGTCATGGGGGGGAGGCGACCTCCCCTCCCCCAGATCCTGACTTTTCGGTTTGCTGGTTCCGTTTGTCTGTTGATCTGGATGTCTGTTCGTCTCTCTCTCTATCTCTCTCTCTCTCTCGCTCTCTCACTCTCTCTTTCTCATCTCCATCCTGTTTCACGCCAAAAAACACGGTTCTTCTCCCCCGGCCCCCGCTATCACCTATCGATCTTTCTTACAGCCGGCCAGCCGAATAAGGAGCTGCGCGTAGTTTTAAAGGGACTCGGAAGTCTTGATATATCTGTTTCTCTCCCTCTTTCGCTCTCTCTCTCTATCTCCCTCTCGCTCTCTTTGTCTCTCTCTCTCTCTCTCTCTGTCTCTCTTTTTCCCGCTCGTTTCTTAATTCCGAAAGAATCACCGCCAAGCTACCCCGTGTGGACAGCCCTTTTCTCAAAGTGTTGCTGCTAGCCTGCCCTCATTTCACCGCGGTAAAAAAATATTGATTTTCCCCAATAATCTCTGCTAGCCTGCCTTCCCAAAGTCCACTAAAATAGACCTAAATGCAAAAACATCCAAAATCTTAATGCATTTCCAAGTTTTCGTAATTTCCCAGACCCGCCTGACCTTGAAATAATCGTAAATCTGGATTCTCTGACTCAAGGGTAAAGAATGAGGATATTCCCTTCATCATCCCCTTGCCATCAATTCGTAATTTGGAGCAGGGCGTAGTGACGCATTCCATCTTGTGTGTTGCGCTTTTTATAGGCCCTTTCACGGGTTATCAACTCTATGGAATGTCTTTGCAGGGTCTTTTAAGTTTGAATTCCGGGGAAGTGGAGTAGCAGGTCAGCAGAGATTCTTTAGGAAAGGGCAAGATAGCAGAGATTCTTTAGGAAAGGGCAGACTGACTGACCCGACTGTAAGAGCCACGTGTCAAAAATGCGCTAAAAGCCTTTCCTTTCGTTTTTGCGGAGGAGTAGCCTAATCCGATCAGCCTAAAAGTGTTTTGTTTGTCCGTCTGAGTGCCCACGATGTACCTAATATTGAGCAATATTACAAAAGATAAAGCTACTAAAGAGCGAGAGAGCGAGAGAGACAGGGAGAGGGAGAGAGAGAGAGAGAGAGAAAGAGAGAGCGAGAGAGACGGAAAGGAGAGAGAGAGAGAGAGAGAGAGAGAGAGAGAGAGAGAGAGAAAGAGAGAGAGAGAGCGAACTAGGCTGACTCACTGAATATATCTTATTTTCAGCGCCCAGACCTCTATTTAGCCATATCTGGCTTGGCTAGCTGGGTGGGTGGGTGTGGTTAGCCTAAAGACTGATACTTCATCCAAGATTCGCATCAAGTGTTCTTATCAGCCCTTTTTTGGCCGCCGTTCTGGCCCCCTTTTTAGGGCGTTTTTTAGCCTTTAGCCTAGCGGTCAAACGACTCATCGCTTCGGATTATTTTTCTTGCCCGCAGCTTCCTCTGTTTTTGGTTGACTAAATTTTTGATAAGCCTGGGCTTTATAAGAGGGAAATACGCGGCTAAAAATTGATGGATCGAAAACCTGTCCAATCAAATGGTAGAAGGATTTCTCCGATTTTGTCGCGTTTCTATCCTTTTTACAGTGGTATTGGCTGATGCAAATTTTTCGGCGATTCGGAGGCAGTGAACATGTTCTCTTTCCCTTTCTCGCTCTCACTCCTACTCTCTCTCTCTCTCTCTCTCTCTCTCTCTCTCTTTCCTCTCCCTCGCAAAAGCAAAGCCCAAGAGCAAGCCTAAGCCTAAGCCTAAGCCTAAGCACAAGCCTAAGCCTAAGCCTAAGCCTAAGCCTAAGCCTAAGCCTAAGCCTAAGCCTAAGCCTAAGCCTAAGCCTAAGCCTAAGCCTAAGCCTAAACCTACGTCTAAGCCTAAGCCTAAGCCTAAGCCTAAGCCTAAGCCTAAGCCTAAGCCCAAGCCTAAGCCTAAGCCTAAACCTACGTCTAAGCCTAAGCCTAAGCCTAAGCCTAAGCCTAAGCCTAAGCCTAAGCCCAAGCCTAAGCCTACGCATATCTTCACCCGGAACTCAATTTTTTGCCCTTACAATCAGTCCTTGTAAAAACATGGTCATCCCAAACACCGCCAGACCCCGTTCTTTACCCTATTTTTTCCGCGCGACAACACAGTACGTGCGTGAGTCACTAAAAGGGCGGTTCCCCCCTTGAGCAGCGGGGATCCCCCCTCGTTTTCACCCGCGTTGACTATCACAAGACAACGAATCCCACCCCTCCCACCCGCTGACTCGAAAAGAAATAGCCCATTTTGGCTATCAAAACACGGGCCGGGGTCGGAAATGGGAATGTTAATCTCTCGCACTCTCTCTCTCTCTCTCTCTCTCTCTCTCTCTCTCTCTATAGCTCTCTTTCTTTCTTTCTCTATCTCTCTCACTCTCTTTCTCCCTAGCTCGATCTCTCTAACTATCTTTCTCTACCACACTCTCTCTCCTCTCTGGCTTACATTATTTCTTTCTTTATTTCCCATTTTTGCGGTTCCTCAAAGATCTCTGCTAGCTTGCCTTCCTGCTCGGTTAGATTGCAACCGTTCCATAAACATCCCTGCTAGTTTGCCAGGTTTTTCTAGTTTTTCTTGATGACTCTGTCTTTCTCTCTCTCTCTCTCTCTCTCTCTCTCTCTCTCTCTCTCTCTCTCTCTTTCTCTCTCTGTCTCTCTCCTTCTCTCGCTCTCGTTCCCTCTCGCACTCTCTCGCCACACCGGGTTTCTGAAAAATTCCCAAAGCGACTCTGCTAGCCTGCCAATCTCAATCCCCTCCTACCGTACCCGAATCATCTCATGTTGCCCCTTCGCGTATGCCATTTTGCTCATTCTTTTTTACTTTTGAAAGATTCTCTGGCAGATAGATAGGTTTCTGTGGATGGGGTGAGGACGAACATGACTTGCTCTCTCTCTCACTCTCTCTCTTTCTCTCCCTCTCTTTCTCGCGCGCTATCTCCCCTATTTTCCCATTTTCTGGAAGCACCTTGCTAACGGTTTGCTGCAGAAGTTGGCGCGCGCGCACAGAACCCAACAATTTATGGGTAGGGACTGGGGGGAAAAGGGGGATTTTAGAGGCAGAAATTCTTAAAATTCTCTGCTAGACTGCCTTCTGAGCTCAAATTTCCTCAAGAATCGCTGCTTGCTTGCCCTGGGCTCATTGTTCCGAAAAGGCAAGGGAATTCCTAAAAGTCCAAGGCCCAAATTGGCCTCAATTTTGGCCTTAGGGTTGCGAGTTTAGACGATATTGATCTGGTTTCAGGGAGAGGACCTTTTTTAAAGAATATCTGCTAGCCTGCCCTTTCCTAAAGAATCACTGCTAGTCTGCCTTTCGTGCTATTTTTGCTAGTGCCCCCACTACAGTCACTCCCATTAACAGAACTCCGAGTCCTAAAAAGCGTCCCTCCACCATTCGTCAGTAGGAGCTAAGCGGATTTCCGCCCCTCGTCACTTTGCTTACAATCTGGAGTCGATGTGGCCTGCAAAATGGGCCGTCGGTCCGTTTTCGCTTATCTTTTCGCCTCGGCCACTCGGCTATCAGTTTCCCTCTCAGAACCCACGGCCCCCACTTCGAAACTGCGTTTCTAAAACGTGACCTTATCGGGGGTGGCTGTGCAAAATCGGAGGAAGGGGCAAAGCCCCCTGCCTCCCGAACGGCATGGATTTCAGCGTTATTTATTTTTTTTACTATTATGTCAGTATTAAAGCCTGTTTATCCTTAAGAATTTCTGCTAGCTTACCTTGAATTGGACTCTCTGTTTCTCTCTCTCTTTTTCTCCCCCTCTCTTTCCCGGCCTCTCGTGTCGAATTAACCCCCATCCTCATGCAATTTTCTCGCAAATCGCCTGATTCCTTAAGAAACTCTGCTAACCTTCCATTTCCTAAAGAATTTCTGCTAGCCTGCCCTGTCCCAAAGAATCTCTGCTGGCCTGCCCTTCTAGATACCTTCGCCTTCACACCCAATCTTTTCAGATGTGGGGCGACATCCAAGAGTTCATCCAGAAAGAGTTCTGCGTCGGCGAGGGCCTCGTCGGCAAGCGGGGCATTTTGCAGTCGCCCTTCGAGCTGAATACACCGCAGATTGGCGTGCACTCGAAGATTGATGTGGGTTATTGGGGAAGTTTCTAATCTCACCCTCTCTCTCTCTCTATCTCTCTCTCTCTCTCTCTCTCCCTAATTTATAAAAATTTTTTAGACCCGGGCCTCCGAAATCCGGAAACCAGCTCCACAAATAAAGCTACCACCTATTCGTCAGCAATCACCGCTTCAGCAATCGCCTCCACAACTCCCCTCGTGCTCGACAATTTTTGAGAAGGTCGGTAGCTAGCAGAGACTTTTTAAAGAAGGGCAGGCTAGCAGAGACTTTTTAGGAAAATCAATAATTTTCCAGGAGCCCTCCCTCCCCTGCCAACCCTGTCTTCCCTCCACATCCGTATCCTTTGCGCCATCAAGATCTCCGAGCAACTCTTCCTTCGATTCCTCTGCTAGCTCGCTCGAGCTACGACCTGTGGAGATACAGACTACACCGCAGTCTACGCTACAAACTACGAATTTGAATGTTTATCAAATACCCGAAAATGGTGAGTGATGTTGGATCGGGAGAGAGCGAGAGAGAGAGAAAGAGACAGCGAGAGAAAGAGTCAGAGAGAGAGAGAGAGAGAGGGAGAAGGCGTGCTATAGATTTCAAGCCTTCATCCACACTTTTCAGAGCTCCTCCCCTGCCACAGTATCCCCTCCCCATCAGAATTCCCCGTCTACCATCAGTTGGTTAAAAAGGTGTGATATAGTTTCTAGCCTAGGGAATTTTGGCCTACTGTCTAGACCTAGTCGACATCCGGGGTCGATTCTCGCCTGTCCGATCCCCTTTAAACTAGGCAGAATTTGCAGGAAACTCCTCCATCAAGTCCAGAAAACAAGCTGACGCACGTGGAAAAGCCAAAATCACCGGAAGTGAGCGTGGAGATGAAGCCGAGGGCGAGGAAGGCGAGCTCTAGGTGGGGATTTGATTACGATAGGCAAATCGCGTAAAATTCGAGGTTATCACTGTGGTTTGCGAGAGAAAAAGAGAACAAGAGAGAGAAAGAGAGAGAGCGAGAGACCGAAAAAGTGGGAGAGAAAGAGAGCGCGCGAAAGAGAACGAGGGAGAGAACGAGCGCGAAAGAGAGAGAGATAGAGGGAGAGAGATCTTGACCATTTCCCAGACCCACAAAATCCACAAAAATCTTGCCTTCAACGTTCCTTTAAAACGTCCTACCAGCTCATTTTGTCAAATTTTCCGCCTCACTCCTATTTTCGGGGCACACGCAGGCAGAAAACTGCCAGTTGGCATTTCCGGGGGGATCGCGCTAGCCTAGCCCTAGCCCAGTCTTGCTCTCCGATCGGCCGAGGGTATCACTTTTGATACAAGTGTCTCCATTCCGATGCACTGACAAGACGACAGAGAGACAGACAGACAAACTGACAGAGCGAGACAAACTGACAGACACACATAGCAGTTGTTTACGACGAGCTGGTGCCTAGCTGCTGCCCCCTGCCAGCCACCGGAGTGACAGGAAGGTCGGAAAGTGTCGGTAGCGATGTCTCTCTCTCGCTCTCTTTCTTCTCTCTCTCTCGCTCGCTTGCTGTCTCTCCACTCTCTCGCCCTCCCCCATCCGCAATCATTCAATCAAGGCGCCACGCTGATTTATGCCTACGGAAGGGCACGGCGGGCGAATTTTTGTGCTGCCCAAATTTGGAGGGGCCGGCGGGAAAACTGAATTAAAAAGCTAGCTGTCATTGCGCCTTTAAAGAGACTCTTCAAGCAGGCAGGCTAACAGAGACTCTTCAGGATTTGGATCTGTTTTTTATTCCTTCTAGTTCTAATAACCTCCACCCCCGGATTGTCTAATTCCATTCCCCCGTTATCTCTTGGCACCTTCAACGTATATTTGCCCAACAGTTCTCTTTTTTGCGGAAAATCGTAAAAATCAGGCGACCCGCGTTGTTCCAAATGACGGTGGTTGAGGGCAAATAAGAATGGCTTTTGTTAGGTGCTTAAGCTCAAGCCTAAGCTTAAGCCTAGGCAAAAGCTTAGGTCAAGCCTACGCCTAAGGTAAACCATGACCAAGCCAAAGCCTAAGCGAAGCCGAAGCCTAAGCCTAAGTCCAAGCCTAAGCCTAAGCCTAAGCCTAAGCCTCCTTGACCTCCCATCACCCCTAAAAAGCCACCCAACGAACCCCCGGAAAAGGGCAATTCTCAGCAGCGCGGCTCCACTCTGGAAAAGGGCTCCGCAGGCCGTTAGGATCCAATAAAGGCGCGGGCGCTGGGCGCGCTTCCGCGCGCCCTCCCCGCGCGATCAAAACCAGTTGGGCAAACATTTGGCGATCTGTAAGGAAGCGGCGCGCCGAGGAATGGCAGTAATGAGGGGGTATTTGATGGCGCGGGCGAGGGAGGGAAGAAGGAAGCCGAGGGAAAATACAAAGCCGACGGTGTCCCGCTGCGCCGGAATTTGCATACGAGCACAATTACGGCGGGCGCGTAACGGGGGGCTTTGCGGGGGTTGAGATGTGTTTTTCTGGCGGTGGTTGCGAAGGGTCAAAGGGGTCTTGGGAATAAAAAAAAACAGTTTAGAGGGTCTATGAGCGCGAGAATCGACCCCTCTGTTTTCCTAGGTCTAGACAGCTACACATTACTCCAAATGACAAACGTCAATTTTTAGCAACGTTTGTTAAAGGGCTCAGAAAGCGAGAGAATTGTCTACTATCTTTGACTAGGTGCAGAGACAGCTACACACTACTCCAAATGACAAATGTCAATAGTTTTTCAGGCAAAAAACCGTTTAAAGGATCAAAAAGCGTGATAATTGACCCTGGTTTTCGCTAGGTCTAGACGGATACGTAATGCTCCAAACCACATGTGTCGCGCGCATTTGTAGAGTTCGATAATCTGCCCCCTGCTCTCTACTAGGTCTAGACAGCTACGATAAAATCCAAAATTACGTGCCAATCCAATTTTCATGCCGCCCAGAAGCCCTACGTTTCAGCAATAAATCAACTAAGAATGACGTGTTTTGGCGTGTAGCGTAGCTGTCGCGGCCTAGTCGAAGGGAAGGGTCGATTTTTACGTTTCCTAGACCCCTAGAAAGCCCTGAATTTCTTCATAAACCACCCGATTTCCAGCTGCGACTCGTCCGCCGAATCGGAATGCGACATCAAACGCCGAAATACACGGAAAGGCCCGCCCGAGCCGGGCCGTCGACTTCCGGTCCATGCCTGCAACCATCCGGGCTGCCATAAGAGGTAATTTAATCTATAAAAAGTCGTTTTAAAGGTAAGTTAATGGATTAATTATTCGAAAAGATTATCTGCTGCAAAAAAAATAAACCAAAAATACGGTTTCAGATACCACAAAAGCTCGCATCTGAAGGCGCACATGCGGACGCACTCCGGGGAAAAACCGTACGTCTGCGACTGGGCGGGCTGTGGCTGGAAGTTTGCGCGCAGTGACGAGTTGACGAGGTGGGATACATTCACAATACCCTAAAACGGTGATAAAGAGCGTTCTTAAGCCCGAAATTCGCTAATCTTGCGCTTTAAAACTAATTTTTAACGTATTTTTACGCCAAAAACAAATGATTGCTCAAGTTTTCTGCGCGTTTTGTTGGTTTTACGCAGTTTCCTCGCGTTTTTAGTGACCTGAAATTCGTAAAAAACGCAATAAGGTACCGTAATAAAACCATTATACCTTTCCAGGCACATGCGAAAACACACGGGCATCAAGCCGTTCTGCTGCTCGGTGTGCGGCCGTACCTTCTCGCGTTCCGACCATCTATCGCTGCACATGAAACGCCACAACACTGTCTGAATCGTTTTTATGCCCTTAATTTGATATTTTCACTTCTCTAGCTACCTTATTACTAAATTCTAAAGTATTTGCAAGTACTAAAACGATTTCTGTATACTGGTAAATTTGATGCTGCCTTTATTACCATTTTTCGAACTTTCGCATTGTAGAAAGGGGGGACGAATTTTTTTCTATTGGTCCGGAAATACCTTGAAAAGTAGCAACGCAAAACGAACAAAAATTTCAAATTTTCGTTGAAAAAGCGTTTAGTATTTTTAACAAAAAAAAAATCAGTTTTTTACATTTAGCCATAGTAAAAAAAAAAGTTTATAAACCCTCTCTCTATGATATTAGAAAACTGGATCCTAAGGAAAAGCCCCCCCCGTAATGCGAAAGGACCCAATTTTTGTACCTGAATTCGATTTCCACTTTTTTTACTCGTACTTTTCACCATGTTTGTCCCGCTCGATCTTCCGCTGCCTTGCCCGTGTCTCAGGTGGTACAATTCACACATCTCGTATTTTTTTCGATATTTGGTAGGCTGGAGATTATCACGTATTATCATTTTGAGGCTCACGTTATAAAGCTCTTTATTCACAATCGACCACCACGCGGCATGGGGGAATGGACAACGTGACGAAAATGGCCGACATTTGGAAAGTAGCTGATGGGGTTGATCACAGCACATTGACCCGGAAAGGCACAGGGAAATGGGGGAGGGGTAGTTTAGTTATTAATACAATTTTAGGATTACAGGAAAGGGATTTTAATCGGGGAGCGAGACTAATTATTAGCTTTGTAAATACCGTTGGCTTGAGATTGGTAGATGTAAAATTTTACAATTACAGGGGAGACAGGGAAATAGCGAGGCCTGGTTTTAGAATCACAGGTAGAAAACCTGGAATAATAAATTGTCAAATTTGAGAAAATACTCAGGCCTTCATAGGGATTTGGAGCTGCTGCTCGCCTCGGCGCCGTCGCGGAACACGCTCTTCGGGAAGGCGAACACGAAGGGGTTCTGGCACGTCGAGTTGATGGGGACGAGCGTGGCCTAAAATGCACAAAAATAATAAAGTGAATTGTCGATTCCATAGAATCCAATTTTTCCAGGTCCAAGTTAAATAGAGGAAGCGTTACTTTCTTTACGTTTCAAAAACGCATGATTGGCCCGAAATGGCCGTTTTTGATCAAGACGTAGACTTGTTCAAGAAAATTTTTTCGAGCTTTTTAGATAGCCTTTCTAGTTGAAATAGTTTTATTTTACTAAAAACATTATAAATGCCTGCTATTCAGTTAGTAGGCATTCTAGATGAGTACAAAAAAAATTGTCTCCCTTCCCCCGATAATGCGAAAGATCCAAAAACTAAAACGACTTGTTCTAAGATTACCAGAAATAAATCGGCCCTATAGCAATGAAAAAGTTCAATTTTTTTTCAATCTTCTCCGTCGTCCTATCGGCAGCTTCGACGTACCTGATATTGTTGGGCATCGAGCGCCTGGACGAGCTTGATGTGCCGCGGGTCGACGGCGTCTTCGCTTTTTCTGAAAATAAAACGTTTACGAAAAACTTCCAGGTCACTCACGTTCCCTTCATCATCAATTTTCGTGTCCGCTCCAGCTGATTCATCGCCGCTAAAATCGTTGTTTTGGAGGAGCAGAAGCCGGGCTCCCCTAGATTTTCGGCTACCGGATCATACCTTGATCGGCCGCAAAAATCTAGAGGAGCCTCGCTCTCTGATCATTCTTATGAAAGTAGAAAAGTAAAAAAATGAAAATACTAGCAACAACGCTTTGCCTTTTCTTTAGTCACTAAAAATGAATGGGAGGTATATGATGTCGTAATGGGTTTTTTCATCGGTTCAAAACTATTTCGACTTCATAAAAAGCACAAAAATGACTGTTTTCATGAGAAAAGTTTAGAACCGCTTCGGAAAAAAACAAAATTTGAAATTTGATGAAAAATAGTACGATTACAACAAATGACAAAGGCTGCGGCGCCGGGGTTTGCGCCCTTTCCACCGTAACGCGCTGGTCCCGGTCCGGCCACGAATTTTCGAGCCCTCTTGAATTTTCTGCGCCTCATGCCAATTTTTTTCTATTTTCGTCCCATCTGTCGCGTTTCGTTAGTGTTTTTACTTTATTTCTCCTCACTTTCCTCCCAGAGTGCGCTCGATTTTGAACTCCCGCCCGTTCCTATTCCCGTTTCCTCCACCTCCTGCGCATCACCCGCCTACCTACAGTTATTTTACACCGTCGATACTTGAACCTGATTTTATGCCGTCCTCTTGCTGCCAGCCGCCAACTTTCTTATCATCCTGTCAATTTCCTTTTTGCGCACCATTTCGCAAGCTTTCTCCCCACTAACTTTCAATGTTTCAGGGTACTTTGGATGGCCTGCTGATTACAACAGCAACCGGATAGGACGCACAAACTCAAAACAATGGAGTACGGCGTGCAAGTGGATAACAAATTCGCCTTCGGGTCGGATGATGGTACGCGATTTGTTGTTTGGCATATTATATTTTTTTCTTTTAGAACTGGGAGATCCGAGCGAGCTAATTCGCAGGAGCGTCCAGGAGAAGAAGACTCCCGCTCAGAAGAAGGCCGAGCGCGATGAAGCTCGTCGTCAAAAAGCCAAGGAGGAGGAAGCCGCCAAGAAGGCTGCCGCTGCTGCTGCCGGTAAAATAATTTTGTTGTTGCGACTTATTTTATTTTGTTTAGCTGCCAAGGAGGTGAAACCTGCTGGTGGTGACCGCGGACGTGGTGGTCGTGGCCGTGGAGGCCCTCCTCGCGGAGACCGTCCTCCTCGTCCACCAAGGGCTGAGGGCGATTTCTCGCCTCGTGAACGTACCGAAGGCGGCGAGTTCCGCGGACGCGGCCGTGGTCGTGGAGCCCCCCGTGGTGATCGTCCATTGTGAGTTTTCTTACTCTTCTGTTACGCTTCCGCTGCCATCTTTTCTGCTGTGCTTCTGAACAATTTTGTCTTTTCAGCCGTGGACGTGGTGCTGGACGCCCAGTTGGCGAGCGTGGCGAGGAGAACAAGGAGGTCGGCGACGAGAACACCCCACCGCAAGAGGGAGGCGACTTCCGACGTGGTGGATTCCGTGGTGGACGTGGTCGCGGTGGCCCAAGGCAATTCGACCGTCAGAGCGGCTCCGACAAAACTGGAGTGCGCCCGCAAGAAAAGAAGGACGGTCACGGCAAGGGCAACTGGGGCGATCAGGAGGTGAATTTGTTTTTCTTTTTGGTTCTTTGGTGGCACAATAAATGTACGAGCAAAGAGTCACCACTTGCCCGTTGTGGGGCCTTTGGTGCTAATTGAGTCTCGAAGAGTAATGGTTCCTGTAATTACGGTCTGCACACCTGCATGTTGTGCAGGCTCACCGATTGGAGCAACATCTCTTTCGATCATCATTAAAAACCGTGTGCGTATACGTTTCGATTTTATCTTGTGTTTTCAGGATCAAATCGCTGCCGAGACTGAGGAAATCAAGGTCGAGGAGCCCGAGACTCCCCCGGCTCCCCGCGAGAAGACTGCTGAAGAGCTCGAAGCCGAAGCCCGCGAGGCCGAATACGCCAAGATGAAGACTCTCGCCGAGTACCGCGCCACCATCCAGAAGGAGGAGGCCAAGTTCAACACGCGCAAGGCCGGCGAGGGTGTTGAGGAAAACTTCGGCAAGCTGGTGCCCATCGCCAAGAAGGAGCACTCGGCTGACGATGCTCATGAGGTGGTCATCCAGTCCAAGGAGAACAAGAAGAAGATCGTCGAGACTGGCTTCCGCTTTGCTGAGGCTAGCCGTGGAGGTCGCTTTGACGTGAGTTTATTTAGCAGCTTTTTATAAACTTGCATGGTACTTTATCGGTCTCTACTAATTTTTATTTTTCAGGACGACAAGTTCGGACGTGGCGAGCGCGGAGGACGCGGTGGACCTCGTGGTGGCAGGGGACGTGGCGGCAACACTGGAAGCCGTGGTGGTAGTGGAGGACAACAGCAGCGCACTGGCGGCGGTCGCTCGGACCAATTCCGTGCCGACATCAGCAGCGCCAACGACTTCCCCTCCCTTGGTTAGGGTAGTGTTTGTGCGTCCTCATCCACCTCCACCCACCATTAAACCAACCATCCATCCCCGATATCCCCTTGACCATCACAGGGACACCGTTATTCCATCTGCCTCTTCGCTCATAGCTAGCTTCCTCGTTTCTAGCCTCGGATTAGAACCTTACTTGTTAAACTTTTCGATCTCCAAGTTATGGAAACACCCCCGCTGCTTCCATCTCCACGCGCTCCACACAGCTCTCGCCAACCTCTAAACCCGGATTTAAACACGCACCCCTTAAGCTTTGTCTTGGAGTCAGGTCCGAATTACGGTGTTTATTTTGTTTGCTTTTTCTTTTTGTTGTTTGTTAAAAAGATAAAGCATCCCCCATACAACAACCAGTGTTTCGCCTGTATCGCACCCTGTGTCAATTTGATTGCCCTTGCAGAACACGTGCCTCACCCCCGAAGTCGGTGGAGAAAACGTGACGACCAGCTTTATAATAAACCTTTAGTGAAAGGTTGAAACAAGAATCGCACGCACATACAGAGAGCGCGCCCGCACCATTCAGTTGGTTACCCTTATCCCCCCGGCGGCGATGGTCGTGGCTGCGAGGATCCGTGTTTGCGCGGGTAGCTTTTGGCCGAAGGAAACACGGCGTTGTGGGGCCCCCGCAAGTGACGCCCCTTCGCGCGGAGGAGTCGCCCGGCGCGGTCTGACATTTCGACGCCGGTTCCGCTTTGCCCATATGGAAACCTCCAGTTGATCACCCAAAGATCGTCGATGCCATAAGCCGCTTGATGAGGTCTTTACTACTATTGGTGCAGCTGTTGCTCGTGTTCTGTGGGCCGCTGTGGGCATTTATAGTTGGCGGATGTATTGGGCCGAAGACGGCGTTCGAGCGATATTTGACGGCCACTGACAAGAAGGAGTTGAAGCGCATCGTGCACGAGAACTTTGATGGGCAGAACCAGGCCGAGGTATGCCTATAACTTTTTCTTAATAAAGCATAATTATAATCATCTGACTACGCTTCGCTTTTCTAAAGGGTATGGATAGAAAAGAAGAAGAAATATTTGGATAGCGCATCGATTGATCTTTATCGGCTACATTTCCAGGGCTTATTTCCCCGCCTGCCGCCGCTAATTATCACACTCAATGCCCGTGTTTTTGTGCGTATTTGCGCAGGTGTAAACCGCGATGTTTGCGGCTGCTTCAAGGGGGCAAAAGCGCGGCGGGGTTGGGACAAAAGGCTGGGTGGCGCGCGTTCCCGTTATTGTTTGGTGCTAGGGATCTGTGTGCAGAAGAAAGTTGTCGAAAAGGATATATAGAATGCGCTTTGATTCACGGGGTTAAATTTTAGGCGAGATCTCTAGATAGCAAAAGTTGTCGAAACTAGGGTTGTTTCTCGGAACAGACCGAGATTCGGAACTTTCGGAACAAAGACTGGTCGGAACGTTCCGAGATTCGCGTGTTCCGGCTGTTCCGAGATTCGGAACATTCCGAGATTCAAATGTTGCGGTTGTTCCGAGATTCATAGTGTTCCGGCTGTTCCGAGATTCGGAACGTTCCGAGATTTGGCTGTTCCGACTGTTCCGAGATTCGGAACAGTCCGAGATTTGGCTGTTCCGAGATTCAAATTTTTTCGCATGTAAATTTCCAAACACGACTGAATTTCGATTCGATTCGATCCCCAATTCGTTCTCATTTCCTTAATTTCCAGATTCAATATCTAACCATCGACGGAATTAAGTGTTCAGTTGCGCCCACACTGCCGTGTCACGGCAAAATCGAAACAGTTACATGCAATCTACACAATTTACACGAAATCGAAATTTACATGCGAAAAAATTTGAATCTCGGAACAGCTCAATCTCGGACTGTTCCGAATCTCGGAACAGTCGGAACAGCCAAATCTCGGAACGTTCCGAATCTCGGAACAGCCGGAACACTATGAATCTCGGAACAACCGCAACATTTGAATCTCGGAATGTTCCGAATCTCGGAACAGCCGGAACACGCGAATCTCGGAACGTTCCGACATTCGGAACAGTCGGAACGGTTGCTGTTCCGAATGTTCCGAATCTCGGTCTGTTCCGAGAAACAACCCTAGTCGAAACCCAAGTAACCAAGCCTAACGATTTTCAGGTGCTTTCCGAGGTCTACCATTTCGTGCACGGCCACGTGACCGAGTCGCAATGGGGGGGAAATCTATCCCGAGATTGAAAAGTACCGCCAGCAACATCACGAATGTTCCGTCTACGCCCAGCTGTTGCCTAGCCATCTTTACAAGCAGCTACTGGTAAGGTTTTATCATTCGTAAGAATAAAATTACAACTTTTAGACGTCGGTGTATAAAGCCTCGGAAACGGGCGCCGACAAGCATGAGGTGAAGCGGCTTGTGGAGGAGTACATTGAGCGATTGCTGGTGGAGGGAGCGCTGGATAGGGTTAGTCGAACATCTCTGGAAAGCTTCTTGTATGACCTTTTTCACTTTATTACATTCTTAATAGCATTCTACGCTGAATACCTAGAGTTTACTGAGCTTTAGAGTAGGATTTATATCGTTGTATCTTAATCCGCGGCGTTTGTCTAGCTTTATTTAGTAGGGTTTTTCGTCTTTTTAGTATTAGTCAACCAGCATACGCGATTCCTATAGCAAGACACATTTTCCAGCTCACAACGCTAGCCCCGCAGATGAAGCCCGCCATTTCCGTCTCGTCGGGTATCATGCGGCGCGTGGCGCTGACCAACAAGCCCGCCCCGTCGGCCATTCCATTCGAGTCTACAACCACGGGCACGACAAGCCAAGCTGCGACCGTTCCGAGTAAGGTTTTGAAGCTCAGGAAAATAACGTTATATCGATTTATTAAGCAATTTTTCTGAAGTTTCACGGTGGAGCTTCAAGCGTAGGCTTAGGCTTTTTTTTTAAGCGCTAGTTGCTCTTAAGACAAACTCAAATCCAAGCCAACAAGCTTCAAAACCAAGTCGAATCTTAAAAAAGTAAGTTTGGAGACGTATGGTAGCCAAAACCAACTTCAAAATTGAAGTGTGACTTCAAATAGGTGTTTTTAGACGTGCCCGTTCGCGCGGCCAACTACTTGGTGATGGCGCCGTTGCCTCCGGTGAGGATCACGTTAAGGTAAGCAATTTCTAGAAACCGTTTTACCTAAAACTAGGTAAGCCTCAGCCAAGCCTAAGGCTAAGCCTAAGACTAAGCCTAAGCCCGTTTCAGACCCCGCTTTCAATCAACCTCCTCCTCTCCAGCACCGAGCCCACCACAACTAAAGCTCCGGCCATGCAGCCCACGCCTTTTGCGGGGCTTAGCGTAAGTCCATTTTGTGTTCCGCATTCCAAAATGCTCTCTGCTAGCTTGCCGTTTCAAAATACGAAGGTGGATACACTTTAGAAAACGCTAGAAGAAAAGCGACGCTTCGACTCGCTGGCCCGCCAATTTCTACGCGAGCGCCAGCGCGTGGTACAGGAGAGCGCCGTCACGCCTGAGACGATCGTTTACAAGTGAGCAAAAACCAGGAAACGTGTTTGAAAATGGTAGTTAGTTGGAGTTAGTTAATTAGCTTTAAAAATCCGGCTTTTCGCGTAGTTCGTCTAAAATGAATCGCTAAGACCTAACAAGCCTAAATTTAAGCTCAGCTTAAGAAAATTCAACGTATTACTGCCAATTAATTTAAAAATATATGGGAATTATGAATTTTTTGGTTTCATATATTTCGCACATTTTTTTTTCTAATCGATTACGCCAGCTAAAGTTACCTTACTAAATAACGATGGGTTTCCACTTTTTGTCCAGAAAGCAGCACTTTTTTAGCTGTACTAATCGATCACGATAGCTAAATCACCCTTAAATTCCTAATTGATTTCAAGAATGTGAACGTTCAAAGCCCCTCAATTTCAGCAAACTAACCCTTCCCCCGGCGCCGCCAAGTACACCCAACCTATACACACTCTTCCCCCGTGCACTGCCCATCGTCAGCGACCCGTACGGGCGGAATCACGAGACGCTCGGCCATGGAGGGCCGCCGGCATTTCCGCTGGTTGAGCTGTGAGTATCTCGCTCTCTCGCGCTATCTCTCTCTCACTCTCTCTCTCTCTCTTTCTCCCGTTATCTCTCGATCTCTCTCTAATAAAAACCATCTTCTACCCACTACCTCGCACCAACTAACCCCGTCTTTAGGAACCCGTACTACTACTGCCCGGCTACGCAGCCGAACTGCTGCCACTACTGCGCACGTCACGCACCTCAAAATGGCCATCAGTGGTCGAGTTTTTGAAGCACACTAATGATACTAAAGCGAGAGAGGGCGAGAGAGAGTGAGTGAGAGAGCGAGAGAGAGAGAGAGCGACAGATACGTTAATCGATCGGCACTAACTTACAATACCAAAGCCCTTTTGATTTTTGCCTTTTTTGTTGGTTACCATTCTGATTGAAACGCGCATTTTCTGAGATTTTTTGAGTGCTAATATTGGTTTTTTAGCTTCCTTTCTAGCATTTCTTGATCCTTTGATTAATGTACAATTCTCCAAATTTTAGCCTCAATTTTTATGCCATTTTTTCAGGCCCGGCCGGCATCGGCGGCCGCAGCTGCTCGTCGAGAGGTGGGACGACCGGCGGTATGGGTTTGGGCGGATGATGGACGCCCAGAAAAGCGTGACCACCGTAGTCCCCACTACCGTAATCCCCACTACCGTAACCACCACTACCGTACCCCCAACCACTGCGTTATCTACTGAAGCTGCGTGGAGCTCGGGGCCTATAACTCCCCCAGCTAGTGACGGTCCGGAAGCAGCCGACCCTGATGATGGCTGGGACGTCGTTTCGCGCGAGTCTAAAGAGCGCTTGGCTTAGCGGATGCTTAGGCTTGGGCTTACGTATGGCTTAGGCTTAGGCTTTGACTTAAACTTGGGCTTAGGCTTATACTTATGCTTAGGCTTAGGGTTATGTTTTAGGCTTAGCTTAGGCCTGGCTTAGGCTCAGGCTTGGGCCTATGCTTAGGCTTAGCTTGGCTCAAGCTTAGGCTTCAGCTTAGGCTTAGGCTTAGGCTCGCTGTAAAAATCGCCTCCCAGGAAAGGTCCCCTTTAAAAGCCCGAAAAATCGCTGATTTTTGCTCAAAATTTATGCAAATTTAGCTCAAAATTTTCTTATTTTCACCCCCTAATTTTTGGCCCATTTTTGTAATTTTCTGGTTTATATTTTTAAGCTATTGATACATGCTTCTATTTTTGTTTTTTTTTTGCAGCTTTGATTGTTGTCATTTTGTACTTATTTTGGTGTCTATGGTATCTTCTCGACGGGTTCTTTTCTATATCTATTTTAATAAATTTATTTGGATCACCGGGATACGGTAAATAACATATTTTATGAATCAGTGGATACCGTACTCTCACCGGGTACCGTAAACGTAAATGTGGATTTTTCGCGGTACAGCGCGGCGCGGCGTTGCGAGGAAATATCCGGGGTGTCGGGACGCTCGGCCCAGTGCAGGATAATTTCCTAAAAAACGGGAGTATCTTGGGTTTGTAAAACGCTACAAGTTTATTAAGGAGACCGGCAAGGCAGACCTTTTAAAGGGACGGAAAAAACAGCAAAAACTTTTTACAGTGGTCAGGGTGACAGAAAATACTTTTTACAGGATCCAGTAAGGCAGAAAATACTTTTTAAAGGCGCCAGGAAGGCAGAAAATGCTTTTTACAGTACCGGGAAGGCAGCAAATATTTTTAAAAGTGTCCAGAAAGGCAGAAAACGGCTTTAAAGGAAACGGGAAGCCATAAAATAATTTTTAGGGGGACCAGAATGTCAGGAAATACTTATAAAGAACCGGGGAAGGCAGAAAACCTTTATTTCAAAGGTTAGAAAGCAGAAAATTATTTTTTTCAACGTTTTGGGAAGACTGAAAATGCATTTTAAAGGGGCTGTGTAACCAGGAAGCTTATTAGAAGGCTAGAAAATGTAGAAATCTAATCCTAAAAGGGCTTGGAAGGCGAAAAAAACTTTTCCGGGTGCAAAGGCTTCAAATTCGGCACTTCCCGGTCCCTTTAAAACGACGTAACACCCCCAAATCCACACCTGATCACAGGGGCACGTTGCCGTAAAGAGTTGTAGCTTGTAGGCGCGCCCCAGGTAGGCCCAAAGGTGCTGCATGTCGTCGGGGATCGAGAAGTCTTTCAGGGCCTAAGTGGTAACGTTTGGAACGACGTGTCCTCAAGAATCTCTGCTAGTATGCCCCCACCCACCTGCGCTGATATCCGAATTGTATGCAATCTGGGCAACACGACAGAGTCGATAAAACTCGGCTCATCGCCCGCCAAAAATTTCGTGCCGCAGCTGCCGAGAAATTCGTCAAGTCGGTGGAGTTCACCGAGGAGGGCCTAGGAAATCAAACAATCTCTGCTAGCTGGTCGAGTGAAGCTTTCTCTTTTTCTTTCGCTCGCTCCCTCTCTGTCTCTCTCCTCAGTTCTCTCTCTCTTGCTCCCTCTCTCGTTCTCTCTCTATCTCTATGTATCTATCTCTCTCTCTATCCCTCTCTTTCTCACCTGGGGACATTTATTGACGTCCTTGATAAAATACGCAAAGTGGCGAAAGAGGTCTGCTGTGGCATCGTCGGCTTCAGTCTGAAAATTGAGGTATTAGACGTGAGATATGGAGGGCGTTTGAGCTCAAGCTCAGGCCTAAGCCTAAGCCGAAGCCTAAGCCTAAGCCTAAGCCGAGACCTAAGCTCAATCCTAAGCCTAGACCTAAGACTAAGCATACCTGCTTCCGTCTTGGTGTCCATCGTTCCAGAAGTTCCACGATGTCATCCTCATGGGTATATGTTTCTTCTTGATAAACCGCTGCTGGCGGCTTGCGTAGGCCGGCCTGAAATGTATCAAAGCATGAGAGAGTGGGCCAGAGAGAGAGAGAGAGATAGAGAGAGAGAGAGAGATTTTACGGCGATTTACTGTCGCCTACCGCTTTAAAATCTGGCGCTGGCTTCGCTTCACTGACCGTTCGGACCTCGAAGACCAAGTTCGAATTTTGTTGGCCCTAAAATTTGGTTTGTAACGAGAGAGAGAGAGTGAGAGAGAGAGCGAGAGAGAGAGAGAGATAGAGCCATACCTTGAGCACCAGCAGCATAAATAAATGGTGTGAAAGCGGGTCTCCTCCCATTCTCTGCCCATCACTGCCGGCTCTCAGCCAAAGCACCAGTTTGTTGGGGTCGTCCATCTGAAAGTTAGGATCTAGCTGGCGCGTTCCTTTAAAGCCACGAAATAGAGAAAACAGGACAAACCTGTGAATTCTGGGGATGTTATCTCTCTCTCTCTCTCTCGCTCTCTCGCCAGGCCAAAATTGGCCCAATTTCAGTTAGCCTTCCTTCGCCAAGGGGATCGTTTTCCCCGCGCCTTGGCAAACAACAATATATCGCCCCGGCGGCACCTATAATTTTCTGAGTGTGGGTGGCGAAAACCAAAAATATAGAAACATACACAATAATGCTAAAATGCAAAAAGAAAAATATCAACGTGAAAATTTCAGAATGTGGAAATTTCATAGCATCGACATTTCAATTTTCAACTTTTACAAAAACTTCTGCAAAAATAAATGTCGACATTAACAAATTTCGACGTTATGATTTTCGACACCTTGAAAGTGAGAAAAAGTTTGTTAGAACTTTTTCGGAACTTTTAGGCTAAAAACTTTTCCGGATTCCGACAGTTTTTTGACAAAAGCGAAGGCGGGCGACGTAAAAGTGCATCGGTAAAACAGAGCCTCAAAATTTTTATAAACTTTTTAAACTTAAAAAAACATAATCAATTGGTCGATTTCCCCTTCTCGCTACTTTTCTAATCTCCTAAAAATCGTCAAATTACGATTATTACAAGGATTACAAAAAATAAATAAAAATGGCAAAAAAGCGATGCAAATAGCCCTGGAAATGTGCCAGCTGGCTTTCAGAAAATCAATTGTTGTTGTTGTTTCCAATTTGTCGCTTTTGCCCCACGGCGGCGGGTATCATCAAAAAGGGGGGCGTGGCTTGGACTAGGAGAAGCCGGAGGGCATGAGCCGGCAAAAAGGAGCCGCGTTGCGTGGCATCTCTCCCTCTCTCTCTCTCTCTCTCCCTCTCTCTCGCCCAGGGCCCCTGAGGACAGCTGGCCCAGCAAGGGGGGCCCTGCAAAAAACGGCGTAATCCACCACTCAACGTCGTAACATGGCCACTGGATACGTTGCGAAAGTTTTAAAGGGACCGTCCAGTTAGCCACGTTTACAGGGACTGGGAAACTGAGGAAATTTTTGATTCCTAAAATTCCTGTGCAGTTTTCAACGCCCTTTCAGATGACAGACTCAGAACTTACTCGGGTTCGGATTCCTGCCCTAAAAATCGCTGAAAAGTCCAGTCAAATGATGTTGCTTACAAACAGAATGCTTTGAGGTTTTGCTCTCCACGACAAGCACAACACGTATTTTCTGAGGCCTATTTGAGGCCAATCGGGCATTTTCAACCCATAATTCATTTTGCATCTGAATCTGAAAGAGCACCACAAGCAGTGCCGAAAAAGGTTTGGTACGAAACGTGGGAGGCCCTGGTGTAGGCGCTAGGCATTTTCGAAATGTTCACTTTTTGTCGTTTTGGAGCAAAGGACACCACGTCAATTTTTTCGAAAATTCGCTTCAGCCAATCGAGCTCGTCAGAATTTCGCCCTGGACTCATTCGAACCAGCTTCCGATGTGCTAACTGGCATAGCTTTAACACCGTCTTTGTGCTTTTTTTACGAATTTTGGAAGTTTCACCTAGACCCCCACACCCGGCAAGCCTCCCGATCGGCGGTGCCTTCCAAGGCTGATTTCGCGAGAGATCAACCGTGCGAAATGGTTTTGAATGCTGCATCAGAAAGAGCATCAAAAACATTGCCGAGTAAGGCCGAGGCCTAGATCCATCAACACGAAGGTGTTCAGAGTTTATCCTTAACAAGCGATTCCCAAGCAAACAAAGCAATACAATGCGTTTTGTAATCAATGGAGTAGCCTTTCGCGTACAATTCGGTCATTTCATAAAAATATAGTAGGGCTTAATTGACGTGGTGAAGTGGTGGACGGGCCGGCTAGATGGGCACGCTGTTGCGTCCGCCCGACGGTTTGTGCTCGTCGAGGCTGCCCGGCTCGGCGTCGGCGCACGCGTATCGCATCACCGTCACCTGAAGCACGTCGACTTCAGAAAGGAAAATAAGCCGAAGCTGGCTAAGTCTAAGCCTATAGCTAAGCTTAATCGAAGCTTAAGCCTAAGCCTAAGCCAAGCCTAAGCCTAAGCCTAAGCCTAAGCCGATGCCTAAGCCTAAGCCTCAGCCTAAGCCGAAGCCGAAGCCGATGACTAAGCCCAAGCCCAAGCCCAATCCAGCCGACCCACCTGCGAGGTGTCCTGTCCGAAGCCGAGCGCGGCTCCATGATTCCGGAAGCAGTCGAGGTGGGCGGTGGCCGAGACGAGCGTCACCACCTCGTTCGGGTGGTTCAGGAAACCGCCGTCGACCAGCTGTCGCCCGCGCACCAGCAGCTCGAGCTGGTTCTTCTGGCAGAATTGGGTGGCCTCGACGTCTGCAAGGAGGTCAGGGTCTGGCTTTTTATCATTATTTTGAAGTATTTTTCTAGCTTTTCCAGCGACCTGTAGATGATCCGGTATTTTTCCAATAAGCCTCGGTAGGCAGTAGATGCGCATGGCCTACCGGTAAAGCGGGGCATGTCGGTCTCCAGGTCGTGGGCGGCGGCGGCTCCGACCAGCTCCAACCTGGCCCACATCGCCTCGACGGTCAGGTTCAGGTCGAGGTCGGCGGTGGGCGGGCGCTGGACTTGGCGAAGGCGGGAGAGTCCTGAAGGCAGGGGTGAGAGAGCGAGGTAGGGAGCGATAGAGAGAGCGAGAGAGAGCGAGAGAGAGCGGGAGAGAGCGAGAGAGAGCGGGAGAGAGCGAGAGAGAGAACGAGTGATAAAGATACCTTCTTCCCGCAAATATCTCCCCGGACCGCCGTGCATGCAAAGCACGGTTCCATTGATTGTGGCGGCGAGGGGCAGCATCGCCAATGTTTCCTAACTCGTTGTCAAGCTACGGCGCCCGGTAGCAGCTCACCGATAGCAGGTCGATCTCCATGAAGTCGTTGGCGTTCCTCAGCTCTTCGGGGAAGAGGCCGCGTCGCTGCATGTTCTCGTAGAGGTCGATTTCCTGCAAAAATGTGTAAGTTTCAGCCTAAGCCTAAGCCTACTCTAAGCAAAAGCCTAAGCTTAAGCGAAACCTAAGCCTGATCCTAAGCCTAAGCCGAACCCGAATGGTAAGCCGAAACCCAAGTCTACGCTTAAGCCTAAGCCTAAGCCTAAGCCTAAGCCTAAGCCTAAGCCTAACCTAAGCCTAAGCCTAAGCCTAAGCCTAAGCCTAAGCCTAAGCCCAAGCCTCACCTTAAACATCGCCGGATCCTCGTGGAACCCCTTGAGGATGTGGATCTGCCCCGGGTACTTGAGCTTCATGCACAGCAGCATGAAGATGACCTCGAGGGACGCGTAGCCGAGGCCTACAAAGGTGATGATAGCGCGCAAATAAATCAAACCCGCGAAATTCCCCAAAAAGAGGTACTGGTGATCAGTGGGCGGGCCGACCATCGACATCAGCGCGATCAGCGCGTCGCCCTCGCCGTGCAGCGGGCCGATCACGGTAATTGGACCCTGAGATGATTTTCGGCTTTAGCTTTGGCTTGGCTTCGGATTGGGTTAGGCTTAGGCTCATGCTCCTACTCAAACTCCGGCTTATGCTTGGGCTTAGGCTATTGCTCATACTCCGACTCCGACCAACCCTCAAATCGAGCACCGTCGGCTCCATGGCGATCAGCTTCTTGGCCTGCTCGAAGATGTGGCACATCTGGAGAACAGGAATTTGATAGAAGCCAAATTCCTACCACTTCCTTCTTGTAGATGACGTTGTGCCGGTGGCCGAGCTGGTAGCTGGAGATGTAGTTCCAAATTGACGTGATGATTGGGGCTGAAAATCCTGTGTTTTAAGGGTTGCGTGCGCCGACGACGCCGAGGAGGTCAGACGAAACGAAAAAGGTCGCTGAGTTCGTCAAGTTTAGCGACGCTGACGACGCGGACAAGTTCAGATGATTCTGCGCCCCAGGTTTCTTCGATTCCTCACCTAAATCCTGATCTGCATAACTGTAGTCCTTGCACGGCTCGATGTCGACCGTCGGCTCGACCTCTGTGGTCGGCTTAAATTGGGAATAGCGGCCGGGTCCGGCATCTTCGGCAAGTTCACGCAAAAAAAACTTTAAAAACTCACCTCATCGGAGCTCATGCTGACGGCGCAATGCGAGATTTTCGCAGCAACCTCAGGATTTTTGAGGGTATTTATACGGAAATTCAGTGAAATTCAGGGATGTTAATTTTTTAATTAAAAATGGAGTTTATTACATCCGACTTGGCTTCAATTAGGCTGTGCTGATTGTGAGCTCTAGACAAAATTAGGCTTCGCTTAGGCTTAGGGTTAGGCTTAAGCTTCGGCGTCGGTTTCGGCTTATGCTAATGCTCAGGCTTAAGCTTAGCTTCATGGTTGGCTTCAGGTTTGGTTTGGTTTGGCTTTGCTGGGCCGGGGTTTAGGCTTGGCTTGGCCTGGCTTGGCTTAGCTTGGCTTGGCTTGGCTTAGCTTGGCTTGGCTTGGCTTCCCTTTCTTTGGCTCCCCTTTAAATTGCAACAGTATTATGAATATTTATTCCGCTTATTAGCATGCGAAAATTCGTGGTATGTCATCCAAAAACCGTGTAAATACAAAAAAATAAGGAAAGACATTTTGTTCAAAACTTGCATATTTAATAACTAGTATTTTTGTATGAAAAACATACAAAATCTAAATATTATCAAAATCCGGATCAAAAGAGGCCGCATTCAAATTGCGGAGGGACGGATAGCCAAGGTTATGGGTGGTGCGGGAGCGCCGGATACGTTCGGTCTCGTAGAGCAGCAGCTCCCCCTGCAAGAAGGAGTTAAAAATGGACTCTCGAGGCCCTTTAAAACCACGTTTGCCAGGTTCCGCCAAGATTCTCTGCCAGCCTACCCGTTCCGCCAGCTTCCCCGGCCTGATTCCGATCGGAGGCAAGCAAAGCACGTCGACATCCGGGTCGTCGAAGTCTTCAGTGAACCAGGTGGCTCCTGAAAATGAGCTTTAGAGGCAGGGAGCCTGAACCTAAGCCCAAGCCCAAGCCCAAACCTAAGCCTAAGCCTAAGGCTAAACCTAAGGCTAAGCCTAAGCCTAAGCCTAAGCCTAAGCCTAAGCCTAAGCCTAAGCCTAAGCCTAAGCCTAAGCCTAAGCCTAAGCCTAAGCCTAAGCCTAAGCTTAAGTCTAAGCTGGAGCCGAAGCTTAGCCTAAGCCTAAACCTAAGCTCAGGCTAAGCTACGGCTAAGCCTAAGCCTAAAGCTCACTTTTTCTCCTCCGCTCCGGCTGACTTCGGCTCCTCGGCGCGGGCTTTTCAGAATTTTCCTGTTCCGTTCCTAGCTTCTGTGGTTTCTTGGTAGCCGTTGTAGCTAAATATATTTTCTCTCTTTAGCCCGCCATTTTTAATTACAATTTTTCTCGGCTTCTCTGCGGGATTTCGCGATGGTTGGGCGTTGAGAGAGGATTTTTGCGCTGCCAATATTTCCATTTATTGGTCGGGACGAGGATTTAGGCTCTAAAAAGAACGTTTTTGAGGAATTGCTTGAAGTTACCTTTGGCTGGCTCTAATTTCTGTGGGATTTTCGGGTTTTCTGCTTCCTTCTGGTAGTCCAGGTCGATTGAGAGGTCTTTTTTTAGGGTACGAGCAGCTGGAGCATCTGGAAAAATAGGCTACTCTCTCACGCACTCTCTCTCTCTCGCTCGCTCTTTCTCACTCTACCTGCTTCAAATCCCGGCTTCTCTCGCTTCGAAACATTTTCAGATTCTTGTTCCATTGGCGACTGAGTCTCTTTTTCTGTAGTTTGAGTTCCAGCGCTTCGCGACGCGGGTCGGATCTGACCCTGAAACCTCAAAATCCTTCTTCAAAACACTTTACTGGCTTGCCCTCGGCTCTTGAGTTACTCAAGGAAATACAAGCTAAAAACTACAAGCCATAAACTATAAAGTACAGCCTGAAACCAAACGCTAGCTTCAAATCACAACCAAGTCAAACCTCTTCTATCTGAAGCGGGCTGAGGCTAGCTTTTCGGGCAGTAGTAGCATTCGTCTGTAGTTGCGGAACGGAAATTTTTATCACGACAGCGTTCGAATCCGATTCCTCTTGAATTTGGGCATGCTTCGAAGCTTCAGAAGAGGTCTGACGCCTGGATGGGGCCTAGAAGCAACGTAATCTGCGGGAGGCAAGCGAAATCATGCTTCGATGGGCCGTTAGAGGGGCTGGGAAGCACAAAAAATCGCCCCAAATCATTGCTGGGCATCGACAAAGAAAGCGATAGAGAGCGAGAGAGAGAAAGAGAGAGAGAAAGAGACCGTCGCTTGTCCGTCTCTTCAAAATCGGTTTGTTGCTCGTAACCTCACCTGCACAGGTATCGCTAACGTCCCTGAAGCTTCAACCCTTCCGGTGGCTTCCATTTTTGGCAAAGTCATTGCGCCTCTTCGTCCGTTTTGGTGGCTCCCATTTTCCGGTGGTTCCGGAGTGTTACGGTTTCCGGAAAACTCGTCGAGATTGATGCGCAGATCTGGCTGGCTTTTGGCTGCGCGAGAGGAGGCTTGGAGCTGCTGAAAATGTTGAGAATTCACAAAGAATCTCTGCTAGCCTGCCCTTTCCGAAAGAATCTCTGCTATATCTCCCCACCTTCGCCGCCTCTCTGGCTAACCACGAGGGCTGATTTGGCACCGGAACCATCAGCTCGTCCTCCCCATTCGCCATCGAGTGTATATAGGAGCACGACGGACTCTTCTCGAACCCGTCGAACGGATACGGAAGACCGGTGCAAGAGCCGTAGCCCTAAAAAGGAGATTCAGGCGGACTGCTCCTTCCATTCCCAAATGATCTCTGCTAGCCTGCCCGAACGTACATGCTGCTTCAAGTAGATGTCCACCCCTTCGGCACCATTCAGAAAATGCTCTCCATTATGCCCGTTTCGAGAGGCTCCTGGCACGATGAAGCGCTAAAAATAAAAAAATGTTTTGCGCTATTGCGCACTAAAAATACCGTATTTCTATTCCGCAATTTCTCAGCTAGGGTACCGTAGTTGCAGGGGATGAATGGGCCTCTTTCTACGGCTACGTATTCTCCGTCCGGCTCGAGGTCTTCGAACTGGAATGGAGAAACTGAGAGAGAGGGAGCCAGAGAGAGCGAGAGAGAGAGAGCGAGAGAGCGAAAACTATAGAGAGTGAGAGAGAGGGAGATAGAGGCCAATTCTATCATCGACCCACATGACTAATTTGCCTTCCATCAATCGTGTACAGTTTATTGACAGCAGTTGTGGTCTGAAATGTTGTTGTAGTTTCTAGCGTCCTCTAGCTCGTTCCGCACCTTCAAAATTTTTGTCAACTGATCCAGAAAAACGATCCAATGTCGAAAGTATCGCCTCGTCACGTGCACGACCCGGCTGCTGTTCCGCTCGTCGCCGTTGCGATAGACGTGGATCTGGAGAAAAAGTCGGTGTTTCAAAGGGACCGGGAAGCGGGAAGTGTACCATGTGTCCAATTTTTTTTGCTGAACACTTTTACGCTAGGTATTTAAGGGGATGGTGCCAAAAGCTGGGACTTTTGGTGCTGGGTTGTTAACGGGGGATGAAGGGATTTTAGCAGGGGGACTAAGTTTTTTTTTCTGTATATACCGAGCTGTTAATAATAACAAGAGCATTTTGTGAAATTTTTCGTAGATTTTGATTGTAAGATAGCCATAAAAATAGTTTAAAAATTTTTGAAAATTCGAAAATGTTTACATGCATTTTTTGTTAAGTTTTCATGAGTTTTGGTCAAAAACATCAAAAAGTACAAAATTCGTGCAATTTTTGGAGGAATTTCACCGAATCAGTTACGCTAGGTATTTAAAGGGATGGTGACAGCAAACAGTGCAATCAAACCCACCCGAATCGGCCTAAAGTCGAACGGCACATTGCAGGGGCAAATGTGCTGCCGATGGAAGGGGCCCTGGGGGCTCGAGGCCAAGTCGACCATCTGGGGTACGGTATGTAGGTCACAAAATAGCATGTAGGTTGTCAAAATACGGCTAGTTGTTGATCAAAAAACAAAAACCGCTCAGATAAACTTTGAAATAAGAAAACTTCAAATTCAAAACTTCAAATGATTCGACGAAAAGACGATTTCGCTGGCAAATTTGCACCCTAGATCCCAGCAAAAAATGCAGAAAGAAAATGGAGAAAGTCAAGTAAAACACGTGAAAATATGGCCCACCACCTCGCGAACCCCCTCAATTTTTGCCACTTCATTGCAGCTTGCGGGCCCGAAATGGGCCCCGAAAAAGGAAAAATCAAAGTTTTGGCCCCACGAAAGGGCCCAAAAGCCAAAAGGAAAGAAAAAACGCATATAGCGCGAGAATGGGCGGCCAAGGAGCAAGGATTACGAAGTGTAAAAGGAATATTTGGAAGAGGTGAGAGCGAGAGAGAGAGCGGGAGAGGGAGAGAGAGTGAGGGAAAGCGAGAGAGTGAAGCGTAACCAAAGTAATTAGCTTTTTTCATAAGGTCGGGGTTCCAGCCCCAAGCCCCTAGGTCCATCAAGTAAAGAAATTCGCGATTGAAAGTGGCGAGTCGAGAGCTATTGTTGGAAAGGGTCGATTTTCGCCGTTCACGGTCCTTTGAAAGAAGCTGCCACGTGAATTTGTCGGTCTTATATAAATTTCCCTAGATTTTTTATAAGCCGTAAACCCAAAGATACGAATCCGGCGAGAATGCTGCACTGGATATGTTCAGCTCCCCACCTGGAGACATATTTTTAGAGGTGGGCGGGGGTGTTGAGGCGATAATTGTGGGCACCACCGCCACCCGAGGCTCTCTCTCTCTCTCACGCTCTCGCTCTCGCCTCTCTCTCTCCCCTCCCCCGCTCTGCTCTCTCTATCTCTCTCCTTCGTTTTCTCGCTACTTCCGGAGCAGCTAGTCTCCATTTTGCGCAGAAGCCTAGATAATCGGCCTCATCGTTCACATCTTGGTGACCGATACGATGTACGAAATCAGGAGACGAATACTGGGACGTCTAAAAAAGCCTGATCCGTGTCCTAAAGAATCTCTGCTCGCTATCACCAAATTCATTTTGTGAAGTGAGAATCTCCCTTTAGTGCCCAAGAAAGTCAACATCTGCCGGGCCCAATCCCGATGCGTAGTTTGGTGTCCGGCGTACTCTATCTTTTGGGCGAGCATTCAGCAGTGTGGGGAATTGAGCGATGAGTGATAAGAAATGACGGATACCCGCATTTTCTTTGCCCCCGCGCCTCGCGCCAATTTTTGGGCATCGTATCGATCATTTTTGAGCTTTCCAATTATCCTAATTTACCCGTTATTAAGGGTAAGCTTTAATCCTAAAAATTCGAAATTCGAAACCGAAAAATTGAGTTTTTCAGCTAAGCCTAAGCCTAACCTAACTACGCAACAAAATATCTTTTACTGTTTCCTTTTCTCGCTCTCCTTCGCTCTATCTCTCTCTCACTCTCTCTCTCTCTCTCTCTCTCTCTCTCTCTTTATTTGTTTGTATTTTGCAGCTAAATGAAGCGCATCGTCGAAGGGGAATGCGGACGTTCAAACGACTTAGTCGGCCTTGCCAACCAATTTGGTACTACTAATCAACGGGTTCAATCAAATATCCCGCAAGGTCGGTCGTTTCCCCAAAGATCTCTGCTAGCCTGCCTTTCTAGCTTTAAAACCTGATCAAAACTCGAATTTTAGCATCATCAAGCCTCCTACCCTCCTCATCCCAGGGCGAGCTGTTTGCGAATGAGTTTTTGCAGCAGAAAGCGCAGAGGACGGCCGCTCCGAGGTCATTCCATACGGGGGTAAGCCGAAGACGAATGGAAGCCTAAGCCTAAGACTATGCCTACGCGTCCCTCTTTCCAGGCTTTCCTCCACCAACGCCCAAATTCCGCTAAAACCGCCGCCATGGCCCAACAATGGGGCAGCGAATTTGCGTCAGCGCAGCAGCAAAGTTTAGGTAAGCCTAATAGTAAGCCGAAGCGAAGCCAAAGCAAAGTCTAAGCCAAGCCAAGCCAAGCCCAAATTGTTTTTGTAGGAAACCAATGGGCCAACCAGTATCAAGCGGCAATGCCGAGTCGCACCATGGAAGCAGCCTGGTCTCAAGCCGTCGTCCCGGCTAGTATGCAGCAGGGGTGAGCTTCCTAAAGCATCTCTGCTAGCCTGCCCTTTCCTAAAGAATCTCTGCTAGCCTGCCCTTTCCTAAAGAATCTCTGCTAGCCTGCCCTTTCCTAAAGAATCTCCGCTAGCCTGCCCTTTCCCTAAAGAATCTCTGCTAGCCTGCCCTTTCCTAAAGAATCTCTGCTAGCCTGCCCTTTCCTAAAGAATCTCTGCTAGCCTGCCCTTTCCTAAAGAATCTCTGCTAGCCTGCCCTTTCCTAAAGAATCTCTGCTAGCCTGCCCTTTCCTAAAGAATCTCTGCTAGCCTGCCCTTTCCTAAAGAATCTCTGCTAGCCTGCCCTTTCCGAAAGAATCCCTGCTAGCCTGCCCTTTCCTGAAGAATCTCTGCTAGCCGGCCCTTTCCTAAAGAATCCTGTTCAGCTCCTCCCACGACAGCGGCATGTGGTCGGCCGAATTTTTGGATCAAATCGATACTTCACTTGGCAAGACGAGGGTAGGTCCAATCTTACAGAGACTCGGAAATCACCAAAAAAAAACTAATTTTTCCGTTTCAGTCGGGCACGCGCTGCCAGTGTAGCGTGTGCGAGGTGCGTTTTACCCTTCCATAGCACACCCCAGAATTTGTAGTTTGAGGCCCTGGGAGCACGAGCTAATTTTTTTTAGCACAATCCCCTTAAAAACCGCCAGAAAATCTGGGCATGTCGAAGTCGTCGTTTCAGACGGACATTTACACGGACGCCTGGGCTGATGCGGAGGTGGAGAAGCAGTCGAGGGCGGCGGAGATGGATCAGGCGTGGGACGAGATCTGGGATAAATCAAGGGTGAGAGAGAAAGGGAGAGAGAGAGAAAGGAGAAAGAGAAAGCGAGAACAATTCGCCAACTTCCAGCTCGACGCCGTCCACCAGCAGTTCAGCAAGGAGACGATCAACGAGGAGTACGTTCACGAGGTCGTCAGCTTTCATTTATCGTTTTCCCGCTCTGTCCCTCTCGCACTCACTCTCCTTCTCTCTCTCTCTCTCTCTCTCTCTCTCTCTCTCTGTCTCTCTCTGTCTCTCACTCCCTCTCTCTGCCTCTCTTTCTTTCTCTCCCCTCGCTCTCTATTCCCCTCACCCAAAAATCTTTTAGGAATCGAATCCATTCCTGACCTCCGCCAACCCGACTGAAGTTGGAGATGATCTGCTACAGCAGGGTGATTTGGGAGGAGCAATTCTGGCTTATGAAGCTGCGACTCGTCAAGATCCGCAAGATGCACAGGTGAGAGAAAGGGGAGAGAGAGAGAGAGAGAGAGAGAGAGAGAGAGAGAGAGAGAAAACGCTATGCTTTCAGGCTTGGTGCAACCTCGGGCTCTCCCTGGCTGAGAATGAGTACGATACCCGAGCAATCACGGCCTTCCGGAAATGCCTTGATATCAACCCGGCCAACCAGCAAGCTCTGCTCGGACTCTCCGTCTCCCTGGCCAACGAGAATCTGGAGAATGACGCCCTGGAAAACCTGGAAAAGTGGATTGTGGTAAGCCTAAGCCAAAGCCTAAGCCTAAGCCAAGCCTACGTCTAAGCCTAAGCAAAGCCTAAGTCTAAGCCCAAGCCTAAACCTAAGCCCAAGCCAGTGCCTAAGCTTATGACTATGCTGATTTCAGGCCCATAATGGCGGAGATCCGGCTACGGTAGTACGCGCGAAACCTCTCTACAGCTCGTTCCTGGATCACAACTACTTTGGGAAGGTATCTCAGCCTAAAGTGTCGCTGTATCCTGACTTTTGCAGGTAGAAGAACAATTCCTCGACGCGGCCCGTCAACAGGAAGGAGCCGGAGATGCCGAGCTGCAAAATGCCCTCGGCGTGCTCTACAATTTGAATAGAAATTTCCACCGAGCAATTGATTGTATGCGGATGGCCGTGCAGCATAAGCCAGAGGTGAGGGATTTCTGCAAAGTACCACTGCTAGCCTGCCCGTTCCTAAAGAATCTCTGCTAGTCTGCCCTTTTTCAGGATCCCCGGTTATGGAATCGTCTGGGAGCTACTCTGGCCAATGGGGATCAGACAGCTGAAGCCATTAGTGCGTATCGAGAAGCGCTTAGCAGGTAGGAGAGAGAGAGAGAGAGAGAGAGAGTGGTGAACGCTAAATTCCATTTTTTAAGGTATCCTGCATACGTTCGAGCCCGCTTCAACCTTGGAATTAGCTGCATGCATCTGTCCAGCCATAGGTGAGCTGCTGTCACCGTCCCTTTAAAATCCACTCTTTTCAGGGAAGCCGTCGAACATTTTGCGATGGCCCTAGAATCGCAGAAGGGCGAGAAGGAGACATCGAGCATTTGGAATACGATGAGGTGGGCGGGCTAGCAGAGATCATTTGGGAATGGAAGGGGCAGGCTAGCAGAGATCATTTGGGAATGGAAGGGGCAGGCTAGCAGAGATCATTTGGGAGGAAGCGGCAGGCTAGCAGATATTCTTGTGGAATTCGCAGAAATTGAAAATTACGCTAATTCAGGTCCGCCATCCTGCGACTACCTCTCGGAACGGGTGACGAAATTTTACAGGCGGCTAATTCGCGGAATTTGGGCGAGGTGAGAGAGAGAGAGAGAGTGAGAGTGAGAGAGAAAAAGAGAGAGAAAGAGATGCAAAACGCTATTTCCTGATTTCCAGCTCCGAAACGCCCTCCAGCGCGTCCCCGCTTGACATCCGGAGATCGACGAAAAAACGCCAGACGGGGCCTGTCGACACTGCGTACAAGCGCTGCTTTATTGGACCCCTTGACTATTCCGCGTTAATAAGTAGAATATAACCTTAAGCAACGAATATACGATTATTTATTAAATAGCACAACGAATCGAGCATCACAATTCAGACCCGGGGAGAGAGAGAGAGAGAGAGAGAGAGAGAGATTATACACATTGCGTAGGCGCCAACGAGTGTCTACCACCCCATTTAGACCAGCCGGGCACAAAGAACGACCCGCGCTTCACGCTAGAAGCCGACGCGCGGCAGCTATCGTCCCAGCCAGACCCACGATATTCATCCTCATCCTCGTCGAGCTCGATTCCTGAAATCCGGAATGGTCTCTGCTAGCCTGCCCAAAGAAGTGTCCTCAAGAATCTTTGCTAGCCTGTATTTCCTAAAGAATATCTGCTAGCCTGCCCTTTCCTAAAGAATCTCTGCTAGCCTCCCCTTTCCTAAAGATTCTCTGCTAGCCTGCCTGGAAACTCTTAAAAAAGGGCGTACCTGAACCACCAAAGATAGAATTTCTTGCGTACAGCATCGAAGCCCGAGCACGCTGAAAAGAATATATTGAAAAACATCTTTCTCTCTCTCTCTCTCTCTCTCTCTCTCTCTCGTACTCCCTACCTCACTGATGGCTTGCGGCAAATCCTTGACTCGGCAGCAGTGGAATATCAACAGTACGGACACGGAAAATAAGCACAAAATGGAGCACATCGCCACGGCGAGGAAGAGGAGGAAGGAGGAGGGTCGGGTGTCCATTTCTAAAATTTACCGTTTTCCATAGCTGGAATTTCCTATTTTTGGCTTTCTTGTACATTTAAAGCAGCAAGCTAACTGTCTAGCCTAAGCCCAAGCTCAAGCCTAAGCCTAAGCCTAAGCCTAAGCCTAAGCCTAAGCCTAAGCCTAATCCTAAGCCTAAGCCTAAGCCTAAGCCTAAGCCTAAGCCCAAGCCAAAGCCTAAGCCTAAGCCTAAGCCTAAGCCTAAGCCTAAGCCTAAGCCTAAGCCAAGCCTAAGCCAAGCCTAAACTTAAGCCTATCCAAGTTTTTAAGAAATGTTCATCCTTTTTTTGGATAGACCTAGCGAGAGAGACAGCGAGAGAGAGAAAAATAAATTTTTACCGCTAGAACTCACCAAAGCAAATCATATTTCCAATATGACGTGTGTCGGTCTGGCGAGCTTTTAGGGCTTCTATAGCTTAAGCTGTTAGATCGTGAAAGGGCAGCCAAGAGAAGAGGGCAAATGTAAAGAAATGGTTATAACGTTAAGTGCCTCCCGAGAGAGAGAGAGAGAGAGAGAGAGAGAGAGAGAGAGATGAAGTGGTGGTTGTCTGGGGCAGCATATATTCAGGAGGGAGAGGAATATGCCCGATCGAGCATTCAGGAATTCTTGAGGAAAAAGCGGAAAAGGGAAGGGCGGTTCCCGTTACTTATTGCCCAAGGGCACACACGAGATCCATGTGTTTTTAGGGGGATTTTTAGGAGAGAGAGAGAGAGAGAGAGAGAGAGAGAGAGAGAGAGAGAGAGAATGAGCAAACATTAGCCATGGATGTGAACACATTTCAAGATTTTTTAAGGGAAAACCACGCGTCCATGTTGAAAGGTTCCTTAAGGGTCTCTGCTAGCTTGCCAAAGTCCGTAAGCTGGCACTATCCCTTTGAAATAAAAATTGTCCAATTTTTCAGAAAGAATCTCTGCTAGTTACTTTCAAGGTGAAACTGGTGAGTTGGCAGAGATCATTGGGGAAGGGAGAGAGAGCGAGAAAGAGCGAGAGTGAGAAAGAGAAATCGAGAGAGAGAGAGAGAGAGAGAGAGAATCATCGCGTGAGCGAGTAAATCGCTTTTGTAAATGCTCCAAAAGATGGGAGGGCAGGCGAGCAGAGGCTCTTTAGGAAAAGAAACGAAAAGAGCCAGAGCCAGAGAATTACATGGCAACATTCCAAAACTCCAAAAATCACACACAACCAGCGCGCCGACCCAAATAAACGGGGGCCCAGCGCGGGGGTTAACCTTTGCGCTAGAGTGACTCCAGACTCACTCTTGGCTTCTGCTTCTGCTTCTCCCCTCCCCCAAAGTTGCCCATCCACCGGAAAAATTTAATTTGGTGCCCCCTCCTGGCCTCGAAAAGCCCCGAAAAACGAGGCGGGTTTGGAGTGAAGTTTCAACCGGGTGTAATTACAGAATTCGCACGTTTGGAGGGTAGGTCGATGTGGGGGAGGTTTCTCTCTCTCCCGCTCTCTCTCTCTCTCCCTCGCTCTCTCTCTCTTTCTCTCTCTCTTTCTGTCTCCCACTTTTCCCCAGAAGTCTGTGCTAGCTTGCCGAGGATCTCAGGAAAGACAACTAGCAAAGAACTCTTGGAAACGGCCTTGAAAGGTAGGCTCAAGCTTAGGCTTAGGCTTAGGTTTAGGCTTGGGCTTGGGCTTGGCTTGGGAATAGGCTTAGGCTTCGCTTAGGCTTAGGCAGGCGTGTTTTAGCCTTAAGATTCTCTTTGGTTTAGGCTTAGGCTTAGCCCAGCAGGCTTAGATTTAGCTTTAGACTTAGGTATAGGCTTGGGCTCAAGCTTTGGCTTTGGCTTGAGCTTAGGCTTAGGCTTGGGCTTCGCTTAGACATTGGCATAGCTTAGACATAGGGCTACTTCAGGCTTAGGTTAGGCTAAGCTTAAGTTTAGGTTTAAGCTTAGGCTTAAGCGTATGCTTGGCTCAGGCTTAGGCTTAGGCTTAGGCTGAGGCTTAGGTTTAGGCTTACCGTGTCCTTTGTTCGTAAAAAGCACAAATGCACAACATTTCTCACCTGCGCTTCGGAGGTTGTGTAGCTAGCTCCCAGCTCCCAACTCTCAGCTTGCTGCGTAGCTTCGAAAATATTTTCCGGGAATTCCAAGGCCTGTGAGAATATCCGCAAAATGGAAGGAACGGCCCTAGCGCTCCCCTACCTTCTGAAAAGTAATCAAATTCCAAGGCACTCCACCCGGACAATATACCCCTCCCTTCCTATAGGTGGGTGGGGCCAACAAAGCCCATTTTTGCCGTATGTGCGTCCGTAGAGAGACAAAATGCCGGATGTGGTCTGGCATGGCCCGGCTCTAGCTCCCCCTGAAAGCTGTCTCCTTTCAGGGTCTCTTCAGCCTGAGAGAAAGCCCCATTCAGGAACCAGTCAACCATCCCGGATCTTGGGCTCCCCCAAATCATTCCGGCCAGCAACGGCATGCCATGGGGGGGGGAGCATTAGGGTCATTTTGGCCCATAAAAATTGTTTGTTTTGAAAAGTACAGGGCGGGCCAAAAATAGTAAAGTTTGGGTCAAAATATCTTAGGAACGGAAACGAATTGGACCATGGTTACCTTACCAGAGTGCGTAAATCTACTGGGCATGAAGAAATAACACAAGCTGTTTCTTTAGAATTTGTGGCGACCAGTCGTTGTTACAAAGTTTTTAACATTTTTGAAGTACAAAAACTTTGAAGCTATAAAGTACGGTCCTTTTGGAGTTAGGGGGATTTCAAGGGTATCGAAATTAAGCTCTTCGAATGCTCTATCAAACCAGTGGTAAGGAATCTCGGTCGGTTTAACTAGCCATCAATAGGAGCCTTCGGAAAATCCGCGCTTTTCGAGAAAGGGCGGTTCCGAGTTGCACATAGATAGCATGTTGCCATCGTAATTTTTTGTATTTGTTAGATGTAATGTTGTTGACCAAAGAATCATGTTACAATTTTCGCGGTTGGCGCATGTGGCAGGATAAATGGCGCGTGGTGCAGACGAAAGCAACTACGCGATCTAATCATCGCGTGGATCAAGTGACAATACACCGTCGCCCCGGGCCGTATGCCTGGATGTGGGGACGGGGTGCGGCAAAATCATCCCAAATCAAAGGTGCTGAAACTTTTATTCGATTCTACAATGCCATTAAGACAAGGGCGGAGAGAGTACTCAAATTGACCGTAACCCAGCGCAAAACAGAAGAAAATCACAGTGAACGGATGGGGGTGACAAGTCGCCAAATAAATAGAAAAGGCTTAAATTATGTTTAAAAACAAAAACCAGTCGGCGAAACGATGAGTAGAAGTGGGGGGACAAACGGCACTTGAATGCATAGATACACAAAAAGAGATATGGGAGGGCAGGAAAACTTTTTCATTAATTGTCGAAGATCACGAGGGCTTTTGTGGCTTCTTAGGCGGCCGGCGCGCGGGCTCCACGCTTGCGCTCCCGTTGGGCCGAGTTGATCTGGAAAACAAGTGTAAAAAATGGCAAAAATCGCAAACTAAAGACTATTCCACTCTAAACGACAGACCTTGTCCCCGAGCGTGAGGGCCATTCCTTGGCTCTTCGCCCGGATGCGAATGTGGCCAACGATCGGGCTCTCCTCCTCGAGCGGGTTCGCCTTCTCGATGCACACGTTGGCCAGGGCGTCTTCACCGAATATCGAGTGCGCGCAGAAGTTGGCCGCCAGGAAGCCGCATTCGCCAGCTAGAAAGAATGAGTGAAAATTATGGTTAAAATTTGGACCTAATGCCGCATCGGCCGTCAAGCAGCGCATGTTGGTGATGGCCGAGATGTGGGCGAGGAATTCGCGGAGGTCGGTGATGGGCGTGTTGACGGTGACCTTGTTCTCCCACTCGAAATCGTTCCACATCTGCCGGAATTCGGTGTCCGTGACCGAGCCGGGCACGATGTAGTCCTAAATTTAGAAAGTTTTAACCGTAATTCTTTTACTGACCATAATGTCAATCTTGATGTCCTGCAGATAGACGCAGTTACGGTCAGATTGTGACCCGCGCACGTCGTAGGAGATCACCGAGAAGATGACGCCGTTCTCAGCCGAGGCCACCTTGATCGTTGCCTAAACGAAACAATTTTTCTAAACTTCGGAAAATGGTTCACCTTGATGTTGGTGAAATCGTGCGGGCCCAGCGTGCATGGCGTCGGCTTCTCGACGAGCTTCAGATCGCCCATCGTCGACAGCTCGAGCGAGCAGTTCTGCAGAGTATCGGCCGTCTGGTTGACGATCAGCACGTCGAGCACTAAAAAAAAGGCATGAACGGATGAAGCGAAAGAATCATGCAAAGGATATAAACTTACCGATATCGTACTGGTTGACATTGACGTAGGCCTCGGCGTATACTGGATCCGAGAATCCGGCGAGCTGGATGACCTTGCCGAGCTTCGAGGAAGAGAAGTCGAACTTTGAAGTCTTCTGGGCGGTGCCAAGCGCCTAAAAGTAAAGGTTTTATATTTTTAGTAAAAAAACCAACCTGGGAGAGGCTGAGGTCGAAGAGATTGTCGCCGGTCACTTGGTCAGCGCGAGCCGAGAGTTGCGTGAAGACAATGGTCTTGTCGACCTCGACTTGGTTCTTCTTCTTGATCTGCTCGTCCTGCTTCACCTCGTGCTTGTTCGACAGCATAATCTAAGCAAGGGTAAGTTGTTGAAAACAAATGCAAACCTCAAGGCTTTCGCGGCATTTGTCCAAGAAGATCTCTTCGGCGCCCGGGCAGCCCTCGGCCAGCACCTTGATAGTGGTGCACATACTAAATGACACATTTCTGAAATGTCAAACACAAAAATACCGATCGAGATCGTCCTCCGTGATGTTGTTCTTTGAGAGACCGCTCTTGCCCAGGTTGACGATCGACGACAGGATGAACATGACGTCAGCCTTGAAGGCGTTCACGCGTGGCGAGTTTCCTGAAATACATGAAGCTACAAATGATATGGTAAAAATCTAACCTTGGTTCAGCTTTGCATAACGTTCGGCCAGTTTACTGAGAATCGTCGAAAGGGTGGCGCCGAGGAAGAATTCGCCGTCGAGCAAGAATCGGCGCAGCGGAGGGCGGTGATCCTCGCCGGTGCGAACCGCAGTCGACATGGCGGCCGATTGGGTCGCGTAGGTGCCATCGGCGGTCACTAGCTGCTTCTGGGGCTAGAAAGAACGACAACGTAGAGAATCCACCAAGTTTTATACCTTGCTGCCGGCTTTAGCATCATCCTTCACCTCCTCCGTTCCCTCGATTAGGCGCAGCTCCGAGTCGACGATCGGCAGCTCTCCAATGGCCTCTTTGACAAGGCGCCTCACTTCGGCGATCGTCTCGTTCGTTTCGCAGTACGAGCCGAGGATCCAGAGGGCCGACATGAAAATCTTCGGCTTTCGGATCGAGAGTAGACCCTCCTAAAAAGTGGTAGATATAAAAAAAAACGTTATTATCATACCTGTAGCGATTGCAGAATGACGGGCTTCAGATGGGGCAGCTTGTGGACGGCCTCGCGCACGAATTCGACAACGCTGACGGCGGCCAGTTCGCTGTCGTCGGAGAGGAATTCCATGAGCACGGGCACGATCTGGGGGGCCACGTCCGGAAACTTGATGGTGGCCGTGTGCAGGGTGCGGACGAGTTCTTGGCGATAGCGGGCGCCCTCGTCGGCCGACTCGTTCGAGCTCTTGCTGATCTCCTAAAATAAAAAAGAAATCAGCGATGTTAAGAAAAGGGCTTGAGCAAAATAAGAGCCAAATAAACACACTTTCTTCAAGAACATGACCATATCCTCGACGTTCCGGCTGGAGATGAGGTCCAGGGCCAAGGCGAGCGTCTTCTTGCGAACCTCGAGCCCCGGGGAAGCGAGGACGCGCAGGATGTCCATCACCAGCTCTTGCAGCACACGTTCGCCGGCCGAGTTGGTGCGCAGCTCCATCAGGCGGTCGAGCACGATCAGCTGAAAAGACATGGGTGATGCCGAATCAAAGAAATATCACCTTGACGTTGTTGTCGCTCTCCTTCACGATCAGTTCAATGTACGTAGAAGCTGCGGCCTTGATGGCGGCCGGGGCAGGTGAGAGGGTGATCAGCGTGCCAGCGGCTTCATATCGAACGGCGGCCGACTGCGATTGAAGCAAGTTGTAGACGCAACGGATGAAGCGGGAGCGCTCGGCTGGGTTGGTGTGGCACACTTTGTAGATCAACTCGACGATGATCAGCTGCAGGATGTCGCCGAATTGGGTGACCTAAAGAGAATGGATTTTATTTTGAGGAAAAATTTACCTGATCGATGCAACCGGAGAGGAAGTCGAGGGCTCGCGTTTGGTCGACGTGCAGCAGCATCATGAAGGCGTTGCGCTGGAAATGAAAATACAAAAGAACAATCCAGAAAGCGTACCTTGCATGACGCGTCTTGCTCTCCCTCCAAGAAATTTGAGACGAGCTCTGGCGCATCCGGGATGAGGAATTCGAAGTTGCGGAAGATGGTGAAGATTGCGCAGACGGCGTTCCGGCGCACGTAGGAGTGGCGGTGCTCCAGGCAGGTGCGGATGGCGGGCATCAGCGGCTCGAGCAACTCCGGTTCCTTCAGCTTGCACAGGAATCTGAAAAGTTAAATTATGATCAGTCGCTCAAGCCAACCTCAACGTCGACCCGCGGACAAATTCGTTCGGGTGCTGCAAATCTTTCCTGTACGCATCGCAGACGAGGATCATCTCGTGGAGCAGCTTGCCTTGTGGGTTCGTCTATAAAATCACAAAATTAAAGCCAGAAGCTTAATTCTATACCTTTGGGACAATCTCCCAAAAGATGAGCAGCAACTTCTTGAGCGTGTGGTCGTTGGAGGGCAGGCAGAAGCGGATGACGTACATCAGCATGCCGGGGCTCGTCTTCTCGCCCGTCTGGATCATGTAGATCAGCTTCTTGAGGGCATCGGCACGGCCTTTGTCGTCTCCTAAAGACACATTCAAGGAAGGCACTAGAAGTCGTTACCTTTTTCGAACTTCTCCTTCAGCTGCGCCTCGCTGGGCAGTTCCCAGTCGTTGGGCACATGCAGCAGCGTGTAGCAGGGCAACTCGCTGGAGGACATGTCCTGAAAGCAGAGAAATTTGCGAGGAAATCAAAGTTAAATGGAAAGCCGAGAACAAGGTCGCAGAGTGAACAATCGAAAAAGAGAGGATTGGAATAACAATCTCTTTCTTGGAAAAGAATGATAATGACATTCAGACCAAGTTTTTCGTCGTTTTGGACGTGGTTTTTCGCTTACAAGCTCCTTCCAGCTGCCCGCTGAATGTAAGGGAACCGACGTGTTTCCACCCAGTTGGGTGCTTGGGGGAAGGGAGCGCGTGGCAGGACCAATGGGCGAGAGGGATTGGGCGAGCGAGGAGGGCGCAGATGCTTTTGGATTCTTTCAGGGCTAGACCGATTTATTATAGCCAAACTTATTAGAAAAAAGGGTATTTGGTACTATTCAAGTTAGGGGGGGGCAAATTTTTTTCGAGGTGATTTTTGGGCTACTTGTTAAGTTTTTCGCGGCCTATCAAGCACATTGCTCTACTTCTAAGCTAAGCTAAGCCGAAGCTCAGCTAAATCGAGCTTGAACAGAGCTAAACAGAAGCTAAAAACAGCGAAGCTAAGAAAAACTAAGCTAAGGCGAGAGTACTTCGCCCCGCCCAGAAGCTAAGCCTAGGCTTAGGCTAAGCTAAGCCTGAGCCTAAACTAAGCCTGTACTATACTAAGCTATGCCTAAGCGAAAAGAAAAACCAAGAAGAATGGCTGCAAATGACCCAAAAAAATTTTGCCCCCCCCCGAACTTGAATAGTACCGGGTATTTTAATTCGTGAAATTCCTCATCAAAAAACTAGAACTTTCTAAAATGTTCGAAAATGAAATTTTCCAAAAATTGAGTTCAAAAACCAAATTGAAAAATCCGGCAACGCTGGCATTACAGACGTTCCCGGAATTTGTAGCATCGCGGTGATTTAAGTTTTAAAAATTCCAAAAAGCGTTTTTTTTCCTAAACTTTTTTGACATCTTTGAGGGTTTATTTTGCTCTTTCCGGCTTCATCTTTATGATGCAATCGCAACTTTATCCACGTTTTTCAGTTAGAAGCAGCAATGTTCCGCATGCAGCAAGGACCCCCGGCCCCGCCGCCAATCAACACCCGTTTCGCCATCCTCAACTCCATCTACAACGACCCGTTTAATTGGTGAGTTTTTCTTTTAGAAAATGAATGTTCCATTTTTCAGGTCCGCCTTCAAGGGCGTCATCGGATTCGGCGTCGGCGTGTACATCGCGCGACAAGTCAGCCAAGAATGGACGACCCTAGTCTGAAGAACCTTTCCAATTTGTAGTCTAGTTATTGCGTCAGATCTCTTTGTTTTTCGTTAATAAATATTTGTACAAAATATTAGTCTGTGGTGCTCCAGAAGTTGTTTTCGAGCACATGAATACTTTGATGTTTGGTAATTCGGCGCGATTTCCTAATACATATTTTAGATGTCCGGCCCACCAACGCTAAGTGCCGGCGTGGCGATGGAGGAGCTGTTTGCGGATCCGTTTCGCAAAAAGAAGGAGCGCAGCGCGCGGGTCGAGGAGGCGTTGAAGGTAGAGTCAAGGCTAAAAACCAATACTTTTGTTCTAGAATTTTGAGTACAAGCCGTCCGCGTACTGCACGATGATCGATCAGATGATTGGATCAAAAACGCGCCCCTGGGACACTGAAAGAATCCCGATTCGACCAAAACAGGTTAGTTTTTATCGACGTGCGTTTTGAAAATCGTTTTAGATGCTCACCCTGCCCGAGATGACGAAAGAAGAAAAGTTTATGTCAAGGCTGATGGAGAACTGCGCGGTGAAGGCCGGCATCTCTGGTTTGTTTTTGCAAAATTAGTGATAACCCGTTGAATGGTAGGTGTCCTCGGTTACGGAGTGGGTATCGCCTTTGGACTCTTCACCGCCTCCGTTGATCCACAACTCTCCATGGTCGGCGGCGATCCGACAAAACAGGTGCGACGGCTGACAATTTAGTTATTTAGTGGTTTTAGTTGAGCCTCAAAGAAACGTGGAGAGAGATGAGTTCGCGGATGAAGTCGTACGGAAAGAACTTTGGATCTATTGGTCTACTGTTCGCAGGTTTGGCTTCGTGTTTGATATTTATATTCCTGTTTAGGTACGGAATGCATACTGGAGACGGCACGAGCGAAAACAGATTGGCGGAATGGGACGTACGCGGGCGGGGTTGTCGGCGCGTTACTCGGCTACCGGGCAGGTATGACAGAATTGTTGGTTTTGAACTTCTTGTTTTTAGGCATAAAACCCGCGCTTTTCGGCGCCGCCGGATTTGCCGCCTTCAGCACTGTCATCGACTACTGGATGGGCCGACATTGATCTGAACCTTTCTGCTCTTTTATTCGTTTGTGATTCTCTCGCGTTCGATATTTTTTTTGTAAGTGCGACGGGTATGTCTAGGATCTAGTTAGTGTGTCTGTTTTTTTGTTGCATAAAATTCTACGATTTATGCTGTAGTAAATTATTGAATCAATAACAAATTGTGTTTGGTGTCTGTGTCGGAAGGTCCACTTGCCCAACTGTCGTAGTACCCGAGCGGAGGCGATTTTTAGAATAATCGAAGTGGTTCAATGAGTTTATTATACATAATCAAGCAGGAAAGCGGATGAGCATATGTACAGCAAAAGCTTTCTGATTATTGTTGTCGCTTTTGAATCACAGAAGTCGCAGCGGGATCCACCGGGGGTTCACGGTTTTGTTGGCTAGCAAGTCCTTCCACATGCGGTCGTTGCGATCGCCGGCGCCGAAGAGTACCTGGAAATTTTTCGAATGTTCGGTAGCTCTAGCTTCTTGTTTTTTCCTGAAGAATCGCTGCTATCTTGCCCAATTCCGCTATCCGTATTTTCTTGCTCCTCCCGTTCTTTCACTTTATTGAGGAGGGTGGGGCACTATATTTTTTTAGGAATCCATTTCCAAATATAAATAGCGGAAGTGTCTTCCGTTTTTTCCGTTTTTCGTTTTTTGAATCCCTAAACATAAAAACTTCACAAAATTTTATTGAAAAAAATTAAAAAGAGGTAACTTTTCGACCAAAAATGGTGATTTTTGACCAAAATTTTGACTTTTTGAAAATTTGTCAAAGTTTGGCCCGTCCATTCCTAAATCTCGAAAATCTCCCCCTACCTGCCCGATCAATTTATGGTTGCCGATCCGGTCGTGGTCGAGGATGTGGATCTCGAGCTGCGAGCTGAAATTTTGGATTCATTTTTATCTTTCGATTTTGGGCCTACTTTGCCAGCTGCGCCATCGTGCACGTAAAGTTCAGCGCCTCGTTCCAAATCGGGTTTCCGCTGTTCTTCCGGACGCCGCTTTTCCGCTTCTTGACCATCTTGCCGTCCTGCAGCAGGTACACCTTGGCGACGGCGTCTAAAAAAATGTTTTGTTCTTGTTTTTTACCTCAATAGGGAGTAACACCAAAAAAAAAATCGGTCTTCCGAACCCACTTGGCAAAGCCTCTTTGCTGGGTAGCCCCTTGGCCTGGTGGATGGTGACTGTAAGCCGCTCGGCCGAGGGCAGGTACTGGATGCCGACGAACAGCTCGCCGAGGTTTTCGCTCTGAAAACGGGGGTTTTTTAGATTCCTGGAGAATCACTCCTAGCCTGCCCTATCCTAAAGAATCTCTGCTAGCCTGCCCTTTCCTAGCGAATACTTTGACGACCACTTACAGCATTGTGCAGCTCAATATCGGACCAGAGGATGACATCATCACTCGGGTCTATCGTGGACAAATCGATTGAGGTGCTGCCGAGGACTGAGGAGGCGGAGCCTGGAAAGGTATGGTACAGCTGAGAGAAAGAGAGAAAGAGAGAGAGAGAGAGAGAGAGAGAGAGAGAGAGCGAGAGAGAGAGCGAGAGAATGAGAGATTTCCTTGCTCACCTATCCGAGTCGCGCCTAACAACTGCAACGTCAGCGACTTGTCCATCAGGTCTTCGTAAGAAACGGGGAATTTGAAGGTTTCCTAAAAACCTTCAGCTTTGAAAGGGAACGTGCCAGGAGGCTGACCTTGTGAAACGGGGCTCCGGCCACGATTCTACTAGATTGTCGACGGAGCGTCGTGTCGGACAAGGCCACGGCGAGGGAGTACTCGTCGAGCTTGATGACGTGGCTGACTGGAATCTGGGTTTTAGAGAACGGTAAGCTAGCCGAGATTTCTTAGGAAATGGTTGGCTAGCAGAGATTCTTTAGGAAAGGGCAGGCTAGCAGAGATTCTTTCTAAAAGGGCATGCTAGCAGGGATGCTTTGAGACTTAGCTGACCGGCTCCTCAGGCAAGCTAGCAGAGACTCCAGGAAGGCTTGGCCCGAAGCCTCCTCAAGGGTTTCTGCTAGCCTGCCCTAGTGGCCGGCCAAAGCTCCCACCTTCCAATAACGTGACGATGAAGTCGCTCTTCGAGAAATCGTACGTCATTTGAACCTAAAAAATAGGGGTGAAAACTGGTTTTTGTGTTTTTTTTTGCCTTACCAGCGCCTTTAAATTTATTTACCTGCACTCTAGCGACAGACGGTTTTCCGGTTGTCTCGTGCCGGACGATGCTGCCCCGTCGGCGGTAGAGATCGGGCTGGATTGCGCCTGGAATTTGGTGATGAGGGGCAGGCTTGCAGAGATTCTTGGGAAATCCAAATTAGGTTTTAAAAGCTTGTTGAAAAGATATCAAAATTTTAGGAGAAGTAGCAAAAATTCATTTTCTCTCTCCCTCTCTCTGTCTCTCGCACTCTCTCCCTCCGGCCACCAGCCAAGATTTTTAGAGATAGTCGAGGAAATTGGCAAGCTAGTATAGAACCTTGAGGAATCCTTGGGCAAGCTGGCAGAGACCATTAGGACCTACCGATTCCATGATCCGAGGAGCGTCTCCTTTCGAGGAATAGTAACGCCGAGTCGGCCATGTCTTGCTCGGAGGGGCGGCGGGTGTCTTTTTGCTGAAAATTAGAAAATTACGATAGTTGGAGAAGTGAAGGTGAGAGAGAGAGAGAGAGAGAGAGAGAGAGAGAGAGAGAGAGTGAAAGAGAGAGAGATAAAAAGACAGAAATCTGGAGAGGTCGAGAGAGAAGAGAGAAAGAGAGATATACAGATTTTCAAGTTTAAGCCGATCCCCCATTAAAGTTGCAAAACTACCAAATCACCGGGTAGTTCTTGGCCTAACCGCGGAAGTGGCAAAAATGACCATTAGCGGGCGGATTCGAAATTTATACGGCCCCAGGTAGGGAAAATTATAGCCCCCGGGTCACACACCCAAACGCACGAATTTTTCTTTTGCTGACAAATGCCAAACGCCGAGACCCCCAAATTTACAGGGGGCCAATCAGAGAAGGAACTTCCCCCCAGGAGGGAAAACAGGAAGTCTTGCTCGTGACTTTACGAATTTATCGGGGAAGCAGGAGGTTACCGGGTCTGGTAAAAATGGTCTCTGCTAGCCTGCCACTTCCATTCCCAAATGATCTCTGCTAGCCTGCCCTTTCCATTCCCAAATGATCTCTGCTAGCCTGCCCTTTCCATTCCCAAATGATCTCTGCTAGCCTGCCCTTTCCATTCCTAAATGATCTCTGCTAGCCTGTCCCTTCCATTCCCAAATGATCTCTGCTAGCCTGCCCTTTCCATTCCCAAATAACTCCTGCTAGACGCCTTCAAAATTTTCCAAAAAGCGCTGCTAGCCAGCCCAGCGCCTACAGTAATCTCAAAACCAAAAGCCAATTTATTTCCTGAGGTTTTCTCACTGTTTATATAGCCGCCGTGCGTAGAAATGTCCCTTATTTATTGGCGACATCTTTAAAACGAGAAAACCCACGCGTCAAGCCCCTAATTAGCATAAATTTTAGGGTGAATTCGACAATGTGGAGACACATTTCTCACGAGCTCATCAGTCCGAGAAATAGGGCGAGGCGCCGAAAAAGGCACCCAATTTTCGCCGGGGTCCAATTTTGTCGTGTGTATGGCCATAAATTTAGGCTGGTCGCGGGGGAGAGACGAGAGAGAAAGAGGGACAGAGAGCGCGAGAGATAGAGAGGGAGATAGAGAGAGAGAAGGAGAGAGAGAGCAGGCTATCTAGCACAGATTCTTGGCTATTTGAAAAGAACCACGACCAAGTTTTTTTGTGAGAATATGACTTCTCTTAGGCTAAGAGATTCCTAAGAAGGGCAGGCTAGCAGAGATCCTTTAGGAAAAGGCGAGCTAGCAGAGATTCTTTGGGATCCCATAGGTTCCTAGTCTCTACAAAAAAAGATTCAGACGCTGGGATTTAGTTGCTGCGGTTCCTTGAGCCTTGAGAAGATGACTGCGGGCAGGAGACAGAGAGAGAGGGAGAGAGAGAGGGAGAGAGAGAGATGGATTGCCTATAGTGGTGCTGATTGGAGCCCCCTCCCCGGCCGGATTGTGCCGGAAGTTTGGCTACGATGGACGTCGTCGTTCACGACGACGTGCGCATCCAAATTGACACCCCCACCAAATTTCACACGCCACACTGCGCCGGGAGGGGAGGCTTCCGTTTTGCTCCTCCTCCCGCGCTTCCGCCGGCAGCCGGTTTGCTGGTTTTTTGGGGCAATTTTGTAGGCGGTTTTCGAGGAAGTGAAGAATGGCTAGCAGAGACGCTTTGGGAACTTTTTTTGAAACATACCATTGAGGAGTTCGGCAGGGAGATGATGGTCTCAGCGGCCTCGAGCACAGAGAATCGTCTCATCGCTGGAACCAGAGAGGTCATCCGATGAAAACTGAACAAGTGCATTGACTGTGATGTAAAAAGCATGAAAAATAAAACGTAGGAAAACGATGAAAAGGCGCAACATGGACATCTCCCAAAATGCTCAAAGAATCTTTGCTAGCCTGCGCTTCCTTCAGTTCTGTTCCGTTAGATCCTCAACAACCCTTGCTAGCTGGCCCCAACTAAAGCATCGTCGCCTCGAAACGATAATGCACCAAAAAGGAAATAATGGCGAAATTGGACGCTGGCTCCCATGAATTTGCCTTTCCCGGCTAGCCTCGATTTTTTAAGGGTATAGAGTGTCCGGGGCGGAACGGCTCACTTTCGCTTGAAAGCGCCTGGAGGCCACATGGTCACACGCCACGTTTCCGGCCGATCCCGATTTTTGAGACATTTTTGGGAGGCTGGAAATTTCGAGAATCGGTGTGGAAGTCGTAAATCTCCGCGCTGGAAGCGGTGGATTACGGTAGTTGGGCTCAAAATAGCAGGGCTGGCTAGCAGAGATTATTTCCGAGGTCTCAGACCAAAGCCTAAGTCTAAGCCTAAGCCTAAGCCAAGCCAAAGCAGAACGTTATGTCGACTCAGTGTCAAATCGTGAAATTTCATCCCCGGGATTACGGTAGAGTTTCGGAAAAGGCATCGTAAGCTAGCTGAGAATCTTGAGGAGGCCAAAATGCTATGGGGCAGACTAGCAGAGATCATAGAGGAAATCGGAAGCGTCAGGGCAAGCTAGCCCAGACCCTTGAGGAAAATGTCAATCCAGAAAATGCCGAAAAATCCGGCGCATCATTCGCGATGTGTTTTGAATGTGTCGCGAGGGGGGTTTGCTCTCCGGGGAAATTAGATCCAAAATATTTGGGGGAGGATGGTCAAAAACATTCCTCCGCACACCCCGCATCGACGGCTCGAATATCATGGAATTTGAGGTTTTTAAAGGGACCGGGAAGGCCGAAAGGTCGAAAATTTAGAGAATTTGGTTCTTTGGCTTGATACTCCCTTTAAAACGAGGCGCTGGGGCAGGCCAGCAGAGATTCTTTAGGAAAGGGCAGGTTATCAATGATTTTGTAGGAAGAGGCAGGCTAGCAGAGATCATTTGGGAATGGAAGGGGCAGGCTAGCAGAGATCATTTGGGAATGGAAGGGGCAGGCTAGCAGAGATCATTTGGGAATGGAAGGGGCAGGCTAGCAGAGATCATTTGGGAATGGAAGGGGCAGGCTAGCAGAGATCCTTTAAGAATTGCAAAAAACACTGGACTTTAAAATAACCTAAAAATCGGTTCTCTGCCTCAAATTTAATCCGAAAACTCTTACGCTTCACGACGGCAGGCACCGGCTTAAATAGGTTTTATTTTTGCCTCCCCAGGATTCCGGGGGAATCCGTAAAATGTAGTGGATCGGAAACCGGACAACTCCGTCTGGGAATTAGACATCACGAAATCGTGAATGCCGAAAATAAGAATCGTAGCGGTTGAGGGAATCGAAATCTGCACTGTGTCGGAAAAATAAATCTGATTTTCTCAGAGTGTCGTCAAGGAATGGCTTTTAAAGGGGTTGTGAAGGCAAAGTGCTCCAACATTAATTAGGCCAGGTAGAGCTTAGACCTAGGCTTAGGTTTAGACTTACTATTTAGCTTGGACTTAATTTCGGCTCTAAACATGGAATAAACCCATTTCCCCAGAAAATCGCAAAAAAATGGCCGTCCAGCCAGGGTCATTAGGAATCAAAGGAGGAGCTGAATGGCTGATTTGGACTCGCAAAGATTCTCCTCTTTCCTCTCTCTCTCTCTCTCTCTCTCTCTCTCTCTCTCTCTCTCTTTCTCTCTCTCTTTTTCTCTCTCTCGCTTACTCATCCCGGGTCCTGATTTGTCAAGCACCACATCAAATCCGGGCAAATGAATTGCAATTCCGGGGCTTCCATTGTCTGGAGGGGAGGCTAGCAGGGATCGTTGGGGAATTTTCGCAAAAAGGCAAACTAGCAGATATGTTTGAGATGAGAAAAACTCGCGAAGCGGCAAACAAACCAAGTTTTTAAAGGATTCCGGCTCCGGTTGGGAAGGCATTCTGCGGACAGGGCAGCTAGCAGAGATTCTTTAGAAAAGACAGGCTAGCAGAATTGTTTTGGGAGATTTCTACAGTACTCCCGAGCTCCGGGTAAACTATAGTGCACCCCCGGGGCCCAAAGACTACTATATAAACCCGACTAGACGAGTCGGTAGCCGCTGATTAAAAGTTTTTCGGGCTTCAAAAGCCGGCCGGCTGCCGTGAATAGATATGGATGAAAGGGCGCCATTTAGCATGCAGGAAAATATTTTTACTTTGGCGATCGGAAAGACGAGAAAGGCAGAAATGACTGATGTGATTCCCCAGGAATGAGTAAGGCCGGATTTGTTTTTATGATTTGTCGATGGTAATTTGAGGTTTTTCACCAATTTTCTATGCTCTGGGGAATGAAATGGAAAAAGAAAAAAGCTTCTGTCTGTCTTTCTCTCGCTGCCTCTCTCTCTCTCTCTCTCTCGCTCTCTCTTCTCTCGACCTGCCTAGCTTACCGATGAAGCCTAATCGTCAGCCTAATTTACCAAGCCAAAGCCTAAGGCTAAGCCTAAGGCTAAGCCTAAGAATAAGCCTAAGCCCAAGCATAAGCCAAAGACTAAGCTTAACCTAAACCTAGGCCTAAGCCTAACTTAGGCAAGCGAGCACAGACTCCTTAAGAGCCGAGGGTCCAAAAATTGGAAGGGTAAATTTGCAGAAATTTGGAAGTAATTTTCCGGTCGGTCCGCTTTAATGAGGCGCAGACCCCCGCATTGGGCCCTAATTATAGGAACATTCTTATTTTTCGGCGGCGGATTTCGCGGATTCCCACGGCCCACCAAATCCGGTTGATTCACGGATTGGCTCTCCTTCTCTCTGTCTCTCTATCGCTCTCTCTTGCTCTCTCGCTCTCTCTTTCTCTCTTTCTCTCGCCGTCCAAAATGTCAATCCGGGATTAGCCAATAAAAAAATAGACGCGTCTGAAACCCTGTTTTCCGCTATGGGACCAAAACGCCTACACCGTAGAACTCTGAGCAGCCGTGAAAATAGCCAGTTTGCCAATCCGGGTCCAGCTAGCAGCGCTCCTTTAGGAAACCTGAATGGTTAGTGACAATAGGTTGTTATACATTTCCAGGTCGGCTAGCAGAGAATTTTGAGGAAATGCTCCTCTAAGGAATCTATTGGCATTAGATGCCGGCAAGCTAGCAGAGATCATTAGGGAATGGGGCACAAGCTAGCAACGTTTCTTGAGGAACCTGGAAAATAAGTCAAAACCTCCGTAAAGTGTACTGGAGCGTACTTTAAAGCCCCAGAAACTACTGAACATTGGCGCCAGAACGGCGCCATCAAAGGACAATGGAGTCGTGGAGTCGTGTTTTGGGCAATTTGTTGACTTGGAAGTGTTCGAAATTTCAGGAGAGAGAGAGACGAGAGCGAGAGAGAGAGAGAGAGAGAGAGAGAGAGAGAGAGAGAAAGAGAGAGAAAACAACGGCCAGAGATTCTTGACTGCTTTAAAGGAACAACGACACTATTCTGCGGCAGGCGCTTCACTTGCTAGACCCTTTAAAAATGAAGAGTTCTTAAAAAAAGGTAAAGGTTGAGAAAGTGAAGCTGGCAGAGATCCTTGAAGCGAGAGAGAGAGACAGAGAGAATGAAAGAAATCTAGATGCGAAATATGCCCTCAGGCTAGATTGCACGCAACCAAAGAACACGGGTAAACACCCTCACATGGGGCGAGTGGGGGTGATTTGCAGCTCTCTCTCTCTCTCTCTCTCTCTCTCTCTCTCTCTCTCTTCCCTCTCCCCGAAAACGAGTAGAGTTTTGTTTTGGCTTTTCCTCTTTGTGTGGTGGGTCCCCCCTTAGATGGGCCCTAGCGTTTTTGGGGCCCAAGTTGAGGGGCTAATGACCCGGTGCGTGTATGTGTCTGGCCCAGTTCGACGACAAAATGGCCCAAAAGGACTCGTGAACTCTTCGGCGCCACGCTGTCAACCCGGCTGAAATTTTGGTCCTAAGAAATGCTAAAAATGTGGTGGGCAGGCCAGCAGATATTCTTTAGGAAAGGGCAAGCTAGCAGAGATTCTTTAGGAAAGGGCAGGGCAGCGATTCTTTGAGGAAAATTCTCGTGGATACGCATCTTTGGCCTCCCAGCTCACTCGAAAGCGACAAGTCCAAAATAGCCCCAGCTCAAGACGGAACGAGTTGATATTGCTTCCGTTTCCTTCGTCTCACTCCCTCCCAAAAGATCGGCTGGTGACGTTAAGGGGAAAGTGACGGAATTCCTGGAGAATTTCTAGAGTGGACGCCAAGGTTTTTGCAGAAAAACCGAAGATTAGGCTTGGGCTTAGCTTGAGGCTTAGGCTTCGGCTTGGGCTCAGGCTCGGCTTAGGCTTAGCCTCAGGCTTAGGCTTGGCTTAAGCTTAGGCTTCGGATCATAGTCGTTCCAAAAGCCGTCATTTCGGCCCAATTTTAAGGCTTCTTCTAACAAGATGGCCTTCTTTAAAAGGTGCCTCTATTTTAAGGTCCGAAACCCGAGCCACCATGCCATTTTTGGCCTCGCCTACTATCTGGCAGCCGGCCAAAACAACGCTTTAGCCATCCCCCAACAAAAAACGGACACATTTTGGGGTGCATTTTAGGGGACCGGAAGGTCGTCGTGGGCCGAGCGTGTGTGGGGGTGGGGGTGGGCATCCGAAATTTGATCCGCTGTTTTTTCGGGGGCCACTATGGGGATAATTGTTACCACGTGAAGGGGCAGGCTAGCAGGGGTCCTTGGGGAAATAAATCTCTTACTCTCTCCCTCGCTCTCTCTCACCCTCGTTCTCTCCCTATCTCTCGCTCTCTCTCCCTGTCTTGCCCTCTCCTTTTTTCTGTTTTCCGAGATCAGGACGGCTAGTAAAGATTCCTGATAAGAGGCGAGCGTGGCAGGCTAGCAGAAATTCTTTAGGAAGCCCAGCCGTGCCATGGGCAAGCTAGCAGAGATTCTTTGCAATCGAAAATCCGCTGAAAATAAGGCAAACAGGCAGTGGTCATTTGCGCATAATTTCGCGTGACTCGGTGCGTAAATTGGCATCGTAATCAAACCTCTAGGAAACTAGCAAAACAAGAGAAGCCGTTTTTTGCAGTGATTTTTGATGCAAGGGGCGCAGGGTGTAAATTGTCCCGCACGGGCCATTCATTCTGAAAGCAGCCCTGGATGGCTTAGCGTTCCGTCTAATTTGGTTTTCTCGGGCTCGCTCTCTCTCTCTCTCTCTCTCTCTCTCTCTCTCTCTCTCTCTCGCTCGCTGTCTCTTGCTTTGCAAGGCGAGCCCGGATTTTAATTGGTTTTTTTTGATCCTTTTTAGCACAAAGGGTGAAGGATCTCTGACCGGGGAAGTGGAAAGAACCGGAATTTTTCCGAACTTGGCAGGCTAGCAGAGATTCTTTAAGAAAAGGTAGGCTAGCAGAGATTTTTTAGGAAATGGCAAGCTAGCCGAGACAAATTTTTTAAGAGCACTTCCAGCAAAATTTCCTTACTTCGCAGACTACGGTGTATTTTCCAAGGCCTATTTGCGGCCACAAAATGCGCTAAATTCCCATTGCCAGCGCAAAAATAATGCTATGTGAAATTTGCACAAAATGGGGACACGGGCCCGCCCCCGACCAACGGGCCCCATTTCCATAATTTGGGTCATTTGGCGGCGCCAAAAAATTGGCGCCGTGGAAATGGGGGTGGTGGTGTTCTTTTCATGTCTGTTTGTTTGAACGGAAAAGAGTGAAAAGTCACGTTTAGTTGTCTGGTCGAAGCCTAAGCTTAAGCAAAGCACAAGCCTAAGCCTAAGACTAAGCTTCAGCTCGAGCCCAAGCTTGGTCTGAGAGATAGCGGTATAAAAGAGCGAGGAAAGAAGCACGGGGCAAAGCACCAGCAAAAGACAAAACTTAGCAGAGATCTTTTGGAAAACAATTCAGACGACGGTAGCCAGTCCGTGCCATAACTTATGACCAAATTGAAGAGCCACAACAACGACATTTGAGATAGAAAGAGAGAGAGAGCGAGAGAGAGAGAGAGAGAGAGAGAGAGAGAGAGAGAGAGAGAGAGAGAGAGCAAGCTATGCCCTATAACCTGATTAGTTATTTCGGGGTGAGCCCACCCGGATGGGCAATGAATTTGCTGCAAAATCCGGAAAACAGAAACCAGATGCGTGGGCTTTGGGGGGTGAATTCCGAATTCGAAAGTTCAATGATCTCCGCCAGCGTGCCCCTTCCATTCCCAAATGATCTCTGCTAGCCTGCCCCTTCCATTCCCAAATGATCTCTGCTAGCCTGCCCCTTCCATTCCCAAATGATCTCTGCTAGCCTGCCCCTTCCATTCCCAAATGATCTCTGCTAGCCTGCCCCTTCCATTCCCAAATGATCTCTGCTAGCCTGCCCCTTCCATTCCCAAATGATCTCTGCTAGCCTGCCCCTTCCATTCCCAAATGATCTCTGCTAGCCTGCCCCTTCCATTCCCAAATGATCTCTGCTAGCCTGCCCCTTCCATTCCCAAATGATCTCTGCTAGCCTGCCCCTTCCATTCCCAAATGATCTCTGCTAGCCTGCCCCTTCCATTCCCAAAGGATCTCTGCTAGCCTGCCCCTTCCCCTCCCAAATGATATCTGCTAGCCTGCCCCTTCCCCTCCCAAATGATATCTGCTAGCCTGCCCCTTCCATTACCAAATGATCTCTGCTAGCCTGCCCCTTCCATTCCCAAATGATCTCTGCTAGCCTGCCCCTTCCCCTCCCAAATGATATCTGCTAGCCTGCCCCTTCCCCTCCCAAATGATATCTGCTAGCCTGCCCCTTCCATTACCAAATGATCTCTGCTAGCCTGCCCCTTCCATTCCCAAATGATCTCCGCTAGCCTGCCCCTTCCCCTCCCAAATGATATCTGCTAGCCTGCCCCTTCCCCTCCCAAATGATATCTGCTAGCCTGCCCCTTCCATTACCAAATGATCTCTGCTAGCCTGCCCCTTCCATTCCCAAATGATCTCTGCTAGCCTGCCCCTTCCCCTCCCAAATGATATCTGCTAGCCTGCCCTTCCCCTCCCAAATGATATCTGCTAGCCTGCCCCTTCCATTACCAAATGATCTCTGCTAGCCTGCCCCTTCCATTCCCAAATGGTCTCTGCTAGCCTGCCCCCACCTAGTGCCATCTTCTCCCAGCCAAAACCCGTGGATGGGTCAAAAATTTATGGTAATAGATTCTGGAAAAAATGGCGCCTTTGGGGGGCCATTGGCATCGAATGGAAAACAGCCGAAAAATGGCCCATCCATCCCGGCCAAAAACGGAGGGATGCGTTTTAAGGAGAAGCCTCGGCATAGGGTTCGTATAGTCAAAAGTCGAGAATTCGAGGGCAGGCTAGCCGAGATCATTTGGGAATTGAGCTTTCAGAGCAAAAATCTGCTTCCCCGTCCCTAGGCGCCAAAAAACAGCACTGAATTCACACAATCTGTGGAATTCAACTACGGTATCTGTTTGGGGCCATCAAATAGAATTTTCAACGGCTGCCCCCGGGGGCCAATCAGGAATCGTAAGACACAGGGCTTGGCCGGCTTGGCCCGAATAATTGAGGAATCCCGACGGCCGGAAAGGGCCACAAGGAACGATTCGCGCTATTTGGCCGCCTGAATTTCGGGTCCGGCATCAAAAAACACGAATTTTTAGGGCGTTTAAAGGGACCAGGAAGGCTAGCAGAGAGCAGTTAGGAAGCTAGAAGAATGGCGAGCGGTTGGCAGCGAGCAGGGATCTTTTGGGACTGATGACCGCGTGGCGGGCTAGCAGAGATCCTTGAGGATGCAGGACCCGAAGTTACGGCTGGTCAGACAGCTAGCAAAAGCTCTTTGCGGATTTTCGTAAGTGAAGGTTGCTAGCAGGGTAAAGCCTAAATCTAAGCAAAACCCAAGCCCAAGCCTAAGCCTAAACTTGACCTTAACGTGAACTTAAGTTAAGCCTAATCCTAAGCATAAGCCGCAGCTTAGCCCAAGGTTAAGCTAAGCCTAAGCTTAGGGCTAAACCCAAGCCTAAGCCTAAGCGTAAGACAAGCTTAAGCCTAAGCCTATGCCTATGCCTACGCCTAAGCGAAGTCTTAGCGAAGCCTAAGCCTATGCCTATGACCAAGCTTAAGCCTAAGCATAAGCTAAGCTCCTTAAAAACAAACTTTTTATGATTAGAGCTGGGTTCCGGCTCCGCATCATATCCCCAAAAAAATATGGCTCAAAACATTGAATGCAGGGAAAATTGGGGATGGTGGTCCCGGGAGAATGGCCAGGCGCTGGCCCCCTTAAATTCGATAAATTTCGATTTAAGCCCATTTATTCCGGGTTTTCCGCCCCTCGAGGAGATGATTCGATTTTGGGGGTGGCGCATCGCTGTGATCACTGGCGGGTTTTTTGGGTTATGTTATTCTGGTTGGGATTTCGATGGAGAAAGATGGGGCAGAGTAGCAGAGATCATTTGGGAATGGAATGGCATTTGGGAATGGAATGAAACGGCAGACTAGCAGAGATCATTTGGGAATGGAAGGGGCAAGCTAGCAGAGAACATTTGGGAATCTCAATGGGGTCGACAAGTGAAAGGCTGACAAAGATTTGGGCACAGAAAGAGCGGCTAGCAGATATTTAGATAGGTCCAAAACCTTAAGAACCCGAACGGCATTCCCGGTGGCTTGGCTTCCGAAAAAAGAAACCACGAGACGCCCCTGGGGCGTAAAGCAATTGTCCGGAGGAGCGTCCCGTTTTCCGGCCCATCCGTAGCCCACCGGAATACGGAATACGTTCGGAGGTGCCCGACGGAAATTCTGTTTTTCTTTCGGGGGCAAACACGAAAAATAGGTTAGCATCGGGAGCATTCGGGGCCAGAGGTCAAGCACACTGAGGCCGAAGTCTGAGCCTAAGCCAAGCCTAAGCATAAACCTAAGCCTATGCCCAAGTCCAAGCTAAGCCTAAGCAAAGCCTAAACCTAAGCCTAAGCCAAGCCTACGCCTAATCCAAGTCTAAGCCTAACCAAATCTTAAGCCTAAGCCCAAGCATACGCCCAAGCCTAAGCCTAAGTCAAGACGAAGCCTCAGTCTCAGTCTAAGCGCGAAACCCAACGAAAAGTGTTTCCAAATCGCCGGCACCGGGTCACTCGACCGGAAAACGAAGTCTATTCCCGGGGTGTTTGTCTGTGCATCCGTTTCTCTGTCCGTTAAGCCCAGGGCCACATTCCGGGAGGAGCCTCAATTTGATAAGTGACGAAGCAGCCTCGGGGGGTGGCTCGAGAAGACTGGGTCGTTTAAAGGGCACCAGAAGGAGGCGGGAGCTTGGCTTGGGCTTAGGTTTAGGCCTAGGCTCAGGCTTAGGCTTAGGCATTGGCTTGGTTTAGGATTAGGCTAGGGCCTGCCAAAAAGCCCTCGAAAATGGACACCAAAAATCAAGGAGTAAATTGGCAATGTTTGGAATCGCGTTTCCGGCCATCCGAGAAAACCTAATTTATCCCAAATTGCGGGAAATAGCCCCAAAAAGTCAAAGTTGATGGAAAAAGCCGGGTTTTATTCTAGTTTTGGTGTTTTCGGCAGAGAAAGGTTGCAAAAAGAAAAAGACCCCGAAGGCTGTTTTGGGCGAACTTTCTCCAGAGCTAGCTGTTTCGGGGTATGATTTTTCGAATTTCCGTATAAAACTACATCGGAATTTGCTTTAAAATAATTGTTAGAAAGCGAAAGAGTGGAGAGACGGCGGGAGAAAGATGTTGCGACAGACCGGTCGTGGTCTGGTTTCCGAAAAACGTCCGTCGCGGTCCCTTTAAACACGAAGATCGTTTGATATATTTCTTCTCTCACTCTCTCTCTCTCTCTCTCTCTCTTTCTCTCTCTCGCCGCACGTCCTCTATCCGCGAATGATGGTGCGTGTAATCTGGAAGGAGCCGTGCTCCTTCCCGCGCCGCCAGGCCAATAAATCAAGAATGCGCCCCACGGATTGGGTGTCGTTCATTAGGACCCAACACGGCCCACAGGGCCAAGGAGGGCCCAGATATAGGGCCTAGGCAGTGCCGAATTATAAATAAGCTCGCCGGCTCCTTGACGGCACCGAGCTTTCACAATCGCCGACGAATCTGCGGAGCTTTGGTTTAGGCTTGGCTTAGGCTACGCTTAGGCTTGGCTTAGGCTTCGATTAGGCTTCGATTAGGCTTCGATTAGGCTTCGATTAGGTTTCGATTAGGTTTCGATTAGGCTTCGCTTAGGCTTAAACTTGGGCTGAGGATTACGCTTAGACGCGGGTTTAGGCTTGGGTTTGCCTGAAGCTTAACTTACAAATGTTTTTTTAGGCTTAGGTTAGGCTTAGGCTTGGGAATGGCTTAGACTTAGGCTCAGGACTCGGTATAGCTTTGTTCTATCTCGATTTCTCCTCTCTGTCTCGCTCTCTCGATCTCGCTCTCTCCCTCTCTCCCGCCTGTCACCCTCCCTTTAAAGCCATGGCCTCGGCGATGAAATTCTCGTACTACACCCGCGCGGCCACCAAAGACGTCACCAACCTCGAGCACCCACCACTATCCGCCACCAAGTATGCAGTGTACTTTGTAGCCTACCGTAGCCTTCAGCTCGCTAAGCAACCTGGAGGACTTCAAACGACGCTTCCGACGAAGTGGCTCTCTCGGGATTCCGTTTGTCCCGGAACAGGATGCGAAGGCATTAAAGGTAGGCGGGGAAGCCGGATTTAAGGGGGCTGACAAGGCAAGGGCATCGCCCGCTTCCTAAGAAATTTCTGATCGCTTGCCCGAAATTCCATACTTTAAAGACACCGAGACAGATTTGATTTTAAGGGGCGCGGAAAGTCAAAACACAATTTTTTTAAGCGCGAGCTTTCGATCCGGGAGGTGGATGAGGGCCAACCTGTGCTTACTGTAATCGCGAAGACTCCAAAACGCCCTCGACAGATTGCCGAGATGCTAGCGGCGATGCCGGTGAGTGGTAGAGAGAGAGAGAGAGAGAGAGGGTTTGGGAGAGTGTGCGAGAGGGAGAGAGAGAAAGCTAGAGATGGAGAGAGATAGCCAGTGAGAGAGAGAGAGCAAGAGTCTTTAGAACCATCTGCTTCCAGGCCGACATCTCCGTGAAGCACATCGAGACGCGCGACTCCAAGGAGAATCAGGTAAACGTGCTCAAGCCACAAAATACACCCAAATTCCGCCAGAATACCTTGGACACCCTCCTCGAGCTCGAGCTGGAATACGGGATGGACAGCGAGCAGGCGATGGCCCACATGAGAGGGAATGGGCTGGATGTTGGTTGAATCGCGAAAATAATTCTGCTAGCCTGTCCCTTCCATTCCCAAATGATCTCTGCTAGCCTGCCCTTTTCCAGGTCCACGAGGTCTCCTTCTCCATCCAACCCCAGCAGACGGAGAGCGAAAAGCTGGTGGAGCCAGGATCGAATGGTTGGGGTTGAACCGCTTGATGGGCGATTTTAAAGGGACAATGACAGCAATTTGAACGTCTTCTTTTAGACGCGACAACCGGTTGTGAATGGTTTCCAAAGCATATCGCCGACCTGGACATCTGCGCCAAGCGCGTCATCATGTACGGCGCTGGGCTGGATGCAGATCATCCGGTGGGTCACTTTGAAGCCTAAAATTGGGCTAAAGCCCTAAACCAAGCCAAAGCCTAAGCCTAAGCCAAGCCAAGCCTAAACTTTGACCTGGTCATTCAGGGTTTCAAAGACCAGGACTACCGGAAGCGCCGCATGATGTTCGCCGAGGTGGCCATCAACCACAAGCAGTAAGGGCAGGCTAGCAGAGATCATTTAAAATTCTTTGCAGCGGGGAATCGATTCCCAGAATCGAATACTCGGAGGTGGAGCGCAAGACGTGGGGCATCATCTACCGCAGGCTGCGAGAGCTTCACAAAAAGTACGAAGTCGGATTATCTCTCTCTCTCTCTCTCTCTCTCCGTCTCTCTCTCGCTCTAAAAACGTAGTTTAGGTACGCTTGTCAAGAATTTCTCGACAACTTCGAGCTCCTCGAGCGTCATTGCGGATATTCTGAAAACAACATCCCCCAGCTGGAAGATATCAGCGTATTTTTAAGAGGTTGGATTCTCAAAATTTTCCTAAATGATCTCTGCTAGCTGGCGCAGGCCTAGGCAGGCTAGCAGAGATTCTTTAGGAAAATTGCTGTCTTTCAGCAAAAACCGGCTTTCGCGTCCGCCCAGTGGCGGGTTATCTGACGGCGCGCGACTTCCTGGCCGGGCTGGCGTACAGAGTATTCTTCTGTACACAGTACATTCGACACCATGCCGATCCGTTTTACACCCCGGAACCGTAAGAAGTTTTGATTTTAAAAGAGAGAGAGAGAGAGAGAGAGAGAGAGTGCGAGAGAGATAGCGAGAAAATTCCAGAGATACTGTACACGAGCTGATGGGCCATATGGCCCTTTTTGCGGATCCGGACTTTGCCCAGTTCAGCCACGAAATCGGGCTTGCCTCTCTCGGAGCCTCTGAGGACGACCTCAGCAAGCTGGCTACGGTAGGTGGAAGGTTCTTGCTAGCATGCCTGCTTGACGCGTTCCGAAAAATCTCTGCTGCTTCGTTTGCTTAAAAAATTCTAAAAAACGCTGCTAGCCTGCCCTCTAGCTCCAATTTCAGCTCTACTTCTTCTCGATCGAGTTCGGGCTCTCCTGCGACTCGCACCTCGACTCCATCGATACGTCTGGAGGGAAAGAAAATCGAAACAATCCGCCTTACAAGATCTACGGCGCAGGGTTGTTGAGCAGCGCCGGGGAGCTGCAGGTGAGAGAAACAAAGAGAGAGAGAGAGAGCGACACTTTCAGCACGCGATCGAGGGCAAGCCAAAAGTGCTCCGCTTCGATCCGGAGCGCGTCGTCGAGCAGGAATGTCTGATCACCACCTTCCAAGACGCCTATTTCTACACTCGGAATTTTGAGGAGGCCCAGCAAAAGTTAAGGTAAGCCTTCAGCAAAGCCTAAGCTAAGCCTAAGCTAAGTCTAAGCTAAGCCTAAGCCTAAGCCTAAACCTAAACCTAAGCCTAAGCTTACGCACTACTTTAGAATGTTCACCAACAACATGAAGCGCCCGTTCGTCGTCCGGTACAACGCGTACACCGAGAGCGTCGAGGTAGGAGTTTGGAGTCTGTAGAGGGGCAGGCTAGAAGAGATCATTTAGGAAATTCGAGCCATTCTTCATTTCAGGTGCTGAACAACCAGCGCTCGCTGATGCTGGCCGTCAACTCGTTGCGCAGCGACATCAATTTGTTGGCCAGCGCCCTCCATTTGACGCTTTAAAGGGGCCAGGAAGTCGGGAAACGACCCCTTCCATTGGCTAGGTCTAGACAGCTACAGGATACACCAAATGACGAGCGGAATCCGGTTAGAAACGTGAATAGAGAGAAATATTGCACTTACTTTGGAGTGTTGCGTAGCTGTCGAGACCTAGTCGGGGGAAGGGGTCGATTTTCGCGGGGGCCGATCTCTTTAAAAGGACTGGGAAGGCAAAACCTGCACCTAATCCATAGCCTACAAATCCATATCCTTGCCTTGCCCGTCGTTTTAAAAGCTACCGTACCCGACCATTTATTTACAGTATCCCTAGTTATTTTTCCGCTTAATTGAAATACCATAAGAAGCCCAGAATTCTGCAGTTTATACGCCGTAATCCCGTTTAAACAACCGCAAAAAGTGCTAAAATTTATTAAAATAAATACATTTAAAAATATCACACAAAAGTACCGGTTCTTCGAGTGGGGCAAAAATGGCTGGTTGAGGTTTAAATTGAGAGACTATTACGACAAAAATCGGCAAAAATCGCAAGTTTTTAATTTTTCTATAACTCGGGGTGATAATCATGGCGTAATCGATTAAAAATTAAATAATTAAAAAGAAAATTGAAAATTAAAGATTAAAAATTGGAACGGCAAAGGAAAAATTATGTAAAAAATTAATCAGAGATTGTCTACAGTAATCCGCCGGAGATTTTCTCGACCTTTTTGTACTTTTTGAGTCGGAACTCGCGGGCGGCGTTGATTTGGCACTGGGCGGCCTCGTCGAAAAGCCGCGATTTTTCGTCTTTGTAGGCGGCTGCTTCGAGGGAGTCGTCAGCTTTGGCGCGGCAACTGAACGACAATTTTCATGCTCCTTTTTATCCTAATTTCCGAATTTTTTTGGCGAATTCAGATTCTCTTTCTCACTCGCTCTCACTCGCTCTGTCTCTCTCGCTTCTCGCTGCCTCCCGCTCTCCCGGCCTCTCTCGCCCTCTCGATCCTTTTTCCCGCTATATCTCTCCCTCTCTCGCCCTCTCTCGCCCCCCTCTCTCTCTCTCTCTCTCTCTCTCTCTCTCTCTTTTTTTCTCTCTCTCTCACACACACACACACACACACAAACACACTCTCTACCTCTATCTCTCTCATTGTCTGTCTTATTGTGTTTTTAGCACTTTAGTTTTATATATCTTCCTAACCCTTCTTTTCTCTCTCTCTCTCTCTCTCTCTCTCTCTCTCTCTCCTCTTTCTCTCGCTCTATATCGCTCTCTCAGGCCTGGCAAGCTAGCAAACGTCTTTGAGGAAATTCTTGAAACAGAGCCCCAGCACTACAAGCTATAGCCTACGCTACGCTACTTACCTATGCACCGATGGGCAGCACTCCGCGTATTTGTCGCATATTCGCTTCGCGGTGGCCACATTTTTCTGGCAGTTCTTGGCCAGTGGTGGCAGCGAGGGCGGGAAGGCACAGGTGGCGGAGGGTAGCGGCTGAAATTAGGGGATTACGGTATTCATTAGGAATTCATGAGAATACTTGCGTTTCGCCATGAAATTCTACCGGTCTTCCCAGCTGGCTTTGGAGGGCAATTTCGCCCATCAGGCACTCGATGAAGACGCCTTCGAGTTGACGGCCCATCGCGTCGAGTTTCTGAAGGAAAAATGAGAGTGAGAGAGGGAGAGAACGAGCGATAGAGAGAGAGCGAGAGAGAGAGCGCGAGAGAGAGAGAGAGACAGTGAGCCAAAGAAAGAGTGCGCGACGGAGAAAGAAAGATAGAGATGGACAGAGAACGAGAGAGAGACACAGAGAGAGAGAGAGTGTGTGGGCTAGTGAAAATACCTGATATTTCGGGATTATCTCCTTGTTACAATCTCCCAATCGTCTCCCCGGCAAACCAGGAAGCAGCCGCCCCACATCCGGCTGACATTTCTCTTCCTAAATGCAAAAACATGGATCCACTACCATACCCTGACCTGGGCATTCATCTCATCAACACACGCCGCGTACAGCTCGCAGGAGGAGATGGCGGGGTACTGTAATTCAGGGAATAGTCAGGGTCATCTGGCAGAGATTCTTGAGGAAAAGCTCCAAAAATTCAACACAAACCTTGGCCGGATCGCTCAAAATTTTGCGCCGTTGTTCGGTGTCGTCCGGAACATTGATCAACAGTGGAGTGAAATCACTGAAAATTGACTTAAGCCCTAGCTTAGCCTAAGCCAAGCCTAAACCTAGGCTGACTTACATTGCTGACTCGATTGACGGCTCGCCTTGAAGCTTCGGCTCCACAATTTCGGTTTTGGGCATGATTTTCGGCGTCACGGTTTCCGGGATCTAAAAACGGAGTTGAGAGAGAGTGAGAGGGAGAGAGAGAAAGAGAGAGAGGGAGAGAGCGAAAGCGAGAGAGGGAGAGGGAGAGCGCGAGAGAGAGGTAAATATAGAGCGAGATGAAGAGAGAGAGAGTGAGAGGGAGAGAGAGAGAGAGAGCATCCCCAACCTCCATATCTTCTCCACTTTCACTCCCGATTGTCTGATTCTCGTCTTGATGATCAACTTCTTGTCATCGGCCTAAAATTCGGATTTTCTCGAGATTTTCAACGCGAATTTTTGTATTAAATTAAATAAACCAAAAGGCAAAAAATTAGCCGCCAGAAACTACCATAAAATATTTATTATTTACCACTATTTCCGGTCCGCCTACCTCTTCCGGTTTTTGCGTCGTGCGCTCCAAAAATTCTGAAAGTTTTACATGTTTTTAAGGGCCCAGCGAAGTTACGCGATTTCCGGTTGATGCGTTTCCTCCGTTTCCGGGCCTTCCGCCTTTCCTGCTTCGCTCCGGTCCGCCCGGAATGTTTTTGCGGGCCGATGGCGACCCGCTTGACCGACTTGATCTCCTCCTCGACCATGAAGGCCGGGTTTCGCCTAGAAAATCCAATTTTTGAGGATTTAAAGGAGCGTGGAAATCTTGTAAATCCAGAAAGTTTCGATGAAAATTTCGGTTCTGGACTGTTAGCGGGGGGAATTGATTTTTCTCAGTAATCCTGTACGGCCCGATAGCAAAAATTAAACCATTTTTATAGGATTTTACACAAATTTTTAGGTATATAAAAATACTTATAACATTTTCGACATTTTTGTCGAAAATGGCTGAAAAAATGACGAAAAAAGACACAGTTTTTGAATTTTCCAAAGTATTTAACGTATTTTTTGTAACTGCGATCTAAAACCATTAAAAACCGTATAAAATGCACTATCTTATTCTTCAAACAAAAACAAAAGGCGAAACAAAGATTAGCTCCCCCCGGATAACAGACCAGTACCTGAAGAATCTCTGCTGGTTTGACAAGTCTTGAAAACACTCACCCCTCGCTTTTCGGCGTCTTCCCGGCCGAGAATTGTCTAGAAAACCTTTTACATCTGATTTAAAAACCAGCGCCCAAAACCCGCTTCGCGGGCCTTGGGCGCTGGAATGCGGCCTTTGCATGAAAAATTTGACTACTGATAGCTCGGGTCCTGCGGACCCCTCCACCCCCCCGCCCCGACCACACGCGCGAGTGCAACTGGCCAGAATGAGGAAGTTTCTATTTTTTCGCATTATGCAAATTAGCCTTCAGGTACCCCCAAAAATCAATAAAACCGCCTTTAACTTTGTAAACTTGTATTTTTGCGAAATTCTGAAAACGCCATCGGAAACAGAAGGGTCGATTCCTCCGGGTGACAGAGAATTAGGGCATTTTATGCACGGGAAGGCCCTCAAATCGGGCCTCGAAAGTGACATCCACACACACACACACACACATACACTCCAAAATTATATAAGGTAGGATCAAAAATTCTACCGTCTTCGCCCCGTCGAGTCGACCACTTCGAAGAAGCCATTTCTGCAGGTTTTTTCGTTTTTTAAAAGTTGCTTTACCTACCGTATATCAGGTTCAACAACCGCCAATTGCTGGCGGTTACGATAGGAGATTTTGGAGGGGTACGGACTGAAAAACGATTTTTAAAGTGGGTGGGAGAAACAAAAACTACAGACTTCTAAAGAATCTCTGCTAGCCTGCCCTTTCCTAAGGAATTTCTCCTAGCCTGCCCTCTGCCTACCCATTTATCCTTGGCAAAACGCGCAGCGGACTGGCGCTTCTGGCCACTTGAGCTGTTGATCCGAATCGAGGCAGCGGCACCGCTTCCGGAACCGAAATTTCACTCAAAATTAAGGATTCCAGGATTCCAGGAGTTTCACTAACCGCTCGTCCGATCCATCGGAGCTTTGAATAGTGGGCATGCTTCTGGTAGGGGAGGGTCTGAAAAAAGCATCAGATGAAACCTCAGCATCTGCCTAAGCCTAAGCCTAAGCCTTAGCCTAAGCCTAAGCCTAAGCCTAAGCCTAAGCCTAAACCTAAGCCTAAGCCTAAGCCTTAGCCTAAGCCTAAGCCTAAGCCTAAGCCTTAGCCTAAGCCTAAGCCTAAGCCAAGCCTAGGGCTAACAAGGGAAGTGCACGATCGGCCCACGAGAAATCGACACGAGACATAATGGATCTGATAGAATCGGACACGGGGATTCCGAATCTGTAATCAGAATTTGCTAAATAAAACGGAGAAAAAAGTTATGAAGCTTCAAAGTTGGAAAAATCGCCCAAAATCGGACTTTTATGGGCCTGTAAAGGCCCAGGGATTGGAAATTTGCCACAACCCATTAGTGTATCTTGTTCAGCAAAAAAAAGCTCTTTCGAATGAGCTATCTTAATTCAAGTTTACGATGATTTCGCGAAAATCTCTTCTATGAACTTGACAGGCCATACCCTTGCCCGTGAATCCGAAAAAACTTTTTTCAGTGAATTGTTTGCAAATGCTACGTATTACAGTTCATTTGAAAGCGCTTTTTCTGCTGAACAAGCTGCACTAATTCTTTTCTCCTCAATTCCGTTCCACCGGTTTTTACGGGCCCTTAAAGGTACCGTTTTTGGCGATTTGGCCAACTTTGAAGCTTCATAACTTTTTTCTCCGTTTTATTTAGCAAATTCTGATTACAGATTCGGAATCCCCGTATCTGATTCTATCAGATCGACTATGTCTCGTGTCGATTTCTCGTGGGCCGGTCGTGCACTTCCCTTGTAAGCCTAATCTAAGCCTAAGCCTAAGCCTAAGCCTAAGCCTAGCCTGAGCCTACGACTAAGCCCAAGCCTGAACCACCCACCTGCTATCAAAATCCGGAATCGGCAGCGCCTGATTGCCGAAGCTGAACGGCTCCAAGCTTTCCCGGGTCACCTCCATTTCGATCAGCTCTGAGCCCGGGGCCTTGGGCTCGATTTTCTAAAGAAAGAGCTTTTTAAAGGGACTCGGAAACGCGATCATCGACCCGTTCCTGCGACTAGGTCTGGACAGCTATGTATCACGCCAAAATAAGCTTGGTATGGCCTGTTGCGTAGTTGTCGATACCTAGTCGATCCAGGGATCGATTTTAGCACTTTTTGGTATCTTGAAGGCTACTTACCCGCTTTGGAAAGCTGTTGAATCGAGCGGGGCCGAGCTGGCCCTTCTTCAGCGCCTTCAGCTTCTCGAAGTAGGGCTAAAGTTGAGGTGGGGTTCTTTCGCGTTATCGCGGGGGGGGTTCCATAGGTCTAAACCTTTAAAAAATATAACTTTTTAACTAGAAAAACTTTCTAAAGTTCAAAAAATTTAAACGCGAGATTTGTGTACAAAAATCGGCCATTCTTGGTCGAAAAACGATATTTTGGAATGTTGTTAATCCAATTTCCTAGGATTTGGCTTCGGCTCCGGCTTAGACTTCGGCTTACTTAGACTTAGGCTTCGGTTTCGGCTTAGGCTTTGGTTTGGACTAGGTTCACTTAGATGCGGCTTAGGCTTAGGATTTTAGGTTGGGTTTTGGTTCGAGCTTATGCTTCGTTAAGCCAAGCCTGAAAGCGCCCGTTTTCAACAAAGACAGCAAATTTCCGGAAGGCTACTTACCTGAAAATAGGTGCCGACTGTCCGGCTGACATTCTGGCGATGCATGGCCAGCCTTGGCACCGTGCCAGCCGTCTCCTCCTCAATCATTCGCCACCTGGCACTACGCCAAGGGGCGAAATTCTCGAATCTGCTGTCCTTCCGAACCCCCTCAAACACCAGCGGCGCGAATCTGAACGCGGGCAGGCTGGCAGGGGTTCTTGAGGAACCTACGTCTTCTGCGTGGTCGGTGGGGTCGTGGTGGGGGCGATTGTGGTGGTCGGCGTCTTGGTTGTGTAGATTTTCACAAAGAGCGGAATCTGAAGGCCGAAATCTCTCTCTATTTCTCTCTCTCTCGCTCTCTCTCTTCCTCTCTCGCTCTCTCGCTTTCCCCCTGACTTACAGTTTCCTTTAAAGCCGCTTCACTTTCCCTCTTTTCCTCCATTAATAACGCCGATAAGTCGTCGGGGGCGATTTCTTTTTTCGGGCCCTAAAATGTGAATTTTTAGGTAGTTCCAAAATCGTCTCTGCCCTTCTCTCTAACTCTCGCTCTCTCTCTCTCTCTCTCTCTTACTATCGATCTCTCTAACTCTCTATCTCCTTCTCTCTCTCTCTCTCTCGCTCTCTCTCTCTCTTCCCTCTCCCTCACCTCAAACATTTCCAAGATCTTCTCGGCCGTCTTCAAGTCGGTGTGGTCGCTGCGCGCCTTCGCTTTTCGGTGGAGTTTGTGGGCTCGTGGGATTACTGTAACGACAACTTTACAGACGGCTAGCATAGATTTTTAGGAAAGGGCAAGCTAGCAGAAGTCCTTCAGGAAATCCACCTCTTTCCGGCTCCTGTCCGATGGTTCCAACCGACAAAATCCTCCTCGGCGCCGTCACTGTCCTAAAGCTCCAAGTGTAAAACGTTGGCAAGCTAGCAAAGATTTTTGGGGGTTATTTTGGGCCTACCTTTGTTCAAAATCCGCGGGTTGCAGCTCGGAAATGGGCTTGGCAGTGGGCGGAGGAGGCGGTGGGAGCGGGCGAGGTCGAGATGGCGGATTATGGCTTAAAAATAGCATACATTTTGTTAAGGAACCTCCGCTAGCCTGCCCTGGATTCTCGGATCCACAAGAATCTCTGACTGACTGCCCACCTCGAAATCACGTTCGAAATGGCGTGCACCGGCGGGGACACGGTGGTGAACTGCGGGCGCGTCGATAGGAGCTGGAGTAGCCATGGAGGGGACGGAGGGATCGGGACCGGACTGTAAAGACGGAGTGTCGCGGAATCGTGGATAGGCAGGCTATCAGAGATCATTGAGGAAGGCTGCCTACCGTACCTGACTGGAATCTGTTGGCCCCAAGCGTGCCATCGGGGCAGGATGCTGTGAAAAGGCGCTCCTGTCTGGCCATAGAAGCGTTGTGGACTTCGGCGGACTTCTAAGAAGTAAAATTTCCCTTGCTACATCTCTCTAACTCTCTCTCTCGCTCTCGCTCTCTCTCTCGTTCTCTCTCGTTCGATCTATGTCTCTCTCTCATTCTCTCACCATTCTGCTGGTAAAAAAGGAGCCGAAGTTTTGCATCGGCTTTCACGATGTTTTCCGCAACGGAGACGTCTTCCCTGGAATTTGAGGTTATGGATTTTCGCTTCAATGGTCCGATAGGCGGAAAGAGATAGATAGAGAGAGAGAGAGAGAGAGAGCGAGAAAGAGAGAGTGAGAGCGAGAGCGGGCGAGAAACAGCCAGAGAGATCGAAAGATAGTGAGCGAGGGTGAGCGAGAGAATTAGGGAAAGAGCGGGAGAGCGAGAGAGCGAGAGAGGAGAGAGTGTCAGCGAGAGAGCGCAAGTTAGATAGCTCCGACTCACTTCCCAAAAACGGCTCCCTTGATCAACTTTCTCATATCATTTGAGCAGTCCTCCGTGTAGCGCAGCAAGTTTCCGCTGGTTTTCCGGACCTCTCGCGTCAGCCAGGAAGCCGCCGATTCTCGGGAGCAGCTGAAAAGAAGTTCGCATAGTCTTCTGGTCCCTTTAAGACACAAAAATCGATAATTTCGGTGTTTCTATCGGCCTTTGATTGCCACAATCCTTAAAAACAGGGAAAACTGACACTTCCGCTTGGGGACAGCACGCACGGAGTGTGTCACACGCGCCCAGGCTTTCTGCGAGTGCCACCTCGCAGCCCCACTGGGTGTCATTAGGGAAACGACGTAGGCTAGGGCAGCCGGCAGCATTGGTGGGGACGGACTTTTTCCTAAAATGAATTAAGATTTAGGGGTAGGGGAGCGAGAGACGACGTGAGAGAAAGGGAGAGAGAGAGCGAGAGAGTGTGAAAGAGAGAGCGAGAGATAGAGATAAAGATAGAAAGAGAGGGCGATAGATAGAGGGAGAGAGAGAGAACAAGCAGTAGAGAGAGAGTGAGAGAGAGATAGTGAGCGAGCGAGAGTGCGAAACGGCGAGAGAGATAGAGACAAAAAGAGAGATATTGCGATAGAGAGAGAGAGAGAGAGTGAGAGAGAGTGACAATGAGAGTAGGAAAGTTCGACTCCAAACTCACTTCAGCACGTTCTCCCTGGCCACGCAAATCGAGAATTGGGCCTCGTGGCGCATCGAGAGCACTTGGTACTGCCTGAAAATGCAGATTTTTAAGAGCGAGAGAGAACGAGGGAAAGAGAGAGAGAGAGAGAGAGAGTGAGAACCACCTAAACTCGTGCTCATCCTTGCAAACGGCCGCCGATAGCCGCCGAACCCGCTCCACGCAGTACAAATGACGGCGCAGCACAGCCGAGCGGCAGGATAGGTACTCCTCACATTCCGGGACTGCCTGGAATCATAAAATCGGGTCGCGTTCCGGAAGGGTCTCTGCTAGCATGCCTTGGGCAACCTAACAGAGAATCCGAAACGGTTGTAAGATACCTGCGAAATTTCGGGCTGAAAAAGTAAAAAACCGAGCAGGATCATGGCATTTTTGGAGATCATCGCTTACATCTGGTCGGGGGCTGAAAGTTGGGACTTAGAGAGAGAGAGAGAGAGAGAGAGAGAGAGAGAGCCAGACAGAGACAGAGAGAGACAGAGAGCGAGAGAACGGGAGATAATAGTTAGTGAGAGAGAAAGCGAGAGAAAGAGAGCGAGAGAGCGCGAGAGAGAGAGGCAGAAGCTAAATTTGGAGGCTGGCAGAAATCCTTTAGAAATTTATACCCCCTCTTTAAACGGCCGTTCGAGAGAAATTTCTCTAGAATTGCGCTAAAAATTTTTTTTTTAAGGGAGCAGGCTAGCAGAGATCCTTGACCTCCCACGGCCCTTACGCAAAGCGTTGGCCAGTTTGCGTGTGGCTTGGTGGGGGACAAAGCAGTCAAGGCAGGGTAGGGGGGGGGGGAACTGGTTGCAATTTCAATCTACGTTCAGAGGAGCCGAACGGAACGAACCGCGCCGCAGAGGTGGTGGAGTCGAACCAGTATATTGGATTGGAGAGGAGGAATCCGGGGGGAATTGTTTTATGCCCAGAAAACGGCCAATAATTATCTGCGGAGATCCTGTGTGTGTGGCCTCGACACGATGAATCCCCCGGGGGTTAATACGGTGAGGGGAAAGGGTTTTTGTAAGGATTTGTCGGTATCTCTGACTCTCTCTCTCTCTCTCTCTCTCTCTCGTGTTCTCGTTCTCACTGTCTCTCGCTCCTTCTTGCCCTCTCGCTCTCCCGCTAGAGCTCTCTCTCTCTCTCTCTCTTTGCTTTCCCTCGCTTCTGAAAGTTCATGGCAAGCTAGCAGAGATTGTTGAGGATAAAATGCTCCAAAAAACACTCCCAAAATGCGCAGAAAACGACAGAAAATAAGCACAACTTCTGGGCAGACTGACCACCCCCGGAATTGCCCTTTCGCCGGTATGCAAATTGGGCTGCACGCCCCGAAGGCATAAAGAAGAGTTTTCGCCTCTCTCTCCCTTTCTCTCACTCTCTTTCTCTCTCTCACGCCTCTTCTAGTAAAGGCTGACCGGAATTATGTATTCCCCCGTAGTGGCATACGGCGAAAAGCTCCTCGAATTTCTCAAGGGCACCAATTTGCGGAAGAGCCTTTTTCTGACTGGGGTGGATTGGGGGATCTTGTTTTTCTGTGGATTCGGAGGGCAGGCTAGCAGAGAAACTTTGAGGGAAATGGGATTCAACGGAGGAGGAAACGGTGCCAGAATAGCCAGGATAATTGTGCAAAATGAGGAAAGAAAGCTAGCAAAGATCTCTGGGGGAAACACTTGGGAGAGCGGCCAGAGGGCTTTGAGGGAAGATGAGGGCGGTCTAGCAGGGGTCATTGTGGAAAACTGGTCGCCAACTAGCAGAAATTCTTGGGAGGATTTGGCGCCAAGCTAGAAGAGGCAGGCAGAAGAAGAAGAAGAAGGTGAAGGCAGGCTAGCAGAGATCCTTGAGGAACGAGGAACAGCTAGCAGAGACTTTCTAGGAAATCTGAAAGGCAGGATGACAGCAGCGTTAGGGTCAACGATCTCCGGTTGAGAAGATAACGCGTGAGATTGTGTCTAGGCCCAAGCCTAAGCCTAAGCCTAAGCCTAAGGCAAAGCCTAAGCCTAACCTAAGCCTAAGTTGAAGCCAAACAGCCGGACCTAAGCATAAGCCTAAGCCAAGCCTAAGCCAAGCCTAAGCCAAGCCTAGCCAATCCAGCCCAAGCCTAAGCCCAAAACTAAGGAACGAGAAAGTGGAAAAGCATGGAAAACATGGGAGAAAGTCCTGGTGGAGGGCTACTTGGGCACTGCTTAGCATCTAGTCAAGGAGGGGCTGTGGGGGGCGGCAACCGGAATCCGTATATTAGATCCAATCTCAATCCACGCCCCTCGACACGACCAGAATTTTGCATAGCCCAAAAGCCCCCCGGAAAATCCTCGGGGCCCCGGCGCGGCAAAAGAAACATTCCGCTCGGAATCTCGACCCGAGCGGCGCGTATCGGAATCTTGGATCTCGTCCGGATTCTCGGCGACATCGCGCTCATAATTTGCATAAGCTTTGGGTGAAAAATGGGGGAAAGAAGCTGCGTGAGAATTGACGAAGCCTAAGCCTGAGCCCAAGCCTAACCGAAGCTTAAGCCTAAGCCTATGCTTAAGTCTAAGCCTAAGCCTAAGTCGAAGCCGAAACCCAAGCCCTAGGCTTTACCTAAGCCTGAGCCTGAGTCTAAGCCCGAGACTAAGCCTAAGCCTAGGCTTATGCGAAGTCTGATCCTGAGCTCCGATCCCTTTCCCAAAAGGTCTCTGCCAGCAACACTAGCTCCTCCAACTCGATTCCCCAAGAATCTATGCTAGCCGTAAAGCTGAGAATATTCAGAGCCAATGCAGACTAGCAGAGATTCTTCAGGAAAACATCGTCCCAATCCGCAGCGTCAGTTGGTCAGCGTTTTGTCTCGAAATTTGCCCCGATTTTGCCGGCTTTTAACGAGCTGTTTTGTGCGCTTTGAGGGTCGTCTGAGTTCTGTCTGTAGTGCGCTTTGATGGTTCTCTCTCGCTCTCTCTTTCGCTCTCTCTCGCTCTCGTGCTCAAAGCTCCCCTTGCCCCGCAGACCTACCGAATAGCCCATAAAGGCGGTCATTTACGGCTTTTTTCGCGGGGTGCGGCTCGTTTTCGGCCCTGCGGTTGTTTGAGATTTGCATAACGGGGAGGATGGGATAATTGGATTACATGGATTGGCAATGCGAGAGAGAGAGGGATGGAGAAATGGAAGAGAGACAGAGAGAGAGAGAGAGAGAGAGAGTGAGAGATTGAGAGAGAATGAGAGAGACAGCGAGATCGAGGTCGAGAGATACAGGAAGCAAGAGAGAGAGGGAGAGAGAGAGCGAGAGAGAGAGAGAGCGCGCGAGAACGAATATAGAGCAAAAAATAAGTCTAGCCGAGTTTATTGCGGATTCCAGGGAAATGCTCTGGAAAATGACCGCATATCTAACAGAACATCTCTGCTTCGCCCCCCTTTCACTGGCAATTAGCCCTACTTTTTTGCGCAGGAGATTTGCATCGCCGGGGACGGCGGTTTCCTAAATGATCTCTGCTAGCTTTCCGATTATTGAAAATGGCATAATACGGAATACTCCGAAGCCTTAAATTTGAGTTTTGGACTTTTACATACGACATTTGCATCCTAGGCTACGGTAGTTGCAGACGCACAAAAATCGTCATTTTCTACTTACTGCCTTTTTGATAAAGTAGGTTCAGATCTAATTCGGTGGATGTTGTTCTTTTCAGGAAACCCGCGGCGCGGCTAGTCGTCCAAAAATTAATCTGTGGGTTTTTTAAAGAAAACGGAAGGTGAAGTAGGCGGGGCTTGAGCTTGATGAGGCTTAGGCTTTGGGTTAGGCTTAGGCTTGGGCTTGGGCTTAGGCTTAGGCTTGGGCTTGGGCTTGGGCATAGGCTTAGGCTTCGGGTTAGGCTTAGGCTTAGGCTTGGGCTTGGGCTTAGGCTTAGGCTTGGGCTTGGGCTTGGGCATAGGCTTAGGCTTCGGGTTAGGCTTATGCTTAGGCTTGGCCTTGGGCTTAGGCTTAGGCTTCGTCTTCAGGCTTCAGTCTACTCCATTTTTCAGAATCGTTCTGCAAAAAGTAGTCAATGATATTACCAGAGGCACTCGGATTCACCCTCGTCGAAGAACTCATCATCCTCGTGCTATGGTCGGTGCTATGGTTGGTGCTGTGAATTTAGCACCCGAAATTCCACGAAGGTCGCTGCTAGCCTGCCCGTTTCCTAAAAAATCTTTGCTAGCTAGCCCGTTTCCTAAAGAAACTCTGCTAGCCTGCCCTATCCTGAAGAATCTCTGCTAGCCTGCCCCAAGCCCTCACCTTTGTAGTGTGACCCTGCTGTTCATCTGCACCTACCTGGTCGTCTACACCATCCTCATCATGCTCAAAAACCGACGGCGCAAGAAGGACAAAAAGAAGCACGAGCCCCTCACCTCGCTGAAGGCAGGCTAGCAGCGATGCTTTGGGAATTTTCCCAGACAAAAACTAGGGTTACTACAAAAACTTTTGAAGGTTAACAAGTACACGAGTCTCGCCACGCAGCCCACCGTCGTCGAGGTGCCCAAGCCCGAGCCGGCCAAGCCCGCGTCCGCGTCCGCCCCCGCATCCGAGCCCGAGAAACCGAAAGCCGAGGAGCCCGTGGTGAAGAAGGAGTCCGAAACGTCGCCAGCCCCCAACGAGCCCGGTCGGCGCTCCGTCAAGAAGGCCAAGAGCAAGCCGGCGGCCAAGCCTGGCGACCCGGCGGCTGTTGTGAGTTTTGGGTCACAGCCTAAGCCGAAGCATTAGCCTAAGCTTAAGTCAATTAAGCCTAAATTTGAGCCTAAGCCTAAGCCCAAGCCTAAGCCTAAGTCTAATCCAAGCCTAAGCCTAAGCCTAAGTCTAATCCAAGCCTAAGCCTAAGCCTAATCTAATCCAAGCCTAAGCCTAAGCCTAAGTCTGATCCAAAGCTGAGCGTAAGCCTAAGCCTAAGCCTAAGCCTAACCGAAGCCTGAGCCAAGTTTAAGCTCCTAAGTCAAAGCCTTTTTACCAACAAATGAACCCTTTCCAGGAATTACTACAGGACGCCAAGACGCAACGCTCGCTGACGATCAAAGAGGTCGAAAGATCGGAAATTTTGGCAAAATAACCCGTACACTTTTAGCGGCGCACCAAGCCGTCAAAGCAAAGCCACGGCAAGCACAAGAAGGGGCCCAAGGACGGCACGCAGCACAAGACTGAGGAATCGGTAGGTAGTATCGGTACGACCAACGAGGAAAGATCCCATTTTGGCTGTCCGGATATTGGCTGGAATTCCAAAATTAACCACCACCCCACCCCTCGCTAACAGTTCAGTACCAATCCTAGGTCGACGACGACACATTGCGCCTCATCCCGTCGCTGCCGCAGGACCTGCGCGCGCCCGAGACGCAGGAGGCCGACGAGGGCGAGGAGGAGCCAAAGACCGACCTCGACGCCACCGCCAACTTCCCGGCCGTCGGCGCGCTGCTGTCCAAGTTTCGCAGTGGACGTCTGCTGAAGCCGTCGAAGGAGCCGGACAACAAGGAGCAGAAGACCGGCACCAAGAAGCGCGCCCTGGGCTCGCGCGAATCCGTGCGCACGGGTCGCCAGATGTCGCGGGATAGTCAGCGGACGGGCAGGTGCGTAGCGTTTTAGCAAAACGGCAAAAAACTAGGTAAGACTCTAGATACCCCCCCCCCCCAGCCGACCCCCACCTACCGTATCTCGGCTCCCTGTTCATCTCCAGGTGTGTAAAAGATACCAAAATGTTCGTCTGGCTCTGGCGAATATTTTGATATACTTTACACACCTGTAGATGAACAGGGAGCCGAGATACGGTACTTGGGGTCGGCTTGGGGGTTATCTGGAGTTTAGCCAAAAACTAATTTTTCCCAATAATCTTGTAAGGCCCTATAACAACCCCCCCCCCCCGCTAACAGCCCAGAACTAAAATTTATTGATCTTGAATTGGGTTGATCATTTCATGCTACTGGACTGTTAGCGGGGGGAACTAATTTTAGGGTCCTGCCGCATTAACTGGGGGAGAAACCAACTTTTTTCTGAGCATCTAATTTTTCAAATATTCGGAAGTGTTTCTAAATAGTTTTTACTATTCCTAAACGTAAAAACCATGCAAATGTTGGTAAAAAATTTCAAAAATATCGGTTTTACAACGAAAAATGGCCGATGTTTGACCAAAGGTCGACTTTTTCTGGTTTAAATATAGTTATTTTCTACCGAAAACACTATTAAAAGAATTGCTATGAGTTACTAAGCATTTCTAGACGTATAAAAAAAATTTGGTCCCCCCCCCCGATAATGCCAAAGAACCAGTTCTTGTTTTCCATCGATCTGTTGATAATCGGTTGATATTTTGTATTTCAATAATACACTTTTAGTGGTTTTTGCTTGCTAGAAAGTTACGAAAACATTTTATTCATTTTTGTAAATTCGAAAATTCGTATTTTGAACCAAAAATAATAATAGTATTTCCAACCTTTTTACGAGTTTTGTTCAGCGATTTTTATACCTAAACACTGTTAAATGCGCTAAAAACGGCTTTTGTATTTCATTTAGGACCGTACAGGATCAATGGGAAAAATTCGCTTCCCCCCCCCCCCGCTAACAGTCCAGTACCCACTTTCACTTACAGGCAAAAGCCCCGCGCCGGTGGTTCGCGCGAGCGGGAGGGCGCCGAAAAGTCGGGCAAGAAACCGCCGCCGCCGTCGCAGATTCAGCAGCAGCGACAACCCACGCCACCACCACCCCAAACGGCTCCCGTCGAAGATCCACAACCAATCACCGCCGCCCATCAGCCGCCAAAACCGGAAGGGCACCCCGGCGACGACATGAAAACCGGGCACCAGGGGGCGACGGCCCGGTCCGGGAAAGTTGTGAAAGAATAAAGGCTTTGGCCCCGACACGGTCGTTGCACCCAAATTACGTTTAGCGCAAAGTGGCTAACTGTAAAGTGGGTAAGAGTTTACTTTACCCCCCCCCCCACAGCCGAAGGGTCTGAAAGTTTTCGGTATTTTCGCTTATTTTGTCGGGATTTTTGCAACGCCATTCGATAGAGCGCCGAAAAATATACTAAGAGTTTTAATTTGAGCCTAAAATAATGTAAAATAAAAAAGTTATAGCCAAAAACTTCCGGCTGGGGGGGGGTAAAGTAAACCGTAGCCGTAAAGTGTTTTTAGACAGGCTGGCGTTTTGGAATGAGAGTCTCATGATGAGACCAAATCTATCCTGTGCAGAATTTATTTTTTTTTGCTGATTGGATTGGAGTTCGGGAATTTTTTTCGTTGGTTTCTCGCTAACTCAGCCTAGGAAGGCCCGGCCGATCGGGAGGCTTGCCGGGTGTCTAGGGGAAACTTCAAAAAAATCGTAAAAACCACAACGGCGATTTTGCAGCTATGCCAGGTAGCACATCGGAATCAGCGTTTCAAGCTGGTTCGAATGAGCCCGGGGCGGAATTCTGACGGGCTCGACTGGCTGACGCGAATTTTCGAAAAAGTCGACGTGGTCCCCCCTTTGCTCCAAAACGGCAAAAAGTGATCACTACGAAAAATCGTAGCAATTAAACGAGGGCCGCCCAAGGTATGTAGCAAAATTTTTTTAGCATCATTTTTCATGCTCTTTCAGAGGCGGCATTCAGAACAATTTCGCACGGTTGATTTCTCGCTAAATCAGCCTAGGAAGGCATGGACGATCGGGAGGCTTGCCGGGTGTCTGGATGAAACTTCAAAATATCGTAAAAACCACAACGGCGATTTTTTTAGCTATGCCATGTAGCACTCGGAATCAGCGTTTCAAGCCGGTTCGAATGGGTCCAGGGCGAAATTCTGACGAACCTGGCTGACGCGAATTTTCGAAACACGACGTGGTCCGCCTTTGCTTGAAAACGACAAAAAGTGATCACTTGGAAAAATTCTAGCAATTAAACCAGGGCCTCACAAGTTGCGTAAAACAATTTTTACGGCACTATTTTTGATGCTCTTTCAAATGGCACCATTCGCTACGGACGCAGTTATCCAAACTTTTTGGCAAATTCCAAAAATCGACGTGGCCCCCCCCCCCTTTTCTCGTAAGCCATAAAACATAAGTTTCAAAAAATCGTAGCATATACACCAGGACCTCCCAGGTCGTGCACCAAACTTTTTTTTATTCATAAATTTTCAAAGAGATCAGCGTTTGTGATGTAAATCGATGGAAGACGAGGTGGAGGCATTAATATTTGTACGTTGCGGCGTGGTTACAGCTGGTCGCGTTGGGTGATTAGGTTGCGACAGCGTTCGATTTCCCGTTTCAGGTCGTCAATCTCCTTCTTCAGGTCATGGTTCTCGCCCTCGAGTACCTGGAAAATCGGACTTTGAGAGTTTTCGGAAGTGTTATTACAATGCCCAAACTCGTAACGTGGAAATTTGGTGATATCGAAACTAAAGTGAGTGCGGGATTTCGATATTGTGGGATGATTTCAGAATATCCAAATTGAGGTAACTCTAGTTTACCCCCCCCCCCCCCCAGCCCTAACTTTTCAGCCATACATCCTATTAATGCGTGGAGTATCTCAAAATGTTCGCCGTGGTCGAATTACTATAAAAAGTTGTTTTCTTGCGGCAAAAATTGCTAGAAATTTTTTTACAAGCTTTTGAAAGTTGAAAAGATTAAGCCGCTGTGCTTCGATGTACCAGGAGCCTAAAACTCAAATATTTTTATTTTCCGCTATTTTTTCGACTCAAACGTACTGTAGGCTTATTTTACAGAGCAAGAGCTACATTTTGGCACCATTGACAACTCTGTACGTAAAAATATAGCCGAGATACGAAAACTCACTTTGGAACAGCAAAAATTAACTAAAGAAAACCCAGACTTATAATTGTTATAAAAATTTTTCTAACAATTTTGGATGTAAGAAAACAACTTTTTTATCGTAATTCGACCACGAGGAACATTTTGAGATACTCGGCGCATTAATAGGACGTATGGCTGAAAAGTTAGGGCTGGGGGGGTAAACTAGAGTTTAGCCCAAATTGATAAAAACGAAATTTCGGAATGTCGTCGAAAATCGGTGATTTTTGGTGAAAAAAAAAATCGCTTTTTTTAGTCAAAAAATCTAGATTTTTCGTATTTTTTCAAGGCAAGTTGCAAGGTATGGTCAAAAACAGGCTAGAAAGATTTCCTTTTTAAATTAAAGAATTTGACTCGTGCGAGAAATTTGTTCCCCCCCCCCCCCCCCCGATAATGCCAAAGCACCGTAAATTCTGAAATTACAAAATTCCGCCATGATCATAGCGTCTCGACATTTCCGATAGTCTTGAGCCTTCGGCCGATTTTTCTAAATCCCAAGGCCCACCTCAACGCGATGGCTGCGATACTCGAAGACGGCGCGCCGGTTGGCGCGGCAGCGCTTGGCGGCCTCGTTATTTCGGCGGCGACGTTCCATGTATTGCTGCTGTAATTATTGGGATGAAAGACTTAGGCTTAGGCTTAGGTTTAGGCTTAGGCTTAGGTTTAGGTTTAGTCTTGGGCTTAGGCTTAGGATTATGCTTAAGTTTAGGCTTAGGCTTAGGATCAGGCTTACCTTTCTGCTACCCTCGGGTTGTTGGCCGCTCGATTCCATCGGGGACAGCGAGGCCGAGGAGTGACTTTCCGAGTCTGGAATTACGTGTTTTCTAGAATTCGGGTGAGAGAGACAGAGAGAGAGAGCGAGAGAGAGAGAGTAGGAGTGAGACGTTCGTAACTCCCACCAGATTTCGAACTACCAGAAATTGACAGCGACACTGACGACATTGACGACGAGCCGGCCGGGCAAGGAGATCGAGGATGAGGGGCAATCGGCGGGGGCTAAATACGGAAAAAATTCTATTTTTTGTCTTTTTAGCAGTTTTGTAAATAATTTTGTAGCGGCTCACCTGATTATTGTGGTTTTGCTCGCGGGGCGGGCTAGCTAGCCCGCTGCGGCTTTCCGTCGAGCTCTGGGGTACGGTGGGGGAGGGCCTGGAAAGCGGATGTTTTTGGTGATAGCGAAAAACCTAAGCCTAAGCCTAAGGCCTAAGCCTAAGCCTAAGCCTAAGCCTAAGCCTAAGCCTAAGCCTAAGCCTAAGCCTTAGCGACGGAATACACACCTCCGATTCGACAGCAATGCTCCGAGCAGCGAACTGCCACTGGTTGAAGGCGTGCTGGGAGCGGCGTTTTCTAAAGAGCACAGTTTGGTTCTTTAGGATTTCCGGGGGAAAGTATTTCCGGGGGGGAACCAAATTTTTTCGGCCCAAGCCTAAATTTTTTTCTAAATAGCGCATGCGTTTCTAAATGGTTTTTAACTATTCCTGAGCATAAAAACTACCCACATTTTAATTAAAAAATTTAATTTTAGGTCGAAATCCTATAGAACCTTTAGGATTACCGGGGGGGGGAAAGACCCAAAATGACCAATTTTCGACTTTTTCAAACATTTTTTAAACTTTTTTGAAAGGTTTTTCTACTTTAAATATAGTTAAAATTTACTAAATACGATGTCAAAACACTTTATATTTGATTACTAGGTCAACCGGGAAAACCAGGAAAAAATTTGGTTTCCCCCGGAAATACTTTCCCCCCCCGGAAATCCTAAAGAACCCACAGTTTAAAACAAAAATTAATTAAAAATTTACCTAAGCAGCTCAAGAATTAAAAAATGTAAAATTACCGGTCGTTTTCTGCTTCTTCTTCACGTCGCTCGTCGAATCGGGGCTGGCTGGCGGGCGAGTCGGCCGAATCACGGAAGCACTACTTTGTGGGGGTTGGAAAGCCGACGTCGATGACGAGGAGGGGCCTGGGGTGTTACGGTAACCTGTGCGGCGGTTTAGAATTTCATACCTGGTCGTCCAGGCAGAGCCTGCGGGTTGGGGAGCAGTACACCGCCGGCATTTTGGTAGGGGTTGATGATGGGATACTGTAAATATGGTAGTTTCAGCACCGAAGATCTCGTTATCTCCGTTCACTGCTCTTTCTCTCTTCCTCTATCATCCTCCCTCGCTTTTTGTCTCTCTCTCTCTCTCTCTCTCTCTCTCTCTCCAACGCTTACTCTCTCCCTCCAACGCTTACTCTCGCTCTCTCACTCTCTCACTTTATCTCGCTCTCTCCCTCTCATTCTATCTCTCTCTCTCTCTCTCTCTCTCTCTCTCCTCTCTCTCTCTCTCTCTCTCTCTCTCTCTCCCTCACCTGTTGTTGAAGTGCCGCCTGCAGCTGGCAGAGTTGCAGCATCGGCAGCTGAGCATTTTGCATGACGCCCGGGTAGAGCGCCTGAAATCCAAATTACGCCGAGTTTCCCAAGAATATCTGCTAGCCCCCCCCCCCAAAATCCCTTTTCGCGGTCCCTTTAACCGATGAATCCGGCCCACCTGCAGCTTCTGCAGCGCCGCCTGGTCGAACATTTGCGCGCAGCCGCCCGGGGCCATCGCGCCGGCGTGCGGCAGGTCGAAGATGGACAAGTTGGCGGCAGAGGCGCCCCTTTCGAGCTGTGCGCGAAGGCGCTCGTTCTCCTGGGCCAGCGCGAGGAGACGGGCCTCCATTTCGAGCTGAAAAGGCTATGGTATCGCTCAAGATGGAGCTCCCACTCAAATCCCAGCTCTCTCACTCATGCTCCCTCACTCCTCTCTCGATCTCACTCTCTTGTGCTCAATCGCGTTCTCTCGACCTATGCGGCCTCTATCTCTGTCTGGCGCGCTCTTGCTTTCTCTCTTTATCTCGTTCTCTCTCTCTCTCTCTCTCGCCCTCTCTCTCTCTCACCTGTTGTCCAATCGGCCGGTCATACCCCTTCACGCGTCGCCACGTCTCCTGCGCCTCCGAGATCGAATTTCTAAGGCTCCATGGGTTACTGTAGCTCCTGAATTGTCTCACCTCCTCGACAGGGGCGACGACGCGCCGCTACTAATGCCGGAACAGTGGTCGGACAGGGAGCAGACGACCGAGAGTCGCGAAGAGGCTGGGGATGGGGAGGAGCCGGGAGGGGGAGAATCCACCTCCATCCTCAGGGCGGAGGGCTGAAAAGATGGTAAGTCACACGCGGCCTTTGAGGGATAGCGAGCCAGAGAGAGAGAGAGAGAGCGAGAGAGAGAGAGAAAGCGCGCGATAAAGCGAGAAAGAGCGCGAGAAAAACGGAAGCGCGCCACATGAAGCCTAAGCCAAGCTACTTTAAAGAGGCAGTGGAGTCATCAAACCCTTGAAAATCACCCTTAAAACAAGGGCAGGCTAGCAGAGATTCTTTGGGACCCCAGCCTCCCCAGCCCCTTTGAGGGAATCGCCCATCGAAAGCGGCAACTCGACGGGGTTCAAGCCACCTCCGAAAAGGGGGGTGTCGGGACAGGGGATGGCGATTGACCTAGTCGGCGACTTGTTTCAACCGGCCGACCGGGTGGGGGAGCGAGACTCCGATTACGCCATCCCACCCACCTGCAGCCAGACGGACCGGTTTTTCGGGGGAGGCCTGGGGGGCAAAGTCGGCCATTTTCGAAATTTCAAGGGGCTGGGATGGCAGGAAAAGTGGTGATAGAGCGATAGAGAGCGAGGACGAGAGCGAGAACGAGAGAGAGAGAGAGATCTCTTCGCGGCTTCCTCCGAAAACTCGGCAAGACCAGCGCGACGATATTCGAGACGGCCTTTAGGCCTTTAGGCTTAGGCTTAGGCTTGGTCTTAGATCGGGCTTAGGCTTTGCGGGGGATTCAGCTTCGGCTTAGCCTTTGCGTGGGCTTAAGCTCAAGTTTAGGGTTAACCTAGGCTTAGGCTTAGGTTATGCTTAGGCTAAGGCTTAGGCTTTGGCTTAGACTTGGCTTGGCTTAGCAGCCAATAGGCAAAAAACCATCTAAATTAAAATTAAGCAAAAATTCGGGCAGAACCAAATTAGTGGAAATCCCTGGAATTCCTGAAAATCCTCCATTCCGGAGCTGTACTCATGACGAGGACAAGGGTCAGCCGTCTGCGGAATTCGGGGAACGACAAACCGAATAGCTTGCAGCAGGCGGAGGTCGGCAGGTGAACGATAGAAAAGCCGAGTGGCTGTGGCCCAGTTCGAAGGCTGGAACTGGTTCCGCCCGCCCAAGCCCGCCATCAATATGCCATAGGCAGGGCGGGGCAAACTGTTGGTAGTACTGTTATGGAAATGTGGAGGGAGAGAGATAGAGTGAGAGAGAAAGAGAGAGATCAGAACCCTCTAAAGCCCCAAAAGTCGAGTGCCGGTTCCGCTCAGCGCCGCCAAAAATAGGCCATGGTGCTTCGGGGGTTGGTGGGGCGTCCACCACCATCTGCCCGCCGGCGGCTCTCCCGAAAAACCGGATTCGATTTCTCTCTCTCTCTCTGTCTCTCTCTCTCCCTCTCTCTCTCGCTCCCTCAAAATGTCAGATGGATCCCATTTTAGCCCATGCGTAGGGGTGCTGTATTTGCATTCTAGGTGAAAATGGCTGCCACACAGCAAATAGTCGGGGGAAGTTTTGGCACGGAAATCGAGGCAGTTGAGTAGGCTTAGCTGGCTTGGCTTGAGTTTAACTTAGGCTAAGGTGCAGGCTTAGGTTGGCTTAGGCTCAGGCGCAGGCCTGGCTTTATGGGCTTAGGCTTCGGCTTGGGCCTGGTAAGTTACCTTCAAAATCACTCGAAACATCGCAAAGAGGCCCCCAAAAAATCCCCCAGGAGACCTAGCCCAACAAGGCCAGGTGTTTCCCGGGAGCAATTAACCTTTTTTCTGGCTGTCAACTGTCTCGGGGGGGGGTTGATGATTGCTAAAGGGCCGCCGCGCGGGCCATATAAAAACCAGCTGCCGCCCGGGGCCGCATATGATAGTTCAAGGGCAACAAGGTGATCGAGAACAAACGAGCATCAGGTAGCAAGTGAGCCTAAGCCAAGCCACGCCTAAGCCTAAGCCTAAATCGAAGCCCTAGCTAAGTCTCAGCTAAGCCCGACCCAGGGCCTAAGCCTAAGCCTAAGCCTAAGCCTAAGCCTAAGCCTAAGCCTAAGCCTAACCTAAGACTAAGACTAAGCCTAAGCCTAAGCCTAAGCCTAAGCCTAAGCCTAAGCCTAAGCCTAAGCCTAACCTAAGACTAAGACTAAGCCTAAGCCTAAGCCTAAGCCTAAGCCTAAGCCTAAGCCTAAGCCTAAGCCTAAGCCTAAGCCTAAACCCAAGCCTGAATTAAGGATCAGAGAATTGTTATCACTCGTAAAAGCTGGTGTTCGGATGAAGCTTCTGCCCGAGGCACAGGGAGGGTTGTTTACGGGGTGTGGCCACAGGGTGGGTGGTGTGTTGTACCCCGTTGCCCCCATCGGGGTGCCAGATGCCCTGAGGGGGGCCCGATCAGACAAACAACCGCCCCGGGGCCCGACCCTCGAATTGGTACACGCTGGCACCAACCGGTCCTGTCGCAAGCCACCATTCGAGAAAGGGAGTTTTTAAAGGGACGTGGAAGGCATTCAAAGTTAGGCTAAGGCTTAGGCTTGAGCGTAGGTTAGACTTAGGCTTCGGCCCGGATTTAGGTTTGGGCTTGGGTTCAGGCTTCAACTTTACCTGACCTAAGCTTAGGCTCAGGCTTGCCCTTAGAGTTCTGCTTAGGCTTAGGCTTAGGCTTAGATTTAGGCAAAGGTTATGCTTAGGCTTAGGGATAGACTTAGGTTACGGCTTAGCTTGTTCTTAAGCTTAGCTTGGTTTTGGGCTTAGACTTAGGCTTGAGCTTTGGGTTTGGGCTTAGGCTTAAGCCTAGGCTTCGGTTTAAGCTTTGCTTGGGCTAAGACTTGGACTTAGGGAGCGTTAAAGGAACCTAGAAGCATCCCTGATGAAACCATTGAAAGAGACGCGTAAAACAGGGCTATGGATTGTGATACGGGGGTCTCCTGGGTTTCCAACCCCTTTAAAACCGAGTGGTACTCCTAAAAACCGAAAAACAATGGCGTCAAATGGGAATAACGGAGTGGCCTAGGCTTAGGCTTAGAGTTAGGCTTAGTAGGACCGTGATTACGATAGACACCTCTACAGGGTGTCCCAAAAAAAAAGCACCCCCCTCTAGCGGCACGCAGTCGTGTCCGATTTTTACCGTTTAGGTATCAATCGAAAGATCTCGAAAAGGCGAGAAAACAAGGAGGGTTCATTTTCTTTATTATGTATTTTTATTCGCTAATTTCACCTCCAAAAACCATGAAAACGGCAGATTTACGCGAAACCTGCATGCTAATTGCGAAATTCCTATTGAAAAGCTACCTGTTTTTTAGAAAAACGTTGAATATCGCACGAATAAGGATAAATCCTAGAAAATCAAGCCCGCTTGTTTTCTCGCCTTTTCGTGGGCTTTCGAATGGTATAAAAATCATCCTGATCTGAGCTTCCCCTGGACCGCTAGAGGGGGGTGCTTTTTTTTTGGGACACCCAGTAGACGGTCGGTGGGAGCCGGAGAACGGAGAAATGTTTCAGATTGAAGCCACGAGAAAGAGAGCGGTGTGGCTGACCCCGCTTCTCCGGCGGGTCGAATGGATCCGGATCCGCGTCGTCGTGCTGGGAAGTGGATCAAAAATTCGAAAGTCGAGGAGGAGGAGGGGGAGAGGGGAGGGCAAAAGTGAATGGAGGACAGATCCGACTTTCCCTTGCCCCACACTGACTTCCCATTCTTCTGGCCCGTTTGACCTTCTTTTCGGCTGGAAAGAGGGGGAAGAGCACCACCCGGCTAGCCCCCGGAAAAGGGAACGCCGCTCGCGCGCACCGGTCCACTTTCTCACACCCACACCACGCGGGGGTGCCCCAGTGCACCCCAGTTTGAACGCGGGGTTTGGGGTTTGCGAATTTCCGACTTCATGAGCCCTTGAAAGATATGAGATAGAGAGCGAACCAGAGAGAGTGAGAGACAGAAAGAGACAGAGAGAATGCGAGAAAGAAGCGAAGAGGGGAGAAAGAGCGGGAAAGAGACACAGAGAGAGAGAGAGAGAGAGAGAGAGAGAGAGAGAGAGGGAGAGAGGGAAAGAGGGAGAGAGTGGGAGAGAGAGGGAGAGGAAGAGTGACCAAAAGAGCGAGACAGAGAGAGAGAGAGAGTACATGAGTTAGAGAGAGCAAGCGACAGAAAGAGCGGGGCCGCGCGAGTGAGAGAGAAAGATAGAGAGACAGAGAGAGAGAGAGAGAGGGAGAGAGGAAGAGGGAGAGTGAGAGAGAGCGAGAGAGAAGATTTTGGGGCCTATGGATTCCATTTTTCAGCGGAATACTAGATTTTTCTCTAAACAGTGGATGCGTTTGTGCATTGTTTTTGGCTATTCTTGGGTTTTAGGTTATTCAAAAATTTAATTGGAGCTCGAAAAATTGGTTTTTCGACCCAAATGGCCAAATTTCAGTTTTAAGGCACTTTTTCACCTTTTTTGAAACTTTTGCTACCGTAATTATAGTTAGCGGTGATAACAACAATCTAAAAATGCTCTATGTATGCTTACTAGGCCAGAACAGCCAGGAAAAAGTTGTCTGCCGCGAATCTCAAGGACCCGATTTTACGAATTTTTTACTTCACGCTGCCCTTAAATCTAAGGCAAAGCCGACGAACCAAATCGCTCCAAATTCAGGCGAACAAATATGGTTCGCTCGACTAATCGACTTGACCTGGGCCGTTTGGCTGTGTAAATAAACAAAAATTGGTGCCAGATAGGGCCCCCAGGCCCCCGCGATGGAGAGTCGAGATTTGAACTCTAATCAATCAAGAGTATTGTCGCGTAGTAAAACGTAGAAAGCCGTACACGCCATGATATTTCAGTCTCCAGCTGGCACACTCCCTTTAAACTCCGGCGGCCAGACACCCCTCCCTGCAGCACCCGCCGAAAAATGGAAAGTGACCGGGAAAAGTGAGAGCCCTGGAGATGCCCTATCCGGAAGGGGTGACTGAAATATGGGGGTCAGAAGTGAACGGGAAGAGGGACCAGAGAGAGAGAGAGAGAGAGAGAGAGAGAGAGCGCGCGAGAGAGAGACCGAGAGAGACAGAGAGCTATATAGATGGATTTCCAATCGCATAATTAGCCCGTCCTTTTAAAAACTAAATTTGAAACGGGAACTTGATCTTGAGAGGAAGTTTAAGCCCAAACCCAAGCTTACGCCGAAGCCTGTGCCTCTGTCTAAGCCTAGGCACCCCTATTGGCACGCAATCTTCCCAAAGACCATTCAAGCCTTCCCAGTCCCTTTAAGTAGTACGCTACAACCTCGAGAATCTCGATTTTTTTTTTCGATTCCTCGCTGGGCAGCAAGCCAAAATGCCGACAGTAAGAGAAAAATGCCGACCAAACGCACATCATGTTTCAGAAAAAAAATTAAAAAACTCAGTTTTCATATACAAAGCCGATCGCGCTACAATCTTAAGGATTCCGATTCGAACTCGCCCAATTTCACACGCACCACTTTCGCTGAACGAGATGCGCAATGGACGGGAGGTGAAAGGAGAAATCGAAATCCGCAGTGACCCAATAGAAGACGCCGGGGGTACTGGCCGGCACTTTCCCTCTTCGCCCTGTCCCCGCATCGACCTGATCATCCTGGATAAACCGCGGAGCTCGCGCTCTTTTTTGTGAAGCAGAAACCTGCCAATATTGCGCCGAATTTCTGGCTGTTCTTGCGCAGGGACTGTACTGTTAGCGGGGGGGTTAAGAGGGAAAAGCTAATTTTTCCCGGGAATCCTGTACGATCCCATAACCGAAAATAAACCATTTTTTAACGTTTTACACAGTTTTTAAATACAAAAAGCTTTTCAAAAAAAAATTCGTTAAATTAAATTATTGGGTTTTTGGGCAAAAATCTACGAAAATATCCAAAAAAGTAAAAATTGTCGAATTTTTTATATATATTAAAGCGTTTTTTGTAAATTTTTAGCTATCAAAAACTATTTAAAACATTGTAAAAACACATTATTTATCATGAACAGGTGGGAATAGACGAAAAAAATAAGTTTACCTCCTGCAAACTCCCCGCCTCAACCGTTTATTTCTTCGTTTAACAACGTAAGATACGAAAAATAACAGAAAAAATTAAACAAAAATTATTCTTTATGGTGAAATCCCGGTTTCTTCTTCTTTCGGCCATTTCTCGAGGCACTCGTACCTATCCAGCGACTTCTTCTCTCGTCGAAGCTCTACGTTGCCGTGCTCGCAATTTTGTGCGAGAACAATTTCGACTTTGTCGATAATGGCCTTGCCAGGCGGGCGTAGAAGACCGGTAAGTAACTGAAATAATTGTGTACGAAACTAAACAAACCAGAGCTTCGTTTTCTCAAAGCTTAGGCTTAGGCTTAGGCTTAGGCTTAAGTCAGGCTTTGGCGTATGCTGAGGCTTAGGCTTATCGTTGCCCGTAGGCTTCGGTTCTGCTTAGCCTTAGGCTTATGCTTAGGCTAAGGCTTAGGATCGGGCTTAGGCTTAGTGAGGCATATTTTTATGCAAATACTACCTTAGTTCTGCGATAGAACGCCACTTGGTCCTCGGCGCTGACGCTGTTTTCAAGCAAATCTCGCAGTGCATCGGTGAGACGGTATTCAGCGGGCTGAAAATTCAACGGAATCCAATTTAGCTTCGAGCACACTTCGTAGCGAAAAACCAGACATGGCAAACGGCCGGACCGGCGGCTTCTTTCGGCCGTGCGGCTGGGCCGGCCGGAATTGCCATGTCTGCGAAAAACTGCTCCACATTAGGTTATTTCTATTGACCTGTTGATCATGTTCAAGCCAGTTTTCGATTCCAATCGTCGTGATACGCACTTTCCTTCCGATGGGACGATACTAAATGGCACAATCTGACGCTTCACTTCTGAGACTACCGTAACCAAAGCGGCTTCGAGGACTAGTGTGGCCACTTCCAAGGCCGGCACCCAGCAACTGTTGAAACGGTAGCCTAGACCGACGGAAATTCTCGGAATGTGGGCAATCTGAAACTCGACGGGTTTTTCTTGACGAAGAGGCCGAGGGAGGATCCCTTTCCGGAAGCGTCTAGCTCACCTGCTCGAACACTGCGCAATACTCCGGATTGGCTGGCGAAACAGCCGGGAGAATGCACAGTCCACCAAACAAAAGCCGAATCTGTAAAATTGTGAGGCTTGCAATTGCAAGTCTGTCAAGCTTCTGATTGGCTTATTTTCTTTTCGTCGAAAATCCTTTAGTCCAAATTTCAAGTTTTTGCCTCGAATATTCATCTCAAATGGAAGTCTGGGTTAGAGTGCAGTGCACCCCCCTCCCTGCCAGCCGGCACCCAAAATTTTTTATCTCGGCTCCCTGTTCATCTACAGGTGTGTAACACATACCAAAATACTGGCAAGAGTCAGACGAACATTTTGGTATACTTTACACACCTGTAGATAAACAGGGAACCGAGATGCGGTAGGTGGGGGGGGGGGGGGGGGGGGTAAACTGCACTCAAACCGCAACCTGTCAAAATCTCGAAACTCAGAATCTCGGAAACCAGGAGCTCGAAAATCAGAATCTCGAATTTTCAGAATCGCGAATTTTTAGAATATCTAATTTTCAGAATCACGAATTTTTAGTATCTCGAAATTTTCAGGGTATAAATCAGCATTAAAGGCTGCGTAATTGCACGCCTACACCCTGAATCAAGCATAAGCCTATTTCGAGATTCTCAAAATTCGAGATTTTGAAGATTCGAGATTTTGAAATTTCAAACTTCTGAAAATTTGAGGTTCTGATTTTCGAGATTCTGATAGGTATTCATCTCAAAAATTTGGCAGATTCAAATTTCAGTGCATTGAGATTTCAATAAGATGTTATTTTCAAAAATTGAATTCGGCAAATTAAAATTTCGACAAAGTGATATTATGACAAATTTCGAACAGAATATCGACAAACTGGTGGCAAATCCTTACGTGATGAGGTTGATGGGGTCGTAGTCGCTCGTCTTGTAGTATCGGACAAAGTTCTTCCAAGGGTTCACTGTGACAAACCGTCGTGGATTCCTGATACACGCACAACGCGTCACGATAGATGGGAGCATTCTGGAAGCATGGAAAATTCAGACTCCACTCTCGTCAGAAGCAATCGCGGAAAAAATTTTCATAGGTCTAGTTTTTCAAATATCAAAAGTGGAAGTGTTTTAACTGGTTTTTACTCTCTAAACGTGAAAACTCTACAAAATTGTGTTTAAAAATACCTAAATAATGATTTGTCGACCAAAAAAATAGCCGATTTTGAACCAAAATGTCTACTTTTTAAGTTTTTAGGTAGGTTTCCTAGCTGAAATATAGTTACTTTTTGCCAAAAACACTATTAAAACATTTTCTATGAAGATCCTAGACATTTCTAGACATACAAAAAAGTTCGGCTCCTCCCCCGATAATGCCAAAGAACCAGTCTTCCAGAAAACGACGCACCGGCCCATCATCGCCGTCGCAGCTGAAAGAGACATCGTGTTGTGGCAACGTCTCCAGCAATCGATTCAGGAATTCGCATTCAGCTTTCGCGCTGCCCATCTCTCTCGTGAATTCCCAATCGCTAGCGCCAATCGCCGGGTTTGAATCACTGCTGTCAACAGAATTTTGGAAACCGAATAACGAAAATAAATGGCTACATCGATAACTAACAGATAGTCGACATTATGACATTTCGACATTATGAAATTTCGACATTATGAATTTCGACATTATGAGTTTCGACGTTATGAATTTCGACATTATGATACCAATTCGTCACGGCTAACCTACTTTTTCATCCACTTAAATGTCATCGGCAGCGTTGGATTCCAGAGATAAATGATGATGCCGGGAGTATGCAAGACAAAGATGCTGCCGGTACCGCCGGAAGTCTAAAAGCAGCCTAGTCTAGGATCTGGGGAGCTTGGGATCTATTTTTCCTATGGGTCCAAGATGATTAATCAAAAATAAACACAAAAACTTAAAAACAATCAGAAAACGGTTTGAAGAGCAGATAATTTAGCCATTTTCAAATATAAACAGTGGAAGTGTTTCTAAATGGTTGTTTAATACTCCTAAATGTGTAAACTTTACAACATTTTATTAAACCCAGATATCAAAACATATTGTTTTTCGACCGAAAATGTCCGTTTCCACCAAAATTTTTGACGTTTTTCAAGTTTTACGATAGTTTTCTAGTTGAAATATAGTTATATATTAGAAAAAACACTATTAAAACACACGTTATGGCTTACCATAGAGCGGGACGGTCCACGGGTCGCGACGAATTTCAGTCGGGTCCGCATCAAAAAGTGATGAAGCACCTCTTCGCGGAATACCTCAATAGAAAAAGTTTAAGAAATACTTGGGAGACAAACCCTCGAGGACCGACGCAGCAGCAACTTTTCGTCCCGACGGACGCGTAGCAGGACGCGCGATTTTAGAAGCCCGGTCAGCTTCGCAAAATCGAAGCGTGTAGGTTCCGGCATCCTGAAAATTTCTTTTTTTTATTAATAAACGGAGCTGTTTCGTTAGCCGTGGGGGGATTTACTGAACAGCCTCGCTTAGGGATCGAATCCAATAGGATTGACATGCCTATGTTCAAGGCATCTGCCATTTTCCTGTAATTTCTGAGTAATCTGGCCGGGCACCTGTCCGATAATAGTTCATACATCCACTAATGGTTGCAGAACCCAGGTTTAAAACCCGACATTCTAATCTGTGATTTGTGACTTTGATTCTTTGCACTTTGTTACTTTGTATTTCCGATCCTATAAGCGAGAAAAGTTGGAATTGGATTTCGCAAGCCGTGGTTCCAGGCCGTCATTGGATTCCCCGATCAAATTTCGGGCTGTTTTCCAGGTTCTCCGCTTGCCTGATTTAGGCTTATTTAGCGGGACTTCCTTATCGCGCCGTAAGCAAAAGTGAGGCTTGCCGTTGGCTGTAGAGAAAAAGTCAAGATCGCACACTCTCGCGCCGCAGGCACAATCCAAGAGCAAATCCAGTGTCAAGCGCCGCAGGCTCAAAGTTTCTAGCGCAAAGCTGGCTCTGGCGCCGCAGGCCAAAGATGGTTCCTTGACTCACAAGGGAAGTGCACGACCGGCCCACGAGAAATCGACACGATAGATAGTGGATCTGATAGAATCGGACACGGGGATTCCGAATCTGTAATCAGAATTTGCTAAATAAAACGGGGAAAAAAGTTATGAAGCTTAAATTTTGGCAAAATCGCCCAAAATCGGACTTTTATGGGCCTGTAAAGGCCCAGGGAATGGAAATTTGCCACAACCCATTAGTGTATCTTGTTCAGCAGAAAAACGCTTTCGAATGAGCTATCTTACTTCAAGTTTACAATGATTTCGCGAAAATCTCTTCTATGAACTTGACAGGCCATACCCTTGCCCGTGAATCCAAAAAAACTTTTTTCAGTGAATTGTTTGCAAATGCTACGTATTACAGCTCATTCGAAAGCGCTTTTTCTGCTGAACAAGCTGCACTAATTCTTTTCTCCTCAATTCCGTTCCACCGGTTTTTACGGGCCCTTAAAGGTACGATTTTTGGCGATTTGGCCAACTTTGAAGCCTCATAACTTTTTTCTCCGTTTTATTTAGCAAATTCTGATTACAGATTCGGAATCCCCGTATCCGATTCTATCAGATCGACTATGTCTCATGTCGATTTCTCGTGGGCCGGTCGTGCACTTCCCTTGTCAGGCTCTTGCGCCGCAGGCTAAGAGAAAGGAAAGACGTTCATTCATGCTAAAGTCTCAATTCAAAGCTTTATTCTGCTAACATTTAGTAACGTAAGATACGAAAAACAACAGAAAAACATGTAACAAAAATCATTCTTTATGGTGAAATCCCGGTTTCTTCTTCTTTCGGCCATTTCTCCACGCAATCGTACCTATCTAGACACTTCTTCGCTCGTCGAAGCTCTATGTTGCCGGGCTCGCAATTCTGTGCGAGAACAATGTCGAATCTGTCGGTAATCGCCTTGCCAGGCGGGCGTAGAAGACCGCTAAGTAGCTGAAATAATGTGTATTCTTCGTTCGTTAAAAATAAACAAAACAGAGCTTCGTTTTCTCACAGCCGAGGCTTAGGTTTAGGCCTAGGCTTGTGGCTGGGCGTAGGCTTAGACTTCGTCTTATCTTAGGCTTAGGCTTCGGCTTAGACTTAGCCTTAGGCTTAGGTTTAGCCTCAGGCTTCAGGTTAGACTTAGGCTTAGGATTGGGCTTAGGCTTAGTGAGGCATATTTTCACCCAAATTTTACCTTAGTTTGGCGATTTATGGAAACCTCGTCCGCGGTGCTGACGCTGTTTTCGAGCAGATTTCGCAGTGCATCGGTGAGACGGTATTCAGCTGGCTGAAAATTCAACGGAATCCAATTTAGCTTCGAGCACAGCTCGTGGCCATTTTTTGACCTGTTGATCGTGTTTCAGCATGGCATCGATCCCAATTGTCATGATTCGCGCTTTACCCCCGATGGGACGATACTAAAGGGCACAAGCTGACGCTTTACACCTAAAACTACCGTAACCAAAGCGGCTTCGAGGATCAGTGTGGCCACTTCCAAGGCCAGCACCCAGAAATTGTTGAAACCGGAGTCCAGACCAAAGGAAATTCTCGGAATGTGGGCAATCTAAAAACTCGAGAGATTTTCTTAATAACTCGATCGCGCAAAATCCGCCTAGTTGCCGTCAATTTTGGCGGGGAAGCTCCAAAATATCCACATTCGAAATGCTGACAGCGAAAATTGCTGAATTACCGCTTTTGCTGAATTCGCCGGGATTTCAGCTGTCGGGGCTTTGTCATGTCGACATGACTGCCCGAATCCGGAATAGAAACGCTGAAAAATATCGACTTTCCAAATACCGACGACCAAAATACCGACAGCCAAATGACAGAAGCCCAAACGACAGTGTGCTCACCAAATGCGCCCCCGGATGTCTGCTGTCGGGATTTTGCCACAAGTCAATAAAATGTCGATCAGGCACCTCCCAAACCCTTGCAGAGAATGTCTAGCTCACCTGCTCGAACACTGCACAATAATTCGCCCTGGCTTGTGGAACAGCTGGCAGAATGTTCCATCCACCGAGCAAGACGACAACCTGAACAAAATTGTGAGGTGTCTCGTGTAAAAGTGAAGTCTACCCCCCCCCCGGCCCCCGAAAGCAGCTTACAAAGAGACATTTAGTGTCGTCGGAACTTTGGCATGGGACCAAGCCTATCTTGCACAGAAATTTTACGCTGATTCTGAATATGGCGACCGTTCCTGCGGAATAGCCATTTTTCGAAAGTTATGAACGATTTAAACCTCCAAACAACCCAAAAAGCGGCTACTTTCGATAAGCATAAAAGGTTTCGGAATAGGTTTTAGAGGCACCCAGATAGCGCATCTTGTTCAGAAAAAAAAAATGCTCTATCAAATAAGCTGATTAACTCAAAAATGTTGAATTTTGAAATTTTTTTTAATTATTGGCCTCCAATTTATCAAATCTTCCAACTTTTCAAGGATTTTGAGTTAATTAGCTTATTTGATTTTTTTCTAAACAATTTGAGTAAAAAAATTCCGGAAGCGCAAAAAAGAGGCGAGTCGACTTTCCGAGAGCTTTCCAGAGGGACCTAATCGGAAACGGGTATACAAGTATTTGGACAAACCTAGAGTTTGCCAAGCGTCAACTTGACTCGTTTTTTTAAAATTGCGAAGTTCACACTACGAAGAACATTAAGCCGGCATTTTTGGATTGGAATTTGCGAGATTTTTACTTAATTCGTTCCTAAAAACTTTGACATCTTGTACTGACTCACGTCATTATGAAAAGTCGCCAATAATCAATTGCGAAATTACTGTAGTCAATGCGTCAACTTACGTGATGGGGCTGCCCGGGTCGAAGTCGCTCCTTTCGCAGTACCGGACAAAGTTTTTCCAAGGGTCCACTGTGACAAACAGTCGTCGAATTGCGATACACGCACAACGCATCGCGATAGATGGGAGCATTCTGCAAGCATGGGAAATTCTGACTCCCTCTCATCAGAAGCAACCGTGGAAAAAAATTTCTGGGTCTAATTTTTCAAATTGGAAACGTGTCTAAATCGTTTTTATTATTCCTAAACTTGAAAACTTTACAAAATTGTATTAAAATATCGAAAAAATATTGATTCTTCGACCGAAAATAGCCGATTTTTCACCAAAAATTCTACTTTTCAAGTTTTTAGATAGTTTTTCTACTTTTTGCCAAAAACACTATTAAAACATTTTCTATGAAGATCCTAGACATTTCTAGACATACAAAAAAGTTCGGCTCCTCCCCCGATAATGCCAAAGAACCAGTCTTCCAGAAAACGACGCACCGGCCCATCATCGCCGTGGCAGCTGAAAGAGACATCGTGCTGTGGCAACGTCACCAGCAATCGATTCAGAAATTCACATTCAGCTTTCGCGCTGCCCATCTTTCTCGTGAATTCCCATTCATCATCGCCAATCGCCGGGTTTGAATCACTGCTGTCAACAGAATTTTGGAAACCGAATAACGAAAGTAAATGGCTACATCGATAACTAACAGATAGTCACGGCTAACCTACCTTTTCATCCACTTAAATGTCATCGGCAGCGTTGGATTCCAGAGATAAATGACGATGCCGTTAGTATGCAAGACAAAGATGCTGCCCGGCCCCTTGGAAGTCTAAAACCAGGCTAGTCTAGGATTTGGGGATTTTGGGGCCTATGTATTTTTCCTATGGGTCCAAGTTGGCCATTAATCAAACATAAAGTGTTTTATATTGTTTTTTAGTAAGTTTAACTATATTTGCAGCACAAAAACTTTAGAAAAGTTAGAAAATTTTTTGAAAAGCCGAAAATTTAGCCATTTTCAAATATAAACAGCGGAAGTGTTTCTTGATGCTTTTTAATATTCCTAAATGTGTAAACTTTACAACATTTTATTAGAGCCAGATATCAACATGTTGTTTTTCGACCGAAAATGTCCGTTTCTACCAAAATTTTGACGCTTTTCAAGTTTTACTATAGTTTTATAGTTGAAACCAGGGTTGAAAAGCCGCTTCGCGACTTTTCAACCCTGCCCCCCCCCGTCTAGCCCCGTGAGGGTTCTCAATTTGCATAAATTTCCGATGACAGATTCAGATTCCGATGACAAAAAATGAAAACGCGGCTTCGTTCCCATTATATAGAATACGGCCATTTCCGGTGTATGCTCATTGATTCCTAACAAAGAGGTCGAGCGAGATTTTCACAAAAACCTAATTTTAATATCGAAAACAGCTGATTTTCAAAATCTGATAGGTGTGCAGTCGTGTGATGACCATTACGCGCCTAATGACGCATCATACATACCCTGAACTACTTTCCTTATTGAGATACGATTGGAACATACGGACGGAAGTTGCATGCAAATGTATATACACACACAAACAATATTTTTTTAAATATGGTAAGATATAGTTATACATTAACAAAAAACACTATTAAAACACGCGTTCTGGTTTACCATATTGCGGCACGGTCCACGGGTCGCGACGAATTTCAGCCGGGTCCGCATCAAAAAGTGATGAAGCACCTCTTCGCGGAATACCTCAATAGAAAAAGTTTATGAAATACTTGGGAGACAAACCCTCGAGGCTCGACGCAGCAGCAACTTTTCGTCCGGACGGACGCGAAGCAGAACGCGCGATTTTAGAAGTTCGGTCAGCTTCGCAAAATCCAATCGTGTAGGTTCCGGCATCCTGAAAATTTTTCTAAATTAATAAGCGGAGCTGTTTCGTTAGCCGTGGGGGATTTACTGAGCAGCCTCGCTTAGGGATATCCAATAGGATTGACATGCCTAGGTTCAAGGCATCTGCCATTTTCCTGTAATTTCTGAGTAATCTGGCCGGGCACCTGTCCGATAATAGTTCATACATCCACTAATGGTTGCAGGGTTCTTTAGGATTTCCGGGGGAAAGTATTTCCGGGGGGGGGGAAACCAAATTTTTTCCTGGTTTTCCCGGTTGACCTAGTAATCAAATATAAAGTGTTTTCACATTGTTTTTAGTAAATTTTAACTATATTTAAAGTAGAAAAACCTTTCAAAAAAGTTAGAAAAATGTTTGAAAAAGTCGAAAATTGGTCATTTTGGGTCTTTCCCCCCCGCTAATCCTAAAGGTTCTATAGGATTTTTCGACCTAAAATCAAAGTCTTTAATTAAAATGTGGGTAGTTTTTATGCCCAGGAATAGTTAAAAACCATTTAGAAACGCACGCGCTATTCAGAAAAAAAATTTAGGCTTGGGCCGAAAAAATTTGGTTTCCCCCCCCGGAAATACTTTCCCCCCCCGGAAATCCTAAAGAACCGGTTGCAGAACCCAGGTTTAAAACGCGACGTTCTAACCTGTTATTTGTGACTTTGATTCTTTGCACTTTGTTACTTTGTATTTCCGATCCTATAATCGAGAAAAGTTGGAATTGGATTTCGTAAGCCGTGGTGTCCAGGCCGACACTGGATTCCCAGATGAAAATTTTAGGCTTATTGATCGGGACCTCGTTCTGGCGCCGTAGCCAAAAGTGAGGCTTGCCTTTGACTGTAGCGCCGCGGGCCAGCTAAAAAGTCCTCGCCCGCGCTATCGCGCCGCAGGCCGAACCCAGGAGAAAACTCGCCGCAGTCTCAAACGTTCAAGCGAAAAGCTAGCTGGCGCCGCAGGCCAAATGATGTTGCCTTGACTCAGGCTCTTGCGCCGCAGGCTAAGAGAAAGGAAAGATGTGAATTCATGATTCCTGGACGGCGCCCAGACCGCGAAGCGGACTTTCTCCACTGTTCCTAGAGAAATATAGAAAGTAATTGTATGACTTTATTAAATGACCCTTACACAGAATACACAAGTAGGGCTACTCAACCAAAAAAACAACACAGACACAATAGCACAGGAATAGTTCTTTGGGGGACTCTTGCAAGAAAAACAGGGGTGAAGGCACTAAAAATGGGTACCCATGCATCTTGCGGACGAGTGTTGGGTGCGACACCCGCCCGGATCACAAGGCTTTAACAATGAACGAATTTTTTTCGGGGGGCAAAACAACAAACAATCGTGGGGGAATAAATAGAATCTTATTCGGTTCAATTAAAAGCGACGACCGGATCCCCAAACGCCGGTCGTGCCGGACATGGCCGGGGCGCCGCCCATCTCCGGGAAGTCGCCGTCCGACAGCTGCCATGGGGCGTTCTTGACTTGGACGGATTGCTGCTTGGGCTTCTGCTCGGCCACCGGGGCACGCTGCGACATGTACTGGCTCTGAAAAAAGAATTTATAATTGCAAAGAACACATTTTGCGCGCAAAATCAAAACAAATTTGCAAAAAAAAACTCACGCGGTCCTGATGCTCGGCAAGATAGTCTTCCTCCTCTTGGCGCAGGTAGTCGATGCAGTCCCAGACGGAGTCCTCGTTCTTTCCGGCCACCACGACCTTGTTCGGGTCGGCGTCATCGCGGGACAGCGTGATTTCGACGCCGAATTCGTCCATGACGCGCTTCAGGTTCTTGCCGCGTTGGCCGATGAGGCGCGGGTGGAAGCGGGCATCGAGCGAGATTTCTTGAGTGACCATCGACTTGAGGGCGGCGAGCATCTCCTCGATTTCTTCGGCGCAGGCACGCGCGTTGGCTTCATATCCCTAAAAACGAAGATTAGATAGACTGCCAAAAAGAGAGAACGCCGCTCAGTCGTGTCATATCATCCGGAAATTAGAGGAAACAAGAGAATGGCTTCAAGAAAAGGGCAGGCACGCAGACTACTCAGTTCCCAAAGACAAAAACAACACCTGGATGGTGATCTTGTCCGAACGGTCCTCGCCGCGTGGCAGCGAAATCTGGACGTCGTGCTTCTGGCGGATCTGGTTGACGGTGGCTCCGCGGGGTCCGATGATCTTCTGGTGGTAGATGGCGGGAATCTAAACAGGCGTTTGACCCACGAACACAAACCAAAGCTCACCTCAAGCTCCAGCTCTCAAAATCCCGAAATTAGGTAAAAAATGGCGATTTACGGGATTTTTAGTGGTTTGGTAGTGTGTAGTCTGTAGTCTGGCTGACAGAAAGCCTGTTTCCGCGATTTTGTAGTCTGTAGTCTAAAAATTACCAAAATCCGGATTTTTTAAGTAAATCCCGAAATTAGGTAAAAAATGGCGATTTTCGGGATTTTTAGTGGTTTGGTAGTGTGTAGTCTGTAGTCTGGCTGACAGAAAGCCTGTTTCCGCGATTTTGTAGTCTGTAGTCTAAAAATTACCAAAATCCGTATTTTTTAAGAAAATCGCGAAATAGGTAAAAAAATGGAGATTGTCGGGATTTTTAGTGGTTTGGTAATGTGTAGTCTGTAGTCTGGCTGACAGGAAGCCTGTTTCCGCGATTTTGTAGTCTGTAGTCTAAAAATTACCAAAATCCGGATTTTTTAAGAAAATCGCGAAATAGGTAAAAAAAGGCGATTTTCGGCATTTTTCGGTATTTTCCGGATTACGGTAGTTTCCAAATGACGGTTTTTGCCTTAATTGGGTTACGGTGGCTTCAAAATCGTCATTTTTAGCGATTTTCCCTAAAAATCTCGAAAAACCGGAATTTCCCCAAAAATCGTCATTTTTAGCGATTTTCGCTAAAAACCTCGAAAAAACGAAAAATCGGCATTTTTCGGTATTTTCCGGGTTACGGTAGTTTCCAAATGACGGTTTTTCCCTTAATTGGGTTACGGTAGCTTCGAAATCGTCATTTTTAGCGATTTTCCCTAAAAATCTCGAAAAACCGGAATTTCCCCAAAAATCGGCATTTTTCGGAATTTTCCGGGTTACGGTAGTTTCCAAATGACGGTTTTTTGCCTTAATTGGGTTACGGTGGCTTCAAAATCGTCATTTTTAGCGATTTTCGCTAAAAATCGCCAAAAATCGAAAAATCGGCATTTTTCGGTATTTTCCGGGTTACGGTAGTTTCCAAATGACGGTTTTTGCCTTAGTTGGGTTACGGTAGCTTCGAAATCGTCATTTTTAGCGATTTTCGCTAAAAATCTCAAAAAATCGGCATTTTTCGGTATTTTCCGGGTTACGGTAGTTTCCAAATGACGGTTTTTGCCTTAATTGGGTTACGGTGGCTTCAAAACCGTCATTTTTAGCGATTTTCCCTAAAAATCTCGAAAAACCGGAATTACCCCAAAAATCGGCATTTTTCGGAATTTTCCGGGTTACGGTAGTTTCCAAATGACGGTTTTTGCCTTAATTGGGTTACGGTGGCTTCAAAATCGTCATTTTTAGCGATTTTCGCTAAAAATCGCCAAAAATCGAAAAATCGGCATTTTTCGGTATTTTCCGGATTACGGTAGTTTCCAAATGACGGTTTTTGCCTTAATTGGGTTACGGTGGCTTCAAAATCGTCATTTTTAGCGATCTTCGCTAAAAATCTCGAAAAATCGAAAAATCGGCATTTTTCGGTATTTTCCGGGTTGCGGTAGTTTCCAAATGACGGTTTTTGCCTTAATTGGGTTACGGTGGCTTCAAAATCGTCATTTTTAGCGATTTTCCCTAAAAATCTCGAAAAACCGGAATTTCCCCAAAAATCGTCATTTTTAGCGATTTTCGCTAAAAACCTCGAAAAAACGAAAAATCGGCATTTTTCGGTATTTTCCGGGTTACGGTAGTTTCCAAATGACGGTTTTTCCCTTAATTGGGTTACGGTAGCTTCGAAATCGTCATTTTTAGCGATTTTCCCTAAAAATCTCGAAAAACCGGAATTTCCCCAAAAATCGGCATTTTTCGGAATTTTCCGGGTTACGGTAGTTTCCAAATGACGGTTTTGCCTTAATTGGGTTACGGTGGCTTCAAAATCGTCATTTTTAGCGATTTTCGCTAAAAATCGCCAAAAATCGAAAAATCGGCATTTTTCGGTATTTTCCGGGTTACGGTAGTTTCCAAATGACGGTTTTTGCCTTAGTTGGGTTACGGTAGCTTCGAAATCGTCATTTTTAGCGATTTTCGCTAAAAATCTCAAAAATCGGCATTTTTCGGTATTTTCCGGGTTACGGTAGTTTCCAAATGACGGTTTTTGCCTTAATTGGGTTACGGTGGCTTCAAAACCGTCATTTTTAGCGATTTTCCCTAAAAATCTCGAAAAACCGGAATTACCCCAAAAATCGGCATTTTTCGGAATTTTCCGGGTTACGGTAGTTTCCAAATGACGGTTTTTGCCTTAATTGGGTTACGGTGGCTTCAAAATCGTCATTTTTAGCGATTTTCGCTAAAAATCGCCAAAAATCGAAAAATCGGCATTTTTCGGTATTTTCCGGGTTACGGTAGTTTCCAAATGACGGTTTTTCCCTTAATTGGGTTACGGTGGCTTCAAAATAGCGTTTTTAGCGATCTTCGCTAAAAATCTCGAAAAATCGAAAAATCGGCATTTTTCGGTATTTTCCGGGTTGCGGTAGTTTCCAAATGACGGTTTTTGCCTTAATTGGGTTACGGTGGCTTCAAAATCGTCATTTTTAGCGATTTTCCTAAAAATCTCGAAAAACCGGAATTTCCCCAAAATCGTCATTTTTAGCGATTTTCGCTAAAAACCTCGAAAAAACGAAAAATCGGCATTTTTCGGTATTTTCCGGGTTACGGTAGTTTCCAAATGACGGTTTTTCCCTTAATTGGGTTACGGTAGCTTCGAAATCGTCATTTTTAGCGATTTTCCCTAAAAATCTCGAAAAACCGGAATTTCCCCAAAAATCGGCATTTTTCGGAATTTTCCGGGTTACGGTAGTTTCCAAATGACGGTTTTGCCTTAATTGGGTTACGGTGGCTTCAAAATCGTCATTTTTAGCGATTTTCGCTAAAAATCGCCAAAAATCGAAAAATCGGCATTTTTCGGTATTTTCCGGGTTACGGTAGTTTCCAAATGACGGTTTTTGCCTTAGTTGGGTTACGGTAGCTTCGAAATCGTCATTTTTAGCGATTTTCGCTAAAAATCTCAAAAAATCGGCGTTTTTCGGTATTTTCCGGGTTACGGTAGTTTCCAAATGACGGTTTTGCCTTAATTGGGTTACGGTGGCTTCAAACCGTCATTTTAGCGATTTTCCCTTAAAATCTCGAAAACCGGAATTACCCCAAAATCGGCATTTTTCGGAATTTTCCGGGTTACGGTAGTTTCCAAATGACGGTTTTTGCCTTAATTGGGTTACGGTGGCTTCAAAATCGTCATTTTTAGCGATTTTCGCTAAAAATCGCCAAAAATCGAAAATCGGCATTTTCGGTATTTTCCGGGTTACGGTAGTTTCCAAATGACGGTTTTTCCCTTAATTGGGTTACGGTGGCTTCAAAATCGTCATTTTTAGCGATTTTCGCTAAAATCGCCAAAAATCGAAAAATCGGCATTTTTCGGTATTTTCCGGGTTACGGTAGTTTCCAAATGACGGTTTTGCCTTAGTTGGGTTACGGTAGCTTCGAAATCGTCATTTTTAGCGATTTTCGCTAAAAATCTCAAAAAATCGGCATTTTTCGGTATTTTCCGGGTTACGGTAGTTTCCAAATGACGGTTTTGCCTTAATTGGGTTACGGTGGCTTCAAAACCGTCATTTTTAGCGATTTTCCCTAAAAATCTCGAAAAACCGGAATTACCCCAAAAATCGGCATTTTTCGGAATTTTCCGGGTTACGGTAGTTTCCAAATGACGGTTTTTGCCTTAATTGGGTTACGGTGGCTTCAAAATCGTCATTTTTAGCGATTTTCGCTAAAAATCGCCAAAAATCGAAAAATCGGCATTTTTCGGTATTTTCCGGATTACGGTAGTTTCCAAATGACGGTTTTTCCTTAATTGGGTTACGGTGGCTTCAAAATCGTCATTTTTAGCGATCTTCGCTAAAAATCTCGAAAAATCGAAAAATCGGCATTTTTCGGTATTTTCCGGGTTGCGGTAGTTTCCAAATGACGGTTTTTGCCTTAATTGGGTTACGGTGGCTTCAAAATCGTCATTTTTAGCGATTTTCCCTAAAAATCTCGAAAAACCGGAATTTCCCCAAAAATCGTCATTTTTAGCGATTTTCGCTAAAAACCTCGAAAAAACGAAAAATCGGCATTTTTCGGTATTTTCCGGGTTACGGTAGTTTCCAAATGACGGTTTTTCCCTTAATTGGGTTACGGTAGCTTCGAAATCGTCATTTTTAGCGATTTTCCCTAAAAATCTCGAAAAACCGGAATTTCCCCAAAAATCGGCATTTTTCGGAATTTTCCGGGTTACGGTAGTTTCCAAATGACGGTTTTTGCCTTAATTGGGTTACGGTGGCTTCAAAATCGTCATTTTTAGCGATTTTCGCTAAAAATCGCCAAAAATCGAAAAATCGGCATTTTTCGGTATTTTCCGGGTTACGGTAGTTTCCAAATGACGGTTTTTGCCTTAGTTGGGTTACGGTAGCTTCGAAATCGTCATTTTTAGCGATTTTCGCTAAAAATCTCAAAAAATCGGCGTTTTTCGGTATTTTCCGGGTTACGGTAGTTTCCAAATGACGGTTTTTGCCTTAATTGGGTTACGGTGGCTTCAAAACCGTCATTTTTAGCGATTTTCCCTAAAAATCTCGAAAAACCGGAATTACCCCAAAAATCGGCATTTTTCGGAATTTTCCGGGTTACGGTAGTTTCCAAATGACGGTTTTGCCTTAATTGGGTTACGGTGGCTTCAAAATCGTCATTTTTAGCGATTTTCGCTAAAAATCGCCAAAAATCGAAAAATCGGCATTTTTCGGTATTTTCCGGGTTACGGTAGTTTCCAAATGACGGTTTTTCCCTTAATTGGGTTACGGTGGCTTCAAAATCGTCATTTTTAGCGATTTTCGCTAAAAATCGCCAAAAATCGAAAAATCGGCATTTTTCGGTATTTTCCGGGTTACGGTAGTTTCCAAATGACGGTTTTTGCCTTAGTTGGGTTACGGTAGCTTCGAAATCGTCATTTTTAGCGATTTTCGCTAAAAATCTCAAAAAATCGGCATTTTTCGGTATTTTCCGGGTTACGGTAGTTTCCAAATGACGGTTTTTGCCTTAATTGGGTTACGGTGGCTTCAAAACCGTCATTTTTAGCGATTTTCCCTAAAAATCTCGAAAAACCGGAATTACCCCAAAAATCGGCATTTTTCGGAATTTTCCGGGTTACGGTAGTTTCCAAATGACGGTTTTTGCCTTAATTGGGTTACGGTGGCTTCAAAATCGTCATTTTTAGCGATTTTCGCTAAAAATCGCCAAAAATCGAAAAATCGGCATTTTTCGGTATTTTCCGGATTACGGTAGTTTCCAAATGACGGTTTTGCCTTAATTGGGTTACGGTGGCTTCAAAATCGTCATTTTTAGCGATCTTCGCTAAAAATCTCGAAAAATCGAAAAATCGGCATTTTTCGGTATTTTCCGGGTTGCGGTAGTTTCCAAATGACGGTTTTTGCCTTAATTGGGTTACGGTGGCTTCAAAATCGTCATTTTTAGCGATTTTCCCTAAAAATCTCGAAAAACCGGAATTTCCCCAAAAATCGTCATTTTTAGCGATTTTCGCTAAAAACCTCGAAAAAACGAAAAATCGGCATTTTTCGGTATTTTCCGGGTTACGGTAGTTTCCAAATGACGGTTTTTCCCTTAATTGGGTTACGGTAGCTTCGAAATCGTCATTTTTAGCGATTTTCCCTAAAAATCTCGAAAAACCGGAATTTCCCCAAAAATCGGCATTTTTCGGAATTTTCCGGGTTACGGTAGTTTCCAAATGACGGTTTTTGCCTTAATTGGGTTACGGTGGCTTCAAAATCGTCATTTTTAGCGATTTTCGCTAAAAAATCGCCAAAAATCGAAAAATCGGCATTTTTCGGTATTTTCCGGGTTACGGTAGTTTCCAAATGACGGTTTTGCCTTAGTTGGGTTACGGTAGCTTCGAAATCGTCATTTTTAGCGATTTTCGCTAAAAATCTCAAAAAATCGGCATTTTTCGGTATTTTCCGGGTTACGGTAGTTTCCAAATGACGGTTTTTGCCTTAATTGGGTTACGGTGGCTTCAAAACCGTCATTTTTAGCGATTTTCCCTAAAAATCTCGAAAAACCGGAATTACCCCAAAAATCGGCATTTTCGGAATTTTCCGGGTTACGGTAGTTTCCAAATGACGGTTTTTGCCTTAATTGGGTTACGGTGGCTTCAAAATCGTCATTTTTAGCGATTTTCGCTAAAAATCGCCAAAAATCGAAAAATCGGCATTTTTCGGTATTTTCCGGGTTACGGTAGTTTCCAAATGACGGTTTTTCCCTTAATTGGGTTACGGTGGCTTCAAAATAGCGTTTTTAGCGATCTTCGCTAAAAATCTCGAAAAATCGAAAAATCGGCATTTTTCGGTATTTTCCGGGTTGCGGTAGTTTCCAAATGACGGTTTTTGCCTTAATTGGGTTACGGTGGCTTCAAAATCGTCATTTTTAGCGATTTTCCCTAAAAATCTCGAAAAACCGGAATTTCCCCAAAAATCGTCATTTTTAGCGATTTTCGCTAAAAACCTCGAAAAAACGAAAAATCGGCATTTTTCGGTATTTTCCGGGTTACGGTAGTTTCCAAATGACGGTTTTTCCCTTAATTGGGTTACGGTAGCTTCGAAATCGTCATTTTTAGCGATTTTCCCTAAAAATCTCGAAAAACCGGAATTTCCCCAAAAATCGGCATTTTTCGGAATTTTCCGGGTTACGGTAGTTTCCAAATGACGGTTTTTGCCTTAATTGGGTTACGGTGGCTTCAAAATCGTCATTTTTAGCGATTTTCGCTAAAAATCGCCAAAAATCGAAAAATCGGCATTTTTCGGTATTTTCCGGGTTACGGTAGTTTCCAAATGACGGTTTTTGCCTTAGTTGGGTTACGGTAGCTTCGAAATCGTCATTTTTAGCGATTTTCGCTAAAAATCTCAAAAAATCGGCGTTTTTCGGTATTTTCCGGGTTACGGTAGTTTCCAAATGACGGTTTTTGCCTTAATTGGGTTACGGTGGCTTCAAAACCGTCATTTTTAGCGATTTTCCCTAAAAATCTCGAAAAACCGGAATTACCCCAAAAATCGGCATTTTTCGGAATTTTCCGGGTTACGGTAGTTTCCAAATGACGGTTTTTGCCTTAATTGGGTTACGGTGGCTTCAAAATCGTCATTTTTAGCGATTTTCGCTAAAAATCGCCAAAAATCGAAAAATCGGCATTTTTCGGTATTTTCCGGGTTACGGTAGTTTCCAAATGACGGTTTTTCCCTTAATTGGGTTACGGTGGCTTCAAAATCGTCATTTTTAGCGATTTTCGCTAAAAATGCCGAAAAATCGGTATTTTCGGCATTTTTCGGTATTTTCCGGGTTACGGTAGTTTCCAAATGACGGTTTTTGGATTACGGGGGCTGCTGGTACCCGTTTTTCCTTGAAATCCTGAAAAATCGAGATTTTTCGCAAAAATGACATTTTTTGCAATTTTCGGAAAATGGCCCTATTTCTCGCTATACACCATTTGGAGCCATTTTTCAAAAATTCCGCAAAATTCCAAATTACGCTGGAATTGTACCAGAATACGTAATTCCGCACCGGCAATACCATACAACGACTCAAAATCCCAAAAACCACGTCTACACGCATGAAAAACCACTTTTCCATAAACCCCTAATTTCGACATAAATATCGAAAAATCGACAAAATGACGCATTTTCATCCAATTCTGACCACACCATCGGATTCCCCGCCCAAAATTACATATAAATACTTCTTACGAGCCCCCAATTCCACAGGTTACAAAACACCCAAAATCGCCACTTTTACAATATTCTAAAAGTAGACCACTTTTAAACATCAAAATCGACATTTTAAACAAATTCCCAAAACGTGCAGCTCTTCCTCGCACCAGATACTATCGGGTAGCGTTTTTAGTTTATTCAAATACCTCTTTATCCGCCAGAGAAACCCTCCTCAAAACAGTCTACGCAACCTCCCGATTCGTCAATTATCCCAACTTTAACCCACGATTTAACCCCCAAAATCTCATTCCCCAACAACTTCAACAAGTACACCTGTTCAGCACCATCCCCTCTACCCCTCCACGTTTTTACTTTTTTCCAATTCCCCTCACAAAATTAAATAAATCAACGTAAACACGTCCATAATCGCCTTCCAGCGTCTGTAGTTTGTAGCCTGGTTTTTTGCCTATCTCCGAGTTGACAAGCTTTGAGAATGCAATACATACGGTAGTTTTGCTTAAAACTCACTGTTACGCTTCTTACCAACACTTTTCTAGACCAGTTTTCGACGCTGATTCCGAATCTGTTGTCCGTTTCGCTCCAACTGCCCGATCCGGCGAGTTACAGCGCTTTTTAGCAAAACCGCCCCCAATTTTAGGCCAAAAAATCGTATCTTCGCGGAAATACACTCTAAAAATACGCTCTCAACGGTTCCCATCTAGCTGACTGCCAGTGAATACGGCCCAACCCTCTGTTTCACACTCCGGCTCCCCATTGCCCCAGTTCGACCTCCATTCGCGGCAATTCTTCCCCGTTGGCCCCCTCCATCCAAAATCCATCAAAACCCCTTGTTTTCTTCCCCAAATCCCCAACTGCCACCCACCACACCCATTCCACTCGAAAAACCCCCAAAAACTTGCAATTTTTCCGCTCAAAAACTCGGTACTCCCGGGTTACGATAGCCCCACATTCGCAGCCAATTTCCTCCATTCCCAGTAACGAGAAAATTACGCACTAGCTTTCCCCTAGATCACTTTTTCACGCTGAATCCGAATATCGACTCCGTTTCCCTCCAACTACGCTACGCACCGAGATACGCACGTACCCCTCGCCGACGCCGCCATTCCGCCGCCTCTAGCGCCCTCCACTTCGACGCCACCTATGCCGATGTCGGTACAGAAATGCTCGCCACAACCACCGCTACCATTTCGTGTTGTCGAAAATCCGAAACAAGCGATTTTGTACTTTTCGAAACTACCGTATCCCCGATTTCTCGAAAATTACGATATTTACAAAAAAACTCTTTTCGTCATCGGATTCGCCGCAAAAAGACGCACAAAGTTATAATTCTCGATTCCCGCAACTCGCGAATTTTTATAAAAGATCGAACCGAAAACCCCGAAAAGATGTGAATTCATGATTCCTGGACGGCGCCCAGACCGCGAAGCGGACTTTTGCCACTGTTCCTAGAGAAATATAGAAAGTAATTGTATGACTTTATTAAATGACCCTTACACAGAATACACAAGTGGGGCTACTCAACCAAAAAACAACACAGACACAATAGCACAGGAATAGTTCTTTGGGGGACTCTTGCAAGAAAAACAGGGGTGAAGGCACTAAAAATGGGTACCCATGCATCTTGCGGGCGAGTGTTGGGTGCGACACCCGCCCGGATCACAAGGCTTTAACAATGAACGAATTTTTTTCGGGGGCAAAACAACAAACAATCGTGGGGGAATAAATAGAATCTTATTCGGTTCAATTAAAAGCGACGACCGGATCCCCAGACGCCGGTCGTGCCGGACATGGCGGGGGCGCCGCCCATCTCCGGGAAGTCGCCGTCCGACAGCTGCCATGGGGCGTTCTTGACTTGGACGGATTGCTGCTTGGGTTTCTGCTCGGCCACCGGGGCACGCTGCGACATGTACTGGCTCTGAAAAAGATTTTATATATGCAACGACACATTCTGAATCAAAACAAATGTTGCAAAAAAACTCACGCGGTCCTGGTGCTCGGCGAGATAGTCTTCCTCCTCTTGGCGCAGGTAGTCGATGCAGTCCCAGACGGAGTCCTCGTTCTTTCCGGCCACCACGACCTTGTTCGGGTCGGCGTCATCGCGGGACAGCGTGATTTCGACGCCGAATTCGTCCATGACGCGCTTCAGGTTCTTGCCGCGTTGGCCGATGAGACGCGGGTGGAAGCGGGCATCGAGCGAGATTTCTTGAGTGACCATCGACTTGAGGGCGGCGAGCATCTCCTCGATTTCTTCGGCGCAGGCACGCGCGTTGGCTTCATATCCCTAAAAACGAAGATTAGATAGACTGCTAAAAAGAGAGAAAGCCGCTCAGTCGTGTCATATCATCCGGAAATTAGAGGAAACAAGAGAATGGCTTCAAGAAAAGGGCAGGCACGCAGACTACTCAGTTCCCAAAGACAAAAACAACACCTGGATGGTGATCTTGTCCGAACGGTCCTCGCCGCGTGGCAGCGAAATCTGGACGTCGTGCTTCTGGCGGATCTGGTTGACGGTGGCTCCGCGGGGTCCGATGATCTTCTGGTGGTAGATGGCGGGAATCTAAACGGGCGTTTGATCCACGAACACAAACCAAAGCTCACCTCAAGCTCCAGCTCTCAAAATCCCGAAATTAGGTAAAAAATGGCGATTTTCGGGATTTTTAGTGGTTTGGTAGTGTGTAGTCTGTAGTCTGGCTGACAGAAAGCCTGTTTCCGCGATTTTGTGGTTTGTAGTCTAAAAATTACCAAAATCCGGATTTTTTAAGTAAATCCCGAAATTAGGTAAAAAAATGGAGATTGTCGGGATTTTCGGGATTCTGTAGTGTGTAGTCTGTAGTCTGGCTGACAGAAAGCCTGTTTCCGCGATTTTGTAGTTTGTAGTCTAAAAATTACCAAAATCTGGATTTTTTAAGAAAATCGCGAAATAGGTAAAAAAAGGCGATTTTCGGCATTTTTCGGTATTTTCCGGGTTACGGTAGTTTCCAAATGACGGTTTTTGCCTTAATTGGGTTACGGTGGCTTCAAAATCGTCATTTTTAGCGATTTTCGCTAAAAATCGCGAAAAATCGAAAAATCGGCATTTTTCGGTATTTTCCGGGTTACGGTAGTTTCCAAATGACGGTTTTTGCCTTAATTGGGTTACGGTGGCTTCAAAATCGTCATTTTTAGCGATTTTCGCTAAAAATCTCGAAAAATCGAAAAATCGGCATTTTTCGGTATTTTCCGGGTTACGGTAGTTGCCAAATGACGGTTTTTGCCTTAGTTGGGTTACGGTAGCTTCGAAATCGTCATTTTTAGCGATTTTCGCTAAAAATCTCGAAAAATCGAAAAATCGGCATTTTTCGGTATTTTCCGGGTTACGGTAGCTTCCAAATGACGGTTTTTGCCTTAATTGGGTTACGGTGGCTTCAAAATCGTCATTTTTAGCGATTTTCGCTAAAAATCGCGAAAAATCGAAAAATCGGCATTTTTCGGTATTTTCCGGGTTACGGTAGTTTCCAAATGACGGTTTTTGCCTTAATTGGGTTACGGTGGCTTCAAAATCGTCATTTTTAGCGATTTTCCCTAAAAATCTCGAAAAATCGGCATTTTTCGGTATTTTCCGGGTTACGGTAGTTGCCAAATGACGGTTTTTGCCTTAGTTGGGTTACGGTGGCTTCAAAATCGCGTTTTTAGCGATTTTCGCTAAAAATCTCGAAAAATCGAAAAATCGGCATTTTTCGGTATTTTCCGGGTTACGGTAGTTTCCAAATGACGGTTTTTGCCTTAATTGGGTTACGGTGGCTTCAAAATCGTCATTTTTAGCGATTTTCCCTAAAAATCTCGAAAAACCGGAATTTTCCCAAAAATCGTCATTTTTAGCGATTTTCGCTAAAAACCTCGAAAAAACGAAAAATCGGCATTTTTCGGTATTTTCCGGGTTACGGTAGTTTCCAAATGACGGTTTTTCCCTTAATTGGGTTACGGTAGCTTCGAAATCGTCATTTTTAGCGATTTTCCCTAAAAATCTCGAAAAACCGGAATTTCCCCAAAAATCGTCATTTTTAGCGATTTTCGCTAAAAACCTCGAAAAAACGAAAAATCGGCATTTTTCGGTATTTTCCGGGTTACGGTAGTTTCCAAATGACGGTTTTTCCCTTAATTGGGTTACGGTAGCTTCGAAATCGTCATTTTTAGCGATTTTCCCTAAAAATCTCGAAAAACCGGAATTTCCCCAAAAATCGGCATTTTTCGGTATTTTCCGGGTTACGGTAGTTGCCAAATGACGGTTTTTGCCTTAATTGGGTTACGGTAGCTTCAAAATCGTCTTTTTTAGCGATTTTCGCTAAAAACCTCGAAAAAACGAAAAATCGGCATTTTTCGGTATTTTCCGGGTTACGGTAGTTTCCAAATGACGGTTTTTCCCTTAATTGGGTTACGGTAGCTTCGAAAACGTCATTTTTAGCGATTTTCCCTAAAAATCTCGAAAAACCGGAATTTCCCCAAAAATCGGCATTTTTCGGAATTTTCCGGGTTACGGTAGTTTCCAAATGACGGTTTTTGGATTACGGTGGCTGCTGGTACCCGTTTTTCCTTGAAATCCCGAAAAATCGGGATTTTTCGCAAAAATGACATTTTTGGCAATTTTCGGAAAATGGCCCTATTTCTCGCTATACACCCTTTGGAGCCATTTTTCAAAAATTCCCTAAAATTCCAAATTACGCTCGTTTTATCTGGAATTGTGCCAGAATACGTAATTCCGCACGGGCAATACGATACGACGACTCAAAATTCCGAAAACCACGTCTCCGCGCTTTACCAGCCACTTTTCCATAAACCCCTAATTTCGACATAAATATCGAAAAATCGACAAAATGACGCATTTTCATCCAATTCTGACCACACCATCGGATTCCCCACCCAAAATTACATATAAATACTTCTTACGAGCCCCCAATTCCGCATTTTACAAAACACCCAAAATCGCCACTTTTACAATATTCTAAAAGTAGACCACTTTTAAACATCAAAATCGACATTTTAAACAAATTCCCGAAACGTGCAGCTCTTCCTCGCACCAGATACTATCGGGTAGCGTTTTTAGTTTATTCAAATACCTCTTTATCCGCCAGAGAAACCTTCCTCAAAACAGTCTACGAATGCTCTCGATTCGTCAATTATCCCGACTTTACCCCACGATTTAACCCCCAAAACCTCATTCCCCAACAACTTCAACAAGTACACCTGTTCAGCACTATCCCTTCTACCTCTCCACGTTTTCACTTTTTTTCCATTCATCGGTTTAATTTAAATAAACGGCCCCGAACACGCCAATAATCGCCTTCCAGCAGTTGTAGTTTGTAGCCTATAAATATGCCTATCTCCGAGTTGACAAGGTTTGAGAATGCAATACATACGGTAGTTTTCCTTAAAACTCACTGTTACGCTTCGCACCAACACTTTTCTAGACCAGTTTTTGACGCTGATTCCGAATATCTACTCGGTTTCCCTCCAACTACCGTATCCTTCGAGATACAGCGATTTTTCCAAAAAACCACCTCAATTTTAGGCCAAAAAATCGTATCTTCGCGGTTTTACACGCTAAAAATACGCTCTCAACGGTTCCCATCGAGCTGGCTGCCAGTGAACACGGCCCGACCCTCCATTTCACACTCCTGCTCCCCATTGCCCGAGTTCCACCTCCATCCACGGCAATTCCTTCCTTTTGCCCCCCTACATCCAAAATCCATCAAAACCCCTTGTTTTCTTCTTCAAATCCCCAACTGCCACCCACCGCACCCATTCCACTCGAAAAAACCCCAAAAACTTGCAATTTTTCCGCTCAAAAACTCGGTACTCCAGGGTTACGGTAGCCCCACATTCTCAGCCAATTTGCTCCTTTCCCAGTAACCCCAAAAATACGCACTAGCTTTCCCCTAGATCACTTTTTCACGCTGAATCCGAATATCGACTCCGTTTCCCTCCAACTACGCTACGCACCGAGATACGCACGTACCCCTTGGCGACGCCGCCACTCCCACGCCTCTACCGCCCCCCACTTCCACGCCACCTATCCCGATATCGGTACAGAAATGCTCGCCACAACCACGGCTACCATTTCGTGTTGTCGAAAATCCGAAACAAGCGATTTTGTACTTTTCGAAACTACCGTATCCCCGATTTCTCGAAAATTACGATATTGACAAAAAAACTCTTTTCGTCATCGGATTCGCCGCAAAAAGACGCACAAAGTTATAATTCTCGATTCCCGCAACTCGCGAATTTTTATAAAAGATCGAACCGAAAACCCCGAAAAGATGTGAATTCATGATTCCTGGACGGCGCCCAGACCGCGAAGCGGACTTTTGCCACTGTTCCTAGAGAAATATAGAAAGTAATTGTATGACTTTATTAAATGACCCTTACACAGAATACACAAGTAGGGCTACTCAACCAAAAAACAACACAGACACAATAGCACAGGAATAGTTCTTTGGGGGACTCTTGCAAGAAAAACAGGGGTGAAGGCACTAAAAATGGGTACCCATGCATCTGGCGGGCGCGTGTTGGGTGTGACACTCGCCCGGATCACAAGGCTTTAACAATGAACGAATTTTTTCGGGGCAAAACAACAAACAATCGTGGGGGGAATAAATAGAATCTTATTCGGTTCAATTAAAAGCGACGACCGGATCCCCAGACGCCGGTCGTGCCGGACATGGCGGGGGCGCCGCCCATCTCCGGGAAGTCGCCGTCCGACAGCTGCCATGGGGCGTTCTTGACTTGGACGGATTGCTGCTTGGGCTTCTGCTCGGCCACCGGGGCACGCTGCGACATGTACTGGCTCTGAAAAAAGATTTTATATATGCAACGACACCTTCTGAATCAAAACAAATTTTGCAAAAACACTCACGCGGTCCTGATGCTCGGCAAGATAGTCTTCTTCCTCTTGGCGCAGGTAGTCGATGCAGTCCCAGACGGAGTCCTCGTTTTTGCCGGCGACTACGACCTTGTTGGGGTCGGCGTCGTCGCGGGACAGCGTGATCTCGACGCCGAACTCGTCCATGACGCGCTTCAGGTTCTTGCCGCGTTGGCCGATGAGGCGCGGGTGGAAGCGGGCATCGAGCGAGATTTCTTGAGTGACCATCGACTTGAGGGCGGCGAGCATCTCCTCGATTTCTTCGGCGCAGGCACGCGCGTTGGCTTCATATCCCTAAAAACGAAGATTAGATAGACTGCTAAAAGAAGGAAAGCCGCTCAGTCGTTTCATAGCACCCGGAAATTAGAGGAAACAAGAGAATGGCTTCAAGAAAAGGGCAGACACGCAGACTACTCATGGTTCCTAAAGACAAAAACCATACCTGGATGGTGATCTTGTCCGAACGGTCCTCGCCGCGTGGCAGCGAAATCTGGACGTCGTGCTTCTGGCGGATCTGGTTGACGGTGGCTCCGCGGGGTCCGATGATCTTCTGGTGGTAGATGGCGGGAATCTAAACAGGCGTTTGATCCACGAACGCAAGCCAAAGTTCACCTCAAGCTCCAGCTCCCAGCTCTTCAGGCGGCGGTCCTCGGCCTGGGCATCGAACTCGACGCGCTTTTCATCGATGGCCTGGATGGCCAACTCGACGGCTTCGTGGGCTCCGGTGATGGTGATCTCCTCCGTCTGTTGCTCCTCCTTCGGGATGGCGATGTTGACGTCGCAGTCTTGCATGATCTTGCGCACAGTCTCGCCACCACGGCCAATCAAGAAGCGATGCATCTCGAAGGGAACGGTGACCTAAAAAATGAATTAAGTAAGCGCACAATAGAGTCGAAAAGTGATAATTCACATTTCCTACGCAAACCGTTTATTTTCGACCGGAACGTCAACTGAGGGGCAAAAAATACAGGATAAAAATTGAAAAATGGAAGAGGTAAGGAGAACAATGGAATACAAAATTTTAAGAGGGGAGAGGGGCCAAAGCGTGATTCCTAACCTGCTTGCTAATCGGAACCAGAGCGAGCAGGGCCTCACGAGCTGCCTCACACTTGGTGTCGCGTCCGCTGATCGTGACAATGTTGGCATCAGGGCCGTTTTCAGCGTCTAAAAACAAGAATAAGATAAGAAATCAAATTCCTACTCTCTTGACGACGGTCCGGGAAGCGGATGTGAACACCGTGCTGGGTCTGCAGATCGTGAACCTTCTGGCCGCGGCCGGCCAAGATGGAGCGGTGGTACTGGGCAGGGATCTCGACCTAAAAATTGAAATACGACAATGGAAAAACAAAAACAAACCTGAATGGAGGCGTGGTGCTCGAAATCTTCGACGACATCCTCGATACGCTGCTTGGCAGACTCGGCGCATTGCTTCGAGCCCTTGATCGTCACAGTCGACCCGCCATCAGCCTGTTTCGGGAACGAGATCTGCACACCACCATTCGAGTCCTAAAATAAAATTGTTTTTCAGAAACAAAAAAAAGGGGTAATACCTGAATCTCCTTGACTAGATGCGCACCGCGGAGCAGGAAGTTCTTGTGGTACTTGGCCGGGACCTCGACCGTCAGTTCAACGGTCTCATTGAGCTGCTTGATCAGGGCCTCCAGCTCCTTCTTGGTCGACTCAACGTCTTCCTTCTTGCCCAGGAGGTGGATGGTCTCCTTGTCCTGGTCGTCCTCGCGCGGGAACATCACGCGCACATCGTACTGCTCGCGCAGTTTGTTGATGCGGGATCCTCCCTTGCCGATGAGGAAGCGGTGGAACTCGGGCTTGGCCTTAAGCGTGTCCTCGTGGGTGTCAAGCTTATCCTTGGCCATCTTCTCGAGGAGTGCCACGGCCTTCTCGGCATCAGCTTGGGGCCCCTGGACGGTCACCTTTTCGGACTCGCTCTTCTCCGAGGGGAACTTGATGTGCACGCCACCGCATTCCTCTTGGATGTCGAGAATGAGACGGCGCCCACCGCCGAGCAGACGAGACTGCACCTTGACCGGGATGATAACTTCGAGGTTGACGATGGATGCGAGTTCGCTTTGGATCTTCTCGATCTGAGCAACCGCTTTCTCGACGTTCTCCTTCTTGCCGGTGACGTAGATCTTGTCGTCGGTGCTGCCTCCCTCTGGCATATCGATGCGGGTGTTGGTTTCGTCGCGAATTTTGCGAATGTTGACGCCACCCTTGCCGACGATGTGCTTGATGAACTCCTTGAAGACAGGAACGGATTCCTGGTAGTTGCTCTCGAGCAAGTCCTTGGCAATCTTTTGCAGCTGCTTGTAGGCATTGTCGACCTCGTTCTTATCACCGCGAAGGTTGATCACGTCGCTCTTTTTGTTAGCCTCGGGCAGGGAGAAGACGACCGAGGGGTAGGTGTTGCGGAGCTTTTGGATCTCGCCTCCCTTCTGGCCGATGATCAACTTGTGGAAACGCTGCTCGATGATGATGTCGCGGGACTTCTCGTTCTCGATCTTGGAGACGATCTGGCGGATTTCGGACACGGCCTTTTGCACGCCGGCCTTCTTGCCCTCAACGATGATCTCATCGCTGTTCGTCTTCTCGTTGGGTACCGTGATCTGCACGCCAGTCTCGTCCTTGATCTTGCCGATGAGAGCGCCACCACTAAAACAGAAAGTAAAGATCACATATACAATCGTTACCGTCCAATGACGTGACGGTGGAGGGTAGGGTGGACCTTGATCTTCTCGATGGCCATGTCCTTGGTGAGACGGGCCACCTCGCCGGCGAGCGTTTCCTGGACGGCCTTGACCTCGCCCGGTGGGCCCTCGAGGAAGATTGCGCCCGAATCGTCGAAGTCAACGTGCACCTTGTCGCGGTTGGGGAGGAGGGCAGCCAAAGTCGTGCCTTTCGGGCCAATCAGGTGCTTGTGTAGCCATGTGGGGGCAGCAACCTAAAAAAAAACGTCAATATAAATATAAGACAATGCGGTTTTCTTGCAAAACCAAAAATTTACCTGTGCGGTGATGACGGAAGAGGCGCGCGAGATGACGCGAGCAAGCGCATCTCCGAGCTTTGCGGGATCTCCGCGAAGGGTGATAGTGTCGCTGTTTTGATCCTCGTTCGGCACCTCGACGCTGACACCGGTTTCACGCAGAATCTCGTGGAGACCGCTGCGCTGCTGGCCGATGACGTAACGATGTTGAGCTCGGGCGACCTAAATCAAACTTTTTTCAAACCACTTAAAAATGTTACCTCGCAAGTAACACTCTTGACGACGCGCTCCTTCTCCGAAATGATCTGCTTGAGCGTGGCGGCGACCTTGGCGACACCCTCCCGTTCTCCAGTGATGACGATCGTCTCATCGGTGGCAGCCGGGGGCGGGATGTTGATCTTGACACTGTGCGCGGCGACGAGTTGATCATGCAGCTCATTGTTGGGCCCGCGGACCCAAGGGATCAGCACCTTCGGGCAACGGATCTTCTCGACGGCGAGCTTGGCTTGTTGATCGGAGACGCGCTTGATGTGGGCGAGCGCCTTCTCGATTCCGTCGCGGGGCCCCGTAATCTTGATCGCCTTGTGGGCGTCATCACGACCCGGGATCTAAATAAATGTTATAAACCGCGATATAAAAACACAAAGCAAAATGTACCCAGGACAAAACGTACATGGATACGGCAGTTTGTCTCGGCCTCCAGCTGTCGCAGAGTTTCGCCTGCTTTGCCGATCAGAATGCGGTGGTGCTCCTTGGGGATCTCGATCTCCTTGGAAAGTTGGGTCTGAAGTTCGCGAACGATCTTGGCGTGCGCCTCCTCCACGTGCGGCCGGGTGCCCTTGATCATGACGGTGAGGGACCCATCCTTGGACTCGCTGAGCTCGATTCGGGTCTGAGTGGCCTGGGCGATCTGCTGGCAGCGCTTCTGTTCCTCATTTCCGAATTGCTTCATCGACTTGGAGGCACGCTGGTCCGGGGTGAGGGTGTAGACCTGAAACATACAAAATGAAATTTTCTCAGCATTGCGACCACCTCATATTAAGCAAAATATTACCTGAGATACGGTAGTAGAACGAACAGCGGCACGAGGCTGACCCCAGGCGCCAGCTGCTGGCTTGCCCTGCGTAGCGGCGGGTAGTCCGGGGAATTCGGTGGTGTAGTCCATCTGGAGCACATTCTCGTCGTTGCCGTTCACCTCGCCGTGCTTTCCATTTTGGTGAATTCCGGGTCCGTGGTCCATTCTCGTAGCAATCGATGGGCTATTCCTAGAAAATCGAAGTTAGAATTCCCAACATAAAACATACCGTTCCGTGGGCTGGGTCGGCGATCCGGGAAGGAGAGGGCTCCAAGTGGGATGGACTCCACACTAACAGTCCTGCAATGGCGCTGATAAGGAAGAGAGGCAAAGCATTTGGAAAATTGATAAATTGGAATTGACATGTGTCAAACGGAGCGAGCGAGCAAAAAGGATAATAGAATCAGGAGATGTCGGGTGTGGAGGAATTAGAAGGGCACTCCCCGCGGCGAACTGCAATGAGTACTAGCCTCCGGTAGCTGGGAACAGATGACCCGCAGATAAATCGATCAGTTTTGAAGGTCAAGAACCCGTTATTAATGCCTTTTCAACAATTAAACACACTCTCCTTACCCCAGTTAGTTTCAAAAAAATAAAATGCAAAATAGCGCCAGCAATCCATTTTTCAAACTAAAAGAAGGCGATCGGACTAAACGCCGGAGGTCAATCTACGACTTCGCTAACGATTGATGGGAAGGCCACAGGTCCTGCGCGGGTCGAGGTCACGGTTAGCCCGTCGAGAGCAAACGAGAGAACCCCGGCGCAAATAGGGGCTCGCCCCGGGGCGGCGACGTGAAACTAGGTCCCCAAACAACCCAGTTCTCCTTCCCGCTTCACCACCCCCAAAGCTTTGGATAAGTAAGCGAAAATAAGGGGCTAGTAGGGGGGCAGCCTCCGATACGGCTCGGCTATAAAAACAAAAGGGTTCAACAAGCATCTTGTTGACCCATTTTTTAGTGTAAAAGGCTGGGAAACATTCCAAAAAGCATGGAGATGGGATGTGGGTGCTAGGAGACGAGAGGGGAAATGGAGCATTTATTCGCCTATTGCCCGCCGACAACTATTTTTGGGCACCAGGTGTTGGGTGAGCGGGGGTCCGTTTTGGGTGTTGGGTCGGGCGAAGGGCTAATCCCTATTTTGCCAGCCACTCTGGCATTACCCAGTGACGGACAGGACAAAGCGAGTAACAGCAAACTGTAATGATACCGTAAAGCCACCGATACCAATACCCTTTTGCAGCAGATACGTCAAAGATTTTGAAGAGATGCGAGATTGGGAAGCTAGAAACAACGCGCATTTACTCAAGAAACTGCCAGAGGTCTCCGAAACACCCAAAAAGGTTCACAGAGTTATAAAACGGAATCCTAAATTTTGAAAATTCCGGGCTTCTGCCCAATCCCGTTGATTGCGGGCAGAGAAAGGGGCCGATAAAGGGGTAGGGGAATCGGGGCGCCCGGCCGCCGGCCACGAAAATGCCCTTGGTTCGATTGGACTGCGGGTGGACAGGCCGCGGGGAACGCGTGGCAAGTCAAGATCTCTACAATACCTTCACTGGGGAGACGCAGACTGCCCCACGGGGAACGCACAAGGGGCGGGTGTAGGGAGGACGCGACCGGGATTCAGGTCAACAGGCCGGGCGGTGTTCGAACCGGCTCAACGAGAGGCTGCTCGACGTCCAAAAAAAAAGAGCCACGAAAGATGTTATCAGGGCAATGGATATTCTCCGCATACGCACTAGAAATACCCATTCCAAATTGGGCCAATCGCAGTCAAAAGGTTTTGAAGGCAGCGAGCCAAATCGGGAAAGGAGAAGCCAGTTGCGCTTATTTATAAAGTATAACTATAATCAATAAATATATAATTATGGAAAAGAAAAACGATAAATTGCTGAAGCAAATTCAAGATTTTGCGCGAAATTCGAAAACTACAAAAAAATTTCGGAATTCGGCGGCCCCGAAATGCAACAAACCGTAAGGTGGAATGGTGCGGAATGGCATTCGAGTATACTGTAGATTTTGTACAAAGTACAAATTTGTACAAATTTGTGCATTTAATATTATCAATCGATACTTTACTTTTTTGCTTTCCCCAAAACTGACTTTTGCGTTTTAAATTTTTTATGCTTATTTTTTCAGGTATGGCCGTGAAGCGGAACCCAGATTTTGGTCTCGACGATCTCTCGTCAGATTTTGACCCGACTGAAAGCGCTGAAAGATCTGGTAAGCTTTTTAAAGGTTTCCAACCTAGTTTTTTTCGGTAAGAAACGAAGAGGCGATTTTTTCGAAAAGGAGCGCCCCTACGAGGAGCCGAAGCCGCTACCGAAGGAGGGGAAGAGATGGTTTCAGGATGAACACGGCCGGCAATTTCGGTACTTTTGCCTATTTTGCAAATCGGATTTTTGTTTAGTCAACTCTCCCGCCTGGCGATGCTCGACGCGTACCAGCGGCACAAGGAAATCATCAATTTGTACTACCTCTATCACCCTGGCGCAAATCGGCACCTCTTTGAACGAGATACGACAAGAGATCGGACGGATTATGATGTTTTAAAGGTATTTTACTTGCAATTACGCCCATCTTGCTTCTAGGACAATCACAAATTTCTTTGGAATGCCGAAGACGAAGCACAGACGTCAAAGGACTGGGAAAAGCGGCTGGCGAAGAGGTATTATGACAAGCTCTTCAAAGGTATGCCTTCACGCATTCCATAGATGTTTCTTTTTTTTCTAGAATACTGCATTGTGGATCTCTCCCAGTATAAGCACGGCAAGATTGGGATGCGATGGCGAACGGAGCCCGAGGTTTTTAGTTTTCTTTTTTCGAATCTATCTTTCTGTTTTAGGTGAAAGAGGGCAAAGGGCAATTCAAATGCGGCTCGCGGAAATGTGAACATTTTGATTCGTTGACGAGCTGGGAGGTTGCAGATTTTTAAAGCAATTTCATTTCCTTTTAGGTAAATTTCAAATACGTGGAGGATGGGCAACGGAAAGATGCGCTGGTGAAAGTGCGGTTGTGCCCCGAGTGCTCGGACAAGCTGAATTATGTGAGCAAAAAGAAAAAGGTGGTGATTTTTCGAAAAGGATTTGTAATACCTAATTTAGGTGGAGAAAACGAATCGATTGGATCGATGGCGAGCCGGCAGCAAGTCGAAAAAATCCGATCCAAGCCCGAAACGAGAGCCCACTGAAGGAGAAGAAGCGTCAAGCGAATCGGCCGGCAGCTCATCTGCGCAAGCGAAGACAGCCGGCGAAATCTGGTCAGCGCCTCAGCAAGCCGAAACAGAAAGAACCGTCGAGCACGAGATCGACGACTTTCTCAACGATATTTTTGACTAACGCATTGCGGTGTATAAACTTTTTCTTGAATAATCTTTTATTCGCAGGAAAACAACGACTAGTCGACTAGCTATTTACCCAGAAATGGATCACCGAGGTACCGGTATAGGTCGAGGATGAGATCACAACATATTGAGGCAATAAGGATGGCAGAAAACTATGAAAAAAAAACAATTATACGCTAATTCCGCAAAACGTGAGCTCGCTGCCGAGTTTGCCCTCTCTTTTGCTGAGGTAGACGCGGTAGATGAGTCTGAAATTCGTGTTATTTTCTTTTAGGCGAATTCACTTGCTTGATTTAGGTTAGTCATAGACGTTATTTTACCTGGGTATTAGAGCAGTGACGACCGTCAGCAATTCGACAATGTAGAAGCTGGCTTGCGCTAGAATAATTGTTGAGAAATTCCCCAATGATCACTGCTAGCCGTCCTTTTCGAAACTTACTCATCGAGCGGAACGAGACGAGAATCGGCGGCCCATAAAGCCCACTCCACGGGCCGCATAGCGCATGGTAGGCAAGGAAGAAGCCGAAATGGAGGACCGTGAAGAAGAGGAAAATCGACCAAATCGGCCAGGTCTAAAAAAGCGGAAGATTTTTAGCTTTTTGGTGACTTCATACCCAACATCGCACTTCTAACGCCAAGTGGAACGTGTTGCACAAAAACATGGAGGTGGCCAGGATGAAGCCGAACTCCCAGAGGCCGACGTTCGCGCCGTAGGCCCACTAGAAATGTTTTTCTTTACAACACCAGTTTGTTTAAACGATAGGCTAGTAATATGTGGTTTTAAGGACCTATAGAAACAAAAATCTTCAAGATTTCTTGCTTTTTCAGGTTTTTCGGAAGACTTACGTTATGCGCAATGTAGTAGCAAACGGCGCCCTGGTATAAAGCATCGCCAATGTTGAAGAAGAAGAGTTTCCACGAGTAGCAGCGTCCTTCCATCGTTTTTCTAAAAGTTTTATCCTTAAAAGACAAAAAAACTGAGACTTTGAAGGTTGCAGGCTTTAAGAATGAGGCGCAATGTTAAAAATTCATATAATTTGGCTTAGGAATTAATTCAGAAATGTTATATTTTATTTTATGACATGTAGGCTTCATAAATAGCGGGTAAAACGTATAAAGGCATATTTTTGAGTTGTAAAATGATTTTTAAAGTTTTTAGCCTATTTTTCTTACCTGTAGGAAGAAGGCCGCTCAATAAGAGATTTTCCCTCGTTGCACTGGTCGTAGATGCCGTAGATGATCGGTTGAACGCTGGAAAATTAAGGATGTAACCAGTTTGCAAGAATTTACTTTATTAAAAAGACATTTCTACATACCTAGTGAATATAATTGAGTACAACATTGAATATATTGGGTCCATAGGGCTCTCGCCGGAGAAAAGCGAGTAGAATTGGCAGAAGAAGATGATGAACACGAGCAGCTGCAAAGGAAGAACTTACTTTTTAAAACCCCGAAAACTTACAGCGTTTTTGTATAGAAAATAAAGGTAAGTATTCGCGATTCGGTCGTAGTTCCAGTGGCCGTGGATCAGCAGCAAGCGTTCGAGGAAGCGGAAGCGCGCGATCGCAAAGTCTGACGCCATCACCGCCTGCAAAATCGAATAATTTTGTAAACGTTATATTTACTAGGTATTTTGGTTTTAGATACCTTGTAAGGTTGTACTTATTAAAGGATTTTGGTCCTAAATACCACGGAAAGTAACTTTTCGGGTTTTACCTGCATTCCCTCGTTTCCGCTGACCCCAACGCCGACGTGGGCCGCCTGAATCATCGGGACGTCGTTGGCGCCGTCGCCTAGAGATTCAGAAATTGGAATATCTTTCGCTCTGTCGCTCGCTCGCTCTCACTCTCTCTCTCTCTCTCTCTCTCTCACCTATCGCCAGCACCCTCCCCTTGAATTTCCGCTTCACACATCCGACCACCTCGCTTTTCTCGGCCGGCGTCATTCGGTAGCAAAGCACAGAAGCACTCCTGAAAATCAAGTTCCTACAACGAGCCCCAGCTACCGTACCTCTTCACGATATCCAGCAGCTTTTCATCACCATCTTTTAGCATTTTCAGTGCTTCCGGGGCGAGCTTGATGTTGCATCTGAAAGTAAGTATGCATCCGGAATTTTTTGCTTTTTCAAAGGGCCTCTGCTAGCCTGCCCCTTCCATTCCCAAATGATCTCTGCTAGCCTGCCCCTTTCATTCCCAAATGATCTTTGCTAGTTTGCCCTCCCACTCACCTGCCCAATCCAACAATCTCGGCCAATCCCTCCTGTGTAGATACAGACACTTCCGGGTATCGTGAATCGAATAAGCCGCACGCTCGAGCTGAAAATTTTAATTTTTAGCGTTTATTCTGAACGTTTCCGTTTTACAGATTCAAGTCCTAGAAGCAAGACAAGCTAGCAGAGATTCTTGCGGGCCTACCAATGTTTTCGGCGGTCTCCAGCTTGTCTCCGGTCAGCAGCCACACCTGCAGGCCGGCCTCTCGAAGAGAGGTGATCGTGTCGGAGACTCCCTCCTGAAACAGGGTGGAGGTAGTGAGAGAGAGAGGGAGCGAGAGAGAGACAGAGAGAGAGCGTGAGAGAGCTAGAGAGACAGAGAGAGAGAGAGATAGATAGAGAGCGAGAGAGTCAGAGAGATTTACCTGTAGTTTGTCCTCCACACCGGTCACCCCCAAAAATTGTAGGTTTGACTCGAGCTCGTCGGCCTTCTCGGCCATCAACTTGTCGCGATCGTCGGCGTTCAGGGTTTCGAGCTGAAAAATATGTTTAAAGGGGCTAGTATGGCCAAAAGGTCTTGCTAGCCTGCCCGTAGCATCCTAAGGAATCTCTGCTAGACTGCCCTAGCCTACAATTCTCAAATACTCCCGTCTTTCAAAACTCACAAACTCGTACTGCTCGGCAAAGTGGTGATACTCTTCCCACGTCATCTTTTTCATCCCGTACGCCAGGGTACTGTAAACGCTGGTTTTTATGCTACGAATTTCCTACCGTAATCCCTTTCCGGCGTAGTGGCCAAGAAGGACGCCGGCTCGTTCCACCGAGATCCTGGAGGAGGCGATGGCCGAGGTGGCGATACTTTCTGAAAGGAATGATGATTAGGCTAAGGCTTGAGCTTAGTTAGGGTTAAGCTTAGACTTGGCTTTGCTTAGGCTTAGGCTTGAGCTTTGGCTTAGGCTTGGGCTCGGCTTGGGCTTGGGTTAGGCTTAGGTTTAGGCTTAGGTCGAACCTGTATCCGATTCCGCGTCCGCTTCCGGCTCCTTGGCTAGTCTACTCAGAATTGCAGTATCGGCCCCCTAAAATTGTTTTTAGCTGGATCGGCCGCTTTCGTCAAGAATCTCTGCTACCTTGCCATACCTTGGTATACAGGATCGGTCCCGCTTGGCCTTTGACGATGATTGACATGCGTTTCCGGTCGGCGTCAAAGGGAAGGATGCGGAGTACTTCAACTCTAACAAGGGAAGGGCACGCTCACAGGGTGGAGTTTCGATAAACGCTCGCGGCTACCCCAGGGTAATCGACCACGGAGAACACGATGCCGTCGTCCGATTTTGCTACGGAGGCCTGTGGACAGAGATACAGCACTTCCGGAAAATGGTGATTTGCATGCAAAAAATTAGCATTCCGGTGAAGCCTTATTAGGCTCTCCCATTTGTATGGAACTACCAGTTGAATGGCCGAGTGGTAAGCAACTAGCTTGATAGGATAGTGACCAGGGTACGGATCCGCTCACGATTTTTTGTTTTGCTTTTTGACAACTTTTTTTTGCACATGTCCAGAACCTTTTCTAAATGTTTCAAAAGTCACCCTAGATGCCGAATGATACGCTTACAATTAGCGAACAAACAAAAACTTTTTCGAAAAATTTTTATTTTTTCCGACCTGCCACCTATCCACCTTCCAACTTTCACCTCAAAAAAATTTTCGGGGACCAATTTTTGCAGAGTTAGGGTAAAATTGGTCAGACAACAATCTTGAAAAACTTTGTTAAATTTTGATCGGCTGATGGGTGGATGGGTGGCAGGTCGGAAAAATAAAATTTTTCGAAAAAGTTTTTGTTTGTTTGCTGAACGTATCATACGGCATCAAGGGTGGCTTTTCACACATTTAGACAAGGTTCTGGACTTGTGCAAAAAAAAGTTGTCAAAAAGCAAAACGAAAAAATCGCGAGAGGATCCGTACCCTGGTCACTATCCTATCAAGCTAGTTGCTTACCACTCGGCCATTCAACTGGTAGTTCCATACAAATGGGAGAGCCTAATAAGGCTTCACCGGAATGCTAATTTTTTGCATGCAAATCACCATTTTCCGGAAGTGCTGTATCTCTGTCCACAGGCCTCCGTAGCAAAATCGGACGACGGCATCGTGTCCTCCGTGGTCGATTACCCTGGGGTAGCCGCGAGCGTTTATCGAAACTCCACCCTGTGAGCGTGCCCTTCCCTTGTAAAAGGATTATGAGCGAGAGATCAAAGAGAGAGAGAGAGAGAGACAGAAAGAGAGAAACAGCGAGAGCTTTACTTACCTCTGCTTCTTCGAGTCCGGCAGCTGCAACGTCACGTGCGTTGCTCCCCGCTCCTCAAGCACAAAACCATACTGAGCGGCGCCCTATAGTGGCAGGCTAGCAGAGATCCATTAGGAAATCCTACCTCAACAAGCGCCAACTCATCTGGACTTTCCGCTTCGTAGCGGCTCTCTTTCTTCTTATTCTTGGGCTCCTTCCTTTTGTGCTTGCGCTTCCGGATTGACGAGCCCGGGGTGGAGATTCTGGGTTACGATATATTGGTCAGAAATTAGCGCTTACATGCTGCTGATGCGTGGCAAGAAGTTCTTGATGCCGGTGGAGATGCGGTGGGAGAAGGTGGAGACCCTGGAGAGACGTTGGCCCGGCTGAAAGTTCGAATGTTTTAGGTTACGAAGCCTGCACCTGAGCCTAAGCCTCAGCCTAAGTCTAAGCCTAAACTTAAGCCTAAGCCTAAGCCTATGCTTAAGCCTAAGCCTAAGTCTAAGCCCAAGTAGCCACTAAATAAATAAATACCCTAAATACCTTCTCCTCGTCAGAATCCACCTCGTCCTCCTCGTCTCCTGAGGTAATGGCATCCAGTGTGGAGTCGGAAGTCGCGGTCCTGGCCGCCGCGGCTTCGGCTTTTGCTCGTACGCTGGAAATTTAGGAATTTCTCTCACTCTCTCTCTCTCGCTCACCTCTCATCATGAAACCGGATCGCGCGCTCCTTATGAATCCTGAATTTCTCCTGCTTCTCCTGGAACTCGGCCTCGGTCACGGTATAGAATGCCGAGTTGTCGATGGTGTAGACGCCATCCTCGTATCGGCCAACCTAAACTAGAAGCTACAAATTGGTAATTTGAACGTCCAGGTTGTGACATAGACTACAAACCCCCAGAGGATAAAGCCCAGACTCGGTTTGGAAAGGGCGGACCGTTGCGCGGCTCTCGGGATTGCGCGGGCCTGAAGGCGGCTCTCGGCCAATGCGCGGCCCGCCTGCGGCTAATTGCGCGGGTCTGCCCTTTCAGCCGCGCAATCGGCCGCGGACGGAGCAAGCGCGGGCCGCGCATTTCGTCCAGAGTGCATGAAAGTACAAGAACTAAAACTTAGGCAATTCACTTCATTTTTATCTAACTTCGTATAGCGATTAGTTATAATGCTACTTGATGATTCTTCAATCTGGCATGATCAGCGTAACAACTTCTATGTGCTGCGAGGTTAGTTTCCAAATACATTAAAGGTCTACAACCTTATGGATGTTCGGATGGGGCTGAAAAGAACGATAAAAGTGAGTTTTTCTTTTTGTAAATGTGCTTTTGTTTTAGTTTTTAGAAATAGAAGCGATCACGGCTGCCGCATTTAGGATTGATGGTTCTGTTCTATTTCGCGGGGGGGAAAAACTGTGCGGGGGGGAATTTTCTTCGCGCAATTTTCCATCTTTTCGCTATTTTCTCGGGATTTTTGCAACGCCATTCGATAGAGCATCAAAAAATATACTAAGAGTTTTTGTTTTAGCTAAAAATATTGTAATATAAAAAAGTTATAGCAAAAACAAAAAAAAACTATTGAAATTGGTTCCGGAATGTTAGTTTTTGGCATTTTCGCCATTTTTTCGATCTTTTGAACCAGTCATTCGATGAAGCATCAAAAAATATACTAAGAGTTTTAATTTCATCTCAAAATATTGTTTTATAAAATAGTTATAGCAAAAACAAGGTTTATACGGTGTTTCCACATGGGATCGTGGCGTCGAAAGCTATTTTTCGACATTTTGGATATTTTTTAAAAATTCCTTTCATGCCATTCGATGGAGCGTCAAAAAATATACTAAGAGTTTTAATTACAACTCAAAATAGCAAAATATAAAAGAGTTATAACAAAACGAAGAAAATTTCCCCCCCGCACAGTTTTTTCCCCCCCGCGAAATAGAACAGAACCGGATTGATGATCCTGGGCAAGGGCGAGCTGCAAATTTCGACCGCCTGGCGCTGGCCGGTGACACAGCAAGAAAGCGCGGTAAGCTGTTTGAAATTATCGGGTTTCTTTGTGAATTCAGGAATGATCGATGCTTCTATGGCCCAGGCGTGCGACGGATCGACAGGATATTGGTTTGTTTTCCTTTTATTTGGCTTGGCGATCAAAATTGCCATAGTTGTGGGAATTTAGGGTATCAAAATGTCGCGTTTGCCTTGTTCTTCTAGCGATATTGTATTATTAAAGCTTATTTTAGATACGCCGCACGAAAACGCGCCAACGTGCCGAAAACGCCAAGTGATCTCGTCGAGTCAGAGGTATTTAGTTCTTGGAAATGACCTGTTTGTTTAGGGGAAGGCCGATTTCGAGGCAAACGCCGCATCTACTAGGGAGTCGCCGGTGAGTAATTTTTCGCAGGTCTTTTTCGTCGTTTTATGTTTTTCTATTCTTAGTTACGTAGTTATTTAGGGTTCTGCCCGCGAGGAAAGAAGCAGATTTGGAAGATTTGGCAACGCCGCGCGGAATCCGACCGACTGGCGCGAGAAACAGGTACGTGAAATATAAATTGTTGGGTGCTTTTGCATTATCAGGAGGTCGTTCGTCTGAGGGTAAGTTTTGTCAAGATCTTATTCGACGAATCATCAATAAAAAATATGCTTTTCAGGGGTTCTAGTTCAGATCCGTCACAACGAAAGTAGGTCTAAAATTTAGTCTATAAATCGACAAATATATATCCTGCCTTGGCATCTATTACTTAGCAAATTTATAATAATGTTTAATTTATAATTAAATAAAATATAATTTAAACCAGACCAAACCCAATCTAATTAGGGAAGAGGCCTGTAAGCGATTTTCAGGACATCTTCACCGGGCAACTCTACTCGCAGGATGAAATACCCATATTTTTTTTTCTATGTTCTATTGTGATTTTCCAATGCAGTGTCGTGATATAAATACAATAGACTCATCACCTTCCTTGCATCGGTCCCGAGCAATCGAACCTGCTAAAAAGCGGGTTTAATACGTAATTTAAACGTTTTAAAGAGGGAAAAGCCCAGCTACGGCCCGTTTGCCGCGAGAGCCGCCCTCAGGCCCGCGCAATCCGGAGAGCCGCGCAACGGTCCGCCCTTTCCAGATTGCGCGGGCCTGGGGGCAGGCACATCTCCAGGTCCGCCCTTTCCCCCGCGCAACGGTCCGCCCTTTCCAAACCGAGGAATACGGACCCCTAGACTACAAACTCTAGAGTCTAGACTACAAACTACAAATCCTGCTCGTAACTCACGTCCAACATATCCTTATGCTGTCTGTTGACAACCACGGTGTTGCACAAGGCGAGATTGGTGAAGAAATGCCTGGAAAAACGTGGATGAGAGCCGCTGATCCGCAACAATCTCTGCTAGCTTGCCAAGAAAATGAGCTCTGAAAATAACCTATGTTAGCTTTCCTAGGATTCACGATGATCTCCCAAATGGTCTCTGCTAGCTTGCCCGGTTGGACAACTTTTCACTAATGATCTCTGCTAGCTGGCCCTCTGAAACCAACCGCATATGCTCATCCATTCGCCATGTCGACAAGACGCGCAGTCGCAGCTCGTCGGTGGGGTGGAGACCGGAGGACGGGGCGCGGTGCTAAAAAGTGGATGTTTTCTGGATACTGTAGCAAATTAAAGGGGCTTGGAAGGCAGGAAATGGTCCCTAAACATTGCAAAGATGTTACAAAGCACTCCAACTTACGTGCGCATGTATCCCAGCCGGCATACCGTAGTCAAAGTGGTCGAAAGCGCACCTGAAAATGAAATGGATAGAAAGAGAGAGAGGGAGAGAGAGAGAGAGAGAGAGAGAGAGAGAGAGAGAGAGAGAGAGAGAGAGAGAGAGAGAGAGAGGGAGGGAGAGCCCCACCTCCTAAACAGCATCACGTTCTCCGTGACCGTCCCGGTCTTGTCGCTGAGGACGTGGGTGATCTGCCCGAGCTCCTCCGGGATCGTCAGATTTCGTACTTGCACTCGTTGGTCCTAAAACAGGAAACGGGTCTAAAAAAAATTCCCAAAAATCTCTGCTAGCCTGCCCCTTTCTAAAGAATCTCTGCTAGCCCCCTTCACCTCAAAGTCCAAATTTTCTACCTTTCCATCATAATACAAATGCACATCTTGTTGCATCAGAAATACGAGCCCGAGCTTGATCAGCTCGACGGTGATGTAGAGTGAGAGGGGGACCATCACCTGAAATTACACCGTCGTCAGGCATAAGCCTAAGTCCAAGCCTAAGCCTAAGCCTAAGCCTAAGCCAAGCCTAGGCCCAAGCTCAAGCCCAACCTGATAGTTGATGATGAAAGTGCCGATGCTGGTCAACCCATCCAGCCACCACTTTTTGTCCTGGATCACCTGAAGAGGAGGGAATTTTTGCATATCTTTTTCGGATTTTACCTGAAATGGCGAGGTGACATTCTGGTGGTCGACATTTGCTGCATTAATGGCTGCTCCCATCGAACCGACCATGCCTGAAAATCAAGGGTTTCTGCTCGCCTGCCGTGCCTCTTTTCCTCTTTTACTCTCTCTCTCTCTCTCTCTCTCTCTCTCTCTCTCTCGGTCTCACTCACACATGGCGATCAAGATCAGGAAGCAGAAGAGGATGAACTTGTTTGTGAGGAGCTCGATTTGGGAGCGTTTTGCCTTGGGTCGCCCGTTGTTCAACATCACCTTGGTGTCGCCACCTGAAATGAAATAGTTAAGCTTAAGCCTAAGCCAAGCCTGAGCCTAATCTGAAGCCAAGCTTCAGCCCAAGCCCAAGCCTAGGCCTAAACCTAACCCCAAGCCTAACCCTAAGCCTAAGCTTAAGCCTTACACTTGACCCTTACCAGCATACAGTACGATCCCCTCAACAAATGTTGTATTCCGGAGTCGACACCCTCGCCACAGCATGTGTTCTTTGGCTGAAAACGGAATTGGCTTTTTTCAAGACTAGGAGAGTTTCTTGAGGATGAATAAAAGACCTACTAAAATTGTCCTTGTCGCCCTTGGCCGACTCGACGAAGCCGTACATCTCCTGGAGGCTCTTGGAGGGGTGCATACAACGATGTTCCACTGGCAGCTTGGGCGCGATCTCGTCAAAATTGGCGTTCGGGTCCTGGAATTGGGAGGGGTGGCAGGGCTCTTTGGGGAAATGGAGCGAGCTGACAAATAAATTTAAGGAGGACGAGCTCTGGTCGGTACCGGCAAGCTAGCAGAGATTCTTTAGGAAACCCGGCAGGCTAGCAGAGATTCTTCAGGAGGTCTGGCAAGCTAGATGAAATCCTTTGGTCGCTCACCTCAGACAAATGCACGATACTCTTCGGGACGTTCTTCTGCTTCAGCGACGTCTCCCCGTCCAAATTTGAAGTTTCGATGAAGCAAGTTCCCTAAAAATGGCTTTAAATTACAGGAGTAGGTGCTCCAAAAAAGCTTGCTAAGCTGAAGCGAGGCTGTAGCTGAGCTTAAGCCCTGAGCTTAAGCCTAAGCTGAAGCCTACAGAGAACGGTTTAAGCTGAAGCCTAAGCCAAACCGAATCCTAAGCCGAAGCCCAAGGTTAAGCCTAAACCTAAGTTTAGGCCTAAGCCTAAGCCCAGCCTAAGCCCAGCCTAAGCCTAAGCCTAAACCTAAGCCCAAGCCTAAGCCTAAGCCTGAGCCTAATCTAAGCCAAGCCTACGCAGACAGCAAAGTACCGTAGCTTCAGAAGACCGTAGCAGCAAAATATCGGCCGGGAACGGTTCCATATTCGAAATGTGCACGTAGTCGCCGACGAGAATGTGCTGCCACTGCATCCGGCGAAACTGTAGATGCACACTGGAAAGGCGGGAAAGTTAAAGGGGTTCTCTAGGCAGCGATTTTCATTCCTAAAGGCTCTCGGCTAGCCTGCTACCCGGCTATCCCAAGCAAAAACTCACTGATCCCAGACCAAACACGTCGACTCGTTGATCTTCTTGTCAAGGCGGTAGCGGCGCAGATCTTCGAAAATGTCCTAAATTTGATTGCTACAGTGCAAAAAGACACAAACGGAATGGAAAAAGTCCAAAAAATTGTTTTTACCTTTATCGCGGTAGCGACGAGAATACAGGCCACCGGAATGATGCCGAGGAATCGGTTGAAGGCGGCAAATATTTTGAAGGCGTTCAGGACTGAAAACGGGGCAGGTTAGCAGAGATTCTTGAGGAAATGGCGACGCCTCTGTCCGTTCTTAGGCTTTGAAACCACTTGCAAGACCGAAATTCCACCCTTACCATCGACTAGGTGTCGAAAAAAAACGCGCCAAAACACGGAGTTGAATCCCTGTTTTCCTAAGCCTAAGCTTAAGCCTAAGCCTAAACCTAAGGCTGAGCCAAAGCTAGGCCTGTGCCTAAGTGTCAGCCAAAGCTAAGCTTAACGTTCGCCGAAGCCGAAGCCTGAGCCTAAACTTGGGCCGAAACCCAAGCGGAGCTTAAGCCAAGACGAAGCCAAGGCCTAAACATAAGCCTAAGCCTAAGCCTAAGCCCAAGCCTAAGCCTAAGCCTAAGCCTAAGTCTAAGCCGAAGCCTACGCCTAAGCCTCCTGAACTTCATATACAAAAACCACACTTACAAATGATAACAATGAAGAACCAGTTGGCCCATCGGTGGAACTGCTCCCAGAGGTTTTTGATCAAGAACGTGTACACGGTGTATTTCGTAGTCGAGATTCGATTGTTGGGGTATTGGTCGAAGTTGGGGCAGGCGTATCGGTGGGGGGACGGGTGCACGGAGTTGGGTTGCACCTGGCGGAGACTGCTGAAAATTTGAAATTGAAGGAATGTCTAAAGAATCTCTGCTAGCTAGCCTTCCTTTTTGTATCGGGTGCGAGAGGGTAAGATAGTGAGATAGAGAGAGAGAGAGAGAGAGAGAGAGAGAGAGATACGTACTCGGTCTCGAGCTGCTGCTCCCGTTGGAAGAAGGGCAGCGGGTTGAGGGTGGTGGTCAGCGTCTGCGCTACCGGTGGCCGAGCTGGAAAGGTTTCAGATTAAACTCGAATCCTCGAAAATCCCGTCAAAAACCCTCTTCTGAGCTGCTCTTTCCTAGAGAATCTCTGCTAGCCTGCTTGACGTTTCCTTTAAACTTGAAAAACGCGCCTGGCACCCATAGGGATGACGATTTGTGATGGTGGGAGGGCATCCCATTGGGCGGTCTAAGACGCCTCGAGGGATCGGAAATGTCTCTGAAAACGAGAGATTGGTGAGAGAGAGGGTGAGAAAGAGCAAGAGATAGAGGGAGCGGGAGAACGACACGAGATAAAGAGAGCGCGAGACATATCGAGAAAAAGAGGGCGAAAGAGCGGGAGAGAGCGAGATAGCGAGCGAGAGAGAGGCGAGAGATAAATACACGCGTTTTTCCTCCAATAACCTCTGCTAGCCTGCCCGCTAGACAAGAGAGAGAGCGAGAGAGGAAGAGAGTGAGAGAAAGTGAGAGAGACAGAGCGAGAGAGAGAGAGAGAGAGAGAGAGAAAGAGAGGAAAGCACAGCGAAAGCACAGCGAAAGCACGCCCGACTATCTAAATTTAGCCGCCACCACAAATCCGCCGAGTTGAACCCGGTTTCGAGTAGACGACCAAAAAGTTTGCACGTTCTGCGGGGTGAATCAATGTGCCAATGCCAAGGCGGGCCGAGGAAAGTGATTCAGACGCGCCCAACAAAGCACGGGCAACCAGCCGGCGCTCTGCACCTTTGGCGATAAGCGTTCGACGCGCCCAGGAAAGGGCCAATCTGACGTCTTCCAACGACCAAACGAAACCGTTTTAAGGGGCTGGGAAACGTGAGAATCGGCTCCGGCGTCGGCAGGTCTCGACAGCTGCGTGACACGACAAGGACACATGAAAATCTAGTCTTCCTAGCGCGCTCCGTGAGATTTTTGTGCGGATCAAAACGCGCTTGCACGCGAGTTTTGGTGTGTTGTGTTATCGGCGAAGGGCTTTTCTCGAAAAGCACGAAAATCGACTCATGCCGACGACTAGGTCTCGACAGCTGCAGCCTCCATGGCTATGAATACGTGACTGTCGTGTTTTGCAGTGTCGCGTAGCTGTCGAAACCGAGTCATTGGGAAAGGGTGCCACAGATGCTTACGGGGGTCTTTAAAAACGGCGCTTTCTCTTTGTTCGCTTTCGAAAAATTGCACAATTCAACATAGTCCGGCTTCGTCGTTAGTACAACGCGTACTTGTGCGAAACCTCCATTTCCACGCGTCCATAGGTGCGTCACGGACTCGGCGTTTGCCGCGTTCTATAGCGCTTGCAAATATTTGAGAGAGGGAGGGCGGGAGGGTGGGATTCGTTCTATCGTCTCTATCAATCGTAGCTCCGGTTTTTATGCAGGCGATTTTTGGGGCAAAAAAATCGCCAAAAATAGGTATTGGATGCAAATTTTAATGTTGCGAGAGAAGGCAGCGAGAGAAATAGCGAGAGAGAGAGAGAGAGAGAGTGAGAGAGAGACAGAAAGAGATAGGAAGAGAGAGTGAGAAAGACCGCGAGAGAGAGATAGAGAGAGTGAGAGATAGCGCGCCAGATAAAGATAGAGTGAGAGAGAGAGCGAGTGAGAGAGAGAGAGAGTGAGAGAGATAAAGAAGGAGAGAGAGAAAGCGAGAGAGAGAACGCGCGAGAGAAGGAGAGATAGCCGTCAATACCGTATCGTCAGTTCGCCAATAAATGGAGCTGTTTGGGGTTGTGGTACTTTTGCATTATCGGGGGACCAATTTTTTTGCCTTAGGGCGAATTAAACGTAAAAACTTTACGAATATTATCTAAACAAAACAACAATAGGGCTTTTTCGGCCTGAATTTCAAAATCTTCTCCGTTTTTGAGATAGATTTGCACTTGAAATATAATTCAAATTTTACTAAAAACAAGTTTGAAATACTTACTATTACTTTACTAACGATTTCTGGATTCCGGTAAAATTAACTCCCACCCCCGATAATGCAAAAGAGCCGGCTTTTCTAAAAGTTGGGCAGAAACCGTAACTTAGAAAATACATGAAGATAGGCAAATGAGCCGGCGCGAGAAATCGAGAGAGAGAGAGAGAGAGAGAGAGAGAGCAGCCGAGACAGGAAATCGGCAAAATGGCCGCTAAAATCAACCGAAAAGCAGACACCGGGCGCAATTTTTTGATCAAAAGTGCACGCCGACTTTCCGGACGGCGAAAACAAATTGGGCCCGTGCCGATGGCGCATGGCATGAAGCCGTCAAAACACCCCCACAGCGCGCGTGCATATTTTTGTGTAGCCCCCCCCCCCCAAGGTGGGGAAAGCCCCCCACCACCCTTCCGCTACATTACTATGGAAACGTAGCCGGGAAGGCCGTGGGCTCCGTTTTTCTGATCCAAAATTGGGTCCGACGGCGGGTTGGAATGGGCAGAGAAAACAATTTGTCTGGGGAATGGTTCTTTGGTTTTTAAAGGGACTAGGAAGCGCCAAAATTGACTTACCTAATGCCGATTTTCACGATGTCGGTTATTATAACACCGATTTTACATAAAGCTTATTTTCTTAATGCCCGTTATAATAATGCCGATTTCACAAATGCCGATCTTCACTTTCCGTAAAATCGGCATTATGCAAATCGGCATCACGGGTCCGTTTTCTCTCTCTTTCTTTCTCTCTCTCTCTCTCTCTCGCTCTCTCCCTCTCTCTCTCGCTCGATCTCTTTCACTGTCTCTCCCTCTCTCTCTCTCTCACGCTGACTCTCTTCGATCCTTCTTTCTCTCTCCCTCGCCAACCTTGTGAGATAGCCTATAATCAGAGAGAGAGAGCGTGCATTAGAGACAGAGAGAGAGAGAGAGAGAGGGGGGAGGGAGAGACAGTGAAAGAGATCGAGCGAGAGAGAGAGGGAGAGCGAGAGAGAGAGAGAGAGGAAGGGAGCGAGAGCGAGGGAAATAGAGAGATAAAGTGAGGGAAAGCGGTAGAAAACGAGATAGACAGAGAATGTCAGATAGGAGCGAGAGAAACAGGGAAAGAGAGAGAGAGAGCGTGAGAGAGAGAGAGAGAGTAAGAGAGCGAGAGGGAGAGAGATTGAGACAGAGAGATTTATGATTTTTTTTTATTTCCTCCCAACATCATGAAACCTTGGGCAATGGCCGTGATAAGGCGCGATGTAAAATTCGCAAGCGATCTTCGTCGAATTCCAAGCGTTGCGAAGCCGTTCAAAACTGGATAGGATACGCGTGATTAGCAATTTGATAAAATTATATGCTGAAAAAATTGAACTCTACAAGTCCAAACGCACGACAAAATAATCCCCACAACATACAATCCCGGGTAATACAGTCTTCTTCCCCTCCTTCTTTTTCCACTTCTTCTGCCGGGCCATTGGACCCGTTTCCCCCTTCCATCTGTTTGCCGAGACGTTCTTTTGTGTGCTTTGTGCCTGAAACGGCCGAAACGGCCGTGTTGTGCCGGATTCTGTTTTGTAGCGTCGAGTTCTAAACCCCCGGCGTCTGGATTCTGTAGTCGTAGCGTTACAGCAAGTGCAGGGAGTACACTATAGAAAGCGCGGAAGTCAGAGATTGCATCATGAGCAGCTTTCGGAAAGGCTTGGGCTTAGGCTTGGCTTTGGGTCCAGGCTTACCCTTAGGCCTGGCTTAGGCTTAGAGTTAGGCTTAGGTCTAGGCTTAGGCTTAGGCTTAGGCGTAGGTTAAGGCTTCGCTTAGATTTTGGCTTAGGCTTAGGTTAGCTTGGTGCAAGACGTAGGGCTCAGCGTTGGTCGGCTTTTTGGCTACAGTTTCCCTTCAGGCTTGGCTTGGATTGAAGCCAGACCTAGGCAGCAGGCTTCCCGCATTCTTAGGCTTCGGCTTGGCTTATTTTTTGAGGGAGCTCGAACTCAGGCTTCTCAAGCAGCCTAGCTAAGCAGACTCCTGAAGTAAGCCAAGCTTAGGCTTAGGTACAGGTATAAAACTTTATTGCCAAAAAATGATATCTAAGGCACAGAATAAGACGTATTTTGCTAGGTTTTGGAAGAAGGCTGAGGCCGGGGACACGTTTCGGTTTTTTGGAGGTGAACTGAGTATGGGAAAGGCACACAACATCATCACGAACAGGTTCTGGGGGTTTGATCCTTTAAAAACATAAAAAACCGATGTAAAACATGATAAAGAAATCGGGCGATAAAAGGGAAATAGTAGATTTTGAGATAGAAACGAAAGAAAGAGATAGACCAGCGACTAGAGAGTCTCTTTTTGGGATAGCGCGATGAGAAAGGGGGAGAGACAACCAAAATCGGTCGCAGAAAGAGATAAAGCTTGGCGAGGTGTGGGGTGGGAAAGGATATACAAATTTGTGCAAAGTATGTGTTGATTATTGGTAGATGAACTCGGCGATCTGCGGCTTCAGCAGCTCGGCCTTGGCGAGGACGGCGTGGAAGAGGCCGTCGTTCGTCAGGTCGAGCGATTTGCGGACGTCGGAGAGGGAGAATTGGGCCGAGCGCGCGCCGCATTCTTTTTCGTTTGGGAGTGGCTCGCTAAAAATCAAAGTTGGATTTTTAAGGGTATGCTGATAGCCAAGTACTATAGTTTGTAGTCTTAAAGGGATGGCGACAGCTCGAAAACTCACCTTGACGCCCGGACAGATTCGATCAGCGCCAGCGCGGAATTCTTGATGAAGAGGAGGAATTGGTTGATGAGGCCCTGGAAAGCGAGAGATAGCGAGAGAGAGAGAGAGAGAGAGAGAGAGAGAGAGAGAGAAGGCCTCACCTTTCTAGCCGATTCTTCAGGCGGAAGGAGCTCGAGGTGGCGAACGAGCCATCGCACGCACTCGATCGTCTTGACCGGGCTGAGCTCGAGGCGAAATTTGCTCCGGGAGGCCGGGCCGAGCTGTTCAAGGATTGACTGGATGCCGTGCAGGTCGAGCTGAAAGCGCGGATCAGATAACACGATCTTAAGACCTTTGAGCGTCAGCCTAGGCTTGAGCCTGAGCCTAAGCCTGAACCAGAGCCTGAGCTTGACCTGAGCCTAAGCACCAGCCTCAGCCTCGGCCTGAAATCTTGTGCTCACCTTGCGCTTAAGCAGCCGATGCTTTGAGTAGCTGGACGAGAGGCAGACTTTTTTCCGGTCCAAGTCTATCAGGCATAGTGGCCACTCGCAGCCAGCGCCGTGGAGTACGACTTCGGGGAGTTCTTGCTGAAAATTCAGGGCTTAATAAGAGAATAGAGAGAGAGAGAGTGAGAGGAGAGAGAAAGTGAGAGAGAGAGAGAGAGAGAGAGAGAGAGAGAGAAACCAACCCTTGGTACCGTCTGCAGCCGTACATACGGTGAGTAGGGCCCATTCTGCGAGCGCAGGCAGTTCCACCGAAATTCGGCCGGGATGAACAGCGCCAAGGTGTGGAGCATCTACAACTCGTGAAATACTCGTAAATCGATAAGTCAGCTAACCTTCGCTACCGCCGCGGGATCATCTCCAATCACCACGCAGAAGCCCTGGCTTTGAAGCACGCCGGAAATCGCCTAAATTTGTGCGGTTTGATTAAAGCTGAGGAAGCTATGGCCAGGCCCGTACGAGGGGGGCACCGGGGGCACGGTGCCCCCCCCGAAATCGGGCGAGGTCCGAAAAGTTCATAAGGGGGGACCCTTATGATTTTTTCATAAAAAATTTTCTGCCTGCGGCGCTATTTATTATTGTTTTTAAAACAATTTAAACTGCAATAAAACCAATTTTTCCAAAAATTTTCTCTTGCAGCGCTAGTTTTCCGGAATGTATCAATTTTATTTGTAAACATTTTGCCTGCGAGGCTTATTTTACATTATTGTAGGCTTAAATTAAAACTCTACGTATATTTTTTGACGCTCTATCGAATGGCGTTTAAAAAACCCGATCAAAATGGCGAAAATAGCGAAACCTTTCAGAGGCAAAATCTATGGGGCGAGGCAAAACTTACCGGGGGAACCCTTAGGATTTTTCCTCAGAAATTTTTCTGCCTGCCGCGCTGTTTATCACTGTTTCGAAACCATTTTTACTTCTAGAAAACCTATTTTCCTAAAATTTTTTGCCTGCGGCGCTCGTTTTCAGTAGTGCACCATTTTTGCTGAACAAAATTTCGCTTGCGCGCGCCGTTTCCGATGTGTTTTCACACGAATTTAAGCGTTACCAACGCGGTTTTCAAAAATTTTTCGCCTGCGGCGCTGTTATTGTCGCTATTTTCGAATGTTTTGAAAGTGGCGACCGGGGGGGGGGAGGTCGCCAAAAATTTTTTGGGTGGGTGCCCCCCCCGAAATCTCGACTCCCGTACGGGCCTGGCTATGGCTAAGGCTAAGCCTAGGCTTAACCCTAAGTCTAAGCCAAGCCTAAGCTAAGCCGAAGCCGAAGCCACCAACCCTGGTCAACAGCTTGTTGTCGCCCAACTCGACGCCGGAGAGCAGTGTTTGGCGGACCTGAAGAACGGATTAAAAAAATGTATATATCTATTTGCGATTACTAAAACGATTTGTTTTAACCAACTACCTTCGGTAGAATGCCATTCGGCAACAGCGGGTAGCGCTCCAGCGACCCGAAGAAGTTCAGCAGGTGCGTGAACTCGGTGGTCATGCGGATGATCGAGTCCTCGAAATCTTCCTGCAAAAATATAAATAAGAAAAAGTTTCCCTAAAACAACTCTGCTAGTCTGCCCTTTCCTAAAGAATCCCTGCTAGCCTACCCCTTCCTAAAGAATCTCTACCAGCCTGCCCTTTCCTAAAGAATCTCTGCTAGCCTGCCCTTTCCTAAAGAATCTCTGGTTCTATACCGGCAGCGGGGATTTTTCCCGGAATCGGGGATTTTTCCCGGAATCGGGGATTTTTCCAGGAATCGGGGATTTTTCCAGGAATAGGGGATTTTTGCCAGGGATCACAGGAATCGGGGATTTTTGACGGAATAGAGGATAGAGGATACTTGCGCCGTGGCCACTTGCGCCGCGACACTTGCGCCCGACACTTGCGCCGCGGATCGTATACTGATTTAAACTGTAGTGAATTTGGTATTTCACGCGAATTTTGTATGTAATTACTGTATTTTGCATTAAAAGCTGACAGAAAGTGAGTAACGCCAATTCGGAGCGCTCCTAAAGGCGTCAGGCAAGGTGGGCCGTCGCTTCGGATGGGCTGCCGCTCCACTCTTTCGAAATCGGGGCGCCTGGCCGCTACGCGCGCCTCGGGCGCCCCGATCTCGAAATCCTGTACGAGCTCGCACCCATCCGAAGCGACTAGGCCCCGGGTGGCACGAAGCCTTTTTCTAGTCGCAGAGCGGAAGCAGTAGCAATTACCTTCCCTCCAAATCGAGTGACTCCTAGCGCAAAAACATCTTTCTATCGTTTTTTAACCAGAATACTCTGCGCGAAAAATTGCATCTTCAAGTAGCTGAATCTCGGTATCGCGGCGCAAGTGTCGCGGCGTCCGAATGCGACTGCCCCAAAATTCGGCCAATTTTCCCGTTTTTAAAAATCCCCGATTCCGGGAAAAATCCCCTATTCGGTCAAAAATCCCCGATTCCTGTGATCCCTGGCAAAAATCCCCGATTCCTGGAAAAATCCCCGATTCCTGGAAAAATCCCCGATTCCTGGAAAAATCCCCGATTCCGGGAAAAATCCCCGATTCCGGGAAAAATCCCCGCTGCCGGTATAGAACCGAATCTCTGCTAGCCTGCCCTTTGCTAAAGAATCTCTGCTAGCATGCCCTTACCTAAAGAATCTCTGCTAGCCTGCCCTTACCTCTAACAACGACGCCTTGACGCGGGGCACAATGTCCGACATGATGCCCTCGAAAACCTGCTCTCGTTGCATGAACCATTCGAGTCTAAAAATTCACTTGTACTTAAAAATATTAATTTGTATTAAAAGTAATTACGGATAAATTTTTAATACTATGAAAAATATTCACTTTTTATGCGCCATCAACAGCGAGAAGGCGTTCATCGTGTGCATGTCCTCATCGCTGTCCACCCACGGGAGTGAGAAGAGGAACGAAACGGCGAGGAGGCTAAAATCGTTCGTATTAGATTAGTTAAATTCGTTCTTAATTGATAAATTATCTAAATTCCGTTAATTAACTACAAAACTAATAGATTTAAAAATTAAAAGAAGTAGAAATTTTATTCCAATTTTTTATTTTTCCTTTAAAATTTCGGTACTTTTTATGTAAAACTAATTTTGTTAGTAGTATTTAAGGCATGGTTCTTAATTCTGGTTAGTTAAATCTATTTTTAACCGCTAAGATATGTAAATTCCGTTAATTAATTAATTAAAAAATTTAAATAGATCTCAAAATTAAAAGAAATAAAAATGGCTTCTAATTTTTATTTACTTTCCTTTTATATTTCATTTATTTTTTTATGTAACACCAATTTTAGCATTATTTAAGGTATATTTTGCTTAATATTATTTAAATTAGCCCCATTTTTCAAAGTACCTCCGATCCGGCACGCACGTAATTTTGACAATCAGCGGATTTGAGGGGAGTTGAGTGCTAAAATGATTAAATTATTAGGGGAAGCGACAAGGTCTGTTTATCGATTTTCTGGCATTTCCGTTGCGTAATCGGATGCGCCAAAGTGATCCGCACCTGCAAATCTGCTCGGCGAGCACGAACTTGGCGATGAAGCTCTCGTCGGAGGGCTGGTCGTCGGGCGGGTCAAGGTGTACCTCGGACTCCTCCCCGTCGGTCGAATATCGCTTTCTGAATCGTGGGAATTGTCAATTTTACATACAATTTGGCATCAAAGTTTTTTTAATTTTAAATCTGCTAAAAATTCAATTTTTAACAATGTAAAAACTTTCTTCCGCACTATCGGGGGGCGCGATTTTTTTGTAGAAGTCTAGAACCGCCTAGTAAGTTAATAGGAAATGTTTTAACAGTTTTTACAGTAAAAATATAACTACTTTTCCACTAGAAAAACTATTTAAAAGCTTTAAAATTTTTTGAAAAAGTCGAAATTTTGGTAAAAATGCCGTTTTTTATCGAAAAATCCCTATTTTTGATATTTTATAACAAAAAAATTGTAAGGTCTTGACGTTTAGGAAAGTAAAAAAATAGTTTAAGAACACTTTCACCATTTATATTTGAAAAATCAACTATAAGAATTCAGTAGTGGTGTCTGTCCGTCTGTCCGAAGCCAACTATAACTCGAAGGGGAAAGGAGGTAGAGCTTAGGTCTCTTCGGATTTGGATAGAGCGTAGTCAGAAACCCCTTAAATGAGCAAAAAATTATGAAAAAGTTTTTGTTTAAATAAAAATAATTAACTTTGAAAGTGGCGCCTTAATAAAACGAGTGGGGGCCCTCTCCCCGGGAGGCCACGCCCCCTTTCTCTTCGCTCCTCTTCCCCAGGCCCCTTCCCGCGCCCAGATCGCTTTTTTCAGTTGTTTTAATACTTTTTAATTATCTTAATTCATTATTTAAATCCTTTAAAGTATCTAAGGCCATCACAAAGGGAGGGGGGAGGGAGCGGAAGGGGTAGCCCGAAGTCCAGCCGCTTGCAGCGGCAAAGCCGCTGTAAGCGGCTGGTTGGAATAGAATTGAACCCCCCCCCCCCCCGATAACGCCAAAGATCTTTTAAAAACCTATTTAGAGCTCAAGATGATGGCTTTAAAATGTTTTAGACGTCTAGAAGGGTGCAAAATTCTTACTTGAAAATGCTGTTCTCCATGATCGACAGCTCGAGAAGCTTCTCGGTCGCCTGGGCCGCTGGTGAGTTGCAGAAGGCGCTAAGGTCCGAGTGGGTGGAGGTGGTGCCGGCAATGCCCGAGTCGAAACAGGACATTAGTTCTGGAATTCTCTCTCACCCTTTTCCGCTCTCTCTCTCTCTCTCTCTCTCTCTCTCTCAGGGACAAGCTAGCAAACACCTTTTTCAAAGTCCTACCTGGAAGCCTATTCCCATCCTGCTCATCCGAAAATTCATCGTCGGCTTGCCCATCTACCGATTCGTCCATGCAAACGGCCCGCCGAATCAATGGCGACGGTTCCGGATCTGGGCGACTCAACACCGTGTTTCCGCTCGAATGAGAGGTCGATACCGTGGCAGGTTCGGAGGCCTAGAAATTTTATTATCGTTTTTATTGCACAATTTCATCGTAATTGCAATATTTCAAAGCATTTTTAACCACAACCTAAAAGATATTATAGTTTTCGGCTTTAAAGTACGGACCGGATGCAGCTCTTCCACGACCGGATCCACAGGCGAAGACTGGTTCGGCGAGTCGTATTGTGGTGAGGTGAGTGTGCTCTGGAATTTATTGGGATGTTTACTTTCAATTTTGTTACTGTATTTTACTACTTTACTTTATTGATTACTTGGTAATGATCTATTTCATATTTTAGCATATTTGCATTTATTTAAAAGTATCTATATTGATTTTAGTTAGCCCTAAACCCACCCCTCGACTTTTTGCCGCCAGGGACCGCAGCTCGAAGCTAGAGCCACTTTCGTCGAGCATCCCGCTCGATTCGCTTTCCTAAATAGTTCTATCTCTGGATTTTTACTTTTTTTTTGCTCATGCACAGGCACAATTTTGCTACTATAATAGAAAGTTACGATTTTTGCTATTAATAAACGTAAAAAAGTTACAACGCTTCGTCAGATATCCCTAAAAAAAGGATTTTACGACCAAATCTGCGATTTTCGATTAGAATTACAATTTCTACACATTTTTACTCACCGAAAAATACTTAAATGTCGCTAAACAGGGTATTAAAATAGTTTACATTACATTACGAGGAAAATCTCATCTGTTGCAAACAAAAAACTTGGCCTCCTATGCCCGAAAAGTCGAAAGAACCCTGATTGAATAATTTTTGAAGCCATCCAGCTTTAATGAAACCTAGAACCCACAATCATAGACGTATTTGCAATCGTGTTCGTCCCTTCCGTCGCCGTGCTCCGACTATCCGTCATGTAGTCGTCCAAAAATTGGCCCATTCCGCCCTTGAATGTCACTAAAATTGAATTGCTATTTGCAATTCGCTAGCCGAACTCACAAATTGGCGACGAATTGTAGATGTCCAACCCGGTGTCAATCTGGATCTCATCCGAAGTGGTGAGAAGTTGGTGCTGAACATCATTTAGCGTAAGACCAGCAAAAACTTGCATCATTCCCCGTCAAACACACCTTCAGCGGGTCGTCGATATCCTCGAATTGCACCGAATTCGCCGAGAGGGACGACTCGTTGAGGGAATGCGTTTCAGAGAACTGAAACGGCGGTGATGAGCGTATTTTTTGGTCCTACCTCTTCACCGCTCAAATTCACGGGCGTCAGCAGGCCGTCGTTGTGGACGACGTCCCACACGTATTTCAATGCAGGACCTAGAATTGTCTCTTTCATCTATTTTTCATTATCGGAAGTTTTTTGTAAGGGCTTATTAAAAAATTGCTGTTTTTCATACGAAAAAAAACTTAAAAAATACATCCGAAGTTGATCAAAAAGACTTTTTTTCGGCCGAAAATGAACTCAATAAAGCTTCGCTATTTTTAAAGCAGAACAACCATCGGAAAGCTACAAAAAAGGTGCGAGTTTAAAAAGAACCTAAAAATCTACTCAACACTTATAGTTTTAAGCCAAAATTCAAACCAACCCGACATAAAATCGAACGAGCTCCACACGATTTTCGTGATGCCGCACGGGTCGCTGATTTTGAGGGGCAGTCGCTCGGCGCATCCGGCTTCTTCTTCCTAAAATACTATTGTTTTTCGGCGATTCTTGTTCCCCCACCTCTTTCATCGCCTCATAGGCCCGGAAATACTCGTCGGCCTCCATCTCGACTGGAGGCAGGTCCTTACCTGAAATTGCAAAATATTTATCAACAATCAACGCGAGGGAGAGAGCTAGAATGAAAACGCGGAAAAACAAGTAAAAACTCGGAAAAGGCCACCGGATAATAGGACAACAGAATTCGATACCCGTAGAAAGAGAATAGGCGTGGGAAAGCAATAGAAATTTAGCCGAATTATACGTGGGGTTGAAAAATCAAGAAAAACATCTAAAAATTCTCAAAAAAAAGCGTCGAATGAAATAGCCGCTAAAGAAGTTAAAAAAAAAACATTTTTAAAATGGCAATCATCAACAGAAAATTGCGATTGTGTGAAATTGTGATCGTCATTCTTCAGCGGCGCCCCTCAAGCCACTTCCGACTTCTTCACCGGCGCTATGGAGAGCGTCTCGAACTTCATGAACATGTCCGGCTCGTAGATGACGCGCACGATCAGCGAGCAGGAGGGGCATGTGGCAATGTCTTCGCCACCCTGGAAAAAACAGAAAATCTTAAAAAATGAAGCTGCTAACCTCTAAAGCCTCCTGCGTAATCTCAAAACGATCGCCGCACGGGCAGGGGTAATGATAGACGCCGGCGTCGTCGTCGAACTCGAAATCCTCAATCTCCACCTCGTCGTGGAATACTTGGGCGGCCGACGTGGTGCTGTAAAAAAAAATAGGATTAATCGGTTCTTTCGCATGATCGGGGGGGAGGGAGAAAAATTTGTTCTCGGGTACTAAACGCAAAAATCTTGCAAGTTGTTGTTAAAAATATCTATCTTTAGACCAAATTTCAGCTTATTGAAATTTTTTAAGATTTTAGATCTCTAGTTATAAACTGGTTTTATTTTACTAAAAACATTACGAAAATCATTTCTATGCAGTCACTAGGAATTTCTAAATTAAAACAAAACAATTTAACTTCAAATTTTTAAAAAGTTTTAAGTTTTCAAGTTTTTTTCTAAATCGTTTCGAATTTAAAGATAACGGCATATTACTAAAACAAAATTATAGTAACATCCAAGGCCAAAAAATTTATTCTAATATAAAAACTACCTCTTTTGCTCTTCGACTTTCTTCAGCGCCTCTTCCTTTAAATAGGTTTGCTCCTCTTCTTTCTTGATCTTCGACGCTGGCTCGGCTATCCTAAAAAAAGGCAAGATATAAATAATGCAGACATTTACAACCTTTCATCGGCTCCGGAATCCTCAGAAGTGGTCTCCTGGCGCTTGGGCTCGTCTGCCATTGCTCCTGAAAATAATTTTATGCAAAAATTCAAGTTTCGGAGCAGGATCAACGTGAAAGAAAACCCGAAAATCATCAACAATTAACAAATGAGGGCCAATAACAAGGAGGTTAAGCTAATGATACTATACCTAAAGCCTACATTTTCTAAAAAGAGCACTAAACAACACTCAACGTCCATGGGAAGGAATTCTATAAGGAAAAGTATAGACAAATCGAGGGTAGAGATAGAAAACAAAGATATATAAAATAATCACGGCTATTGCCCCAGCGCTTCTTTGATAGTGTCAGCAATCTGCACGCGTTCCTCTTTGTTATGCCGCTTCCAGCTGCTCTGCTGGTTATACCAAAAGCCGCGCTCCTCCGAATTCGATTCCGTGTATTTCACCTTGGAGATGTGGTTGAACAGGGCCGACTTCCAATCGCCGCGGCTCGTGTAGACCTCCTTGAAGATGCGGCCGGCGCTTTGTATCGGCACATATCTGCTCCCGTACAATTTCATGTACTTTTCCAGCGGGAAGAAGCGGATATCGACCTCTAGGGGCGGCAAATGCTTTCCCCGCCTCGACACTTGATTCAAAAGTTCGCGAAATGCACCAATAGACTCCTTGCGCTGATCGAGGGTCACCGGCAGGATATAAGCATCTGCGTCCAAGGGCCCCTCCAGCATTTTCCGGGCATGCTTGCTGATATAGACGATTTTCCGGCAGTCTGCGAACGTCTCGAGCAGCGGCGCAGATGAGAGCGGCGGCAGAAATTTCTGGTCCTGATAGCTGGACATGAATTCGCCGAGATGCTTCTTCAGGAGGTCGTCGATGTTCGGGGGCTTATTAAAAATCCGCATGTTGAGCGGGTATGTTGTTTCCAGCTCCTCTGCCACAAACATCCCGGCCTGGCGCATCATTTGCCCATGACTAACTTGTGGATCCCGCAAAAACTGCAAATCAAGCCCGATAATTGGGCGATCCGATCGCGTGGCCGCGTAGAATCTGGACCCGATCACTGCCGACATTCGCTTGGTATTTGGGTTCTGGATCAGCGTGTACCCGCCAAGTCCAGTCCGATATTCCCCGGCTGCAATCCGCTTCTCGGCCTCGTCAGCTTGCTTGTACTTGTCGACGTTCGCCTCCTTCCGCTGCTGCTCCTTCAGCTCATCTTTATACCGGCGGCGCTGTTTTACAGCGATAAACTCGAGAAACTGCACCCGTTTCTGAAGCGTGGGCAGCTTGAGCTCGTTCGAATACTGCTCCCAATCCCGGGGCGTCATTTTTCGAGGTACCTTGTTGGCCATGTAGACGTACAGCTTCAACTCCTCCAGCAGCTTCTCCACGTGCTTTTTACGTTTAGCATCGAGGGAGGCGAGGAACTCGGGCGTCGGCTGCAGGGCTTTTAGGGCCGTTTCGAAATCGACGTTGATGCCGGGTGTGTAGTAATCGGGCGGAGACCCAGTTGGTGCTGCTGGCGCTTCATTGCTGGTCGATTGGAGGTACGGGGATGTGAGGAAGGACCTTCGTATTGCAAACGCGGGCGACAACAGCTTCTTGATCATTTGGAGACGGCCTGGAAAAGCTAGGATTAGCATTTAGGGTTCTAAAGTCTGTTCCATACATTAAAAGGAAGATTTAGAACAACCTTACAAATCAATAAAATAAACTAAATCTATTTAAAACTATATATCTTTTATTTACACAAAATGCGTGACACATTGAAAAGGAGGTAGACGACGCGGCGCGCCTATCGACGCGGGTTGGGAAATTCATTGTGTAAGGCTTTGCCGAGTAAAAAAGTTGAAAAAATGCATTGAAACTATTAAAAAAGTAAGGGAATAGTTTCTATATATAAAAATAACGAATATATCCAGTAATATCATACAAATTTTTCTAGCTAGATTTTCTTCGACGCTCGTATTTTGCTGCTGTTTTTAAGTAACCATTTTATTACTCTCACACACACAACACCCAAAAGTAATATAACATAGGATAAAATAAGATAAACGCGGAGCAAATCGTGATAAAACATAGAATTATTCATATTTCGCGTTGATATAGACGGAAATCTAAGGCAGCGAAATTCTGGTGTGGGGCGGGGCGGCGCACTCGTATTCGCGGGGTTTTTGGGACAGAATTAACGAAATCCGTTGAGAATTTCGCTATTTGTTAATGATTATTGCATTAGGATTAGCACAAAAAACCCAATATAATAAAAAAGGAAAATAAAAGGAATTTTGGAATGTTTTGGGGCAATTTTTGAGATTTTTGGGGCGCTCCGTGGGTTTTGGGGGAATTCATGAGAACGGGAAAACTTGGAAAAAGGCAAGTTTGGACGGGGAAAATAGAGGAATCAAAAAGGCAAATTCTGATCGATTGACACTAATTTTATAAATTATACTATTTTTAAAAAGTGGATGAATTTTGTGGTTTAAATTCGGCAACTAGGTTTGATTTATATGAAAAATTTAAGCGTTTAAGATACCCATGAAACGTCTCAGGATCTAATGAATATCATGGGACAAAAATTGGATTAATCTTTGTAAATTTGGCTCAAACTTTCGAATAAATTAATGTACATTAAAATTACGTTGAGATCTTAGCTTTAGAGCAAAATTTTGAAGTTTTCAAACGCGTGTTTAAGGCTAAAATATTGAATGAAAATCCTGCTTTAATTTTGAAGTTTATGCAAAATTTTAAAGCTTTTAAAAAAGGGTTTAAGGCGCTTAAATGCTGCATTTTCAAATTCAAAAATTCACGTTTTTTGCCTTCCTGATTCCTCTAAAAAAGCAAAAATCATAGCAGAGATGGGGAAACGTGGAATGTATTTCTTTTTTGGGAACCGTATCGTTTTTGCGGAATTTTTGGAAGGGGTAAAGCTTGGAAAAACTTACAAAAAAGGCTGGCGGGCTGAAAAGTCAAGATTGCATCGCTGGGAGCTCGAATTGCACAGCTTTTTGAGAAAGTTAGAGAACGGAGAGGCGAGAGAAAGACAAAAAAAGAAAAAAAATAAATCCTGGAAAACAGGAAAACGTTAATACGGCATGAACTTGTCACGTCGGGCACAGGTGCGGCACACGGCGATGGTGAGGAGGGAGAGGCAGAGCACCTGAAAATATGCGAATTAGTGGAATATCTGGGGTTTTTTTTTGTGACAAATTTTCACCATCCCTCTAGAGGTCCTAAAGAATCCCTGCTCGTTGCCCTTGAATTTAAAAAAGAGCTGTCAAGCATCCTCTGAAGATCTCAAAGAATCTCTGCTCGTCCTCACCGAATTTGTGAAAACAAGGTGTCCAGCTCCCTATTAAAACTAGCAAAGAATCTCTGCTGGTTGCCCCCGAATTTGTGAAAATTAAAGTGGCACGCCTGGCTTAAAAAGCTCTAAAAATCTCTGCTCATTGCCCCATTCTGTCGATCTCTATGTGTGTCTTTCTCTCTCTCTCTCTCTTTCTCCACTTACCAGCAAGAGCACGAGGGCCCAGATGGAGAACATTGGCAGGCAGACATTATTATTAGCAGCTGGCGGGCCGGCCGGGGCGCTGGTGCTCATCAGGTGACCCTGCTGGCCCAACGGCTCCGGTAGGTCTGAAAATTGGGCTTTAAAAGCCAATAAAGCGAAAATTAAGGCCAAATTCACAGCCGATTGCCTTTAAAGCACCTTTGAGGCTGAATTCCTCAATTCCTTACCGTAATCCCGGTCCAGGACGGTCAACTCGGGTGAGGCAATGTCGACGTCGACAGTTGGGGGTGTGTCCCGTCTCTGAAAAAAACAATTGCTAGTGCGAAGCCTGAATGAAGCCTAAGCCTAAGCCTAAGCCTAAGCCTAAGCCTAAGCCTAAGCCTAAGCTAAGCCTAAATCTAAGCCAGGTTGAAGCCTAAGGGGAAATTTTCGCAACAAAACCTACCTTAATCTCACGCCTAGGCCCGGCCTTTGCCGTCGGCTTCTTGTCGCCGGCCAGCACCTTGATGGTGGGCACGTCGTGCTCGGAGCTGATCTCCAATCCGCTGCCCTCGTCCACGATCTCGGTGTCGTTGTACTTTTTGGCGGAGAACTCGTTGAGGGCGGCCGGGGTGGGGAAGGGTTTCTCGGCTCGGATTACTGAAAGTTGGACATAGTCTTGGTCTCTCTTTCTTTCGCGATCTCGCTCTCTCTCTCTCTCTCTCTCTCTTTCTCTCTCTTTCTCTCTCTCTCTCTCTCTCTCTCTCTCTCTCTTTATCTCTCACCTTGAGTCGTAGGAGCCCTAGTCGTCGTTGAACTGCTTCGCGTCGTCGTAACCGGCGGCAATGAGGTCGTCGTCTGGAACACGATCGTGGTCTTGCCATCCGTCACGTCATGCACCGTAGTCTGTACGTGCGTAGCCTCCGGTACGGTCGTCTAAAACGGAGCGTTTCTTACTATCATCTAGGCAAGCTCGGCGATAGTTCTCCAACTAATATATTTAAAAAGCAGGTTTCCCGATTAGTACCTATTTCATCCATTCTTTAATTAATCATGTCCATTTAGCGCCTTAATGCTTCCTTAACCCCCCCCCCCTCCCCCCTTTTTTCCTTTTTTCTTTTTTTCTTCAACAAACTTCCAACCTTACCTCCACTAATAAGTGTTTACTTGTAAACCTAAGTGCGAGAACTAAATTATTATTATTAAGCTAGCAGAGAACTTAGCGGAAAACCAGCTGACCTTGGCGGAGTTGGCGGTGGGGATCAGATGCTCGGTAGAAAGTTCCTCATCTACCGTCTTCTTCTCTGAGCTGTCGACTGTTTCCTTGCTTTCAGAGATGGCTGAAAGGGTTACGGTATTCTCGGGGTGTCGCGGACCCTTCAAAGCTAAAAACGAAGCCTAAGCCTAAGCCTAAGCCTAAGCCTAAGCCTAAGCCTAAACTCCTAAGCCTAAGCCTATAGCCTTCCAACTCACGCCTTTGCGGGTTGAAGTCGTCCAGCGCGTTCGTCCCGGCGCTGATGATATTCGCCTTGGCGTTCGCACCACAGCGAGGCGGCTAAAAACCCAAAAATTTTGTTAAAGATTGACCTCCCTACCGTAATCCCGCTGCAATCGTTGCTCTCATTGGGGCCAAGTGGGCACAGCTTGATCTTGCAGTTGAAGTAGACTTGCTGGATGTCCGGGAAGTTGAAGGCGGACGAGGGCTGAAAGGGGAGTATGCATAAGCTAAGCCTCAACCTAAGCCACAGCCTAACCAAGCCCGTGCATAAGTCTAAGCCTGACCCTAACCCTAAGCCAAAGCCTAGGCCTAAGCCGAAGCTAAGCCCAAGCCTAAGCCTAAGCCTAAGCCTAAGCGTAAGCCTAAGCCTAAACCTAAGCCCAAGCCTCAGCCTCTGCCTAAGCTTGGTTTTTTACCTACCGTAAACGTCTTGGTCAACTCCTTTGAGTAGGTCAACTCGGGCATCAGGAATGGATCGAGGGAGCAGCTTAAAAAAAATTTAGTGTTTTTTTAGTTCAATGACTCTTTAAAGGGACTAGTAAGCTTGAGAATCGACCACTAGGTCTACTAGGTCTCGACAACTATACGATAACTACTTTTCCATTTGCTTTCTGCTTAAAAGCCAGATTTTTACGGATATGAAAACAAGATTAAAACGTTTTTTTAGCTTGTCAAGAGGCTGTCTGCAGTCTAGTAGAGATAAAGGGTCGGTACTTGGCCTCAATGGCCTTTTAAAACAAAAATTAAACCTAGAAACGCCCAAAAATTACCCATTCTCATCAATAACTGGCACTTGATTTCCGGATTGGCCGTCGTAGACGACGCAGGAGTGGATGAGCATGGCAAATGCGTCGGTTGGGCACTCCCACACGTGGTAGATTGGGTCTCCTGAAAATTCAAGTTAATTTGGTCCGAATTCCTAAGGAATCCCTGCTAGCATGCCGGGTCCTTGAGCTTTTAATGCTGAGCTGGAACTCAGGGGTACTCCCTTTCTCATGCTCTCACTCTCTCTCTCTCTCTCTCTCACTCGCTCTCTCTCTCTGGCTCTATCGTTTCCTGGCCTGTTTTTCATGACTTTCCCCAAATAACCCCCCCCCCCCCCCCCCCACAAAAAAACGGGAAAGCCCCCCGCAGGATCTCTGCTAGATTGTCTCACCTTTCAGCTCATTGCCTTTCTCTAACTTCCTTAAGAATCCCTGCTAGCCCGCCCTAATTTTTCGCCCTCAAAAACCTAACGCTCCAGCTCCTTAGCCTCAAGAAGCGAGGCTGAAGTGGCCTTCGCTTTCCAAAACCGTGTTGCATTTCAGAAACCGGCCATCCCTGTCTCTCTCTCTCTCTCTCTCTCTCTCTCTCTCTCTCTCTTTTTCTCTTTCCATCGCTTGTACTTACCGACTTTCACCCGCTGCACATTCGGCCCGTTAATAGAATCCTTGTGTAGGGTGTACTGGCAAACCGGGGCCTCCATCTCCTCGTCGATCGTTTGCGGGGGGAGCTCGCTGAAAAAATGAATTAGGTACAGTAATCAGAAGGGTATAAATTCCTTCAGGATCTCTGCTAGCCTGCCCCTTCCATTCCCAAATGATCTCTGCTAGCCTGCCCCTTCCATTCCCAAATGATCTCTGCTAGCCTGCCCCTTCCATTCCCAAATGATCTCTGCTAGCTTGCCCCTTCCATTCCCAAATGATCTCTGCTAGCCTGCCCCTTCCATTCCCAAATGATCTCTGCTAGCCTGCCCCTTCCATTCCCCAATGATCTCTGCTAGCCTGCCCCTTCCATTCCCAAATGATCTCTGCTAGCCTGCCCCTTCCATTCCCAAATGATCTCTGCTAGCCTGCCCCTTCCATTCCCAAATGATCTCTGCTAGCCTGCCCCTTCCATTCCCAAATGATCTCTGCTAGCCTGCCCCTTCCATTCCCAAATGATCTCTGCTAGCCTGCCCCTTCCATTCCCAAATGATCTCTGCTAGTCGACCCCTTCCATTCCCAAATGATCTCTGCTAGCTTGCCCTCGACTCACTTGACGTTCATCTGCGTGCCAACCGATTTGTCTGTCTCCATGTAGAAACAGTGGACGTGGTAGGCGCGGTCGACCTGAAAATGTAATGTATTTCGAAGTTGTAGGTTATAATAGTTATTTTTCCCTATTAAATCAGGTTCTACATACCTTGGTAATAAAAAGCGGATGCAGCTGCACCATTACGGTCAACGAGTACGACATGCCGCGCTTGGGTTGGACCTGAATGGAAAATTTTTCTGAAGAATCTCTGCCAGTTTGTCTATTTCCTGGAAGCTCTCTGCTAGCCTGCCCTTTCCTAAAGAATCTCCGCTAGCCCGACCTTGGTTTCGCGTGTTTTTCCACGCCTTCAGGCCCGTTTTTCGAGGATATTAAAGGTAATGGCCGAGAGTGGCATTTAGAGCCCATTTCCCGGCACCCTCGGCCCGTTTCGGCCATAAAGCACGGTTTATAGACCGTTCTCTCTCTCTCTCTCTCTCTCTCTCTCTCTCTCTCTTCCCTTTTCTGGGGCACCACCGGGCACAAGAAATTATTCGACCCGAATTAGCCCCCGGGGGATTTTCAAGGTCGAGACTGTGCGGTCTACCATAACGGTTGGCGGGCCGTGTAGCGGAAAGAAACGGAATTGGGAGTTTTTAAAGGGGTGTGGAAGGCAGGGCAATTTCCTCGAGCGTCTCTGCTAGCCTGCCCTTGAAATTAAGCAATTTTGGGCGGCAAATGATCTCTGCTAGCTTGCCCCAGCTCCTTTTTCTGGCGCGGCTCTCCAGGGTTCCGCAGATGGTTTCTGCTAGCCGGCCCTTTCGGCAAATGGCCTTTGCCGGAGTTCTTAGGTTATTTAAATTCCCGAGTGCTCTCTGCTAGTCTGTCTAATTTCAATGACCTCTGCTAGCATGCCCAGTTCTCTTCTGTTTCCCAAAAGGAATCTGTTTGCACACCTCCCATAGCTTGCAACTTCCGCAAAGTGTCCCTGCTAGCCTGCCCACACCCGAAAAATCCAATCTTTATAGGAAATAATCCTGACAGTGTCGCGCTCCTGCAAAGTGTTTCCGCTAGCTTACTCATCGCCCTATCAATTCAAGTTTCCCGAAGAATCCCTGCTAGCCTCCCCAATCGGTCTCCCAATTTGAATGCAAGTTCACCCCCCGAGTCCCTTACCGGGTCTGGGGCGTGCGAAATAGGTAGGTCACCCTTTAGAATCGAGCCTTCCTCCTCCTGGTTTCGACCCTCTTCCCGGGAATGGACTGTTTCAAGGGGTTTCCGAGGGATGTCCCACAGACCGTCATTCCGGATTCCCGCGTACTACTCGACACCTTCCGAGCAATCCTGTCCCAACCGCTACCCTCAGGCTTGCGACTCCCCTTAGAGAGTGAAACTAGAGTTTCAAATGAGCAAAAGAGCAACATTATAGAGAGGGAGCGAGAGTGAGAAAGAGCGAGAGAGAGAAAGAGAGAAGCCGAGAGAGAGGGAGAGAGCTATAGCTGATTTGCTGAGGTAGTGGAATGGGCAGGCTAGCAGTGAATCTTTTGGACGACCCAGAAGGAAAGCTAGCAGAGATTGTTGTGGAATTTGCTTACTAGCAGAAGATTTTTTGGAATTCCTTCCATCCCGAGCCAGGGCAAGCCAGCAGTGAGTTTTTGACTAGTGGGCTGTCTAGCAGTGATTCCTGCGGACACAAGGTGCTACCAGAACCGACGACAACTAGCAGGGATCATTTTGGAAACGCGGTGAAGTTCGAAAAGCAAAAATGTCCCACCTCCCGTTTTCGGTTCACATTACAGCGGTCAAAGTTGAAGGTGACGTGGGTGCTGTTACGGTAGGAGCAGCCTTCCTAAAAATCGTTTATCTTATTTTCAATTGCTCTTTTATTTATATGATTATCTTTAATTACCTTGTTGAAGTGGTTCTTGGCAAATACGTAAGATGGTGCTCCCTTCTCGGTTGACACATCGAGCGTGATCGCGCCGTGCTCGCATTGGATTTTTGGGGAACCTGAAATATTCGAATGAGCTCTGCTAGTCTGCCCCTTCCATTCCCAAATGATCTCTGCTAGCCTGCCCCCTTCCATTCCCAAATGATCTCTGCTAGCCTGCCCCTTCCATTCCCAAATGATCTCTGCTAGCCTGCCCCTTCCATTCCCAAATGATCTCTGCTAGCCTGCCCCCTTCCATTCCCAAATGATCTCTGCTAGCCTGCCCTTTCCATTCCCAAATGCTTTCTGCTAGCCTGCCCCTTCCATTCCCAAATGCTTTCTGCTAGCCTGCCCCTTCCATTCCCAAATGATCTCTGCTAGCCTGCCCCTTCCATTCCCAAATGATCTCTGCTAGCCTGCCCCTTCCATTCCCAAATGATCTCTACTAGCCTCCCACCCGTGTTTTTACGCTACCCCGGTTGTTCTGCACCTCAAATCCGGGCATGACATAGAAGGGAAAGTCTGACTTTGGACGTACAGAGGGGAAAATGGGCCAAATCCTAGGCTAGGGGAAACACCTGTGGTGGGGCCACACCACACCAACAATTATGGTCTGCTCGAAGGGTAGTGAAAGGCTAGAATTTACAGGGAAAGCGACAGAAAAAGTTGGAGAGAGCGAGAGATAGCGAGTGAAAGTTCTGTGCTGGCCGGCCCTTTCCTAAAGAATCTCTGCTAGCCCGCCCTTGCCTTAAGAATCTCCGCTAGCCTGCCCCGCGTCACCCCCTGCGTCCCTAATATGAGCACGACCCCAGCCGTTCGATTCCACGACACGCCTAAACCCCCTTGAGCGCGAATTGAGCCACAGCCGGATCAGCCCTCATCCCCCTGCTGGTACCAGCCGAGCACCACAAACAACAATTTGGTGCTCCCGGGCCGCCAAATGAGAATTCAGGAATCGATTGATGGAGCGGCAGGCTAGCAGAAATTCTTTAGGAAACGGCAGGCTAGCAGAGACAATTTAGGATCCAAAAACTCCAAAATTCCGCGACGCACCTGTCAACGAGTTGTCGAACTGGACGGAGGCGTGTAGTAAGCTGGGGAGGAGGAGCAGCAGCTGGCCGAGGCGGTGCATTGCGGAATTCTTCGTGTTAAATTTATCTAGTTGATGTGGCTGCTATTCTATAGGAGATTGCCTGAAAAATGGTAATAAAGAAAGTACACAAAATAAACAAAAATATGAAGAAAGAGCACAGAGGGAAGTAATAAAAAAGAGTGAAATTTTCCAAATGATCTCTGCTAGCCTGCCCCTTCCATTCCCAAATGATCTCTGCTAGCCTGCCCCTTCCATTCCCAAATGATCTCTGCTAGCCTGCCCCTTCCATTCCCAAATGATCTCTGCTAGCCTGCCCCTTCCATTCCCAAATGATCTTTGCTAGCCTGCCCCTTCCATTCCCAAATGATCTCTGCTAGCCTGCCCCTTCCATTCCCAAATGATCTCTGCTAGCCTGCCCCTTCCATTCCCAAATGATCTTTGCTAGCCTGCCCCTTCCATTCCTAAATGATCTCTGCTAGCCTGCCCCTTCCATTCCCAAATGATCTCTGCTAGCCTGCCCCTTCCATTCCCAAATGATCTCTACTAGCCTGCCCCTTCCCCTCCCAAATGATCTCTGCTAGCCACCCCTTAAATTCGAGGTTTCCGGAACTTTCCGGATCCGAGTGGCCCACTCAAAATCACCAGGTTCAACCCCTTCAGAAAATGATTGACATTACAACCTTAAAAAATTGCTTTGGCACGGTGCCAATCATTTCGTATCGTCGCGCTAGGGGGAGCGCGCGCCGGGACCCCTAGCCAAGGGCATTCTATAGGGGTTTTGTTCGGTTTTTAGAGCAACGGCCGCGCCGATACTGTCCAACACCCAATAAAAATCTGGAATGACCGCTGTCTCTCACTCTCTCGCTCTCTCTCTCTCTCTCTCTCTCTCTCTCTCTGGCCTCAAAAGAAGTCCATAAAAAGGAAAAACTCCTGGAGGTCAATATGCTGGCCGCAGGTGCCCAAGACGTGAAAAAGTTTTAAAGGCAAAGAGGAGTGAGTCCACCTAACATTTTTGAGATTTTGAAGATCTTAGAGTTTTTAAAGGCACCAGGAAGTTATGATATTTGCTATTTTTGCGATTTTGGACTTTTTCAATGATTCCGGAAGTCAGAAATCCGGGAGTTTTCGGTTTAATCGCACCGGCAGGGCAGGATACTTGTAATTTTTGACATTACAGATCCTTTAAAGGGATCGGCAAGGGAAAATCCTTAAGCGTCCGCCGTTTCGGAGCTTTTAAAGGGACCCAGAAGTCAAAAATCGGTAATTATCGCGGAGTTTCGAGTCTTTAAAGATCCGGGTAGTCTGGAGATTCATCATTTTTCCAGTTTTTGCGCATTTTAAAGGGGCCGCCAATTGAAAACCTACTCGAATTTTATGAAACCATAGTTCGATTTTTTCGATTTTAAAGCTCGGGAATTGGCATATAAAGCATATATTTCTACTTTAAAGGGACGCGGAAACCAGAAAGTCCTAGGGATTCCGGCACGCTTCCCTTAAAAGGAACGCTGAGCATGACTATGCCTCCAAATTCAGGGTCACCCGGGGCAATGAGCCGAAGAAATGGGGACAGGAGGTAACTCAAGGAGGTCCCAGCAAGGGCTAGATAAACAAAATATCAAGCGCAGAGGCGGGCCAGCAGAGATCATTTGGGAAATTCCAGTGGTCTGCGCATTCAGGAGGGGTATCAAGGTTTAAGTAGGGTAAACTAGCCAGGATCATTTACCAAGTGTTGTATCATCTGCCCAGGAAGGTCTAAGCTATTAAATTCAACACCCAGGCAAGGTAGCACAGTCCATTTGGGAAGGTTGGCGCATTCAGAGAAGGTCAAGGTTTGAAGCCAAGTATTCCACGTATCAAAAGCAATCGAAAACCCAAAAAGCAAAAAGATTCTCCCCGGCCGGGAATTGAACCCGGGTCTCGCATGTGACAGACGCGGATACTCACCACTCCACTACCGAGGACACGCGGCGGGGGGCGCGTGTGGGAGGTGATAAGGGGGGAGGGGGGGCGGTCAACAACTGGCTTCGTCGCTACAGGCGCATTGAAATACGAGATATTGGCAAAATTGGAGCTGGTAAGCTAGCAGAGATTTTTGACGAAATGGAAAATAGGGAAGAGGAAAAGTAGGAAGGAAAAGGCGCGAGAGAGCGCTTTAATGAGAGGCAGATAGTTAGAGGCAGCTGGATAAATAGAGAACCTGATAGAGTTAGAGAGAGAGAGAGAGAGAGAGAGAGAGAAAGAGTGAGTGAGAGAGAAAGAAAGTGAGAGAGTTTCGAAGGAAAGGCAGGCTGGCAAAGACCCTTTGGAACCTGGGGAACTGGAAATCTCTGGCGTGGGCAAGCTAGCAGAGATTCTTGAGGAATCTACACAGCGTCGAAAACGGCACCATCAGTTTATTTTCATAACCTAAGTGCTCTGGCACGCTGGCTTTAAAGGGACAGTGACAACCGTTAGCTATCTTAGATATAAAAAGTCTATGGATTTAGTCTTCAATGCCCCTTTAAAACGGCTAGGGATGTACTGTAGCAGACAATCAGATAACCAGAAAGCACCGCAACGGCTTCTCGCCTTGAATGGTGCTGATCCCAGGTAGGAGGGATGGGGCTGAACGCCCGTTCCCCCCACCTCAAGGGATCGAACCTTACAGTTTCGGGTCAAAAGGCCCCACCCCCAGGCGGCTCTCTCTCTCTCTCTCTCTCTCTCTCTCTCTCCTCAGGCCCCGCCCCTTTTAAGGGAACACCCCAGGGGCTGGAGGTGGATAATTGGGCCCGTGTGTCTGGTTCACAGGTTAGGGAAGGAAAGTAGCAAGAGTTTCGAGATTTGGAAAAGAGAAAGAGAGAGAGCGAGAGAGAGCAAGAGAAATCGAGAGAAATAGAAAGAGATAAAGTGAGATTTAGACAGGCACATAGGCAGGCTAGCAGAGGTCCTGTTAGATAGACCAGATACCGAAAGTACCAAATCCGACGGGCAAGCTAGCAGTGATCTTTGCGGAAATTCCGCGGTTTGAACATGGGTTTTAGTTATAAGCAAGGCAGCATTGGAATTTTGTAACAGAGCGGGCTAGCAGAGTTGTTTGAGGGAAGGTGGTGAGCACCAGGCATTCCAGGCAATCTAGCGGAGATTATTTAGCAAACGATAAATCGGTTTTCCTTCCTCTCTCTATCTCGCGCTCTCTCTATCTCTATCTCGCACTTTCTCTCTCGCCACTGGATTCTGAATCTCAAAGTTCAGCCCCGAAACCCCAGAATCCCAGCCACTTTGCATTCCGGAGGGCGTAAATTGGGATAGGCACGTACTTTCCACACTGCAACCATTTAAAGGGACACGCGACTTTCCATTTCTCGACCGCCTCCCGTTAATAAGCCATTGACCGAAGTTGCCCTGGATTCGAGAAAGTTACTCGTTCTCTCTTTCTCTCTCTCTCTCTCTCGCACCTTCCCTCTCTTGCTCTCGCCTCTTACATAATCAGGGTCAAGTCCCCTCCATTTGCATGGGACGCACCTCGTCGCTAAATGGACCGCATTTCCGGACTGTCTATAGGTGTGTAACGGGATGACTTGTAGGTCGAGAGCCGGCGAGTAGTCCAAGACACAACTTCGACACAGGGCATTCACAACACGGAAGGAGGAATGTTGTGGAATGTCTCAAGGGGTTGGGGCGGAAGATTAAAGGGGCCGGGAAGTGCCGGGAGAGAGAGACAGAGAGAGAGAGAGAGACAGAGAGAGAGAGAGAGAGAGAGAGATAGAGAGATAGAGAGAATTTTCATGCTACGACCAAAAATTTTAACGCCCTCGTAATCTCAGGCTTCCCAAAAATCCCAAGCGAACACTTCCACCAAGTAAGCATCGCCTCGTGTCAAGGTTGAGGCTCATAGCCCCACTCCTGGGTTGTAAAATCGAGCCTCCCGGCCCGTTTCGGAACTCCTCTGCAGAGGCAATTTCGGGGCTTTTTTCACGAGCAAATGGAGTGTAGTTATTTGGTTAGGGCGATGGGGAGGCTAGCAGAGATTCTTGGGGAATTGGTAAATGTGAGCGGAACTTTCCCCAAGAATCCCTGCCTGCACGCCTTACTTGCCCTAAAATACACCGCTAATCTGCTGCGATTCCCCCAAGGAGCTCCGCTAGCCTGCCCTCGCGTTTCCCAGGATTCTCTGCTGAACTGTCTGCACATTTCTAAAGAACCTCGACTGGCTTGCCCCCGAATTTCCCCAAGAATCCCTGCTAGCTTGCTCGGCTTCCTAAAGAATCAGCGCTAGCCTGCCCCTTCCATCCCAAAGAATTTCTGCTATCCGTCCCTGCCCGTAACTTACGCCTGCGTACGTCATACACCTATGTACGGTTCTCCGCAATTTGCATCTTTGAGCCACGGGGACAGTCCCAGATGCCTAATTGGATGTTGGATGTGTGGGGTGGCCTTCAAGGTGCCCTCCCCATTTTGGGGTGACTCAAATTTCACAGTTGCCGCCACTAGGGAGATACTAAAGAGCCATTGAAGGTTCAGATCGTCGATCTATGGCTATTTTGAAGGGGCTTGGAAGCCAAAAAAAAAACTAGAAAATGCTGGGATGACTATGTCAGCAAATTTCCTGGAGAATGGTAGTTTCTTAAGGAAGGACAAGTTAGCAGATATTCTTTAAGAAAGGGCAAGCTAGCAGAGGTTCTTTAGGAATTATGAGCGGTAGTGAGCGATAGCCCAAGGAAGTTTTCCACGTTACCCAGGTATACTGTGGTTTCTTTGATGGCTGAAATTGAGGGTAAATATCTCTCTCTCTATCTCTCTCTCTCTGTCTCTCTCTCTATCTCGCTCTCTCTTTCTCTCTCTCTCTCCGAATCTGTGTGTTTGTCTGTCCGCCAGCCCGGAACTGGGACCCTCCCCTCAACGTTGCAATCGTCTTTTCATCCCTTTCTTTTGTTTGTTTCCATCGCATCCGAACGGCCATTCATCAAGGTCGTGGGAACCGATTGCGCCGCGGCGAGTTATGAGAAGGTGGTTCGTGCGGCTAGAGTACTGTAAGATGGAAAAAGAGCCAGCTAGCAGGGATTCATGGGGTTCCGCGAAGGTTAAAGTTGGAAGCAAATAACCTACGTATCAAAAACGAAACGAAGCAAAGCAAAAAGGTTCTCCCCGGCCGGGAATTGAACCCGGGTCTCGCATGTGACCAGGCCCGTACGGGAGCCGAGATTTCGGGGGCACCCACCCAAAAAAAATTTGGCGACCTCCCCCCCCGGTCGCCACTTTCAAAAACTTCGAAAATAGCGACAATAACAGCGCCGCAGGCGAAAAAATTTAGAAAACCGCGTTCGTACCGCTTAAATTCGTGTGAAAACACATCGGAAACGGCGCGCGCAAGCGAAATTTTGTTAATCAAAAACGGTGCACTAATGAAAACGAGCGCCGCAGGCAAAAAATTTTAGAAAAATAGGTTTTCTAGAAGCAACAATTGTTTCGAAACAGTGATAAACAGCGCCGCAGGCTGAAAAATTTTTGCGAAAAAAACATAAGGGTCCCCCCTTATGAACTTTTCGGACCTCGACCGATTTCGGGGGGGGCACCGTGCCCCCGGTGCCCCCCCCCCCTCGTACGGGCCTGCATGTGACAGACGCGGATACTCACCACTATACTACCGAGGACACGCGAGAGTGGGCGCGTGTGGGGGTGATAAGGGATGGGCTGTCCTGCCTTCTTCGTTCTAGGCGGAGTGGAAGCCGAGATTTTGGCAAAAGCGGAGTTGGTAGGCTAGCAGAGAACCTTGATGACGTGATGTGAAATGCAAGATGGGAGGCATGTTAGCAGAGATTCTTTGGGAATTACGGAATTCGAGGAGATAGTTTTAGAGAAAGAGATGGAGAGAGGGAGATAGAGAACAAGAGAGCGAGAGCGAGAGAGAGAGAGAGAGAGAGAGAGAGAGAGAGAGAGAGAATCCCGTGAATTCGAACGACGTCACTATATCGAAGACAAAGCCAAAGAAAAGTCGCCCACAAGTAGTCTCGCCTTAATAGGTCAGCCACTCGTCAAAACAATAGAAAAACTGGGGGCTAAAGAAACCGAAAAGACGCTACAATACAAAAGACGGTGCACGGGCTGGCTGGCTGGCATTCAAAATGAATGCCCCAGGGGGCACCTGTATCTCTCTCTCTCTCTCACCCTGTGCCGGTATGCTAATTTCGGCCCGGCCGGTGGGCCCTAATTACGGGGCCCCCCAAAAGAGGGGTCAGCAAAGGCCAAGGGGTGAGCAGGCTACCTGTAAACCGTCAAGTGGACCAGGCTACGCGACGATGCTATGGACGACGCCGTACTAGGCAATTGGCTGGATTAGCGGCCCCCTTTTAATCCACTAGCCGGTCAGCTGTACGATGGTATTCAACGTTTTTTTGGGGGGTATTACGTGAATCCGGGGCACGGGGAAGGGAGGCTAGCAGAGATCCTTTAGGAAAATTTTAGTTCCAAACTAATGGGGGGGAACTGCTAGAACTTGGGTGAGCTCGCAGAGATCTTTGTGGAAAGTTCGACGTTTTGGCAGGCTAGCAGCGATCCTGGTGAACTGGTCCTTGATTGGCATCCTAGCAGAGACTCTTGTGGAAAATTCTGAGCCCTGGCAGGCTAGCAGAGATCCCTGAGCCCCTGAGATCCCTGAGAACCCCTGCTTGGCACTGTGGCTGGACGCGAGCACTGATGCTTGAGGAAATTTTGGGATGGCGGGCAGCCTGGCAGAGATCTTTAGGGAATGGAATAGAAACAGGGAACGAGAAAGCGAGAGAGCGAGAGAAAGCGTGAGAGAGAGCGAGAGAGCGCGAGAAAGCGTGAGAGAGAGGGAGAGAGCGAGAGAGAGAAACGTGGAATCGTGAAAATCGACGTCATCCGTCTAAAAAAACTAAAATGTTATACCTAAAGTCCCGGGGTCCAGAGTATCGTCTCGTAATCCTGCGGATATACGGAACTCGAGAAATTCCAAACGAAAATAGGTCGTGCTCCTCCTCCCCTTTAGCCGATCATAGCGCAACCTACTCGAACATTTATTCAGTACACTCTAGCAACCGAGTGAGAGAGAGCGAGAAAGAAGGAGAGAGAGCAAGTAAAGAGTATCGCAACGCAGTAGACCGCTCGAAATTTGCATGCGGAAATTGCGCTTCCTATAGATTTTCTGAAAAAGTGTGGGACTGGCGGCGCGCGCGAGACTCGCTTGACCCGCTTCTTCTTTTCTATCTAGAGCCCAAGAAAGCGGGGATACACCGGATATTGTATGCAAATATAGTCCCCGCCCCGGCGGCTCTCTCAAAATTTGCATACGACAAACTGGTCACTCTGTAAGGGAGAAGCTGGTTGTTTATTTTCTTTAAGGTAGAGGGGAAATCGTGTTCCCCTGCCCTCCGCATTCCCTTTTTAGAGTGGACAGGCAGCAGAGATCATTTGGGAATGGAAGGGGCAGGCTAGCAGAGATCATTTTGGAATGGAAGGGGCAGGCTAGCAGAGATCATTTGGGAATGGAAGGGGCAGGCTAGCAGAGATCATTTGGGAATGGAAGGGGCAGGCTAGCAGAGATCATTTGGGAATGGAAGGGGCAGGCTAGCAGAGATCATTTGGGAATGGAAGGGGCAGGCTAGCAGAGATCATTTGGGAATGGAAGGGGCAGGCTAGCAGAGATCATTTGGGAATGGAAGGGGCAGGCTAGCAGAGATCATTTGGGAATGGAAGGGGCAGGCTAGCAGAGATCATTTGGGAATGGAAGGGGCAGGCTAGCAGAGATCATTTGGGAATGGAAGGGGCAGGCTAGCAGAGATCATTTGGGAATGGAAGGGCAGGCTAGCAGAGATCATTTGGGAATGGAAGGGCAGGCTAGCAGAGATCATTTGGGAATGGAAGGGGCAGGCTAGCAGAGATCATTTGGGAATGGAAGGGGCAGGCTAGCAGAGATCATTTGGGAATGGAAGGGGCAGGCTAGCAGAGATCATTTGGGAATGGAAGGGGCAGGCTAACAGAGATCATTTAGGAATGGAAGGGGCAGGCTAGCAGAGATCATTTTGGAATGGAAGGGGCAGGCTAGCAGGGATCATTTGGGAATGGATGGGACAGGCTAGCAGAGATCATTTTGGAATGGAAGTGGCAGGCTAGCAGAGATCATTTGGGAATGGAAGGGGCAGGCTAGCAGAGATCATTTGGGAATGGAAGGGGCAGGCTAGCAGAGATCATTTGGGAATGGAAGGGGCAGGCTAGCAGAGATCATTTGGGAATGGAAGGGGCAGGCTAGCAGAGATCTCTAGTTGTTCGTGTCTCTAACTACAGTATTCCATAGGCGGGCCACCTTTTAGTCCCTGACCTTAAAGCACCGTTTTTCGACCCGGCGGCACTACGAACAATTACTTTTTGCAAACCCCCGAGGGCACAGTGTTGCAAAGAATTGGCCCTGAACTTTGCCCCCGGGAAAACGGTGGATTTGACGGCCTGCCTGTCCTAAATCCATAAATCTTTCCCGGAAATTGGTTTGCAGGAACGCTGAATTGAAGAAAAACGACGGCTCTTTCCTCAAAGATCTCTGCTAGCACGCCCTAAATGGAAAAATTGAGTTGTCGAGGATTTTTTTGGCAAATGGTCCTTCTTATCATAGACGGACAATTGACTGACGGAAATCTCTTCCTACCAATTTCCCAAACGATCCCTGCTAGTTCGCCTGGCATCACAGATTTCTCAAATGATCTCTGCTAGCTTGATGCCCTCCATTCTGTGCTTTGCTCGTCCCACTTCTCTACAGTATACACCCATCCGTTTGTTCTCGTATTTACACGCACGCTGCACTCGGAAGCGTGGCCCCCAGTTCGCGGCACTTCACGCGACTACGCGCCCCAATATGGACACTTTAGGCAACAATACAAAACAATACAAAGTCAGGTGCAGGGAAAGCCGAAAGCGGCATTGGAATGGTAAACATTTCGGTGCAGCGTTGCACCATGGTTCGAAAGAGCAATTTTGCAAGTTGAAGGGGTCGATTTCGTAAAAATCCTTGCTAGCTTGCCTCCAGTTTCCTGAAGAATCTCTGCTAGCCCGCTTTTTACCTTCACGATTACTGCAAACCAGCTCAGTAATGACACTTTCCACTGCCTTCCACCGTATAGCGAAACCTCAAGAATCTCTGCTAGCATGCCAGTCCCGAGGGTAATTCCCCAGGAAACTCCGCTGGCCTCCCCACCTAACGTCTCCCTAAGCCTAAGCCTAAGCTAAGCCTAAGCTAAGTCTAAGTTAAGCCTAAGCTAAGCTTAACGTTAGCCTAAGCTAAGCCTAAGTTAAACCTAAACTAAGCCTAAACCTAAGCGTAAGACTAAGCCTAAGCCGAACGGAAGCTCAAGCCTAAGCCTAAGCCTAAGCCTAAGCCTAAGCTAAGACTAAGCCCAGGCTAGAATCAAGGCATTTCAAGGTCTCCATCCACTTTAAAGTGGCGCTAAACCTTAACCCCATTTGCTTACAGTCAATGACAAGAAGAGTTGGCTGGTAAAAGGGCTTGTTGACATGGTGCGGCGAGGGAGAGAGACAGAGAGAGCGAGAGCGAGAGCGAGAGAGAGAGATACCGGACAATGCCTTACTCCCCCATTCCCCGACGATCCCGATTACAGCCTGGATGCCTTTGTGTTGGCGGTTACGGTGGGTGTGTGTGGGGTACAAGGCGATACAAATATAGCCGCCCCAGGGCACATAGCCTCTCCCCCCTCGAGAGCCGGCCAATAAAGCGCCCCTTGTACCCCTACGGCTGACCAATATGGAACAAGGACAAGTTGTGCCCGGCCGGGTCCGGCAACTCGAATTTACCTGGGAATTGGCAACACGGGGGTTAACAAGCTAAGCCAAAGCCCAAATCCAAGCCTAAGCTTCACCTAAGCCTAAACCGAAGCCTAAGCCTAAGCCTAAGCCTGAGCCTAAGCCTAAGTAACCTAAGCCTAAGCCTAAGTAACCTAAGCCTAAGCCTAAGTCTAAGCTTCTGCTATACTGCCTGTTTTTTCAGATGATCTTGAGGTGAAAATAGGTAGCCACTGTGGTCATGCTGTTCCTCAAAAATCTCTGCTAGTCTGCCTTGTATCTTAAAGGAACCAGGAACTCGACAACCCGAAGATTTTACTGATTCGCTTCCCAAAGAATCCCTGCTAGCTGGCCTCGTTAGTTGAAAATAAAGAGCGCTAGGCATACGGTAGCAAATCCGGAAACTAACAATCCGTTGGAAAAAATCCCAAACCCAGCGATCGTCGAGCTTTGCCGTTTTTTCAGGGGAGGGGCCACAAAATCTGAATAGCCCTTTTTCTCAAGTATCTTTCAGGCGCGGAAACTTCCGCCCATTGACCGACTGAAGATCAGCAGAATATAGGAAAGCTTTCAGAGATTTCTCTCTCTCTCTCTCTCTCTCTCTCTCTCTTCGTCTCTCATGCAAAAAACTTTCCCACGCCTTGTTACCTATTTCCCATCCCGATGACGGTACTTGAAATATCGGTCAAAAACGGCCGGATTTTTTGCAATTCGGCGAAAAAGTGGGTCCGGAAAGTTGCAGTGATTGTTGGGGAATAGGAGGCGAGCTAGCATGGATCATTTAGGAATGGAAGGGGCAGGCTAACAGAGACGCTTTGAGCTCAGCGACCAGTTGATGATCAGCTCCCCAGGATTCAACTTTCCATTCTGAAAATTTAGCCAATAAGGCCGTTTTGCTCCGGATTCCAGGATCGCGTCGATGTTGTCAATCGGAATTCGGCACTGTAAAAACGAGAGAAAGGGGGAGAGAGAGAGAGAGAAAGAGAGAGAGGGAGAGAGAGCAGCGACCACCTTGTCCCCTCCCCGTATATTGTATTCATCCGTCGTCGTCGTCCTATTTGAAGGTCGGGACCCTCTTCTTCTTGTTGCCCCTCCTTGACAAGATGACTGACCTACAATCCTGGTCCTCCAAAACCTAAAGGAGGATGAGGACATGTCTACTAGGACAACCCGCCGCCCAGGGGGGACAAAATGTTGCAAATGGGATCCGGGGGATTGGTATGGAATTCGCGATTCGGGGGCTGGCAGAGATTTTTGGGGAAAAGGGAAAAGCTTAAGCCCAAACATAAGCTTATTACGATAAATAAGGCTCTCCGAAATATGCAAGATGGCACCAGATGCAGTGGTATCTTTTTCTCGCTGTCTCTCCACTCTCTCGCTTTCTAAAAATTAACCTGAACAGGTTTCTGATGTAGTTTTGCATGCTGATTCCAAAAATCCTAGTGAGAAACGCTTGCTTTCGGAATTTTGAGGCGTAAACATTATCTCAAGCGCGCACGATGTGAGGAGGCTGTAAGATGTCGTTCCATCACTGTCGCTCCGCTCTTTCGCGTTCTAAAAATTATTCTGAAGCATATTCCGGCGTACTTACGCATGCAAATTTTGAAAATTATAGTGCGATTTTGAGGCAAACCCCTATCTGAAGCCTCCACGACGCGAAGATGGTATCTTCGTATTCATGTCTCTCGTCTCTCTCGCTTTCTAAAATTTGCTCAAAAGCTGATTCCCGTGCTGTTTTTAACGCTGAATTGAAAAATCATAGTCGCAAAGCTAGCTGTGCGGCAATTTGTGTCAAAATAGCTTTTGAAGTTGGCAAGATGATTCGCTCGTCTTCTCTGGGCTTCTAAAAATTGTCCCAATCCATGCTCCGGTGCAGTTTTTGATGCCGATCTCAAAAATCATTGCCAAGAAACCTGTTGAAGAACCTCCCAGCTGCAAATTTAATTGTATTTTGTAGCTTTGGAGCCATCAGGCCATCCCCCGGCTCTCAACACCTAATAACCGACAAGCCCATTACATCTCGCCGGACTCGTGGTGGGGAGTGCACAAGTTTTTGCGGGTGCATTAGGACTCGTCCGGCTCGCCCGGCCACCAGCTATTAGTACCCACCCAAAATAATGGGCAACGATGGGCCCATAACTATGGGGGGAGGGGAATGAGTAGCTGAACACTCCGGGGACACGGCCAAAGTGTCCGTTTTGCACCCATCAACACACCCGGCGATGGGGAGCGAGCTCTCTCGCTCTCGCTGTCTCTCTGTCTCACTCTCTCTCGCGCTCTCTCTCTCTCTCCCTCTTACTTGTCGCGCCTAAAAAGTGCCCAAAGTCAGGCCCAGGGAGAGCCCAAGCAGCCCAGTTTCTCAGCCACATAACGGGACAGCAGTGCACCATCCGGGTGGTCTTTTGTTGGCACGAAAATGTGGTGAAACTTTCAGAAGCTTTTGTTTTGTGTAAGCCTAAGCCTAAGCTTGAGCTAAGCTAAGCCTAAGTTAAGCCTAAACCTAAGCATAACCTAAGCCGCGCGGAATGGTAAGCCTAATCCTAAGCCTGAGCCTATGCCGAAGCCTAAGTCTAAGCCTAATCCTAAACCTAACTTAAACCTAACTAAAGTTAGGCCTAAGCTAAGCCTAAGCCTAGGCCAAAGCCAAGCCTAATCCCAAGCCTAAGCGTAATCCTAAGCTTATGCATAAGCCTAGGCCTATGCCCAAGCCTATGCCAAGCCTATGCCTAGGCCTAAGCCTATTCCCGAAGCCTGACCTAAGCATAAACCTAAGCATAGCCCCAAAGTTTTCGTCCTTTTGATGCTCCCCTTACTACCTCAAGCTCAAGCTTCCCTGGTGGTCACACGGTGGCGCGCGCGTTTACGCGCCGCCATGCGTCACCAAAAAGGAGGGCCGCCTTGAGCCTCAGTTTTTCTGAGAAAAGGGGGAGCGTGAGAGAGAGGGAGAGAGGGAAACAGAGAGCTAGGGAAAAAGCGTGCAAAAACAGGGCATGCCCTCCCTAGCGGGCCGCCACTTTGATCCGTCCCTGCCTTCCTCAGCCTCCTCACAACTTTTTTCACTTGGAGGGAGCCGGAGCTACGGTAGGGCACGCTCTTATGATTAGTGGCATCTGGGAGGGTCAGGCATGTGTCAGCCTGGCTTTCGGCTTGGCTTTTAGGGCCCGAAAGGGATAGGGCAGGCTAGCAGAGATTTTTTAAGAAATTTATTTTTATTTTTTTTTTTATTTATTTTTAAGAAATTAATCGCACTCTCTTTCTCCTTCTCTCTCTCGCTCACTCTCTCTCTCTCTCTCTCTCTCTCTCTCTCTCTCTCTCTCTCCCTCTTTATGTCGCTCTCGTTCTCTATCCGCATCTGCTGCCACGAGTCGGAATGTGGACGCTCTGGCCGATGTGGTAACGATGACATCGAGGGGCGATAATTCGAGTTTTTGAGGGTGTGGACCGTGGCGCGTTGTCACCCCCGAGATGGGCCCTTCTTAAGGCCCATCTGGAAGCTCGGACAAGGGCCCATATCTCATCCAGGCTCACCACCACCACCCACCATCCCGCGCCGCACACTCCACATGTCAAAAGTTGGACTTGTGGAAGCGAGTCGCTTAAGAAGGGAGGGAGAGAGAAAGAGAGAGAGACAGAGAGCGAGAGAGGACAGAGAGAGAGAGACAGAGAGACAGAAGGATTTTTATTTATTTTGCGCCGGGGCGAGCTAGCAAAGATCCTTAGTGAAATACCGCATTACCGAAAATGGTTTTTTCCAAGGAAATACTTAAAAGCAGGCTAGCAACGTTTTCTTTTCCGGAACGGAGATGAAAATGGGCGCATCGATGAAGATCGGTTGATTTCGACGTCGATGCCGTTCCACATATCGTATTCGTCCGATTACAGTACACACGCTCTCTATCTCTCCCTCCCTCCCTCCCTCTCTCCCTCCCTCTCTCTCTCTCGCTCTCTCTCTCGCTATCCCGCTTTTTCTCTCTCTTTCTCTCTATCTTTTTTCCTCTCTCTCTCGCTCTCTATTTCTCTCTCTCTCTTTCTCTCTCTCTCTCTCTCTCTCTCTCTCGTACTCTCTCTCTGTGTCTCGGCATTTGAATAACCCATCCAGGTCACAAAATCCATGTCGAAACTATTCCCTTTTTGCACCTTTCCATCCTGATGAACTAAAAGCCACATCCCCTCCTATAATGTGCCCTTTTCGGATTGGTGCTGGGAGCGGCATTTGCCCAAATTTTCGGTTGGTGCGGCACCAATAAGCCGGGCCGATGAATCCCCGGCTGGTGAATCGGCAAGAAGGGCACGGGAATTGGTGGGCGATCGTAGTCAAATTTGAAAATTTCCGAGGGTTTCCTGCTAGCCTGCCTTGTAAGAAAGAATCTCTGCTTGCCTGTACTTTCCTAAAAAAGCACTACTAGCCTGCTTTCCCAAAGAATATCTGTCAGCTCGCTTTTTCCTCAAGCACCTCTGCTAGCCCGCCCCGTTCTGAAGAATCTCTGCTAGCTTCTCGTCGCTGGAAAATCTCTGCAAGCCTACCCGAGCCTAAAGAATCTCTTCTAGCCTGCCCTTTCCTAAAGAATCCCTGCTAGCCTGCCCTTTCCTAAAGAATCTCTGCTAGCCTGCCCTTTCCTAAAGAATCTCTGCTAGCCTGCCCCTTCCATTCCCAAATGATCTCTGCTAGCCTGCCCCTTCCATTCCCAAATGATCTCTGCTAGCCTGCCCTTTCCTAAACAATCCCTGCTAGCCTGTCCTTTTCCTAAAGAATCTCTGCTAGCCTGCCGTTTCCTAAGAATTCTATTATAGCTTGCATTTTCTTAAGGGTCTCTGCTAACCTGCCACTCCTAGAGAAACGCTGCCAACCCGCTTTTTTTCCTGCAGAATCTGGCAAGCTTGCTTTTCTCAAAGAATCTCTGCTAGTCTGCCCTTTCCTTAAAGTCTCTGCTAGCTTGCCAATCCCCTTAAATCCCGGAAAACGGAGGTCATTTCCCCACCTTTTTCAGGCGGAATCAAACCGTTGTCGGGCGGGCAAAAAGCCCCATTCGAGCATCCACTCACCCTAAAAAGCGGTAAAAGTTTGGGGGCCAATCGAGTGATGGTCTCTTCGTCCGGAGGAGCGGAGCGTACTGTCCCACCATGGCCCATTGAGCAATTCCCTGGAGCCACCCATCAATTGGCAAGAGACACGGCGATTTCGACCCGCACACCCACTCAACACCACAACACTACGCACCTATCGACGGACACCAAACGGATTACCGCCATGAGGGGTTTGAATGGAAGACTAGAAGAGATCATTTGGGAATGGAAGGGGCAGGCTAGCAGAGATCATTTGCGTATGGAGGAGAGGACAGCAGAGATAATTTGGGCTCTCGCGGCTTGCTAGTACATTTAAAAAATGTAAGTTCCCCTAGTACGCTGTTTTTTTTTTCAAGGCTTCAGGTATCGCATCGTGTAGCGCAAGGCCGGGAGGGTGCCTCTAAACGGTTTTCGGAGATTTATTCCCTGGCCGTCGACAAGATCTTCCGGGCGATCGAGGTAGCGAGGGCCAGTCGCTTCCCTTGAATCGCCTCCGCCTACCTGATTACCATCTACGCAAATTGGGGGAGCGGGGAGACGGTAAAACCGTCTCCACAGCGGGACGGGTGAAACCGCAAACTCGGTTGTTTTCGGTTCAAAATCGGTTTTAACGGTGCTGGCAGGCAGGTGAAAGGTCAATGTTTAAATTGCTCTAAAGTCTAAGGTCTAAGGTCTAAAAATTGCTGCTAGCTCGCCGTGAATTTCCGCCAAAATCTCTGCTAGCCTGTCGTGTTCCAAAGAAGCTCTGTCAGCCGACCGATATCCTCAAGAATATCCGCCAACAAGCCCTCGGTTTCCGATATAAACTCTGCTAGCCGGCCTATCGCACCAAATCCCGCGTCCCAAAAAGTTATGGTACTCATCTTAATCTGATCTCCCCCTACCTTAATATTGCTTTAATCCATTCCGCAGTGCTATCCGTGTCATTTGATGATTAAGGATGTGTTGAGTAGAGAAGATGGATGCCATCTGTCGCTCCCTATTTGTCGCCCTCCATTCCCCCCTCAATCTATCCGTTCCCACGGTAGTCCAATCGGTCCAAAGAGTGATTGCCCTCGGTCTCCCCCTCGGGACCCTTTTGATCCTCCCTAAACAGTGACCCCACACGGACACCGTATGGTCTCTGGAAACAGTGGCAGGCTAGCAGAAGTTCTTGAGGAAATGGGCAGGCTAGCAGAGATTCTTTAGGACAGGGTATGCTAGCAAAGATCTTTAGGGACGGCAGGCTAGCAGAGATTCTGTAGGAAGCGGAATGCCAAGAGATTCTGTTGGAAAATGACAATCTAGCAGAGATTCATCAGAAATGGCATGCTAGCAGAGATTCTTTGAGAGCTCCAAGGCAACCTAGCAGATATTTTTGAAGAACCGAGGCAGGCTAGCAGAGTTTCTTCAGGCCCCCAATCGATAGGTCTGCTAGCAGGGATTCTTCAGGAAATGCCAGGTTACTGTAATTCATTGCCCTATATTTTTTGCACTTTCGCTATTCGTCTCTTGGGTTGGCTGGTAGCATGGCAGGCTTCTCTCCAGGCTCCGCCCCCTTTACCACCAGCGGGCCCGCCCTAAAAAAGCTGGCCGGGGAGAATGAGGTGGTAATGGAGAGGCGAGCAAGAGTACGGAGCTTTTCTCTTTACGTTAACGTTTTACTTTATCGAAATTTTGAACCTCAAATTCAAGTTCACACTCCCTCGAAAGATAGACGTCACCGCAAAAATTCGACGTCATCCGGCCTCTTACCTTGTTTTTCGAGCGTCAGATACCTGTCTAGACCTAGTCGTCGCAGGGGTCGATGCTCGCGCTTCCCGGTTCCTTTAGACCTACAAAAATACCACTTCGACCATCTCATACCTTCCCAAACCCATGAAGATACTATCTCATAGTCGCCAGCGCCAAAAGGCGGTCACCCCCTTTCCGTTATACAACTGTTTACGGTGTGCGGGTGTCGGTACGGAGGGCGACTAATTGCAGATTTCATCCGCCGGGGGGCATCAAAGAATTCCCGCTGGTTTGCGGAGATTGTGAGATTTTACGGATTGTAAATTCCTAGAGGTTTCCCCGCAAAGAATCTCTGCTAGTTTGCCCTAAAAATTAGTAAAAACGGCAAGAATAATCTCTGCTAGCTTGCCGTCGAAACGCACAAAAAATTCATCGCGCAAAAAATATTTATTTTGAGTACAAAATATACAAAAAAGTTTGATTTAAAGTATAATCTACAAAAAAATATATATAATATAATTATGGCGTTTTAATACTTTTTTTGGTAAAATTTAACCATATTTTAATTGGCAAAAAAGCAAAAACAATCATAAAGTTTTTGAAGGTGAATTTTTGATCGAAAATCGATTCTTTTTAAGTTTTTAATCCAGGTAAAAAAGGATGTTTAGAAACACTCCTCTATTTTAATAAGGAAAATTGGTAAAATTAGCAAGCCCCGCCCTGATAATGCAAATGAGCCTGAATTCCTAAATTCCCTCTGCAAGTTTGCCACCGAAACCGATCCCGAAACGCTTTATTTTTGGCAAAATGTTGGCTCCCCAAGAATTACTGCTTCCCTCGAAAATTCAAAAGCGAAAAACGCAAAAAAGCATTCTTACCCTAGCTTCAGGATCGGATCCCGAGTCTTATCCCCAAAAAGCAAAAAGCGTTGCCCATGGGTGGAATCGAACCACCGTCGCCACGGCCACAACGTGGAGTACTAACCACTATACTACATGGGCCGAGAGACGGTGCGACCGGGGGCGCTGATAAGCTGTGCGTGCAAACCTTTGCACAGGGCCAAGAAAGACGCCTTTTAGCCGGCTTTTTATATTGATTTTTGTAGTCCTTTTTAAACATAAAAATATAGGAAATTTTGCTCTGTATCTCTGCTAGTCGTCATTTCGGCTTAATCAATCAAGCCCTAAATTTGCATAAATGTATTGACTGTTCCAACATGATCTCTGCTAGCTAGAGTGCGGCTTATTCAAACCGGGTTTGAATAAGATTTCCGTTATTCAAATCAAACCGGTTTGAGTCGCGATTTGATTTGAATAAGCCGCACTCTACTGCTAGCATACTTTTAGCACGACCTCACCCCATTGTTTGTGTCATATTTATGCAAATTAGGGTGAAAAATCTGCGCTCGATTGCCTTTCCTCAAGAATCTCTGCTAGCCTGCTTTTTTAAGAAATCCCTGCTAGCCTGCCCATTCCTAAAGAATCTCTGCTAGCCTGCCCTTTCCTAAAAAATCTCTGCTAGCCTGCCCTCTCCTCAAGAATCTCTGCTAGCCTGCCCTTTCCTAAAGAATCACTGCTAGCCTGCCCTCTCCTCAAGAATCCCTTCCTCAAAGATCTTTGCTAGCCTGCGTTTCCTCAAGAATATCTGCTCGCTGTCTTTCCTTGAGAATCTCTGCTCGGCTGCTTTTTCTAAGAATGCTTACTAGATTTTTCTCCCTAAGAAGACTGCTAGCGTTTTTTCCACAAGGATCTCTGCTAGTTGCCTCACCTTAATTTTCCTCAAGAATCGCTGCTAGCCCGCCAACCATGGCCGATCCCCTGAATCCATTTCCCCCCCGAGTGTTGCCGTGTGTCTGGCGGGCAAAGCCTAATGTGTCGACGGTATCTGGAGTCGAGATCTGGCCGGTGAGAGAGAGCAAGAGAGAGAGAGGGAGAGAGAGAGAGAGAGGGAGAAACCTCCGAGGGAAAAAGAGACATGGCAACACCTCGAGTAGCCGCGTTCGGCCGTCCGTCCCTTTCTAAAAAGTGCCCCTTTTCGGCACTTTTTTGAGCGCGACACGCCCGACCGGCGGCTGGGTTGATGGATGGGACGGTGTTCGCCCATCGCTCCTTGATATCTCTCACTCTCTCTCGTTCTCTCACTCTCTCTCTCTCTATCTCTCTCTCTCTTTATCTCATTTTCCGAGTTCTCTAGTGCCCGAAGGGCTGCAGGGCCTCGGGAGGACAAATCGCCGACACACGACCCCGGGATTGGACTCGGAGGGGTACGGTAGCCCGAAAGGATGTTGGTTTTGGTTTTTTGAATGTTGGTTTTCTCTCTCTCTCTGTCGCTCCCTCTCCCTTGCTATGTCACTCTCGCTATCCATCTTTTTCTCTAACAATCTGGCTCTCGCTCTCTGTCTCCAAGGCAAGCTAGCAGAGATTCTTCCGAAAATACGGGAAAGTCGCAATATTTCTTTGTACATGGCAGATGGTCAGAGAGCAGAGAGAGAGAGAGAGAGAGAGAGAGAGAGAGAGAGAGCGAGAGAGAGAGAGAGCATAGATTCTTTAGGAAAGGGCAGGCTAGCAGTGATTCTATAAGAAAGGGTAGCCTAGCAAAGATCCTTGTGGAACCTAAAGGCTAGCCAGCAGAGATGATTTTGAAAACACTCCTCGCTTCTCAATCCCTTAAAAGCCCTCACTCTCGACGAAGCACTTGATGCCCTTATAATATTGAGGGCTGGTGAGGGCCACGTGTTGGTGTTTCCCATGACCGTTCCCCCAATTATTATGATGGTCCCGCCCCGCGCGCGCGCTCCGCTTGTGCGATAAGACCTTTGAGGAGGGCCGCGTCGCTCTCTCTCTCTCTCTCTCTCTCTAACCCCACAGTACCCTACTGTACTCTGGACGGCCTTGCGGGGGATCGTCGGCCAGTTATCCTATCCAAGGCGGTCAATAGCCATCATCAAGGCTTTTATTGCGCACTTGCACTGCTTAGTACGGTGGGTGGCGTTCCCAAATGATCTCTGCTAGCCTGCCCCTTCCATTCCCAAATGATCTCTGCTAGCCTGCCCCTTCCATTCCCAAATGATCTCTGCTAGCCTGCCCCTTCCATTCCCAAATGATCTCTGCTAGCCTGCCCCTTCCATTCCCAAATGATCTCTGCTAGCCAGCCTAGCCCCCCGACTCAATGAAAATACCGGCTAGTACACCCTACACCTAGTTACAAGCCAATTTTCCCGATCGCGCCGTTCCCATGACCGTGCGCCCAATAATCCCCCGGCCCGGCGCCAGATAACGGGTTACGGTAGCCAAACAACACGATACACCTCTGGACGATACCCCCTGGGCACACTTCCCTGAGCCTACGCGATGCTCCTTTTTCCGCCTCCAATCCCCAGATAAGCCACAGTTTGTTTGCTGATCTGTTTGTAGATGCGTTCCATTTTGGGGGAGCACCCTGGGAAACCGGGGAGGCTAGCAGGGATTCTTGGGGAATGGAAGGGGCAGGCTAGCAGAGATCATTTGGGAAAGGGAAGGAAGAATCGATTTTGCAACTTTTTACGAAATCCTTTTCCAGATTCATCCACGCTACGCGCGACACCTAAAAACGCCCTTTGATCCGGGGGTTGCGCAATTGCACGCCCATCCCCGGTCGGGCCATCAAAAATCGGCGCAACCCTCGAAAAACTTATTTTTTGGGACCTGGAGCGGTCCGGCGAACTATTCCGGCAAAGGTCCGGGAACCTTGGTTTTTGTGGGTGAAAAAATGTGCGGTGCGGGCTTTGAAATGTGCTGCTTTGGGCCACCTGGCCCAGGGGTACGGTATCGCAAAAATGGGGTGTACAAAGTCGCGAAACAATTTCCCAAGCAATCTCTGCCCGCCTACCATTTCCAGAAGAATATCTGTTAGCTTTCCCTTTTCTAAAGAACCTTGCTGGCTACCCCCTCCCCCATTGTTTTTGTTGTCATCCCCAGTATCCGGAGGCTCCGTTGTGTGTACAGTCGCGTAGCCGGAAGTGCCAAAATCAACTCGGCTCCCAATTTTGTATACCGGCTAGATTACAATCTTTGTGATGGCCCGCCCGGATTATGTGTCAACATTGCTCGAGGCGTTTTCACGCCCGGCTGTGGGAAACTTGGAACTTGGGGAGTTAGCAGCGATTTTTTGGGGAAAAATGGGTTAGCACTGCAATTTTGGGAAGAGCAGTCTAGCAGAGATTCTTTAGGAAAGAGCAGGTTAGCAGAGATTCTTTAGGAAAGGGCAAGCTAGCAGAGATTCTTTAGGAAAGGGTAGGCTAGCAGAGATTCTTTAGGAAAGGGCAGGCTAGTAGAGATTCTTTAGGAAAGGGCAGGCTAGCAGAGATTCTTTAGGAAATTACGGGTTAGCAGCGCTTCCTTAGGAACAGATCCCTTATTTCTTCAAAGAAAAACTTTCCAATTGATCTCGCTCATCCACTCGAGCCAATTCCCCAAGGGCATGATTCCCATGACGATCTCAAGTTGAGACGATTCCAACAAGCGGAGACACTTTGCGGAAATCCCCCCAAGGGGCCCAGATTAAGCCGGGGCTCATGCCGAAAAGGTGGGATCCCAGCCGGCCAAAACAATATCGAGGGGTGGGGAGGGAGAGGCGGTAGACATGAAAGGGAGGGAGAGAGACATTGCCTCAAGGCATTGAGGGCCATGGGAAAGTCACTGTCAAGAAGGAGATGGGCCCTTCGGATATGGACACACCAACAAACACTGTGATAAGACGGGGAACCACTGATTTGAACCTGGGATTGGGTATTTGGATCTGATTAGATTCCGTAAGGATCCCTGCCAGCCTGCCCTCTCCGAAAGGATCTCTGCTAGCCCGCCTGGTCTGACAAAGTCTAAAAAGTGCTATCAGATTCCTAGGGATCTCTGCTAGCCTGCCCTCTCCAGTGGTCTCTGCAAGCTTGCCCTACAATCTGTTGCTCCCAAATCGTCCCTGCTAGCTTGCCCATTGCGCTAAAATTCCGTAAGAATTGATGCTAGCCTGCCCCTTCCATTCCCAAATGATCTCTACTAGCCTGCACCTTCCATTCCCAAATGATCTCTGCTAGCCTGCCCCTTCCATTCCCAAATGATCTCTGCTAGCCTGCCCCTTCCATTCCCAAATGATCTCTGCTAGCCTGCCCCTTCCATTCCCAAATGATCTCTGCTAGCCTGCCCCTTCCATTCCCAAATGATCTCTGCTAGCCTGCCCCTTCCATTCCCAAATGATCTCTGCTAGCCTGCCCCTTCCATTCCCAAATGATCTCTGCTAGCCTGCCCCTTCCATTCCCAAATGATCTCTGCTAGCCTGCCCCTTCCATTCCCAAATGATCTCTGCTAGCCTGCCCCTTCCATTCCCAAATGATCTCTGCTAGCCTGCCCCTTCCATTCCCAAATGATCTCTGCTAACCTGCCCCTTCCATTCCCAAATGATCTCTGCTAGCCTGCCCCTTCCATTCCCAAATGATCTCTGCTAACCCGCCACGGATCTGATCAGACTTTCCAAATCCGTGTCCTGATTCCCGCGCAAACACACTTTTTCTGAAATAATTTTTTGCAGCTTTTAATGGCCTCCCAGCCGGTCTTTTCCGTGTTTTTACAAAAGCCGTCCCTACGTGGATAGGATAGTTTTGGAAAAGAACCAGAAAAGGAAGTGGGGGTATGTTGCGAGGCGGTGCGAGCGGAGGGCCATAAATGGGCCGGGGGCAAGACAAATGGGCATTCGGGAGGGGATGGTGCTCACAGGTAGCAGAGCCCGTGCTCCCCTCATCCACACTTCCAAATTTCCATCCAACCCCGCCGGTTGCATCGAATTTCGGTCATTTTATGGCCTCTACGCTCTCCGTTCGTCTTGTTTCTCTAAGCCAAGGCCGGGGAACACCAAAATACATCATAGCCATGATTGAGGCTTCATATAGGCTTTGAAAGGGACTAGGAGGCTCGAAAATCGACGCCTAAGGTCGACTGGGTCGCGACAACTGTGCCACGTAACAATGTCTTAAATCGGCGTCTTTGAAGGCACTAACAAGTGGACGACTCGACCCCCTAGGTCGGCTAGGTCTAGACAGCTACGCGAGGCGCCAAAACACAAAATTTAGAGGGATTTCAGGGGTTTTTAAAGGGTTTAGAAAGCACGAGAATGGGCCCATAGTTGACTAGGTCTAGCCAGCTACGTGATGAGCTAAAAGACGCGATTTTTTTTTACTACAGGGTTATTAAAGGGACCGGGAAGCCCGAAGCCTCTTTGTTTTGCTGGGTCTCGAGGACTACATTATGCTCCAAATGGCGTATTAGGATTAATTGTCTAAAAAGGTGCAGCTGTAAAGAAAACGGCTGGGGTATTTCCCCTATCCCGAAATTCTGTATCCCGAAATTCTGTATCCCGAAACTCTCTATCCCGAAACTCTCTATCCCGAAAACTCTCTATCCCGAAAACTCTCTATCCCGAAAGCTCTCTATCCCGAAAACTCTTTATCCCGAAAACTCTCTATCCCGAAACTCCATATCCCGAAACAAGTTAGCTAGCTTTAACGTACCGAACACCAGACCAGGTCTTTGAAGTAAATAGTTTTTCGCTATTTTTCGGTTTCGGAAATATGATAAAATGATTTTCCGATGCCTTCAAGAATGTAGGGCGTTAGGAAACGCAAAATACTGAGTTTCGGGATAGAGAGTTTTCGGGATAGAGAGTTTTCGGGATAAAGAGTTTTCGGGATAGAGAGCTTTCGGGATAGAGAGTTTTCGGGATAGAGAGTTTTCGGGATAGAGAGTTTTCGGGATAGAGAGTTTCGGGATTGGGAGTTTCGGGATACAGAATTTCGGGATTGGGCGTTTCGGGATACAGAATTTCGGGATAGAGAGCGGTATTCAAAACGGCTAGCTTTCGTGTGCCATTTGGCGGCTCGCGTAACTGTCGAGACGTAATCCCTGGAGGGTCGATTTTTTTTCACTGCTTCTTCCCTTGGAGAGAGTTCAGAATGCTAGACCGCACCCCCCCGCTCACCGGTCCTGATTTTAAGTCCTCAAAGTATCTTCTCTCCGTTTTCGAATATGCTCTATATTGCTAATAAAATCTGCGACCTAGCCTGGACCTCGAATTTCCGGTTTCTCTTTCCTCAAGCATCTCTGCCAGCTTTCCCCCTAGCAAATTTTGGAAATTAGGACCATCAAGCTTTCTGAAAGAATCCTTGCTCGCTTGTCTGGTCCTTTTGAGAGAATTGATAGGCTAATGGCAGACTTCCAAGCGCCAGTTTGGGCCCTGGGGGCACGCTCCCTTTAATGTCGTCCATCAACATTTAAGCAACCACCGGTATCATCTCCTTTGGCGGCGAAATTATCAGAAGAGACCACCTGTTGTGGGGCGGAAGCTAGCAAAGATTCTTAGGGAAGTCATTTATTACCCTAGTTAACCCTTCGTCAATTTTTATTTATCTACTACAACGCTGGCAAGCTAGCAGAGATTCTTGAGGAAAGGGCAGGCTAGCAGAGTTTGAACATGAACGACAACGATAACTGCTAGCTTGCCTGTTTTTTGCTTAATTTCTCCTCGGTTTCCTCAATTATCTCTGCTAGCACGCCTGATTTTTTTGAGCTGCTTCGGTTAAATTGCCTCAATTTTCTCTGCTAGCCCGCCTGAATTTCCTGTCAGTTTCCTATTTCCTCAAAGATCTCTGCTAGCCTGCCTGATTTCTTGAACCTGTTTTCCTTAAATTTCCTCTGCTAGTTTGCCTGTAGCCATTTTTTGCTTCTTCCTTAAAGATTCCTGCTAGCCTGCCTAAATTTTCTGTAGCCGTTATTCCCTGTTTCCTGAAACATCTCTGCTAGCCTGCCTTCTCCACCAACAGGTGGTTTTCAACCCCTAATTCCCCCGCCAAAGCCCATTTCAATTAGCATTAAAGGGAGCGTGCCTCGGGGCTACAAAACGGGTGGTCGGCGTGTCTGCCATCCGCCTCTTAATTCTCCCGATAAAGGGAAACCACTATTTTTAAATGACATCAATGGATCAGTGGTTTTGATATTGGTGCCGACAAGGGGTCTGCCAGATACAAAATATACCCCGGGGGCACCCACCCGACCCTTTATCTCCCAGTGGCTGTTGGTGCACTTGTCAATCACAAAGTGGCAGTTCGTTTATTGTTTTCCGTTCCGTTTTTTTTTTCAAAAATCTCTGCTAGTCTGCCCTTAGATGCTTTTTTGGCTTCCGGTTCCTCAAAGAAGTCTGCAAGTCTGCCCATAGCGCTTTTTATCTTCCGGCTCCTCATGGGTCTCTGCTGATTTACCCAAGTTTTTTGTTTCGCGCTTCTGTAAAGTTTTTCTTCGAACGCCTTTTTCGTTGTTTGGTTCCTAAAAGAAACTCTGCTAGCTAGCTTCTTGGGTTTCCGGCTCCGCAAATCATCACTGCCTCTAATTATTGGTCTTAAAGGCCTCTGAAAGCTTGTTTTTCACCTCAATTTCCTCAAGGATCTTTGCTAGCCTGCCTCAGAATTCCCGGTTGGGCTGGAATTTCTATGGATTGTCCGGTTTTCCGGTCCCTTTAATCGATATATTTAACGTCTCGCTGTCTCTTTCTCTCTCTCTCTCTTTCTCACGTCTCTCTCTCTCTCTCTCTCCCCCTCTCTCTCTCTCTATCTCTCTCTCGTCATAGATTCATGCCGCAAGCCCTCCGGAACACTCCTTTTTACGCGCGTGTCCCCCCCCCCCACCACTTGTTCGGCCTGCTTTCACAAAAAGTGGTGCCCGAGAGTGAGTTCCCGGAGGGAGGAAGGTGTTTTTAAAGGCTAGAGCTTGGGTAGATCGAGAGAGATAGAGAGAGAGAGGGAGAGAGAGAGAGAGAGAGAGAGAGAGAGCGTGGAGCGCCCCGGAAAATGGGCGTGGCCTCGCCAGGCACCCGCCAGGGGGGTTACGGTAGTCGGTCTCCCCCCTCCTCACCAGATTTATTGCACTCGGCGCCTCGGCCCGGGCCTTCCGCCCCGGAATCTCGGCCCCCTTTGGGATAGGCGCTATTCGAATAGAGTTAGCCTTGGAAGTCTTTATTTGTCTCGCACTCTCTCTCTCTCTCTCTCTCCCTCTCTCTCTCTATTTCTCTCTCCGTCTCCCTCTATCCCTCTGGCGCTCTCTGCCTCTCCATCGCCTTTAAAAGCTTGTGATTTGTCATACCAGTTCCTTTAAACTTCATCTTTTGCCTTCACAAACCCTTTAAGATATAGATTGTTTCCGCAACGATACCTCTAAGACGTTTCCTTTTTTGCATTCGCCGTCCCGTTAAAACCGATTGTTCGGACTTCACGATCCCTTTAAACCACCCCCACCCCCCCAGATTTCGCTACACTCCGCGGATTGCAACGGGTCGCCGGCCGTTTTATTCAAATTACGACGCGTTTTCCCAGACGTAAAAAGTGCGGGGTTTAACGGTCTCGCCGTGGCTACCTCCCGATGAAGCACCGTAGATCGATTCCGAGACACGTCTGGCAACATCTTATCTGTTGCTATCTCACCTTGACTCTCGCTCTCTCTCTCTCTCTCTCTCTCTCTCTCTCTCTCTAATTAATTATGAATTTTTCAGATGTATTCCTACGCGCCTCCCTATCCATCCTCCTCCACCAGCCCCTCCTACGATGGATTGGACAATTTGGAGCGAAAGGTTAGTTATTTTTTTGCTGTCTCGCTCCCTTTAAAACCCGGAAAAAGAAAGCATCATAAATTTATTCAATATTTGCTGATTTAAACCTGATTTCCTCAGAAGGTCCCTAGCTGTCCCACTCCCTTTAACGCGACAGATGTCAATTTTGTAAATTTTGTATTATTTTGGGTTTTTTTTTGCGTATTTTAGGCAATTTTTACACACCTCCCTTGCTGTCACGCCGCCTTTAAAACCAGCAATAGCTTAAAAATCCGAAATTTTATTGATATTTCTGGAGTTTCGTTTTTTTTACTGTCGTAATGCCTGGAGCTTGATTGTTATTTGAAGCCGAGCTGTCCGACTCCCTTTAAAGAAGAAACATAAATTTTTTATCCTTGTCAAATTTTTGTTTTCGCTATTTTATTACATTCGTACGCCATTTGCATTCTCGAAAATGCGATTTCTGAAACCCGAGAATTTTACTCAGTGTCACGATCCCTTTAAAACCCCGGTAGTACCCTCGAAAATTTAAATTTCCGAATGATCCCGAGGCCATTTCGGCGCGTTTGTCTTGCAACAATTAAAGAAAAACCATCATACCCAACGACAACACCCTTTTACAACTTTTCCCGCCGGCAGGTGGTGGCGTGGAGCTTGGTAGCTGGAGGGTAGATCTGGGCGCTAAGCGGTGATGTGTAGTGGATAGGAGGGGGCAGCTGGGATGCGATAAATGATTTGAAAGCTAAACAAGACGAGAGAAAGAGCGAGAGAGAGAGAAAGAGAGAAAGTGAGAGCGAGAGAGAGAGAGAGAGAGAGAAATGGCCAAAATTTCTGCGGCTACGGATGAAATTCCGGCGTTTTTGAAGATTCTTATGCGTTCCAAGCCGAAAACGAAGTCGGCTGAGCTTATAATAGTATCTTTAGCTTTCACTCACTCAACTCAAAGCCAAGCTTAAGCATTAATCTGCGCCTAAGCCCCAGCATAACCCTAAGCTTGAGCCAAGCCGAAGCCGAAGCCTAAGTCGAAGCCCAAGCCCAAGCCAAGCCTAGCCCAGGCTCTACCCCGAAAATTCAGCTCAAAAAGCCGTTGATGGAGAAGCGGAGGCGTGAGCGGATCAACAGCTCGTTGGATCAGATCAAGGCCCTATTAATGCACTCGACAACGACACAGAGGTAAGTTTTCTCTCTCTCTGTCTCTCTCTCTCTCTCTCTCTCTCTCTCTCTCTCTTAAAAATAAATTGATCCTCAGAAAATTGACCTTTTTTAGTTCAAAACTCGAAAAAGCTGACATTCTGGAGATGGCGGTCGATTATATTAAGCGGCTGGAGGATGAGGCACGAGGGAATCGATCGTCATGCTCCAAAGAGGGTTGGTGATTACGATGGAACGAGAGAGAGAGAGAGAAAGATAAAATGATTTCAACATTTTAGAAGCCACCGCCTACTTCAAGCGCGGCTACACGCTAGCGTGGGAGACTACGGGACGCTACGCGCAACAATATCTGTGCCAGGCCTTCCCACCCCAATCCGGCCCCCAAGCGCAGCAATTTCATCTGGAATTCGTCAATATGTTGAGGTAAGCCTAAGCCTAAGCCTAAGCCTATACCTGAGCCTAAGCATAAGCCTAAACCTAAGCCGAGCCAAGCCAAGCCAAGCCAAGCCTAAGCCTACAACGTATTTTTTTTTAGACAAATCCAAAACCCTCCCGCATCAACAATCGGATTTCAACCTCCAAACCCACTGATTACGACAGCAAAATTGGTCTCACCGATTCCAACAGGTACAGAAAAACGTTTTTTATCATATTTTTGTAGTAATTTTATAAAATTCCGGCAACTAATCTGGCCCATTTTGCCTTCAATGTTCCTGAACTTTCAAAACTGCATTTTCAGGCGGTACCATCGCGAAGTCCTCCCCAGCCACGCCAGAATCCGCCTACGGTAGCTCTCCGGAAGCGGACACGAGTTTGGGCAGCACACGGTGGGTTTTAAAGGTGTTGGCAAATCAGGAGAGACACAGTAGCCTTTTGGAAACGGAAAATTAGTAATCTTTCATTTTTATGTTTTTTTTTAGCTCCACGCAACACCAAAAACCGACCACTCCCGTTGCCAGGCCAAGACCGATCGATGTTGTTGAGGTGCGGTAATTTTGACGAATTTGACGGCAACTAGCAGGGATTTTTTGACAATTTGATGGGTCAGGCTAGCTAGATCATTCGGGAATGGAAGGGGCAGGCTAGCAGAGATCATTTGGGAATGGAAGGGGCAGGCTAGCAGAGATCATTTGGGAATGGAAGGGGCAGGCTAGCAGAGATCATTTGGGAATGGAGGGGGAAGGCTAGCAGAGATCATTTGGGAATGGAAGGGGCAGGCTAGCAGAGATCATTTGGGAATGGAAAGGGCAGGCTAGCAGAGATCATTTGGGAATGGAAGGGGCAGGCTAGCAGAGATCATTTGGGAATGGAAAGGGCAGGCCAGCAGAGATCATTTGGGAATGGAAGGGGCAGGCTAGCAGAGATCATTTGGGAATGGAAGGGGCAGGCTAGCAGAGATCATTTGGGAATGGAAAGGGCAGGCCAGCAGAGATCATTCGGGAATGGAAGGGGCAGGCTAGCAGAGATCATTTGGGAATGGAAAGGGCAGGCCAGCAGAGATCATTTGGGAATGGAAGGGGCAGGCTAGCAGAGATCATTTGGGAATGGAAAGGGCAGGCCAGCAGAGATCATTCGGGAATGGAAGGGGCAGGCTAGCAGAGATCATTTGGGAATGGAAAGGGCAGGCCAGCAGAGATCATTTGGGAATGGAAGGGGCAGGCTAGCAGAGATCATTTGGGAATGGAAAGGGCAGGCCAGCAGAGATCATTCGGGAATGGAAGGGGCAGGCTAGCAGAGATCATTTGGGAATGGAAAGGGCAGGCCAGCAGAGATCATTTGGGAATGGAAGGGGCAGGCTAGCAGAGATCATTTGGGAATGGAAGGGGCAGGCTAGCAGAGATCATTTGGGAATGGAAGGGGCAGGCTAGCAGAGATCATTTGGGAATGGAAAGGGCAGGCCAGCAGAGATCATTTGGGAATGGAAGGGGCAGGCTAGCAGAGATCATTTGGGAATGGAAAGGGCAGGCCAGCAGAGATCATTTGGGAATGGAAGGGGCAGGCTAGCAGAGATCATTTGGGAATGGAAGGGGCAGGCTAGCAGAGATCATTTGGGAATGGAAGGGGCAGGCTAGCAGAGATCATTTGGGAATGGAAAGGGCAGGCCAGCAGAGATCATTTGGGAATGGAAGGGGCAGGCTAGCAGAGATCATTTGGGAATGGAAAGGGCAGGCCAGCAGAGATCATTTGGGAATGGAAGGGGCAGGCTAGCAGAGATCATTTGGGAATGGAAAGGGGCAGGCTAGCAGAGATCATTTGGAATTGGAAGGGGCAGGCTAGCAGAGATCATTTGGGAATGGAAAGGGGCAGGCTAGCAGAGATCATTTGGGAATGGAAAGGGGCAGGCTAGCAGAGATCATTTGGAATTGGAAGGGGCAGGCTAGGAGATATTTTTCAGGAAACTAAAGACCTGATCATTTCCAGACTGACGACGACGATGACGACAGCCATTCGGAAGCCGAAGCCGGCCCGTCGCCAGCCAAGAAGGCCAAGCTTTGGCGCCCTTTTTAAGCGTCTTTCCGCCTGTTTTTTCAATTTCTAACGTATTTTAATTACGATAGCAATGGCATTTTGCCAACTTTTAGACCCCCAATTGTCTAGACCAAAAAAAAGTTTCTAGAGTTTCTAGAAAAAAAGCTTTTTGCAGATCTCCCGGGCCTAGCCTTAAATTGTAATTTTTTTCTCGTTTGTGCTGTATTTTTTGCATATTTGACTGTCTTTTATATTTTCTACGCATTGAATTGGTCGGCTTACTGAAGTTTTAAGGAGCTAAAGCTACAGCTAAGCCTAAGCCCAAGCCAAGCTTTAGCCTAATCCTCAGCCGAAGCCTAGCCTAAAGGTAACTTGAAGCCAAAAATCTACAAGAATTGATTCGGCCAATTCAAATTATACTAATTCCATCGATTTTCGGATGCTAATCCCACCATTTTATGCTAATTTTCGGGTTCCCCTGCTGCACATTGTTCTCACCTCTGAATTCCACCACCACCGCTGCCTTCCCTCCCCTTGCCAAATATTTTGCCATCTATTGCTCACCTGATTTTATGCTAATTTTCGATATTTTTATGCAAATTAGGGCAGGTTACGGTCACTAAAAATTCGTTAGCAAATCTATTTTTTGGACACCGTACGCCTCCTTACGCTATTTCTACCGTACCCCTAATTTCCCCTAAAAAAACCACCACCAGCTTTCCGTTGCTACTATGGGTAAAAAAATATTGTTTTTTCGTTACAAGCATTTTTATTGGATTTCTGGGTGCTTATTTTATGCAAATTCTGGTGCCTCACAAATTGATCGTTTTCCTTTCTCGTTTGATACTGTATTTTGTGACCCCGTGTCTGTTGATAAATGAATTTCGGACATGTTATGTTACAAGATATCCGTAAAAATCGAAAGATAGAGAAAGAGCGAGAGAGATAGAGATAGAGAGAGAGAGAGAGAGAGAGAGAGAGAGAGAGAGAGAGAATGAGAGAGAGCCGGGGAGAGCGAGGGAGAGCGAGATAGAAATAAAGAGCGAGAGATAGAGAAAGAGCGAGTAAGACAGACGTAGAGAGAGAGGTGGCGAGAGAGACAGAGACAGAGAGAGAGAGAGAGTGAGAAAGAGAGCGAGAGAGCGATAGAGACAGGAAGAACTGGCAGAGACTTTTCAGGGAATATTGCTTTATCTTTGCTACAATGACAAGGAGAGCTAGCAGAGATCTTTGTGGAATCCAGCCGGATACCGTATACCTGCGTGGAGCACTTTAGAATCTTTTTTCAGAAGAGATTGATTTGAAGCTACAGCGCAGGCCAGCAGGAATTTTTGAAGAAAGCAGGAACGAGTAGAGACACATGCGGAATCAGCTACTGACCCTATACTCCTGTGCAAGGTAGGCAGCAGAGATCCTCGCGGAAATCTCTGCTAAAGTTTCGATATGATCGACAGTCGCTACACCGATTGCACTACCGTATACCCACGCGGAATGTTGCGGAATCGCTTTTTTGTGGTCGACGATTCGAGCCATGCGCCCCGCTCCTCCCGACTCGATTCGCACATAAAACGGTCGTAAGGCCGCGGGTGCGCCGCGGAAATGAGTTTATCTTGGGAGGCGCGCGCTCCCGATGGGGGTATCGTGTCATGGGGGGAACATCGTGGAACCATGGACATATGCACAAGCTGGTTGATGTCTCTCTCCCTCTCTCTCTCTCTCTCTCTCTCTCTCTCTCTCTCCCGCTTTCCCACCAATCAACCCAAAACAAACCATTATCAGTTTGGTGGCCCCCCTGCTACCCGGCCAATCCGAGATACCGGCGTGGGAAAAGCAAATATGCTAATTTGAATACGGGCTGATGGCCGGGAGCCGGGGGATTGTTGCGAAGAAAATGATGATTGGGTAAAGGGCTTGAAAATAGGAGGAAGAGAGCGAGAGAGAGAGGGAGAGAGAGAGAGAGAAAGAGAGAGAGAGAGAGAGAGAGAGAGAGGGGAGAAAGAGGGGAGAGAGAAAAGGGATAAGGAGAGAACCTCAGGCCTCGCAAAGGATCTCTGCTAGCTGGCCCCGAGTTCTCAAAAAACACTCTCTCTAAATTCGCCAAAAATACCGACAAATGGTCCGGCATCACAAGCAGGGAACCTTGAGGATTTTTTCGAGGAAAAGGAAGGAAGATCTTTCTTATGGCGTTTTTTTAACTGTTTAGAGCGGGCTAACAGAGATTTTTGAGGAAATGGGTCTCGAGACGCTAATCTTGCCGACTGGCTTCCGTGAGACATTTCAAGGAAAATAGTCGAAGTTTCAACAATATAGAGCAAGAGCTTGCGAAATAGAGAGCGGGAGAGAGTGAGAGAGAGAAAGTGAGACAGAGCGAGAGAGAGATAGCGAGAGCGAGTTTAACAAGACCAGCTGAAGTGAACACCCCCTTGCTTTCGACATTGTTTAGAAATTCGCCCACTTTTTTGTCGGGCATTTTGTTTATATTGGGGCGTGTGAGTGTCTGGGCCGTGTTTCCTCATTGTCATCGAGTCACGTGTACTAGTCGCAACTTTTTGGGCAGTTTTTAGCATAGAAAAACTTTAATTCCGGCAGTTTCGAATTTTCTGGCGCGTTTCTTAGCCTAAAACTGCGTAGATTCGTTTTTAAAAACGTTTTAGTTTCCAAAAAAAAATAATTTCTCGTATTTTAAAAAATGGCATTTATCAGTTTTTGCAATTTTCGTAGTCTGTAGCCTATCATTAATGTTCCTTTCTTCGACTACCTCGTCTCGTTCAAATGACCACCAGATGTGTTCCACTTGCTTTCAGCCCGAAATCGATCCTCGAGGGGTCGCGAAACCGGATCCCCCGGATATTACGCTCCGCTAAAACCATTCATTTTGTCTGGCTTTTTAACGAAACATTCTTAAATGCTAGTTATATATTTAGGTGAAAAATTATGTTTCTATGCTCGATTAAACCTTTAACATGTTCAAAATAACAATTTTCAGATGAAAACCCGGGAAGCGTTTCGACTTCTTTTTTGCTGTCTTTGCCTGGGTACGGTATTGGCCGGACCAAATTATTACTCGAAACGAGGTAGGCGAGAGAGAGAGAGAGAGGAGAGAGAGAGAGAGAGAGAGCGATGAGCTAGAAAGACCATAATATTTTTAGACCCTTTCAAAGCTCAACTAGTAAAACCGAAAAATGAGGAAAAGCCGGTCGGCTGGATGCCGAGTTGCACTGCTTGTATCGTCGGGGTCGAGGGGGCCAGGTAATTGGCATAATTTTGTTTTCGTAGGATCCAGTAGGGGCAAAATTCGACCCCCTAGCCGACTAGGTCTAGACACATACGCAACCCGCCAAAATACGCTTCAAACCTGTTGCCGACGCCCTAAAATTGGGTTTTCCGTACAAAAATAGACTTACCGCGCGTAATTTGGCACTTTGCATACCTGTCAAGACCTAGTCGATCGAAAACGTTGATTTTGCGACTTCCCAGAACCTTTAAAATCCATTAAAATCCATGCTTTTAGGCTGATCATCAAGTTCGACAAGAGCGAGGGAGCCATTCTCCTCTTCGCCCAGGCTATATGCAAATTGTTTGCACATCAGACGTGGGCGATTTGTGGAGGGATTAGTACGCAATTTCGGGTGGGAAATTTAACTGAAAATTTAGAAAAAATTGTTTAGGAAGAATTCTTCTACGTTTTTCGGCAGATGGACTTGACGAGTGCCCAGGTTAGGGATAGCTCTCTCGCTCTCTTTCTCTCTCTCCCTCTCTCTCACTCTCTCTGTCTCTCGGTCTCTCTCTACCTCTCTCTCTCCCTCTCTCCCTCTCTCTCACTCTCGGTCTCTCTCTCTACCTCTCTCTCTCCCTCTCTCTCTCTCTCTCTCTCTCTCTCCCCTCTTCACCTCACCTTTAGATTTGCGGTCTCTTGCTCCCGGATTGCGCCGATCCGAATGACCCGACCCAATCCGGATGGCAGGTGCAGATCCCGCCACGCCCCAAAACCCTACGACCACCAGGTACCATCGAAAACATCCTGTCACCGTCACTTTAAAGGCTCAGGGAACCCGAAAATCGACCCCTTCGGTGCACTAGGTCTCGACAGCTACGCGACAACCCAAAACCGGGCCAAATTTTGTCTTTACGCGCTAAAGGCTGGGGATTTCTACGTGTTTTGGGGTGTCGCGTAGCTGTGAAGACCCAGTCCAGCGAAGTGGTCGATTTTTGCAGTTCCTAGCCCATTTAAAATACAGGTGACGTCAAGAGTTTTAGTAAAACCGACCAAAACCGACTCGATTCGCGTGCTGCAACTCTCCGATTTGCACGTGGATTTTGACTACAAAGCCGGAAGTGAGGCGCGCTGTGACGAGCCGATTTGCTGTCATACCGAAACAGGTACGCCCAAGCCTAATCCGAGGCCTAAGCCTAAGCCTAAGCCTAAGCCTAAGCCTAAGCCTAAGCCTAAGCGTAAGCCGGTCTTTTTCAGCGACCCCAGCCCTGCCTGCCGGCTACTGGGGTACGGTAGCGGCTTGTGACATTCCACACCGAACCCTCGAAAATATGCTGGACCATATTAACCGGACGCTCTGGGTAAGTAGGGCAAGCTAGCAGAGATTCCTTGAGAAAGGTTGGCCGTTAAAACTAATAATTTTTAGGTAGACTACGTGCTGCTGTCGGGCGATTTTGTCAACCATGCTGATTGGGATTATACCGTTGAGGTGAGGGTAGACTAACAGAGATCATTTGGGAATGGAAGGGGCAGGCTAGCAGAGATCATTTGGGAATGAAAGGGGCAGGCTAGCAGAGATCATTTGGGAATGGAACGGGCAGGCTAGCAGAGATCTTTTGGGAATGGAATGGGGCAGGCTAGCAGAGATCTTTTGGGAATGGAAGGGGCAGGCTAGCAGAAATCTTTTGGGAATGGAAGCGCAGGTTAGCAGAGATCATTTGGGAATGGAAGGGGCAGGCTAGCAGAGATCATTTGGGAATGGAAGGGGCAGGCTAGCAGAGATCTTTTGGGAATGGAAGGGGCAGGCTAGCAAAGATAACTAAAAATTTAGGAGCACCTCCACGTCCTCCACAACCTCTCCTCCCTGATCGCCAAGTACTTCCCGGATACCCCAACTTACTGGGCGCTTGGAAACCATGAGGGCGTTCCTGTTAACAAGTAAGTGAAGACATGAAGCGAGAGAGAAATAGAGAGAGAGCGAGAAAGGGAGAGAGAGCTCGAGAGATAAACACAGAAAAAACTATTTTTTAGCTTCGCGCCCCACTTTGCCCCTGCCAAATTCATCCCAACTTGGCTCTACCAAGCGTTTCTAAATATTTCCGCGCCATGGATGGATGCCGAAAATAACTCGACGGCGATGTAGTAAGTCGATTTTGAAGAGAGAGAAAGAGAGAGAGAGAGAGAGAGAGAGAGAGAGAGAGGGATAGAGGGATAGAGAAAGAATGCTCATTTTTAGCCGCGGCTCCTACTCTACCGTACTCACGAAAGGGCTCCGTTTGATTTCTGTAAACACGGGATTCTGCGAGACGACGAATTTGTGAGTCTTTTTGATTTGGGTTAGACTTTCGAACTGCTTGAAGTCGACGGCCGAAGCTGAGAAATTATGTAAATAACTTTTGCAGCTTCCTATACTTGAACCAGAGCGATCCTGATGGAACTATGTCGTGGTTTGTGGCCGAACTGTTGAAAGTAGGTGGTGATTTCTTGCTCTCTCTCTCTCTCTACCTCTCTCGCATTCTCTCTCTCTCTCTCTCTCTCTGTCTATCGCCTGAATCTTTCGCTTTCAGGCAGAGCAAGCAGGCGAAAAAGTGCACATCCTGGGCCATATCCCGCCGGGTGATGGCGAGTGTCTGGAGGGATGGGCCCGGAATTACTACAAGGTTATACAAAGGTAGCTTTTAAGGCCAAGCCTAAACCAAGCCTAAGCCTAAGCAAAGCTAGGCCAAGCCGAAGTCAAGTCTAAGCCAAGCCAAGCCTACGCCGATTTTAGGTTTAACGACACGATCCAAGCCCAATTTTTCGGCCACGTCCACTGGGACTACTTTACGGTCTTCTATGAGGACATGCACAACGTGGCTTCGGATCCGGTGAGTTTTGTTGTCCCAAATAATCTCTGCTAGCTTTCCAATGGCCTGAGAACATGCCAAAATTCCTAAATAATCATTGCTAGACTGCCTCTAAAAATTCCCTAATTTTCAGGTCGGCGTCCTCTACGCCACACCCTCGGCCACGACGTTCGAGGGCCTGAACCCGGCATTCCGAATCTATACGGTGGACCCGGAAAAGGGATTTGTAAGGGTCTAGATTACGGTATCGAAGGCAATTTAGGCAGTCACCAACTTCGACACGTTCTCCACCGATCTCAGCAAGGCCAACCAGACTCATCCGCCAGTGTGGACAAAGCTTTACTCGGCATTGGTATGGATTCCTAAAGAATCTCTGCTAATCCGTGATTTCCTAAAGAATCCCTGCTAGCTTGCCGCTTTAAAGGACGTCCTATTTCATTAATGCTATTTTTAGACCCAATACAACCTCACCGATCTGTCGCCGAAGAGCTGGAACGGAGTCATCAAGCAGATTTTTGAAGAAAAAGAGGTTCATGATGACTTTTTCAGGTTGGTTTCTCTCTCTCTCTCCCTCTATCTCTCTCTCGCCCTCTCTTTTTTCTCTCACGCCCTCTCGCTCTCACCAGCCCTATTTTCAGACTAGCGACCCGTACCGACCCGACGACGTGCAATGCTGAATGCCAGAATACGCTGAAGTGCTCGCTACGATCCGGGCATCACAATCAGACGCTCTACTGCCCACCATCGGCCATAAAATCTCATCTGAAGACGAATATGGTGCCACAAAAATAGACGGCTTTTGTACGAATTCTTTTACAGACCTTTTGTTTGTTTTTAAACCACTTTATAAGGGGGTGGTTCTTGCTTAATAAATTATTGTCTTTTAGGATGCAAGTCCAGTGAGGGTGAGAGAGAGAGAGAGGGAGAGAGAAAGAGAGAGAGACGAATAAAGTGCGCGAGAGCGAGAGAGTGAGAGCGCAAGAGAGAGAGTGAGAAAAGGCGAGAGAGTGAGACAGTGAGAGACAGAGAGCGAGTTCCAAGAATCGTGCTCATCGCGGTCGTTTTGTCTTCCAGCACTTTTAAATTGGCAATTCCAATTCCTTGGTTTTTCCTCAAAAATCTCTGCTAGCCTGCCTTCCCAGTCCCTTTAAAATAACGTTTTCTGCAGCTCACACTTTCCCTCGGGCTCTCAGCAACAGCGATGCAATTCCCGCTCTCGCCTCGGGGGAGCTTTGATTGAGAATCTCTTTTTTTGGGGTCGAGATCACTGGGCGGTGAAGGGGGGGGGGGTTAGATTCCGGTAATCATCCGGAATATTGGACTGTTTTTGTGCCGTGTCCCCTTGCCCACCTCCGCCTCGGCTAGTCCTGATTTCCTACGTCGACCCCCGGCCGGCTAAAACCGCCATTTTTCGCTGGTCAACCCCCCCCCTCCCCTCCGCGGGCGGGCAGGTTACTCTTTTTCCGGTTTTGGCCTATGAACGGCTTGTTAATTTATATCCTAAACTTTCCTAAATAAGCCTAAGCCTAAGCCAAGCCTAAGCTTAAGACCAAGAATAAGCCCAAGCCTAAGCCTAAGCCAAGCCTAAGCCCAAGCCTAAGCCTAAGCCTAAGCCTTAGCCTAAGCCTAAGCCTTAGCCTAAGCCTAAGCCAAGCCTGAGCTAATCTTGTCTGTGTTCCTACCTCTCACTCTCTCTCCCTCTCTCTCTCTCTCTCTCTCTCTCTCTCTCTTTCTTTCTCTCTCTCCCTCACTCTCTCTCTCACTCTCCCTTTCTCTCTTTCGCTTTCTTTCACATCCCATAATCAAATTTTAGGCGCCTCTCCGGAGTTTAGTCCGAGGCTACGTACAACTACAAACTACAACGGGTTAACAGTTATCACCTAGCAACATGGTCGCCTCCTTACTATTTTACGCCTTGATCTCATCGGCTTATGCTTGCGTCCCCACTATTCCTCCTACGACAACGCCACGTAAGGATTTTTGAGGGGCTTTTTGGAACGACCGAGGATACTGTAACTAAGCTAATATTAGTCGAAAAATATGATACATCTATTTTCCATATTCTAGAACATTAACGCTATTTAGCCACCACCACCACCACAACCCTGCCGCGTAAGAGAAATGAATTAAACTAGAAATTGCTGGTTGTAAAATAGAGCTAATTTTAAAGCACGCACCCGTTACCGTAACCCAGATAGCGAATGTGTGTGGATTTTGGTTTTTTTTTTGCATATCCGGCGTACTGTAACGGATTCCTGATTTTCAGCATGCTGCGGAATGCTGTCTACCTCTGCACTGCCAAGAAGAGCACCAACAAATTTGGACACGTTTGAGCAGTGTTCAATTTTGAGGTGAGAGCGAGAGAGATGGAGAGAGAGAGAGTGCGAGAGGGAGTGAGAGAACGATAGGGACACAAAGACCGGTGGAGAGATAGACAGAGAGAGAGATGGATCAAGAGCTATTGAGCTAGAGAGCGAGTGCGAGGCAAAAAAGAGACAGTGTAAGAGAGAGAGAGAGAGAGAGAGAGAGAGAGAGAGAGTGCGAGGCAGAGAGGGACTGTGAGCGAGAGAGAGGAAGGGAGAGGAAGAGAGAGTGAGACGGAGGGCTAAATAGATAGAAAAAGAGAAAGAGCGCTTGAGCAAGAGCTAAAGACCGAGAGAGAGAGCGACGACGAGAAAAATATATAAAACGAGCAAAGTCCTTCCATTTTTCAGGAGAATGTCCTCAACGTGCCCCATTGATGGCGTCGTCTTCTGCGATGCCGCTCCGGATACAAATGTAATAATTTTTTGACTAAAAACTATGACTACGCGACGCTCCTTTAGCCCGAGGGGATGCAAATTCAATTTTTCGACTCAACCGGAGCCGTGGTTAGGACGGTGACGAATGGAGGGACCTCATTGGCAGTAAAGGTAAGTGAAAAAAATCAGTTTAAAGGGACTAGAATACCTGAAAATCGACCCGTGTGTGCGACTGGATTAGCCAACATGCCAAAACACGAGATGCCCGAATTTTTGTAGCCTTCGGGGTCCTGGAGTTGCGGCAAATCCCAAAGCCTTTCCAACTGTATTCAGGCGTGTCGCGTAGCTTTCGGGATCTAGGGGCAGGTGGCGGTCGATTCTAGGACTTCCAGGTCCCTTTAAAAACCTTGGAAACTTTCTAGACCTTATGTAGACGCTTTAAATAGTAACTTCCCCGTGCCTTCCCCTAAAAGCATGATTCAAACAGAGAAGTATAGCCATGCACGTGAGATTGGCACATATGACGGCGTGAAGACCTGTCAGATGCAGACAGATTATTTTGGGGTCTCTCGCACCCACCTGCTCTCCCTCTGTCTCACTCTCTCTCTCTCTCTCTCTCTCTCTCTCTCTCTTCGAACAATTCCGCTTCAATACTCTAGACGTTTCGAAAAAACGATGAATTTCCAGGTCCAATGTACCAATGGCGTGTGGACGGTGCTGACCGGTGGGAATCAAGTTGCAATTTCTACCGTAAGTCTAGTTTTTTTTATAGGGAGAGTGACAGACAGACAGAGATACAGACAGAGAAAGCCGGTCATAAACCCACACCGAAAATATCCGCCGGCAATATCCCCTTTTTTAGGTCTCCTGCGCCCAAACCGGATCCCAGGGAGTCGATGCCGGATATGTGCTCGGATCGGCGATCAGTTGATCGACATTCCGATCCAATATTAATAATTCTGCTCTTAATAATGTTATCTACAGTATCCTACTAATAATCATCTCGAAATCAGGTCTCGAAATAAATGTGAAAAATTGAAATTTTGGTTATCGCAAATTTTTTCGGGATTCATTTTTTGTGCGTCGTCGGTTTTTTTATCGTATTCCGAGGATTACAAAAGTTCACAATTTACAGTGGTACACGTACAATTTATTTCTGATATAAATTAACTCATTTTTGGGCCTGTAACAATTTTATTTCCTCTCCGAATACTCGGACAGCCAGCTGACGAACCCCTGGCGGTCATCAGGGAATGGCATCCACTGAAAGGAAAGGTATATAGAACGAAGGAGAGAGAGAGAGAGAGAGAGAGAGAGAGAGAGAGAGAGTGAGTGAGAGAGATAGAGACATACCATCTGCTGCACAATACGCCGAGGTCGGTCCATGATGTCTGGCTTTTGGAGGGTGACGAGACGGTGACGGGGATTCTGCAAGTAGCATTTCCAAATTGTAGCTTGAAAATGAAGCCGATTTTATGCAATACTTCAGTTTCTAAGCTGGGGAAGCTTTAATATTTTGAGTGGCCGGAACTCACCTCCAAGACACAAGTACAGCCCGCCCCGATACAAGACCAGCGTCCGCCAGACGTCGTGCACTAAAGTTTGCAGTTGATCCTAAAAGTTGCCCGCAAATACCGTACCTCTCCAGATGAAGAAAAGATCTTCGCATTAATTCCCATCAAGAAGCAGAGCAGCAAAATGGGGCATAGGAGACGGGTCATTTTGAGGAGGGGCTGTGGGCGATGAAAACTGGCTTAAATGGGCCTTTAGGAGGAGAGATAGAGAGAGAGAGAGCGAGAGAGAGAAATTTACCAAAAAATTTAAAGCTCTGAGTTATCCTCAAAAATTTCATGGTCTCTTTGACGCCGACTGGAAGAGGTTCGTAGTTAACAAAAAAACCGATTGAAACGAAGCGTTCCTCCACTTTCCCCTAATTGGGTCCCGGCACGCCGCACTTTCAAGCCGACCGGGGAACAAAGAAAATTTTCCCACGCCAAAAAATGCAAACTTCCAAGAACTCCTGATACTTGGAACGCCGAGATTTTTGGTGGAAAGTAATGAGAAGCTCTTAGAAATGAATGAATAGAAAAGACTTGAATGGAGTCTCGGGGGGCTAGCAGAGATCATTTGGGAATGAAGTGGCAGGCTAGCAGAGATCATTTGGGAATGGAAGGGGCAGGCTAGCAGAGATCATTTAGGAATGGAAGGGGCAGGCTAGCAGAGATCATTTGGGAATGTAAGGGGCAGGCTAGCAGAGATCATTTGGGAATGGAAGGGGCAGGCTAGCAGAGATCATTTGGGAATGGAAGGGGCAGGCTAGCAGAGATCATTTGGGAATGTAAGGGGCAGGCTAGCAGAGATCATTTGGGAATGGAAGGGGCAGGCTAGCAGAGATAATTTGGGAATGGAAGGGGCAGGCTAGCCGAGACTATTGGGAGACCGGAATCTGCGACAAGCCTGATATCTCTCTCGCTTCAAGCCCTGCTTAAAAAGAGGGCCCTCGCTCGGGCCACGCCCCCAGATTTGGGCCAGCTTGGCCCAAATCCCGGCTCTAGAAGCGTCTCCATGAAGGGCAAGTGATACCACGAAAACTTTAGAACAGTGACTATGTTTTGAGGAAGGAAGATGACTTGCCAAAATCCGGATTTTCCAAATGACATGGGCTCCTTGCTTTCGTGGTTCTTTTTATCACCCCTACATCCTAGTTTAGAGGTGATTTTGACTGATGTAAGGAGTTCCTCCTGAAAGGGCAGGCTAGCAAATGGCATCTGAGAATCCAAAGTTTTTGTACTTTTCGAATTTCTAAGCCTGCGCCTAAGCCTGAGCGCGAGCCTAAGTCTAGGTCCAAGCCTAAGCCTAAGCCCAAACCGAAGCCTAAGCCTAATACTAAGCCGGAAATAGCTAAAAAACGACAGAAAGTCCCGTTTTAAAAGGCCAAACTCTAATTACATCGCCATCCTAGGTGTTGCAAAACGGCCAGCGGCTTAAGGAAAGGCGCCGATGGCAGAATTTGTTAATTACCCGATCCGCGCCGTGTGCCATTATGCAAAACAACCGGCCGACGCATCCTAATGCGGCTTGAAAATTTGTATTTTCCAGGGTGGGCCTGGGCTCTGCATGTGATACCTTGAGAATTTTTCACCGGAATGGGAATTCTGAAGTGCTTAGGCGCTTCCTGAGAAAAATGGGCAAAAAAGCCGAATCTGCAGAACATCTGCAAAATTGGTAACTGCGTCGCTCTCTCACTCTTTCACTCTCCTTCGCTTTCTTTTTACCGCTGTTTTTATGCAATTCTCTAGTAGCCTCTTCTATAAATACGTCTGCATGAATTCTCAAAGTCGACGCACCTCGACGTTGATCTGTCTATTTGTGGCCGATCGGTCAGTTTCAACACGTAATTCAATTTGCATCTGAAAGAGCACCAAAAATAGTGCCGAAAAAAGTTTGGTACGAAACTTGGGAGGCCCTGTTGTATTTGCTAGGAATTTTTCGAAATGGTCACTTTTCGTCGATTTTTCGAAAATTCGCGTTAGCCAGTCAAGCTTGTCAGAATTTCGCCCTGGACTCGTTCGAACCAGCTTGAAACGCTGATTCCGATGTGCTAACTGGCATAGCTGCAAAATCGAGTTCATGGTTTTTACGATTTTTTGAAGTTTCACCTAGACACCCGTTTAGCCTCCCGATCGGCCGTGCCTTCCAAGGCTGATTGCGCGAGAAATCAACGGTGCGAAATCGTTTTCATCTATGCCTCTGAAAGAGCACCAAAAATAGTGCCGCAAAAAGCTTGGTACGAAACTTGGGAGACTCTGGTGTAGGTGCTAGGATTTTTCGAAGTTCGGCCGCGGGCCGAAGAAAAGTGTAAATTGCTCTAGAAACCCGGGAAATTTTGTGTCTGTCGTTTGTCATTTTAAATGCATTTATGCGCCATATCACACACACGTAATTTGTTCATTTCTCTATACACAGTTGGATACACATACAAACGCACAGGGTAGTAGCAGCTAGCAGTAGTGATGATGTTGCTGGATCGCCGGATGGGTGGATGCATGGCGAGACACAAAATAGATCAAGTTTATCGGTTGGTTGGGGCGGGCAGTTATATGTGAAAAATTGCAAAGAACATAAAAAAAATGGGAAAGAAAGAATGTAAGTGAAATGGGGGGTGGAAATGGAACCCGTAATACAAGACCGCACAGGGGGGAAAAACACAGTCACTCGTGCCGAACGCATGGCGCGGTGCGGCGACGCAGGCGAGCACAAAAGCGTTCACGCGACGACGCGACGGGCAACAACAGCAGCAGCAGTTCATTTGTAGAGAATGTAGCGCTTGAGGGCGGCGGGCAGGCGCAGCTCCTCGACGCAGTGAAGGCGCTCACGGCCGAGCTCTTGGCGGATGACGCGTCGGCAAATGTCCATCAGCAGTCGGGGCTCGGCTGAAAATGCACGATACGATGAGCGGAAATGGTTGAGAGACGGTTTTCAATTTCTTTCTTTTAAATTTTGATTTTCGAACAGCGAAAAAATAGATTTCCCATTCCAAATCATATTTTCCAAAAAAAGCCTATAAGATTCGCCCGGACACCACCACTAGGACCACTAGGCCGGACACCCGTTTCGCAAGTCAAAAGCGCGCAAAAACACCGGCCAAACGGGACGTTGAGCAGCTGGAATTTGGTTGAAAGCGCAATCCAAAGAAAAAAAAACACGATTCCTATTAATCATCATACTATGGCAGCCAAACGAGGGACGAAACGAGAAGCGCACTCTTGGGGGGCGGGTTCAGGGAAGTGGATGATTGGTGAAAACCTTACGAAAATCCTCTGCCCCAAAAAAACACTTCCGGAAAATCAGCTTCTTTTACTAAAAATAAAGCGAAGCACCTGCTATTCAGTTACTAGACCTTTTAGAAAAGCCCCCCCCCCCCCCGATAATGCCAAAGAACCGAAAATTTTTATTATACTTCCTTTTTTACTTCCTTTTTTTACTACCTTTATACTTCCTTTATACTTACTTTTATTATTATTTTTATTACATGCTATCATTTAAGGTTTTGGATATTTTCGCGTCAATTTCAGTCGGGTGACTTTCGAAAATGCGATTTTTTTAGGGGAAATGATTTTCGTCCAATTTTTCGCCAACCATCAGGGGCTCTTATCAAAAACCGTGGGCCACAGATGCCTAAAATCCAAAACGGCCGACGCCTCCAACGGAGGGCCAAAGAGTTTTTGGTCGGGATCCTCGTCAGAAAAGTCGATTAGGGGCCCCATGTCAAGGAATGGGTTCGTCGACTCGGCGCGCGAGCGTATAAATGGGTTCTGAAGGGATAGGGACTTGGAAAGGTGGGGCCTAGGCGGGGGTGGTGGTGGGACCCAGGGGGCATCGGCCGGAAGCCAGGGGTTAAACTGTGGGGCCGGGAGACGATCGGTGGGGAATGTGGCACTGGGGGACAGCCACGAATCGGTCATATTAAAGGAAGAAGCGGAAGCCGGGGCCACTTTTCGGCCCTCGATCAAGTGGTGGTATCGGTGGACGGGCAGGGGGGAGAACAGGGATTTCGAATACTGCTCACGGTCAAGTCCGCCGAGGTACTTCATCGTCACTTCGCAGTGGCCCCACACGGCCGAGACGATCGGGTGCAAGGTTTTGCCCTGGAAATGAAGAGATTAGAAAAAATCTCGAATTTCAAGAAAAATTCATATTCATTTAAATTAATAGACAAGGAGAAACAAATCGTATTTGATAAATTTGAAATTAAATACGATTTAATAAATAAATAAATCCGACAAACCTTGAGATTCCTGAAGGCAACACCGAGATACTGGTTCTCGGTGGCGAACGCCATGTAGCCCTCGTCCATGTCCAGGATGCAGTAGAACTATAAAAAACGAAGAGATATAAAATTTAACAGTCTGTTATAATCAAAATTTAGAATAATTCACGATTTAATCAAATTTAACAAAAATAAAAAAATTGTTTACCTTGTCCGGCACCTGGAACTCCTCGTCTCGCTGTCGGCCGCCCAACCCGACCGGGTAGGCCCACGCGGAGGAGTGCTTGGAGTCGTGGAGGCATTCGTTCCGGGCTGAAAAGCGAAAAATAGAGGTGAAATTTTGAAAATTTTGAAGCCGGTAACTCTAAAAATGTTAAAACATACTCAAATCCCAGCCGTAGCTGTGCTCGTTCGTCCCGATCAGACTGACGTAGCCGACGGCGTGCAGGGAAGCTTCCTGAAAAAAAAAACAAGAGTTTAGAATCGTAAGTCCAAAACGATAAAAGAACTCGAATTTCAGGCACAAGAATTTCGCGAAAAATTGACGAAGCAAAAGAGTAGAAACTTAATTTATAATCTTTAGGAAACGAAAAGGCGGAAAAGAAATTAGGCAGAAACTCCTAAAAAAATTACCTTTGTAGCGACGCCGACGACGGCGTGAGTCCCGCGCTGCCGCTGCGGCCACTCGATCTGCCAGACGTGGAACCCGTGCGAGTAGCCCATCTTGCCGCGGATGCAGTCGGTGCTCTGAGCGACCGGATGGCGGTGGAACGTGAACTTGTCGTCATCCCGGACGAAGATATTGAGAGACCTGGAAATCGTAAGGTAATGGAAGCACAAAAATTGTCAAAATAGCGATTCGACGAGAGAAACACCAGCTTTGGCAGCGTTTTTCAATCCCGACATGTTCAAAGCGTTCAATCAAGCGAACCAAAAACGGACCGATCATCCGCGTTCCACGCGTGCTGCTCCTGGACCCCGGCGTCGGGCGAGTCCATGCCGAGGATGGTGTCGAAACGCTGCGGTCGCAGCATGTCTTCCATGCCAGAGTTCTGAAAAAAGGTGATAAAAAGCGATAAATTGGGTGCAAATTTTTTTTCATTTTTCTAAACCAATTCAAGCGCTTCTCCTTCAAAAAAAGGATAAATTGGTCATAGGATTTTGCTGACGTCTACTAAATTTAGCCTTTTCAAATTTCACTAGAATTCAAAAAAAGGGGATAATTTTGACTATGATTTTCTCAAGGATTTCTGAATGCAGAGCAAATTTCTTACCATGCGCGCTAGAGAATCACAAAATCGATAACTCGGCAGGCCATTTGCGGGGATTGTTTTGTCAAATGATTATTTGTTCGCCCGGCCATAGGGCATTGCGTTGGATAGCGGGGCGACGTGGGGGAGGAGGGCCGGGTGGAGAAATTCCCGGGGTCGTGTGGGCTGTTTGCCGGCCCGGATAAGGTGATCGAATTTTTTGGGGCTGTTATCAGCCAGGTAGGAGAGCTTCATTCCACGCAGCAAACCCCCGGCTCAATGATGCACGCCCGCTCCAGAATTGGCTACAAAGAAAAACGACAAAGCCTCACCGAATAGATGGGATGTGCCTGGGAAAGCGAGGTGCCGGCGCGGATGGCGCGGTTGATCTCGACCTGACGACGCTCCGGCACATTGCTGAATTCGCCGCTGAAAAGAAGGAATTAAAATTCTTGTTTTGCTAACGAATTTTGAGGATAGAATCGTCGATTTTTAGATAGTCACGTTGCTTTAATTAATTGCCAAAATCTAGAAAAGCCAGATTTTTGTAGTACAGAAAACAGACAATAATGCTTTTTCAAATTTTTTTCGACAGCCCGAGATTTTCCTTGGATTGCTATGATTTTCCAAACATCGAGAAAAGCAGAATTTTCCTATTCTGGAAAAGAACAGAAGGGTTTTTCATTTTTTAGATAGTCCCGGATTCTTCTCGGAGAGACGTTAACAATTTTTCAGGGCCCTGTAAAATCAGATTTTTTAGAACCAGACTGACCGACTATGAATCAAAAGTTCTACAAGATTTTTGGTGTATTTTTTCGAAGTCCACAACAGTTCTTTTACCACAAAAATCCCGTCACGCCGGTAAACGATGACCAACCCCCGAGATACGTTTCCCCCACTTCATGTGATCATCCCACCACACCCGTCCGTCCCGCCGCTCCAAATTGTTTAAAACACGCTACACATAAGACTCTGTGCCCCGGGGTCCGGGCCCCCATCGAGCCCTTGAGGGCCCTGCTGCAGCTGAGTTGTGTGCCTGTGTCTGTCTATGTGTATGTGCCCGGAGCACCCCAAAAAAAACCGCCGTGTGCGCTGTGTGTGTGCTGTGTAAATTACAAAATGACACAAGAGCCGACCCAGCCAGGCGACACTGCTCAGCTGCCTGAGCGGGGCGGCACAGCGCCTGAGGCGAGAAGAACCCCGCCAAGGAAAACCACGGCAACAACGCGAGGCAAAAGGTCACCCGCCCCGCTGCCTGTGACTGTAAAGGCGGGTGTAACGCGCCCAAAAATGCGTTAAATGATTTTGGCTGGCAGTGGGTGTAACAAGGCGCGAGTGGTGTGCAGGGAATTTTTACGGTGATGTCACTGTGGTAGAAATTTGTAGACTTTTATATGGACTTTATAGGAATTGTAAAAATAAAGTAAACGCAGCGACTAGAACTTTATATCTACGGGTAAAAATTGTCTTTTTTTAATTGACTTTTCCGAAAAAGCACGAAATTGTTTTTTTTTGCCGTTTCCTTTCGAAAAAAGGAGCGATAAATTAGTATTTTTCTGTTTTCTTTTGAAACAAAAAGCGAAAAGTGGTTGTTTTAGTTTTCTTATGAGATGAAGAAACTAAAATCGATCCAAAAACGCGAAATTCTAAATTTTCCTACAAAGAATTTTCAAGAAATTTTAAACTCAGGGAAAGACTAGATATTTTGCAGATTTCAATTTCTTTCGACAAAATTTTCTATTTTCTGCCCTGACCCCCGTGTCTACTGCACTTCCGCTCAAGTATTTTCCACCCGCACAATAGTCCACGATTCCCGTCAACCCAAATGAAACAGCCAGCGGCCCGGGAAAACAGTCAAATGTTTACGCGCGCTAGTTGACCCCCCCCCCTCCCCCCTCCCCCCCCGGGCGGGATGGCTGTTTTCTCGAACACAGCCCTTCAGAAATCCACGTGGGGGTCAGCGGTGGCGGCCTAGAATCAATAAACAGCGCGGCGTGCGTGGAGTCGAAAAACAGGGCCGCACGGCAAAAAAGGCGGTGGGGTCAACAGAATTGTAACCCGGGGCCAACCTGAGCACTACGTGCTAAAGTGCAACTCCGACAAAAAGATGGGATCTTAGCGTTTAAAGGAGCAGGCAAGGCTGTAAAATCCCCCCAGAAATTTCCCCATAAGTCTAGATAAGTCTCCTCAACTCCAAACAAAAATTTTAAATTTAAACATATCCCCTCTAAAAACCCGAAAACCGCTTGACCCCCAGAAATGCGCGCCCCTCAATCAATACTTGGCAAACAGATTTCGGCCTCTCTCGCCGTGCTGCCTGCTGCTACTGCTGCGTGCCCTTCTACCCCCGAAACTGCCGACCGGCAGACACACGTGAACGACGGATTGGGCAAACTGAAAACGGGCGCGCACCGTCCCCCATCCCTGGCTAAACACAGCCTCCCCAACAGACACACACACGGCATATACACACATAAAATCCGAGATGGAGATGTGGGGGCCCTGGCCGCCCGGAGGAGAACTGAGCAAACCGGGCATCCGTGTGGTCTTTTTCAATATTCTCCCAAGGGTCACCACCACCCGGCGGGAAATTTCCTCAAAATTTTCAGGAGAAAAGATGTCGGCGGTGGCCGGGTTGAGGGTGGGTGTAAAGTTACTAACGGGAATAGGGACCACCGGAAGATAGTATCTCTCCCCTATCTCGCCCCCACCGACAAACTAATGCATTTCCAAAGTGGACACCGGGGAAAATAAAAATGGCGCGGCGAGGGAAACGGTCTGAAATTTTCTCCCCAATTTTTCCCCCCTACTTTCACCACTATCCCGAGAGCCCTAAAATTGAAAACCGCGCCCGCGCGCATCCCATCTGGCCAATCCGCCGGCGCGCCCAAAATTAGGATCGGATGAATGCCAGTTTCGCAGAATGGCCTCTCTCCAGGTTCTCTTAAAAACCCCGGCGCGTTGTCGATTCCTAGACACGAAAATGGTCGCTCCTAGGAAGCGCGCAGCGCGTGTTTTTCAGCGTGAAAAAAGTGGCCCGGGAAAAAGTGAGGGGGGCGCCATGGGATGCATAGAGCCCAGCGCGGGCGCGCAAGGTCGCCAAGAACCAATCGCGAGGATGGGTGGGAATCGGCAGCGAGGAGGAGGAGGAGGAGAACCGAATGTGAATATCGATTATTTCCACTGTTCAAATGGGGATGCCTGAATTCAGACACAGAGAGAGACAGTCAGTCTGTCAGACAAAGGCACAAAGACGCGCGCCCAGTTATTGCACCGGGGCAATGAACAAAGAACGAATGAAGAGGCAGGGCCGTCTGTCTCACCAGGCACACTATTCGACACAAAGAAGCTCACACTCAGACACACAGAAACCCCAGTCTTTCTATCTACCCTTTCTGCCAAAGACAACCCAGAAAAGGGTACTTCTGTCTGTTGTTCGTTTGTCAGCCCGCGTTTTGTGTGAAGCAGCCCCCCCCCCGCCACCCATAAATTGATAAGATCGATAGTGATTTGCGCACGCAAACAATGGACTTTCCCGCCACGGTCAGGGTTCAACTAGGCCAAGAAAACCAGGGAAAAAGACTGATAAGGGCGGACTAATCCCTGCCTATCGGGGTCAATAAGGCGACAAAGAGTGAAAGCGGCTAATAAGGAGGCGGTAAAAAAAGAAAGGGTTGAGTCCAAAGGATCAAAAATAATTACCGATGCTTTCTGGCGACGAGTAGCTGGAATTCACGGACCCGTGACGAAACTGAGGCCTCATCCTCTGAAGACGACGACTCGGACGTGTCGTCGGCATTCGAATATTCGACGATAGGCATTCTTGCGTGCCTTCGCCGAGGTCGGTACTGTAGTCCGCCCGAATGCCGAATCCTCGGAGCGGCCATCGGCCTTGCCGGAGGTGCCGGAGGGGGAGATGGGTCCCGATCGGCCAAAATCGCCAATCTTCTAGCTGGCTGCGGGATGCGCTTCGGGGAAGCGTCCCGATCTTCTCGCCAGGGCAGCGGCCGTCTCCTGAGGCTACGCTGGTTGACGTCAATCGAGCGCACATTCTCCGTGTCCCGATTGTTCTGCTCCTTCGGCTCGTCGGCGGGGCGATTCCCGGACTCCTGCATCGCCATGCGTCGCCGAGCCGTTCGGACGACGCGCGGCCTAATCGGTCGCTGCTGGCGGGGAGGGAGCTCTTGCTCAGCGTCCGCCATCGGGTCTTCTTGTTCTTCGGCAGCAGCAGCAGGGCAGACGTCCTCGTACCGAGTGGCGGTCGGCATCACCGAGGAGCGCCGCGTTGCCGGGCGGGGCTGAGGGAGTGTTTGTGCGGGAGGCGAGGGCAGACTACTCCCCGCTGCCAGAGACGTAGAGGGCTGTGGCGGGATGGAGAGGGCGCAAAGTGAGGAGCGTTGCCCAGAAGTTGGCTGCTCGATTTTTGCGCCGCTCGATTTCGGGGCCACGTTTTCCGTGCCCAGTTTCTGGGGTTTCGGTTTCGAGGCAAGCCGGGCGGATCGCCGAATGGTTTTGGAGATGAGGCCCATTTTGAGTGCGGTTGGTTGGGTTTTGGGGCGAGCCATGTTTGAACTGAAAGCAGCTGGGGGTGTTCAGGGAGGCGAGGACATGAACGATGAAAAAGTGACGCAAAAAAAAGAGAGATGAAAATGAGGCAAAGTGTAGAACTAGAAATACATAAAAAATAAAAGTCGTACGGTTACTACGATTTCTACGTATTTTATATTTGGTAAGAAGGGCATTCTCTCCCCCCGCGATTTTCCTATCGTATGAATCGTACGAATTTCAAGAATTTCCAAGGATGGAGGAACCAGAGGAGCAGGAATTTCGTAAGCTGCGGCCGATACGAAATACGAAATATACGAAAAGCCGGGGCCGGAAGACTGGAATTCGACCGCAGCCCAAAAATCAATAATTCCAACACCGCAAAAGCGTGATTGAAATGCCCGGGACCCAACACGCAGCCGATTTATTCCGCCGCGCCGTTTTCCCACCAAAAATTTCAGCGGGAATCCGGGGCTGCGGAGAGGAGGAGGAGATGGAGATGGTGGTGGTCCATGCGAAGGGATGCAAGGGCAGCCGCTTCGCCACAGCCTAGAGAGCGGAGAAAGGGCGGAGGTGCTAGAGAATCAGGGAAGGGGAGGGCCGTGTGGCCTGGAAAAATGAACGCACGGGGGATCAGACCCGCCTCCCGACCCTACATTCGGTCCCTCCCGGGTTGGGTTGAGTGGCAAAACTCTTTTCGCCGGGGTTCGCGGATTCGCGGTGGGAAAATAGAGAAAAAGGAAAACAAAACAATGGACAGACGGCGATGGATGTGGTGCGTTTTGCTGCCTAGAATTTTGAGGGAAATTCAAAGGCATTGCTGCTCATTAGATTCTACAAAAATTCGGCGCACAATCCAAGCCTAGAGAGCACCAAAAGAATGTTGATCTATCTGAAAATATCTATATTTTTTTTTAAAATAAAAATAATTAAAAAAATACTATCCGAAGTTGCAATTCCACAAAAATTCAACTAATCAAAAACCAGAAAATTTACCGCGTGCTTAATCTAGGAAAAACAAAGCTAAAAGTTGGCGCTTCCGTAAAAATACAAACTAGATTTTTTTATAAATGTTTCGAAAAAAAATTTAAATCCGTTTTGGAACCTATTGAAGAAGTTTTTTTTCGGCTACAAGATCATCTAAAACTTCTAGAGACGCTAACCGGGGCAAAATTTCAATGGACCCCACTTCTGGGATAGAAAATAAACACTTTCGAGCGAAATCGGCGAATAGGGGGCCCAGGCACCGGAGCCCAACTGGCGGGAGAGAACTCGACGCTAAAAATGAACGCGGATCAGCCGACCCTGGGTGTGCCCTGCTGGTATCTCTGAACCCGGGGGTAGAGGGGGGCTGCTGCGAGAGACCCGGCCCGTATCGGGGCAACAGAGATAGCAGCGAAGAGCGCGGGCCGGGACGGTGGCGGGAGAATGGATTGAAGGAGGAGCTGAAGGAGGGCGGGCAGGACGATGAGACCGTGCAAAAGGGATGAGTAGATGAAGATGGAGGGGGGAGTTGCGCAGCAGACCTGGATATTCGCAGATTGAAAAATGAGAGAATCCTGTGGTGGTCGATTGGGGGATGGGGATTGGGATGGGAATATTGACCGGGAGGAGACGGTTGACGAATCTCAAATTGAAGATCATGAGCGATCGCGGAAATGGACAAAAGTTTCGCAACGCGCAAACAAGCGACGGCTACAAGGGAAAACAAGGGGCCGGGTGGGGAATTATCTAATCCAATTAGTGGGCGTGAAATTTGGGGCGACAAAGGGGTACGAGGGGCGCTAAAAATAAGCTAGCAAGGTCGCACTTTCAGCCGAAAACCGAAATCAGAAGCGGAAAAGGGGAAATCGGATATGGGGCGGAAACCGGAATACGATAGCAGATAAAAGATTTAACGAGGCCGGCCCCTGGGCAATACATCTGTCATCTTATCATACAGCAGTAAAGGCGCCATCTTGAAATGCCATCGGCCCTTTACAACAGCATCAATGACGTACCCGTTGACCTGACAAACAGACACCCCGACCCAATTCGGCCCAAAAAAAGCAATATGTCGATCCGGGGATCCTAATCAATCAATCAATAAAAAAACCCGGATTTTCGCACATTGTATCAAAAACAGGTTTTGAGAAAATCAATACCATACCCTATATTGAGATTTTTTTTCGCTTCTTTCGCCTATTAATCACACCGGAAATGGCTAGACGAGCGAATTTCGGCTGCGTAAATTCGTATAATAAATCTCTCAGTGTATTGAAATTTTGTTGGACTGCTAAAACCCCAAAAAAATTCCCGAAATAAAGGTTCGATTTTTAGCTATTCAAAATCTTACAATCCAGGCTACGGTAAGAAAAAAGCAACGTGACTATCCGGGAGATCGACACCTAACAATAAAAAAAGCCGGGTACCTTCGCAGCGGTCGGTTCGTAGCAGCAACAGCAGCAGTAGTCGTGGTTGCCGGCGGCGGCATGACCGCCGTGTCCCCGCCGCGGAGCTGGTGATGGTGGCCGGCCGTCGATGTTGAGGCTCCGTGTTGTGGCACGCCGAGCGATCCCGCGAATCCGGGCAGGTGACGCACGGGCGAAACTGAAAAATTGTGAATATTAGTACGGGCAGCCGGGGGAATTTTCGAATTCCAAGGCCCCGCCGAAGCGCGCTTTCCCCCCGCAAAACTATCCCGGTCCCGGGTTCAGCCCAAATACGTTCGCCCGCGCGTTTGCACAGCTTGAATCGGAGTCAATGGCATGGGGATCGCGAACAATATCGAAGCCCGGGTTGGCGCGATAAAGAAAATTTACGGAAATCAGCGCCAAACTTCAAGCCTTGCGATTTGTTTCCCAATTGTTGTCTAGAAAGATCCTAGGTTCCGGAATGTTAGCGGGGGGAGGGACCAAATTTTCGAAATTTCAAAAATTTTAAAAAATTGTCTAACATTCCAGCAATCAAAAACTAGTTAAAAACACTATGAAAAATACACCAGACATTGATCCTAGACATGCTAAATCTACCCACTATTAATGTACGCCTGTCTTCTCGACACTAAAAGCTCGAAATTACCACTCTGATAAGAGAAATCTGCAGAGAATCGACTTAATTCTCTGTAGTTTTGTCACAACCGTTTTCTTAAAATACACTTTCGACATCCCATCAATTTTCCGTACTATAAAAACTGAAATTGCGCCCCATTCAACACCTCACACTTGATAGTACAACTTCTCTGCGATCCTTTCAAATCCCACGAGCTGCTCAATTCCACCCGAATGCACCCGACCTTCTTCCCCTCATCCTCGCAAATTTCTGCAGCATTTTTGAAGGGCGGAGGGCGTCTCCCTCTTCAGGGTAGATAGGGGGAGGTGGGGGAATAGCTCCTTGCCCAGCAGGCTTCTTCCCCGCACCGACGCGATGAGATTTGGTGCGCTGGCGAGAGATCGTCGAGAAGGAATAGCGGAGAGGGAGCGAGAGAGAGACAAGCCGGTCCTCAGCGCCTCCTGCTCAGCGCACAGGCTAGCCAGCCTCGCCTCGCCCTGGGGGGCAGGGGAGCCGGTTCTCACCCGGTTTTACTGCACCCCCGGCCATGACTGAGCCCTTGATCGCGCGCGTACCTCTGCACTTTTCGCGCGCCGACACGCGGAGCGGATGGGGCGCTTTCGAAAATCGGATAATGCTGGAAAAAGTGGGGCCGATGGTCGTAAAGTGTTGCAAAAAGTCGCGCAGGCTAGAACTCGGAAATAGCTTTTCAAAAAATACAGTTCATTTACATTTCTAAAAATCTCTTTATCCAGCCCGAAAAAAAACAAACAATTTAACAAGCCTCAAAATTCCCCAAAAATTTCTCCAAAATATCTCTATGCAGCCCCTTTAAAATTCCAAAAATATCCGTATCATCTTACGAGGGAACCCCAAAAAGCAGACAGCCCTCCCCGCTCGTCGCCGGAACCGTCAAAATACGTCGAATCACTTGCCCACGCCACAATACTAACAACACGAGGAAGCACGACGCCTGGTGGATACCTTCTAAATCGAGGCTTGACGCAAATCGCCACATCCCAACTAGCGCGTAATAGACCCCGAAATGCCAAGCGGGAGGGGAGGTAGTTGGCGCTTGCGAGTAGGGGGGAGCGCAATTGAGGCCAAGAGGCCCACCCCCCTAATAACACCCAGGTGGCCCGAGGAGAAAAAGCAGAAAAAGAAAAGCAGGGGGTGAGCACGGCGCTAAAATAGCCGGCTCGAGAACAACTCACCACGTAAATGGATTTGCTCCAAAGCATAGGCTTGAGCGGCGGCTAGCGGTGACAATGGCCCGTTCGAGCCGGGGGAATTTGTGACGGCAGAATGGGCCAGGCGGACAATCTCCTCGAATGCAATATTTTCAAGGAGCCGACGGCGTCTCGCCTCGATACAGTCGTCATCGTTGGAATTGGTGGCCCGGCGTTTAGTGCCTAGTTGAGCCGGGATTGGTGGGGCAGGGGTCAGGGTAGAAGAACTAGAGGTAGAGGGAACAGGGGACGAGGTAGCAGCTTCTGGAGCCGGAGAGGTCATGGTGCTTCGACTAGTTGTGGGGGTGGTCATAGAAGCGGCGGGTTTTTGCTTTTTGGTCCGAGTTGGCCGTGGTCCCGGAATCCTTGGGTTGCGCCGAGCATCTCGACGACCCGCCGGAGTCATCAGAAATGGGTGATGGTCGTCAAAAGTGACGTCAAAATTGAATAGAAACTAGAATAAATTAGCCTAAAATGCCGAATCGACGTCGACGGCGGCACGGCTGCTCGACAGCCAAATAGTCAGAATTTGTCAGTTTGAATAAGCACGACAGCTCAGCGCTCTGCAGCGACTTTGAATAACCGAAGAAGGTCAAAATCGAAGCGCTTCCAAAAGAAGCAAGCGGGAAGGGGGGAGCTGCTCGGAGGGGATCCACAGGGGCCGGTGCAGGACGCGACGGGCGGAGGGGGGCGCTACACAGCCGGTTTTCGCTCCGCTCTGGAGGGGGCGGGGGCGGCAAAGGACGCGGAACCCCCACAAGCAGCCCGAGAGGGGCGAAAGATGGCTAGAAGCCTCCCGGGGGGCGAAGAGGCGACCAGGGCGGCGACGGTCACTCTTTTTGGACGTACCCCCACCACACTTCGGGGGCTGTCCGGTGGCGTCTACTGCCAAGTATTGCCCTCCGGGGAAATTTGGATGGGGTGGTGGAAAACACTCGCTCTTGTCCCGCGCGACCATATAACAAACTGATGGTCGTCGTGAGGGGTGTGCGTGCGAATTGGCGGTTTCGCCGGAAAGACAGAATGCGCGGCGAGGGCGGAGTAGTCGATGAAAATAGGCCATTAGATACCAAATTTGTGTTTCTCCTCAATTTTCAATATACTAGTCAGAAGCCGCCACCTTCTAGAGGACAGAAAAGGAAAATCGGTGAATTTCCTGACCGTAGATTTTGCATATGCTGTATGTCTAGTCTAGCAAGCAAGCCTAGCTAGCCTAGTATTACTACCAGTCAGATAAATATCCGCATCCATTCAGAAGTCTAAAGTTTCCTGAATCGAAGAGAAATGTTTATGGATTCTGTAAATTTCACTGCGCGACACGCAACGCATGCGCCGACTCTTCCATTTCCTAATGCGCTACAAACGATACCGAATAGGACCGAATGAGCACTGCGTGTCGTTCCCGCGGCAGAAGCTAGAGGAAAATCCGTACTGACGGAATCCCTAGACAGCCCTTCTCGGCAACCCCCAAAAAACTCCACGCTCTACGGATCTCACTATTCAAATTCTCGACCCGGCCGACCTCACTCGATTTCGACATTTCACTAGCAGCGTCTGGCCCGCGGGATCCCATTGCGGAACCGGCCACTGAAAAGAGACCGGAAACACCTGGAGGGGGAAGGCCGTTGGACAAGCGCCCCGAGGGGGGCGAGGCGTGCAAATAGCGCAGAGGGTGGCTGGGCAGAACGGAGGGCCCAGAGAAACCCGGGGTGCGGATGCGGAACAGGGAAGTGGCCGGGATGAAAGAGGGCACACGCACTGGGCCAACAGTGGCCCCTTTCCCCCTCGGGGCGATCGCCCGAAGAACGGCTGTGCTGCGGGGGTCTAGCACGATCTAGGCGAGGTAGTGGGGAGGAAAATCATCGAAATGGTCTTGCAAAAAAAGGTTTGATTGCGCATAAAAAGGTGGCCGAAGTAATGCTAAGCTGAAACCCGTTTAATTGAGTGACTAGAACTAAAATCCGCGCCTGCCAATAAAAAAATTAGTAGAAAAGGCCCTACAATTATTTAAAAAAGTGAGTTCATCTTAAAATGCGTCAAAATATTGAACTATTCAATCTTCTTCTTCATCTAAATACCCTAAAATGTCCTTAAAAAGTTAAAGACGTAATAAGGAATAACATATTGGTAAACATTTGGCTATTGATTCTCAACGAAGTAAATTGCAATTGAAATCAGCAACATAAAGCTCCAAAAGCCGAAAAATTCGTCGACAAAATCTATAAAAGCAGGCAGGATTCCTTAGAAAGCCGGACTTCTCCTAAAGAGGAGCCTTCAAACCAATAAAAAAAGCTTTAAATCAAGAATTACGGGCTAAACGAGTCGTTTTATTCAGCTTCCGGTCTTAAAATACGAACAATTTCAAAAATGAACGAAGATGAATGAGCGTTAGAAAGGCCAAAAACTCATTCAGCACACTCGACCCATCATTATAAAGAAAGCTTAGAAACCCCTCTATCTCACAGGACGAGCTAGAAAAGCTCCAGAACGCTTGAAGCAGAGCCCAGAAAGCCAAGTAGCTCACCCTGTGAACAGAATACCGGCATGGTACAGAAAAACACCGAGGTGTAGATGGTGGCTTCAGCTGCCCTGGCAGACGGTACGGGGGCCCCTAAGCGAGCGGAGAACTTGGAATTCTCACACGTTGCACTGCCCCTGGGGTCGGCTGGCAGGAGCACCACCTGAGTGGGTGTGCCGGGGGATCGGTTGTGCGGCACCGTTGGGATGTGCGTACAAGGGAACAAAGAGGTATGGCCGGCGAAGACGATCCATGGCAGCGATAGTGTCCCAGCCCCCCTTGTGGATGCCAATAATTTGGTGAAACGCCTCTGTGTGTGAAAAGAAACACAACGATCCCGATGAACCACACGGTGGTAGCCGAGAACACTAGCGGCTGAAGGGGGCGAAAAATGTTGAACCGCCGAACACGCATGCCCAACCGGAGAGGAGCAAGAGGATCAGATCCCGGGGGATAAGTTCGAGGTCGAGGGCCAAGTGACAGGTCGACGACGGTCAGTCGACGATAAATCGGCAAAGCTGTAGGATTTTGAAAAGTTGCTCGGCAGTTTCGAGTCAATGGGCTTATTCTTTCATGAATATCCCATGTGTGCGGCAAAGCTATAAAAGTTGTTAATTTCCTACCAATTTAATTTGTGTTTTAAAAAGCCGTTATCAGGTTCTCTAGGCAAAAAGTGGTCAAATTTTCCTACGACTAATAGCACTCAAAACTAAAACACAAGCAAATTAGAATTCATCAACGCTTCTTTCGCATTATCGGAGGGGGGAGGGCACCAGGGTTTTTATCTTAGAATACAATTTTTCTAATATAAATAGCCTAAGGGTTTCTAAATTTCTTTTTTTTACTACTTCTAAATGTGAAAATTTTACAAACTTGCATGAATCAATATGCAAAAAAAAACTTGATTTGTCGAGCGAAAATGACCGATTTTTGACCGAATGGTCGACTATCCAAAATTTTGCGATCATTTCTCTAGTTGAAAAAAGTTTTATAGTACTAAAAACACGATTAAAACACTTGATTTTAAGTTATCTGAAATTCTTGACTTATACAAAAAAAAGTTCGCCCCCCTGATAATGCAAAGAACCTCATCAACGGCATCAAAATGAAATTTGGGGTGGTGAAAATTCGGCGAAAAAAGGAATCCTAAAAAAACCGGGAAGCCAGAGGCAAACTACACAGTTCAATAGAACAAGTGACCCCTTCAAGTTCAACGACACTCAACCCAAGAAAACTGTAAATACCTGGCCGGCCAGGATTAAGAGTTTTCAACGGGGTAGCGCGTGAAATAGGCGCCGCCGATCGCCACTAGTGGGGAGGAGTCCATGTGCGAAAAAGTGAGATTGGATGCGGGGAAATACGACAAAGGGCAATGGCAGATGGAAAAAGCATCTTCTCAACCCCGCACGGCATGGGATGAAGCTGGGAAAGCGGGCGCGTGCACGATATTATCGCCAGGCTGGAAAAGCATCACCGGATCTGGGGGGCGCGCGTACTTTGGCAGAAATTGCAATCGAAAGGGCATTTTTCGAAACGAAAAGCGGGTGTAAAAGATGCGGAGTGGTTGGCTAGACGGAATCTAAACAAAGAAATGGCACGATAATGCTTCAATGTTCTCATCATCCACGCAAAGAAAAACAAGTTAGAAAAATGTGCACAGGATTTGGATCTTTCGCATTATTGGGGGCGGGGAGGGGGCAAATTTTTTCCTTAGAATCTTCCAAAATACATAGTGGAGTTGTTTCTAAACGTGAAAATATCAAAAATATATATTTTCCGACCCAAAAATTGCCGATTTTTGAACAAACTTTCAACGTTTTCGAATATTTTTTTACAGTTTTAGATAGTTTTTCTAATTTAAATATACATGTATGTATTATTCGAAACAAATTAAAAGAATTCCCAATAAGTTACTAGACATTTCTAGACATCGAAAAAAGTTAGCTCCCCTGAAAATGCGAAAGAACCCAGAATCCCGAATTTTAACTTGTGAAGACTAAAAGAAGCTTCGCGTAGACAGCTTGTGAAAAATAAGTTCTAAAAAATCAATACAAGCCCCCAATTTAATATGACTCCCCGCCAATCAGAGCAACATAACTCCCCATATCAAAAGCTGACGCATTGAAACCGCGGCGCCCCCCGGTTTCTACCCGTCAAATCCATAAAGCAGTCAACACAGCAAAGCCAAACTCCAGCACAAAATTAACCCGGAAAGTCAATGGCAATCAAAAGAGGCGGTCGGCTAGGCGCACAGCGATCTGTTTGCCATCTCAACCCGAATCAATGGCTGCGCTCAGAACTGGGTTCGTCGGCCAGCCATCACTACCCCCTCCCGTTTTCCGCGCCCCTCATCACGAAATGGGTAGGAGAAGTTGGTGAAACTACTGGTAGAGAGATGAGTGGGCTAAAGCGAATTATCGTCACTATGTCGAAAAATACCGACGACCTTGCATAAGAAAACTTTGTTCTTTCGCATTTTCGGGGGGGCGGGTTCAATTCTATAAATGTTCAGTAACCTAATCGACAGAGTTTTAATAGCGTTTTGGTAAAAAACTATATTTAAACGGGAAGAACTATCCAAAAACTTTTAAATATGTTTGAAAAAGCCGAAATCTTGCTAAAAATCGGTAATTTTTGATCGAAAAATTTTTATAGTTTTGAAAGAGACAGAAACGTTCGGATAATTTTTAATAAAAAATTTGTAAAGTCTTCGCGTTTAGGAATAGTAACAAAAAAACGTTTAGCAACGTTTTCACTAGATATATTCGAAAAAATTGGATCCTAGGAAAAGGTTACCCCCCCTCGATAATGCGAAAGAACCGAAAACATGAATTGCAGAGGAAAATCGCAACTTTTTGTAGCTGCATCTGGTAGAAGACGTCAGACACTAATCTAAAATCCGAGTCTCTAGCTAGCAAATTCTCTACACCTAAATACCCCCGTTTTAAAATTAAATTTGAGGTCCCAAGCAGCAGAAATCCCATACCCAAAACCACCCAAAATCCACGCGAAAAAGCGCCACTCCCGCGCGCCAGCCAAGCCCATTCAACCGCCGCAGCCTGGCGAGGGCTACGGCAGCGCAAACGATACCCGAAAATCCTCGAAAAACGCACTCTGGTATCCTTCGTTGTCGGTGTTCGGCTTCGCGGCGTTCGCGCCCATCATGGACAGGATCTGGAAATGGGGGTGATTAATCAGGCCGTCAAGATTTAGGTATAAGCAGCAGCAATATGAAACGCTCATAAATCAAGGCGCGAACAGGTGGGTCGACTGACCAGCCCCCGTAATTAAAAAACGATTTTGCAATCTCGCAGCGCCTCCCACCCGGCTGCCATTGCGATAAAAGCACGAATGTCGCGGAAAAAGCCCCCGGGTGGCCCAGACGGCCGTCAGGGATAAGCCCGTAAATTCTCGATAGGCGACCTGATAGATAATCGGGCGCGGGTCAGAAGCCAAAGTGGAAATCGAGGTGGAACGGCCGGGGGGAAAAGGTCGAAAAGTGGTCGAGCACACGAAAAATGGGCTGATGGCGGTTTCTGGGGAAGATTTTTCGGGTGAAATCGAGTGTTTTTAAATGGCAGGAGAGGGGGGATGATTAGAATTGGGCAATAGCCCATCGTCGAAAGCACGGGATCTCGAAAGAAGATGATGTAATCATGTTTTCGTTTGTTCTAAAGACAAAGGCATCCAGGGTCAATCTAAAAACTAGGTTAGACGTAAGTTTAAACCAGTCCGCCGCTAGTTACTCTAGAAAGAAGGTCAAGTTAAAGCTTACAACTTCAGCTTCATAGTTCATCTAGAACCTAGTTTGGGCTGATGCTTATAACTCCGCAGACAAAGTTACGATCTCGTTGAGTTTCTTGAAACGCGCAAAAATAGGATAAACCTCTTCAAAATCGCCCAATCGCTCGTTTCCGGTCAATAGAAATAAGGGATATCGGCTTCAATAAAAGAAAACGCTCATAAATCAAGCTTGTAACGGGCGTGTCGATCTTCCGATCAAAAGATACTGCCATTAAAACTTAATCAAAACTATAAAACTGACCGGGGGTGATGGCGGTGGGCCGGAGCGGTAGCGCTTGGCCGGGGGTTGAGAGCGTCTGAGCCGTTTCGGAGCATACATGGGCATCGCGGCGAATTTGACAAAAGTTGAAGGAGTGAGGTTGGTGCCTCTTTTTCGATCGGGGGTATCGCGCGCGGGGCGAGCTTTAGAATGCCATGTACGCAACATCGTAATCAGTATCCCGGCGGAATTTCTTTTGCAAAAATGAAAAATTGATCTTCGGATCAGCGTTTTCCGCGTTTTCTTTCAAAACTGATACTAAAAACTTAGTGTTTTACCTTTAAAAGGGTCAACAGAAGGTTAGGAAGATATCTTGATGCTTTAGAAAGCTATTTCACGTCAAAAATTTCGTCAAAGACCGAATTTTCAGCACCTTTATACTCGAAAATTCGTTTTCAAGGTAGTTTTCATCTTTTTCAGTCCTATCTAGCCCGATTTTTGGGTAGGAGAACGTTGTTACGCCTTATTAGTCACGAAATCACGCTCGAAAAGCATAGATTCTCGATTCATCAAATAGAAAAAGATTGTCGGCCAACCTGCGCTCGAAAATACAGCAAAAAGGCGGCAAAAAAAATTGAAAGAAAAGCGGCCGGACGCTTGGCGGAACCGTGTTGGTGAGGCTGCGTGTGGGTGTGGGACAGGATGGAGAGTTGGGCAACCGGCGAAAACAACAATATGGGCCCGGGCGATCCGAAAGTGCCGGCGAAGGGCATTTCCCCGGCGATTGGCCACTTTGTCACTTTGCCACCTAGCTTCTGATATTAGGGCCGTTGTTTGGGTTTTAGGAGTGTTTTATCGCTTTTATGATGCTGGACGATCCTCAGTTTATTAGCAAATCGATGACTACGAATTTTGGGACGTGTAAAGAGTCGTGTTTTAGTCTGCTTGATTCTTTTTGAAGCGGTATTTTAGCTCGAAACTTTAGCATCCTTTCTTATAAGCCACAAAAGTATTAGAATAACCTATAATTTTATTGGCGGTTCTTTCGCATTATCGGCGGGGGGGGGCAAAATTTTTCTTAGGGTCGATTTTGAAAAAAAATATAAATAGCGGAACTATTTTTCGCGATTCTAAACGTTCAAATTTGCAAATTTCTCGTAAAATATCGGTTTTTCGACCAAAAATGGCCGATTTTGGCCAAAATCTCGGCTTACAAAATAAATCTAGGTTTTAAAAAGTACTAATTGCCTATTTTAGATTTTTTTCTAGTAGAAATCCAGCTTTTTTTAGACAAATAAACCAGCTATTTCAGGCCGATTCGCCGCAAAAATAGTGCTGCTTCTTCCCAACAGCTGTCTGACTCCCATTATTTTGCCATCCTCCCCCATTCACCCATTCCAAAAGCGTTCCCATTCTGTCGTTGATGTCCATAAGCAAATTCGGCTGCGCTTTTCTATGCGCCCGTGTTGGCCCCGGCCAAATATACAAATTTTTGGGGGTAACAATGGGGTGTTCTGCCCCAACAAGTCGGGGGCAGCGCCGTGAGAAAACAGCATTTTGGCCCCGCTCGTCGCGCACACTCGAAAAGCAAAAATCGCGGCGTTTTTTTTGGGGTGGTGGCGTTGTCGGGTCTTGTTGGCGCGGGGGCACGAGGGTTGGCTTCGAGGCGCGGAAGAGTGGGGTCGGGTAAACAGAGGCTTCACGCCCGCCGGCTCGTGCTTCGGCTTAGGTTTTTGAGGGGGAAATTTGGGTGGCGTTTCGTTTGCTTACAAATTTTAATCAAGAATTGTTAAAAATATCTAGTTTTTGTCGAAAAATGAATGTTTTTTACGAAAATGTCGACTTTTTCAAAGTTTTTGGATAGTTTTTAGTTAGTTTGGAAGAAATATAGCTTTATTTTACTACAAACTTTATTAAAATACTTCCTATGAAGTTCCTAGACATTTCTAGACTTATACAAAAATGCATGCTTTTAAGAAAACAGAAGAATTAGGCAAAAGCAAGCGAACTCGACTAGTTCTACCTTTTAGATGCCTTTAAAGGGATCCTCGCGTTTTAAAAGTTTGTAAAAAAGATGGTTAGGGCGCGTTAGATAACTGAGTGCAATGAAGCGCTACGTTTTTCGCCACTCGACTACGTAGCGATGCTCCGCACGCGGTAACCCTGTGCGCTAATAGCATTTTTGTCTTCCAACGTTCTTTTGGCACGCACCTGTCCCTTTAACAACGTAAATATCATGTGAATAGGTAGAAAAAGCCAAAATCTTAGCATTTTGAAGATTAGGCAGAAATTTGGCGAGAAATTGGGCTCAAAATAGAGCAGACCTCTGCGCTCATCTCTAATCTGATAGCTTGACGGGATCCCCAACCCGGGAAATCAGACGGGCATTGTTCAGAAAATTCTACTGCCATAGTTCCATTCTACACCTCCGAACACCTGGGGGCTCCCAGACGAGAAAAAGCTGATAAAAACCGAGTGGGGGGTTGACCGGGGGGCGGTCGAAATGGAGGGGGAGATAAGCCCCGGAAAAAACTCGGCGCTGAAAAATGGTACTGCTGTAGGAGTTTTGGGCCCTCAAAGTACGAGAAATTTTTGGATTTGCTATCAGGTTGTCGAAATTTGGTTTTTCGGATTTATTTTTGTCGAAAGGTCATTTTTCGAAATGCCGAAAATTTGAAATCAAAGACATAAAAAAAATCGATAAAATGATTTTTGGCAAAATGAATTTCTATGAAATGATTGTCTACAAAATTAAAATACACCATGTTCCACCGCTGCCATTCTAAAAACGAGTTTTGGAAGCTAAACCGGAGCGAAGGCACTCTAAAGGCACTGGGAAGTGCGAGAATCGACCCCCTGCCCTCGACTAGATCTCGACAGCTACCCGGTACCCCGAAAAACGTTTAGATCCCCATGTCAAACTCGTTTTCAAGCGTATTTTCGAGTGCCACGTAGCTGTCTAGACCTAGTCGACAGAGGGGGTAGGTTTTTGTGCATATGCGTGTCTATTTAAAGAGCTCTAAAGGCAGAAGCCAGCTAGCGGAGTATCTTGAGGAAATCACGCATTCGAAAATTTGGATGTATAACAATCGGAAAACCATATGCATCAGCGATAAAACTAGACAAAAAGCATCAGGCAAGCTAGCAGCGGGCTTTGGGAGCACCGGAATTTGTTTTAAAGGTACAGTGAAGGCGGAGTGAAACCTAGAATAGAAAGCTTCCAGGTCAACAGGTCATTGAGGAAGTAGCAGGGGTATTTTCCGGTCATCCCAGCCCTGCGCAAATACAGATGATGGCCCGGAAAAATTGGGGATCGATGGTAGTCAGAGGGTTTTTTTAAAGGGGATTGGGAAGCGAGAGGGAGAGGGAGAGAGAGAGAGAGAGAGAGAGAGAGAGAGAGAGCGAAAGAGAGAAATACAAATTTCGAATTACTGTACCTTGAAGCGCTTGTGAAAATTCATCGGGTCGTCATAGGGTCGTTGAAAATGCAGAGAAGGTGGGGGTGGGGGGTGGTATGAAGGTAAAGCGTTTGGGAATGAATAGGAGAGAGAGAGAGAGAGACAGACAGACAGACAGACAGACATACAAAAAACCACATAGAGAAAGGCTGAATGGCATGGGCCACGGGTTGACAAGGGTCGCTTGCTTGGCTGGCTGGTGCTGTGGCACACCCCTGGCTTTCCCTGCTCTCTCTCTCTCTCTCTCTCTCTCTCTCTCTCTCTCTTTGCATTTCATCTACGTAGCGGGCCGCCGGGGTCCCGGCGTGCGCGCAGGTCTGCAGACCTGGCCGCCCTGCCGTCCGTTCAAATATCGGTCCAGGATTGGCAGAACCGGGGGGTTGGGCTGTGACAAAGCGCGGTGGTTTCACGCTAGCGCTATCCGCTTGCGCTTCATGCGCACAATCAGCGGGGTGGGTTCCGCTTTCCCTCTTTTTGGGTTTTCCGCTTTGACGGGAAGCGGACAAACGGGTCCCAGGGTTCAGAGACTATACGATGGCAAAGTACAAAACCTGAGCCTACGCCTAAAGGATCTTTGCTAGTATGCCACTTCCATTCCCAAATGATCTCTGCTAGCCTACCCCTTCCATTCCCAAATGATCTCTGCTAGCCTGCCCCTTCCATTCCTAAATGATCTCTGCTAGCCTGCCCCTTCCATGCCCAAATGATCTCTGCTAGCCTGCCCCTTCCATTCCCAAATGATCTCTGCTAGCCTCTCTAATATGCAAATTTTCGTCTCTAGAACATGCTGTCACCATCCCTTTACAATTATTGAAAAATTACTGTACCGTTTGCATTGAGTTGTTGCTTAGGAAAATAGGAATATAACTAGAAGATGGGTTCGAAATAAGTGAGGTCGAGTTTCGAGGTTCGTCCGAGTTAGCAAATTCTAATCGCGAATCTCTCGCGCTGTTTCTCTCTCTCTCTCTCTCTCTCTCTCTCTCTCTCTCTCTCTCTGGCTAGCTCCGCCCTCACTGAAAATCGGAGCGTCACCCCGTAATAACAGTGGCATGTGCTTCTTATTTGCTTAGGAAATTGTGACCCCTTGCCGCCCCAAACATGGGAGTCGATTTTCGGGAGCCCGTAAAAGACAAACAGACACTAAAACAGACAGAAACTGCCTAAAAAGACGCGCAAACAGAGTGCATAAGGGGTGAGGAGTACGGCTGCACTTGCCGAGGAGAGTCATTAGATACATGGGGGGGGGGAGCTTGAGAAATTGGCGAGATGTAGATCTTGAGTAGTTGTAGTCGAGAGAGAGAGAGAGAGTGAGAGAGTGAGGGAAAGAGAGAGAAAGAGCGAGAGAGAAGAAAAAGCGCATTAATTCAATGATCCTTCCAAATCCGCGGAACAAGTGAAACGAAGCTTTTTTAGAGGTCTAGGGAGCCTTTTTAGAACAGAGAGAGCTAGAGAGAAAGAGAGAGACAGAGTAAGTGAGAGAGAGCACCAAAATTTACAACACGACAGTTTGCGTGCGCCTGATTCGATTACGCGATCAAATAGCAGCCACGCACCGAAAATAGAGCCTTTAAAAACTTGAAAAAAATGTACGGTCCCTTCAAAAATGTATGTTTTTAGAAAGACTGATAATCAGCCCTAAAAAACATCCGAAAAGGAGTGAAAAACTTCAAAAAAAAAGAAATTTCGACCAGAAATATTTTTACAACGGTAAAAAATACTTTAATTCCATAAAATAGCGAGTTTTATCAATTCATCTGGCTTACAGTATCCCCAAAAATTCCCACGTATCCTACACTTTACGAGCCAGCCATGAAAAATCACAAAATCGTCTTGAAAAGCCAAAAAAGGCTATTTTTGCCGTAACCACGACTACCGTATCGTCAAAGACGTACATGCTTTAGAAAACAGTCCTCAATTGGCTTGGGGGAAAAAGGAAAATGGCGCGCTGCACGGAGTATTGTGCCGTATCCAAACGGCGAATTTTCATCGGGCTGGCGCTCGGGACAATGGCCGTCCCGGCTCGCCCTATACCGCGAAGAAGCCTTTTTTTGGGGAAGAGGAGGGTGGGCAACATATAGAAAAGAGGAGAAGGAGGGGATGGAAATAAGGGAAATGTTCGTCTCTCTCTCTCTCTCTCTCTCTCTCTCTCTCTCTCGCTCTCTCTTTCTCTCTCTCGCTCTCCGCCCCTCATATTACGACCATTCCGCCAGGCGCCAAATCACGCACGGCGAGAGCACCATTTAGAGACGAGGGAACGCCGGGAATGGACATTTTCCCGTGAAAAAGCACTGCCATTCTATTTGTAAGGGGTTGGAAAGCCTCAAAATCGACCACTTCAATCGACTAGGCCTCGACAGCCACGCGAAATGGCTTAAAAACTTGATCGATCGTAACTTCCCACGCTTCGAATCTTGCTTGGAAGTCGGACGACGCAGAGTGCAAGAGGGAGAGGGAGAGAGAGAGAGAGATAAAGAGAGAGAGAGAGAGTGAGCCAGCCAATCCTTCCCTTCCGAGCAGCTTTAAAATCCAAAAAATCGAAGATACAAACCGCAGAAATCCCAAAAAAACCGGTAGTAATACCGCCCAGGTCAAGGCCCTTTCCATTATCACCAAAATCCACATTTCATAGGTCAGGGAAAGGGCATCTTTTAGGAAGACGCAGCAGGAGAAAGGGGGCTACGACCCGATCCTATCTACAAAGGACAAAAGGACAACAATGGGAAAGGGCACGAAACTGGAGATGGCAACATTTAAAGGAGCGTGGAAGAGAAAGAGAGAGAGAGAGAGAGAGAGAGAGAGAGAGAGAGAGAGAGAGAGAGAGCGAGAGTCAGAAAGAAAGGGATAAAATTCTGACATCGATTTTCATCCCGGGCAGGATCGAAAATTCTCATAAAAATGGTGCGCGGCAGCTGGCGGCTGAGCCCCCAGCTGTCCCAGCTGCCAGATGGGCGTAGTATAGAAATGGAAAGTCGAATCGTAGCCTTTTTGATAGCTGGAACCTCATTCGAACCAGCCAAGCGGAATTCGGGAATTCGTAAATATGTTGAGGTAAGTTGAAGCCTAAGCCTAAGCCTAGCCCTTAAGCTTGGCTATCCCAAATTCCCCACTTCAAAGAAGCGAATTTCCAGTCGAAAAAGACTTTCTGCCATTTCGCCTGCCCCGCTCAAGGACCCTTTTAAGTGTCCACCTCCCTTTCTCCTGACTATTCCGCGGATCACACGGTTTGCGCCTTGCCCCCCTCGCCGAGCGCCGCCATTTCCGAATCGATGCGGGTGGCGGGGAATGCAAAATCAGGGCCTCAATTTCCGGAAATAACGGAGTAAAATGGCATAATGGGTTCAAAGGTCACATGACAAGGGCAGGCTATCAGAGATCATTTGGGAATGGAAGGGGCAGGCTAGCAGCGATCATTTGGAAATGGAAGGGGCAGGCTAGCAGAGATCATTCGGGAATGGAAGGGGCAGGCTAGCAGAGATGATTTGGGAATGGAAGGGGCAGGCTAGCAGAGATCATTTGGGAATGGAAGGGGCAGGCTAGCAGAGATCATTTGGGAATGGAAGGGGCAGGCTAGCAGAGATCATTTGGGAATGGAAGGGGCAGGCTAGCAGAGATGATTTGGGAATGGAAGGGGCAGGCTAGCAGAGATCATTTAGGAATGGAAGGGGCAGGCAGGCAGAAATTCGTTCTGAAGCTAAGGACATCCTAACGGTATTTTTTGGGAGGTAGGGCAAACTAGCATGGATCACTTGAGAACGCCCAACCCAGCTGAGAGAAAGGTTGTAGTGGAGTGTTCCCCTGGAGTAGTTTTGACTGCCATGGCGAGAGAGAGAGAGAGAGAGAGAGAGAGAGAGAGACGGGTGGCGCAAGGGAAACTTGTTTCCTTTTGCCCCGCACACTTTTGCCAGAGCAGCCCACTTTCCGACCCAACCCGCCTATCCAGCCAGCCGTGCCGGGACCCCGCTGGAGGTGTGGCGGGAAGTGAACGGATTCCAGGAAGGGCAAGGCAGGCTAGCAGAGATTCATAAGGTAACTACAGGCGGGCAGAGGTTCTTGAGGAACGGGGGGTAGCCGAGGTTCCTGAGGATGTTGAGGGCACACTAGCAGAGTTTCCTTTGGAATTCCGGGCAAAATTTTGCCATCAAGATCTAGAAATATGGCAAGGCAAGCCAGCAAAGATAATTTGCGATGATTAGCTTGAGCCGCTTGCCATTGTTCCGCCCACAGCTTTACATGAACTCGAAAAAGTTGAACACCGCCGCCCTGCCGGACCGGTAGACGAAGCGGACCGGTAAGTGGAGAGAGAGAGAGAGAGAGAGAGAGAGAGAGAGAGATAGAGAGAGAAAAGGAAAAGCCAATTCCCCTATGTCTGTACCTGCGTGTCCTTCATTCCCACCTTTGTTCGTGCACCCCCACCGGAACAAGGCGGGCAAGTTTTTTTGGGGGACAGGGTGGGGCTGGGGGTGGCAAAGTTCAGGCGTAGATCTTGGTCTCGACCATTTGGGGAAAATTTGTGAAGGCAGAAAATCGAGCACAAAAATTTAGGCATGAAGTCAGATGACTTGGAATGGCAAAAAATTAGCAATTTGGCATTTTACGGAACTTCTTGGATTTCTCAGGCCTTTAAACCCAGTTTCTAGGCGTTCTCTCTTTCTCTCGCTTTCCAGCGATCATCCTAAACTCCTCGGAGTCGTCGGCTGGCCAAGATCTGCGCCCTTGATAGGAGCATCAGCTCTAGGAACGCTTCGAAACACAGTGGAGCGTTGCGGAAACGGACTGTCGCTTTGGATTACTGTCTCTCCATCTCTCTCGCTGTATTTCTCTCTCTCTCTCTCTCTTTCTCTCTCTCTCCCTCTCTCCCTATCTCCCTAGGTGAAGTTGCCAAAGCCGGTTAAACCGTGTCCACTCTGCAGCGGTAATTCGCCTTGACCGCCTGGCCCTCAGGTTCCGTTCGGATTTTTGAACGCTGGGAAAATTTATTGTAGCGAATAGGCTAGCAGAGATTTTTGAGGAATTTCAGTAGCTAATCCCTTTAATAACATATTTTAAGGTTCATCTCGATTTCCCGTTGACTACCGGCTGATCGGGACTTGCACTTCCCAAGGCCAAGCTATGGGTAGACAAAGCGAAGAGAGAGAGAGAGAGAGAGAGAGAGAGAGAGAGCGAGAAATCAAGCCCAATCGAAGATTTTCGGGTTCAATCTCGCTAAAAGGACACTTCCCCGCCGTTTCTCCATCGGTTTACCAGCCGGCGTAAAACGGCGGAATGCAGGAATTGAGTATTGATTCCAGTTTTTGAATAAAAAAGGCTAATTTTAAGGAATTTTTAGGTTTGAGATTAGGCTTAGGAATAGACATTCCTGAGAGGTTAAAGGGCCAGAAAAGTCAAAATACGTTTTTTTTTCTAGAATTTGACCCCGAAAATGCAGATTTTATGAAAGGAAAATGGTGGAAAAATTTTCCCGAGGAACAGCGCAGCCAAAAAATCATGTATTTCCACATTTTTATGGTTTTATAGAGCTAAAATCGACTCTGAAAAATATAGGCTCAAACTTCATAAATATCTTAAAACCCACCAATCCAAAATTCGCGAACCCGCGGGCGTTTAGGGTAAAGTATCGGAACAAAACTGCACCCGGCCAGGCCAAGGAGTAATTTTTGGACCCACCCGCCCCCCTTGATTGGCATTTGTTGCCGAATCGAGAGGGTGCGGGGGGCAAATCGCGCAATGATAAGACGGATTATAGGGATTTGCCGGGCGCAGAGAACGCTTCAAAAATTCTGCAGCAAAGTTCCCGGGCGACAGTGACTTTAGGAAAGGTATTTTGCAGTCAGATTTGCGTTTCGTGGCTAGAAAATTGTAGAATTTCCTTTTTAGTGCAACCTACGATCAGTAATAAGTGGAAAAACCGCTAAAAATGTGCGCATCGAGGCGTTTCGCAGGAAAAATTTGCACTCAGCGAATGGAACAAAGGAAAAATCGCAAAAATGAGCAAAAAAGACAAAATTTTATGATTTTCTGCTTCGGAAAACTTCTCGGGGAAACCAGCACAACAAAATCCTTACCCGATGCTGCGGCGCCGGCGCAGAGACGTAGGAGGGCCCGGGCCTGTCGCTGACGTCCACCAGCTTCTCCTCCTTTAAAAATGTCGTTTTAAAGGGACGGTGAAGCGAGAATTATATCAAAATCGAGTAGGGCAGGCTAGCAGAGATCCTAGAAGACCACTCACCTCATCGTCAGTTTCCGTCAACGGCGAACCGCCAGCTTCATCCTCTTCGACGGCCGCCCGGGGCCAACCAAATAGGCTGCGCTTGATCCACTCCAGGTTGGCCTGGAAATTGGGAAATAGAGAGGGAGGGGGAGAGAGAAAGAGAGGGAGATAGAACCGCCGAGTTAGAGCTAGTGGAGCAAGATCTAGAGCTATAGTCAGTTAGAGAGGGAGTGTGAGAGCGAGCTAGAGCTAGAGAGCGAGATAGAAAGAGAGAGAGAGAGAGAGAGAGAGAGAGAGAGAGAGAGAAAGACGCCAGAATCTAGTGCGCTTAAAAATCAACTTACGATGGCAACAAACCCGGAATTTCGACCCTTCTGGCCCACCTGGGCAGCGGAAGTGCCCAGGTGGAAAATTCGAGAGGGGGCTAGGTTTCGTACGCGGAACCCAAAATTTCAGGGCAGACTAGCAGAGATCATTTGAGAATTCGGGGAGTCAGCTGAGAACGAGATAGCAGAGATCCTTTGTGAATTCGGAAAATCATCTGGGGCAAGCTAGCAGTGATCCTTTAGAAGTTGAATGGCAGGCTAGCAGATATCCTTTAGGATAGGCAGGCTAGCAGAGACTGTTTAGGAAAGAGCAGGCTAGCAGAAATCATTTAGGAAAGGAGAGGCTGGCAGATATTTTTCGGGAAACGGCAGGCTGGCAGAGATTCTTTGAGGTAAAAAAACCCGGAAATGACGAAATCAGGCCTCAAAAGCCGATTTTACTTGGACGACAAAACAACTCTAATTCGCCTCGATCCAAACCAAGTCAATTCAAGCATAGCAAATCCTGTAAAAAGCCCTAAAATCGAGGTTTAAAATCGGATTCCCCTCAAGCGGGTCGAGGGGCCCGGGAGGGCAGCTAATTGGGTGCGAGAATCATGTGGGAAGGAAGGCCGGATCCCCTTCCCCCGGCAGCTCAGGCTCATTTTTGAGGCGAGCGAGCACGAGAAATTGAGAGAAACGAGGGATATAGAGAGACGAAGGCCATTGGGGAGGGCCCAGAGCCTTGGGCCCTCTTTCCCCGTGGGCCCTTGGGGCCCATGGGAAGAACCGGGCCCTAGGGGGAGGGCCCAGACGAGAGCACTTTTTAGGGGGCCACCCTGTATCTTCGTCTGGGCCTCATCCCTGGACCCGCCGTTTCGGCGGAAGCCCATAAAAAACAACTGCGAAATCTGACTAGCAAGCGGTCGAGAAAATCTCTCTTTCTCTCTCTCTCACTCTCTCTCTCTCTCTCTCTCTTTTCTGCAGGCCCTTTGTCCTTCAAAGCAAAAATTTTTAGGAGGCAAGCCAGCAGAATTTCTTTGGGAAATTGGGGGTCAGCTAACAAACGTTTAGGAAAAAAGGTAACTAGTAGGGAAAGAGGAAACAAGCTGACAGCGATTCTTTAAGGAATCCAGAGAGGCCGTCTGGCAAAGGTTTTTAAGGAAACCTCAGAGAGATAGCCGGGATTCCTTGGGAAATGGGGCAGACTAGCGGGGATTTTCGGGGAAACGAGTGGCAGGCTAGCAGAGATCATTTGGGAATGGATGGGGCAGGCTAGCAGAGATTTATACGGAATAGGGACAGGCTATTAGTAATTCCAAAGGGAAATCAGGGAAAGCTAGCTGAGATTATTTAAAGATGAGAGAAAATGAAAGATAATAAGGGAGGGCGAGAGAGACAAATAGAGAGAAACACAATTCCGCACAAAATTCCAAGTTGAAGCTTGCGCCCAAGAATCCACGAACACGTCTCGCCCCCGCCGGCCAAATTCGATTTGGGCCCCTCGGCTGGCCCGCTAAAAATCCTAAACGGGCCTCCCCCCAGCAAATTAGGCGGCCCAACATTGGCATTCGATGCGCGCACAGCCCAAAAAAGGCTAAAAATTCACCTCGACTCTTTGGCTGCCGAGTCTCCTGCCTTTTTCAGGGTCAAAAGCGTCACGTCGCCCCCAGTGCGCCGGACCTGTCACTTTTTATGCCAATTTTTTTTTGGGGGGGGTTAGCAATGAAAAGAAGAGCCCTTGGTGGAGAGAGAGAGAGCGAGAGAGAGAGAGAGAGAGAGAGAGAGAGAGAGAGAGAGAGAAATACAGCGAGAAAAATGGGAGCTAGAGAGATACAGAGATTGGAAATTTCGCTCGAAAATGCTACAATCAGAGCTCCCGAACGTTTAAAAAACTTTGCACCTAAAAAAAATACAACAAAAAGTTCGAAACTCGGCTCGCAAATGCTAACATTAAGCGCTCGAAGGTTATACAATCGTTTAAACATTCTAAAAAATTAAAAAAGTTCAAAATTCTGCTCAAAAATGCTAGAATAAAGTTCATGAAGTGGCTCGGCCAGCTTTTTATCGCAAAACTGATAGATTTGATGCCAAGAAGCGTTACAAAATAGCAAGGAACGGTTAAAAGCTGTTAAAACGGTAAAAATGAGAAGAAAAACTGTATTTTTCCTGCTAAAACTTGAACGCATGGAAATTGTCCCACGAAACCGCGGCAACAACAACGCAAATTATCAACACCTGTGTCTGTTGACGGATGGAAACGCGGCAATTCTCCATCTCGCTCCCCTCCCCCGGCTCTTGCTCCTCCATTTCCCGGGCGTTGATCGAGCGCTTTGCACTATCCGCTGAACGGAGAACCACAAAAAGTGCAACCTTGACTAATCGCGCACATCACTGATTCAGAAAATTGCAAAAAGCAAAAAGGATTTGCCGCCAGCAGGGGTCGAACCTGCGACCTTGGGCTTATTAGACCCACGCTCTAACCAACTGAGCTATGGCGGCGGTGTGGAGGGGAGGAGGGACATGGGCTATCAGGCCTGGGCCATGTCCTTGCACCAATTACTAAGTCAAAATCGCAAAAAGCAAAAAGAATTTGCCGCCAGCAGGGGTCGAACCTGCGACCTTGGGCTTATTAGACCCACGCTCTAACCAACTGAGCTATGGCGGCACTGGGGAGGGAAGGGGAGAGAGGGGTGATGGGGTTTGGGGGCCATCCCGAAATTGACAGGCCGTGGCAGCAGTTTTGTCTGGATTGACTGACATTAGCCATCGGAAAACGGAAATGCCTGAATTTTCCAAGTTCGTTTCCTCGTAAACATCGAAAAATGTATATTATGCAAATTTCCGCTAGGACTCGCTAACAAAAGTCATATTAAAGTGAAATCGAGGTTCGTTTCCGGTATTCCTGGGAAAACTGATGAAAGCGGCAGAAAAACGTGTCTTTTTCTTAAGTTTGTTTTCTCAAAATAAATTCGATGAAGCGTAGTTTATTTCAGAATGACTTTCGACGATATTAGAATGAATCTTTCAAAAATATCGCCGCATTCTTCCAAAATAATGCCGCGAAACGCCCGCAAAAACCTATTTCCTATCTTTTTTTTGGCCTCAAAGCTCGTGAATAAAGCTTATTTTTTGCCGAAACTGCCGCAAGCCGATCACCTCTTTGATAAAAAACACCAATAAAATCATTTCGATGTGTACGCTCTGTAAAAAGTGGAGTTCTTTCGCATCATCGAGGGGAGGGGGAAAATTTTTTTCTGAGGATCCAACTTTCCAAATATAAATAGAGGAAGTATTTTTAAATTGCTTTTACTAGTCCTAAACACAAAACCTTTACAAATATTCTTAAAAAAGAACACCGTTTTTCGCTCAAATTTCGACGTTCAAAATTTGTTTGGAAGCTTTTTCTGGCCGAAATATGCTTTTGTTTTACCAAGAATAAGTTTCTAGGCTTTTCTAGGCTTATACAAAAAACTGCCCACCAGATAATGCGAAAGAAGAAAAAATGGCAAAAGCCCCAGGTTCGTAGAGGTTTCTAAAATTTCAAGCCTTGAAGCAAAACACAAGCTTCTACTCTCTTTGAAACAATTCGTAACAAGTGAGTTCTGCGGCTTCTCCGTGGTCTTCAGAAGAATATTTCCGGCGTGTGCTTCGAGACGGGTCCGACTCGACACCTCTCCCCAGGGGGCCCTCCGGCTTTTCAGAAGATTCATGGCGTTGCCCTTGGCTTTTCGCCGGGCTATTTTTCTGAGCAAAATTTAGTGCTATTTTCGCGTCTTGGCGAAGCTGTTATAGCTGCTGGGCGTATGTGGAAGAATGTGAAAATGCCAGAAAAAGATGGGCGCTGTAAAAATCGGCTAACAAGGCACCGCCAAATCAGAAATTGGAGATTGGATAAACCGTAATAAAAATTGGCACTGAACTGGAAATTTACAAAATTAAAGATTTTACAGGTTTACCAGCGCTCCCGGGGGAAATTAATCCCCTGGCGAGAGGGTTTGGGTCGCGTACACGTTCGGACCCATGGGGCTATGAGATCTGCTTAAAAATCGGAAACCCCGAACGTCCGTTCCGCGCTACACTAAATGACGCGGGTCCCGCAGCGAGGACGGACGGGCGGCGGACGGGCGGTGGGCGGGCTCACGGACATTAGAAATTTATATAAAGTGAAAGTGATGATAAAAGTGATTCAACAACTTTGTTAAATCTGATCGTAATTCCCTCGATCGATTACGAAATTTAAGAAATGTAGGGGGATAAAGTTTTTATCACTTTTGACAAGGATTGTAACTTCCAGAATTTCGTAGCTTTATAAAGTGCAATGTGGGGTTCTTTAGAAAAGCTGAAAAGCTGCGGAGGGCGGAAATTGCAATAAAAGGAGGCCTCTAGCGCAACTTTAGTAAAAAGAATAATACATTATAATTACAGTACTTTTTCTATACTTTATAGATTTGTAAAGCATCGAAAAAGTACTTTAAAGTGTAATTTAAAGTTGTTCAGCGTTATTTGACTAGCCAACGTTGTGGCAACAGTAAAACTTTCTGCATTTTCTGGCAATTTGTAAAGCGCGCGCTATTCGCCTCCACGTTTTCCATTTTTTTTTTTGCTTTATCTTTTTTGGTCTCAGGTTTTCGTAGTTTTCAACCATTTGCTATCAGTTTGTCGAAATATAAATGCGTTGAAATCCCCATTTGCGAAATGATAAAGATGAATAATCGACGCGAAAAACGCATTGCAATTTCGACAAACTGATAATGAGCCGTTTTTTTCTTCACGTTTTCAATGATTTTTGTGTTTAGTAATAAATAACTATCATAGTCTGCAAAAACTATTGAAAAACTATAAGGAATTTAAAAAAGCCGATATTTTGGTCAATTTCGGCCATCTTTGGTCGAAAAACTATTTTCCATCTTTATTAACAACAGTTTATAAAGTTGTTACGTTTCTTACCCTTAATAAGTTTTATGATATGCTAAGAAAGCGGTTTCTACGCTTTAGGGCTTTATTTTGCTATCAAAATAGTTTTTCTGCCTCTTTATTACCCTTTTTTCAGTTTCCGAAGAACAAAGCACGCAGCCGATGATGAGCCTGCCGCCGCGCTTCCAATTCAGCACCCCGCAGCTCACATATCGCCTCGCCAGTGAGGGCACGTCGTTGAAACGCTTTTTGTGGAAGTAAGTTGGTTTCAAATTGCAAATTTCAACATGTAAATCGGTGGTTCTTTCGTATTATCGGGGGGAGGGCGAACTTTTTTTTAGATCAGGCTCCAGTTTTTCGGAGATAAACATCGGAAGTGTTTCTAAACTGTTTTTCACAACTCCTGAGCGGAAAATCTTTACCAATTTTTATTTAGAAAAATAAAAAAAATCGTGGTTTTGTCGAGCTAAAATGGCCCGTATGATGAAAATTTCGGTTTTTGAAGTGTGAAAATATTTGTTCGTTTTTCGACTCGTACAAAAAAAAAATCGGTTCCTTCGATAATGCGAAAGTACCTAAAGCCATGAAGAACGTTCTTTCTTTAATTACCGGCTCAGAAAATGTCTATTTTAAACCTTTTAAAATTTAAAATTTAGGAATTTAAATTAAAGAAGATAATATTGTACATTTGAAATTTGTTTTCCAGGATAGACGACTCCCCGCAATCGATCCTCATCATCCGCTCGGCGGCCGGCGACGTGTTCGGCGAGTACTGCAGCGCATCGTGGGCCACCCGAAAAGAAGGGTTGCAGGGTCATTCAAAGTAAGATTTTTCTATAGTATGATCATTTTTCTAGATATTTCGGGCCCGGGGAGACGTTCGTCTTCCGCATCGATGACAAGAACCCTTTCGGGATGCCGGTTTGCAATTTTAGCATCTTGAATAATGCTTACAATTAAAGATCGTCTACAATTCGACCGGCTACTACGGTGCGGGTGACACAAATGACGACAACCCAGGTATGCTGCTTTTTCCGTATGTCGAGCGTTGTTTAGGTCTTTCCAAGAAGAAGGCAGCATGGCCGTGGCCATTGGAGAAGAGAACGTGGCTCGAGCTGACGTGCACCTATCGAAGAGATTTGGCGAGGTAAAAATTTTTGTCGTTTGGCGATTCGGCCCAGCATGAGGTGAACACAGCATGCAATCAAAAAAAAAAGCGGAAGGGGACAGGCTTACTGTATTTTTTTTTCAGGCCGCCTTCCCTCCACACACTGGCGGCGCGAGCAACTCCAAAAGACCAACGATACGTCTACATTACGGTCACATGTACCAGTACGTATTGTGCGACCGTGGAACACGAAGCAAGTTTTCGGTTTCTAGTTATTTGCTTTTTTTTAGTTGGCCGGTATTTTCACGGAATTTGACATATACAACATCAGAGAGTGGCGACCCCTATTGTATGTTTTCCTAGTTGAGCGATATTGGTGATGTTTAGGGACTGGGAATTATTTTGCTGCGCGCGATTGTCCACTGGAGGCCAGGCAGCCGAGCTCGGCCGTTTTGAGCTCCGCGCCCAGGGCGCCTACAACTGGTGCTGGTGCACAGCCAATTTGGTACGTTGCGTTTTCATAGAAAAAAATTTGAACTTGAGTTTAGCATCCGACTTATCAGTGGTAAATAAAAGTAAAAAATCTCTCTAACTATCCTTTCGTGTATCTAGCTTTACTCAGAATCGGCGTCCGTTGAAACATCCGCTTATTTGCCTTGAAGTGGAAGATGAAGGTCGCCGGCCGATCTGGTCTAACTGCCGAGTAAGTTAGGCTTAAACACAAACGTTATAAAAAAACTTAAGATGTAGTATATAATGTAATAGGGGTATGAAATAAAAACCTAAAGTAAATGAGTTATGTGCCTTTTTGCAGCAGGAAGGCGTTGCCAACATCCGGCGAACAACACTTAGGAGAGAAGAGGTTTATCTGTTTCCAAAAAGCACAACTTTGTTTAGAATATCGAAATACCGAGGAAAGAAGTGTGGGTCTACTACACCGGATGGACGGCGGCCGGCGCAGCTGAGGAGCTTTTTGAAGCAGATACGACCCCGATCGGCAATGAGGATGGGTCGGAAAAGGTAAGCTCAGCTGTCTCCATCTATGCATTTGTCTTTCAGCTTTCTCAGAAAATATCCATTCCTTTAAAGAAAGTATACTTGAGCCGCAATTTTCTCATAGTGGCTCTATAGCTTGTTACTGAACACGACTCAAACAGCACGTTAGCCCTCCGAAATACCACTTTTCACAAAGTCGCCAACAAAAACCGCCTTGGTTTTGATAGTTTCTAAATTCGGTTCTCTTAGTGCTTGGTAGAATCACCGTGTTCCATTCTACCAAGTTGGAACAAGCTTTTTTTTACGGTTCGCTTTAGTTTTAAAGTCATAAGACTTAAAAGTTTTGATTCCACTCATTTTTGGGTCGATAGGAGTGCCGCGTTGCTTAGGGCCCTATTGCAAACAATCCAGTACGGAAAACATTCTTTCAGCTCGCACCCAACGCGCCAAAACGACCCAGAAGCCGGGCCCTCTTTGAAGATGTCACCAACAAAGAAGACTCGCTCGACTCATTCGACTCGCCGCAAAAGAAGCAAGTACCAAGGAGACGCTCTCCGACATTGATCACGTCGCAAACGGAAGATGCGACCAGCACAGATTCCTTCGACTCCTTTGACTCCTTCGACTCTCCGCCAACAAAGAAAATTCGGATCTCTCCAAAAAAGCGATCGCCGGCCCGGATTTTCCCATTAGGTATTGTATCTCTATTCTAGCAAAGAAGTTCTTTAGAAAGCGGCGTTCCGGGGTTCCCCGCGCTCTACGATTTGGAGGGAGTGACGCTCTCTGTGCAATCGGCGACCGTCTCTGAAGGACAAGCCATTTTGGAGTGAGTTTTTTGTTTAGGATTTTTCTATCTTTGTAATAGCTAATTTTGCGTTTTTTTTAGCTGTATCGACCTGAAGACGCACCAGCAATCATTCGCCTACCTTCAAGACCAATGGGCCGAGCTGGGCATTGTCGCCGGGGATACAATTCGACTTTTTGATGCCAAGCGCTGGCAGGAGAACGTAAAAATTGGCAATCAGTTTTAAAATCTGGACTTTTAGGGCTGGATAGTCGACGCTGAGCATGGAGTGATTATCACGCAACCGGATACACTTGTTTCGGCAACCTCCGTTTCACAGGTAAACTGTTTCAAGGTTTTTTAGTTTTTTTTTCAGGCTCTATTTTGCCAGCGAAAAGCCGTGCTCGGCGACCGATTCCGCGGCGGCAACAGCACCAACAAGGCTATGTTCATGGGCTCGATCATCCATGACCTTTTCCAGGTGTGTTTTTAGAATGCATTTTTCCGATCCTTTCACAATATGTCACGTAGACCAATTTTTCTTAAATAATTAGTTAACAAAAAAAAGTAGTAAAAAGCTTTATAAGTTTTTATAACAAACAATTTATATAGATTTCCGACCAAAATGGATGATTTTTGCCTAAAATTACACATTTGCAGAAAATTCTACGTATTTAGATGGCTTTCCACTTGGAATGACTAAATAATCCTATCCTATAAGCAAGATAACATATATGCCCTAAAACACTTAAATTACTAACTATTACGTCGTTAGGTGTTGGAGAGTAATTAGGTTCCGAGCCCGCCTGATATTGCGAAAAAAACCTTTTCCATTTTCAGACGGCCATCCAGCAGCCCCCGGGCACCGTCAACGGCGAGTGGCTTCTAAAAAGATGGCGCATGTCGATCGACGAAGATCCATCGGCACTCGTCGCTCTCGTCGCTCTCAATTTCTCGCCCAGCACCTTTGAGGCCGAGCTGGACCCCTACGTAAACGTAGGTGCTTTTTTGGAAAACAGGAAACATTCTTTTTCAGATCATCTGCCAGTGGGTGAGGGACAAAATGTCCCAGCGGCGTCCCCTGCCTTCCGGAGCCACCATCACCCGGGTGGCCGATATCGAGGAGAACGTCTGGCTGCCGAAGCTCGGCATCAAGGGCAAGATCGACGCCACGTTTTGCGTACAAGTAAATTTTACTGCAAATTAAACGTAATTTTGTATCAAAGAAAATGCAGACATTGATCTCGAAATCTTTTATTGCAAATTTGGTTATATTTTGGGTGCAAAAAAAACTTTAGAAAACCACAAAAAATGGTTGAAATTCTCAAATTTGGCTTGAATTGGTCTTTTTTATCGAAAATCTGACATTTTGGGCGTTTTTAGCAAATTTTCTGGGGTTTCTACGGTTCAGAATAGTTTTTCGAGATTGAAATGTGTTTTACCTTTATTTACCTACCCGGCAATCGTTTCTTAGACTCTTTGAAAGTAAAAACAAGAATTTAAGATAAATTATTTTTAAGAAAATGAACTTCTAGAAAACGGTGGAAGGACACGCCCTTTTTAGAAAAACGGAACCTCATACTTGGAGCCGCTGGTGCTAAAAACTGGCCGGAGTGGAGCGTCGCACGAACACTCGCTACAGGTATTTTCTGATCACAAAGAATGGGCATCTTTTCAGGTCCTCCTCTACTCGCTGATGCTATCGATCACTGAAGCATCCCCAATTCGACCGGCCTCCCTGCTCTACTTGAAAGACGGCGTGGCCAGGAATATTGAGCCAAAGTAATTTTTCACTTTCATGCTACGATCCTTTTTTAGAGCAATCGACTTGAAGGGTATTCTTTCCGTGAGGAACCGGATCGCCGGCCAGCTGGGGGATATTGCCCGCGAATTGCCCGGTAAATTAATTGCTATGGTTTATTATTGGTTCTTTGGCATTAGTGGGGGGAGGGGTGTCGAGGGAAAATAAATAAATTTTCTCACATAAGTCCAGAAATGCCAAGTAACGTAATAGTTTTTTTTGCTAAAAAAAGGAGCTGTATTTTGGTTGTAAAACATCTGGAAAAAATGGTTAGTTTAGATTTTGCTCGCAAATCGGCCATTTTTGTTAAAAAAGAACATTTTTTGTATTCTTTAATCGAAATGTGTACTTTTTTGCATTAGGAATGGTAAGAAACAGTTTAAAACACTTTTTTATTTGAATTAGAACAATTGGAGCATTAGAAATAAAGTTGGTCCTTTCCCCCTGAATCAGGGCTCCTCTTACCTCCTCCCCCCGCCCAGCCCCGAAAACGCCAAAGAACCATTATTTATCCTCACAACAATTTTATAACGTAACATTTTATTGATTGATAATATAGATATTTTTAGAACCGCTCACCGAGACGAGGCCATGCGGCCGCTGCGAGCACGCGATGGCCTGTTCGTTATATGGTGACTACGGCGGGAATCAGGTAACGTCTTACTTTTTATATAACATTTTTGCTTTAGAAAGTCAGCGCACAGTTTTCGGCTTTTTCCGAGGCGAGCACAGCCTATTTGAAGCCGGCGCATGCTGCGTATTTTAAGGTGCCTGCTGTCGGTTTTTTAGAACCCTTATTTTTTTTAGAAATGGATGCACATGCTGACGCTGGAGCTCAAAACTGCGCAAAGCAAGTCGGCCACCCCGTCGCTGATCTGGACGATGACTCCGGAGGCTCGGTAAAACAAAAAAAAACTTTATCAACATCTATCAAATCTACAGGGAAATGCGTGGCACATGCGTGGGAGATCTGCGACTAGGGCGTGTGGAGAAAGCGGCGGCTGGCGGCCGAAGTCTGCTCGTGTTTGAGAAGTGAGACCAGGAATTTGGAGGCCTGAAATTTTGGGATTTCTCTCTCCTCGCTCTCTCTCTCTCTCTCTCTCTCTCTCTCTCTCTCTCTCTTCGTTTTTATTTTCCCACTTACTATAACGATGAAATCTAGCTGGGACGCATTTGGACGTTCGTTGAGATCGAGTGAAAGCAAGCAAGCATCTTCAATGGTAGCTGGGGGCCCCTGGGGGTATCGGCGGAAAGCCGGGATGCGGTATCGCTTGAAAGCCGTAGAATATCGGCCAGAACGGCGATGGCTGGCTGGGTGCTGGGTTGCTGGTGGCGCTGTTGTTACTGTTGTTGCTGCTGCTCCCTCCGAGCGATTGGCGGCGCGACGCGTTGTGACTCTAGAATTTATTTTATGCGATTCTCCTGCACGATCTCTAAAAAATCCTCCAGCTTCTAAAAATTCGAGTTTCTGATATTTAGAGGTTTTTTATCCTTAGCTTCGGCAAATTCGAGATCCTTGCAATTAGAGGTTAGGAAAATCGATAGTCTGAAAAGTTGGTATTCTGAAAATCCTCGATTTTCAAAATAAAATTTTTTTTATTAAAATAAAAGAATAAAAGATTAAAAATAAAATAGATTAAAAATAAAATCCTCGATTTTCAAAAAAGTTTATATAACGTGTAAAAATTCAAAGTTATCAGAATCTTAAAGCGCCACAAAATCAACAGGAAAAAAATGTTGAAGAACATAGGCAGGCTAAAATTAGAGAAGTAAAGTTTCCTAAAACGCGTAAAAAATCGGATCAGAAGCCTTCCTCCGAAAAACTAATTCCAGGTCGATCAACATCACCACCGGCGCAATCTCTTCCGGCGACATGGTGGCCATCTCCACGAAAAAGCGCTACGGAATCATCACTGGCTTCGTGGCATCGATTAAAGGTGTTTTTATAATGATCCCTATCAATATCTCAATTCAGATAATACCGTCGAAATCACCTCCGATCACACGCTGCCCAGGAAGGGGGAGGAACGCTACTTTGTGAGCTCGACGCTACGATCAACTATAATAATTTTGCTGTGGTGTCTGTCCGTGTGTTTGAAGCCGAATTCAACTCGAAGGGGAAAGGAGCTAGAGCTTAGCTCTCTTCGGATTCGGATAGAGCGTGGTCGGAAACCCCCAAACTGATAAAAAAATTATGAAAAAGTTTTAGTTTAAATTATTAAAATTAACTTTGAAAGTTTTTTCCTTAGTAAAAGGGGTGGGGGCCCCTCTCCCGGGAGGCCACGCCCCCTTTCCCTTCGCCCATCTTCCCCAGGCCCCTTCGCGCGCCCAGATAGCTTTTTTAAAGTTACTTTAATACTTTTTTTAATACTTTTTAATTATGTTAATTAATTATTTAAATCATCTAAAGCCATCAGGAAGGTATTTAGGTAGTTTTTGAAGGGGATTTCAGCCATGGGGGGTATCTAAAGCCATCAGGAAGGTATTTAGGTAGTTTTTGAAGGGGATTTCAGCCATGGGGGGGTATCTGTAGCCATCAGGAAGGTATTTAGGTAGTTTTTGAAGGGGATTTCAGCCATGGGGGGTATCTAAAGCCTTCAGGAAGGTATTTAGGTAGTTTTTGAAGGGGATTTCAGCCATGGGGGGTATCTAAAGCCTTCAGGAAGGTATTTAGGTAGTTTTTGAAGGGGATTTCAGCCATGGGGGGTATCTGAAGCCATCAGGAAGGTATTTAGGTAGTTTTTGAAGGGGATTTCAGCCATGGGGGATATCTAAAGCCTTCAGAAAGGTATTTAGGTAGTTTTTGAAGGGGATTTCAGCCATGGGGGTATCTAAAGCCTTCAGGAAGGTATTTAGGTAGTTTTTGAAGGGATTTCAGCCATGGGGGGTATCTAAAGCCATCAGGAAGGTATTTAGGTAGTTTTTGAAGGGGATTTCAGCCATGGGGGGTATCTGAAGCCATCAGGGAGGTATCGAAGTAGTTTTTGAAGGGGATTTCAGCCATGGGGGTATCTAAAGCCTTCAGGAAGGTATTTAGGTAGTTTTTGAAGGGGATTTTAGCCATGGGGGTATCTAAAGCCATCAGGAAGGTATTTAGGTAGTTTTTGAAGGGGATTTCAGCCATGGGGGGTATCTAAAGCCTTCAGGAAGGTATTTAGGTAGTTTTTGAAGGGGATTTCAGCCATGGGGGGGTATCTAAAGCCTTCAGGAAGGTATTTAGGTAGTTTTTGAAGGGATTTCAGCCATGGGGGGTATCTAAAGCCTTCAGGAAGGTATTTAGGTAGTTTTTGAAGGGGATTTCAGCCATGGGGGGTATCTGAAACCATCAGGGAGGTATCGAAGTAGTTTTTGAAGGGGATTTCAGCCATGGGGGGTATCTAAAGCCTTCAGGAAGGTATGGAAGGATTTCAGCCATGGGGGGTATCTAAAGCCTTCAGAAAGGTATTTAGGTAGTTTTTGAAGGGGATTTCAGCCATGGGGGGTATCTGAAACCATCAGGGAGGTATCGAAGTAGTTTTTGAAGGGGATTTCAGCCATGGGGGGTATCTAAAGCCTTCAGGGAGGTATCGAAGTAGTTTTTGAAGGGGATTTCAGCCATGGGGGGTATCTAAAGCCTTCAGGAAGGTATTTAGGTAGTTTTTGAAGGGGATTTTAGCCATGGGGGGTATCTAAAGCCATCAGGAAGGTATTTAGGTAGTTTTTGAAGGGGATTTCAGCCATGGGGGTATCTAAAGCCTTCAGGAAGGTATTTAGGTAGTTTTTGAAGGGGATTTCAGCCATGGGGGGTATCTAAAGCCTTCAGGAAGGTATTTAGGTAGTTTTTGAAGGGGATTTTAGCCATGGGGGGTATCTAAAGCCATCAGGGAGGTATCGAAGTAGTTTTTGAAGGGGATTTCAGCCATGGGGGGTATCTAAAGCCTTCAGGAAGGTATTTAGGTAGTTTTTGAAGGGGATTTCAGCCATGGGGGGTATCTGAAGCCATCAGGAAGGTATTTAGGTAGTTTTTGAAGGGATTTCAGCCATGGGGGGTATCTAAAGCCTTCAGGAAGGTATTTAGGTAGTTTTTGAAGGGGATTTCAGCCATGGGGGGTATCTAAAGCCTTCAGGAAGGTATTTAGGTAGTTTTTGAAGGGGATTTCAGCCATGGGGGGTATCTAAAGCCTTCAGGAAGGTATTTAGGTAGTTTTTGAAGGGGATTTCAGCCATGGGGGGTATCTGAAACCATCAGGGAGGTATCGAAGTAGTTTTTGAAGGGGATTTCAGCCATGGGGGGTATCTAAAGCCTTCAGGGAGGTATCGAAGTAGTTTTTGAAGGGCATTTCAGCCATGGGGGTATCTAAAGCCATCAGGAAGGTATTTAGGTAGTTTTTGAAGGGGATTTCAGCCATGGGGGGTATCTAAAGCCATCAGGAAGGTATTTAGGTAGTTTTTGAAGGGGATGTCAGCCATGGGGGGTATCTAAAGCTATCAGGGAGGTATCGAAGTAGTTTTTTTAAGTGGATTGCATGAAGGGTAGCCCGAAGGCCAGATGGTTACAGTCGCGAAGCGACTGGAACCATCTGGTTTTCTATATTTTTTTAGATGGACCGCATCGAGTCGTTGTCCACCCACTCGATGCAAATGGCTAACGTGGCCGGGTTTATGCAGGATGAGGCTTTGAGGTAGCGTGCTTGTCACTACGATTAGAAAAAGAACATTATTTTAGAAATGACCTCCGGCGTTTCATCATCGATCTCGACGTGCCGGGGGCCGGAAAAATTACAAAGTCCGATTTGGCAAGGTTGGTTTTCCAAATTTTTTATGTAAAAAATGTTTGATTTTTTGACTGACACTGATTGTTAACACAAAAAATTCTTACAAATGTAAAAAAAAAATTGATTTTTCCGTCAAAAAGTTTTGAAATATGATGCAAATGAAAGATTCTTGCAACTTTCTAAAAATCAAAAAGTGCTGAAAGCACTACAAAAATACATTATGTGTGCGAAAAAAAAGAAAGAATCCGCCAACCCCCGCCCCCGCTAACAGTCCAGTACCGTTTATTTTTCAGAATCAAGCCCCTGCTCTCAAAGCTCAGCCGCGAACAGGCAAGGGCCGTTGTCAAGGCGTTGATCTGCAAAAACTATACGCTTATCGAGGGACTGCCCGGTGCTGGTATGACAATGATCAGTTTCAACTTCAAATACCTTTTAGGTAAAAGCACAACCTTGGCCGCCGTCGTCAAATGCTTCTTGCTGTTCGGGAAGTCAGTGCTCGTCACCTCGCACACTCACTCCGCCGTCGACAACCTCTTCGAGAAATTGCTGGATGTATGAATTTGATAAATCGGCATCATGATCCATGTTTAGGATATCCTTGCCGATGACATGCTGCGGATTGGGAATGTGAAATCGGTGAAGCCAAAGGTTTGCCATAGCAGCGCTGCTTTTACTTGTTTTATTTTTAGGTTTCTCATCTCTGCATCGAGGAGAAGCTGAAATCGATCATCACCGAGCGCTATGAGGCGATGAAGAAGACGCTCACTTCCGTGGTGCGATTTTAATTTCAAATCGTGTACGAATTGTGGAAAAATGTTTTTTTTTTCGTTTTTACAGCGCGTCTTTTAGGAAGTCGTCGGGGCAATGTGTCTATCCGTGTGCTCACATCCGCTGTTCTCCTTCCGGCGTTTTGACGTCTGTCTGGTGGATGAAGCCTCGCTAGCCGTCGAATCAACATTGTTGGCACCGCTTTCTGTAGGGTGATTCGGCGGTTTTTACCTACTTATATTTAGGCCTGCGCCCGCTTCGTGCTTGTCGGTGACGCCAAGCAGCTCGCCCCCTTGGTGCAAAGCCGCGAGGCAAAGTATGTATCGGTTCAAAAACAGTACTTTACTTTTTAGGGAGCTCGGCATGGACGTATCCCTATTCGAGCGACTGCAGGTGCACAAGGAGTCCCAGGCCAGCCTCACTTCGCAGTATCGCATGAATAGGTTTGGGTTTTTTTGCGAAGTCGTATTATCACCTCAGCCGCATTGCCGTGCTCGCCTCCAAACTGTTCTACGGTGGCCTGTTGAGATGCGCGACCGACGAGGTGGCCGATGGTCGTCTACAGATCTCGGAAAACCACGGAAATGGTGAGGAATTAAAACCCGATTTAAGTTTTTTTCAGCGTCTATCTCCCTCGTTTTCCCGCCGCTCCTCGCGCATTCTGTCGTGTTTGTCGACACCGATTCGGCTGGAAATGATGATGCAACGGTAGGGAAATTTTATAATTCTGATCCCAGTTCTTCTAGATGTCGATGGAAGGCCGCGGAGCCACCAGCAACGTCTACGAAGCGGCGATCCACAGCAAGATTAATTCGTAACCTGATATTTTTATATGCCCATTGATTCTTTGTACATTCGCGCCGGTGGTTTTGATATATATGATACTTGGCTACTGTATGTTCAATTGTCATAAAGCTATTCCCACTTTTTAGGTTATTCCAGTTTCGCTGGAAATATCGTCGCCGATCGTGGGTTACGTACAGGCTGGGCCTGAAAAAGCCAAGTTAGGCTAAATATTTTTGACGACTCGTTAGAATTTTTTAAAATGTTGAAAAAATAGAAAACGTTGAGGCGATGAAGTACGAAACTTTTTATTGGTTAAGGGATAAAGGGCATCAAAATGAAGGTCTCGGAGTGCGCTCCGAAACCAGTGATAAAGTATATCGATCCACTTAACTAGCCGTCAATCGGAGGGGCTTTGACGCGGCCAGACGGGCACAACTTCTTAAATTTAAAGTAGCGAAACGGCCTTTCAACGGTTATAAATACTGAAAACTGTCTAGAAAACTTCTTCTATTTCTATTAGAAAATTGATAAAATCACTATAAGGGTCTCATTCCTTCATGCCTTAAAAATAATGCGCATAGTTTTTATAGGTTAGCAGCGCGGAGGAAATTTTGTACCCGATCGGATAAAAGCCGGCCAAATGACGAGGGTATAGAGGCCAAACGATGCGAAAAGTATGTGAGCCACCGCATCTTCCAGGTTGCCGAACCGGAAAAAACCCACCGTTTCTACAGTATCCAGGCATATGGGCAGGAACTATTTTCATATATCGTTTTTTTTTCTGCGGCTGGTAATTAGTAGCCTGATCCTTTCCTATGGGACCAGTAGTGCCTAGTTACGTAATAGTAAGCATTTAAGCGTGTTTTTAGCAAAATGTAACTATAATTCAGGTGTGAAAGCAATTTCAAAATCTCGAAAAAGTAACAACCTTTGAATAAAAAAAGTTACACGATTTAAAGTTTTCTGGCATGGCTGCATAAGGCTTCCCCGTAACCCCGTCATCATGGCCGAGCGTGGCCGAGCGCTGTAGTAGGCGGCGTCTGTAGAATCTAAGGGGGGTTCGAACCAACTCACCATTGTTATTTTTGCTTTTTACTCCGAAGGCTCGTCATTGCTCTCTGAAGGCCTGTCTGACTTTTTGTGCATGTTATACACCAAGGAGCGATGTCCGCCGGAAACCATTCCCTAGTGAGCCGCAACGCTGGTCACGCTTCGATAAAAAAACGGCCTCGACATGCAATTCGAAAAAAATTTATTGAGAAGTGAAAGAACGAAGGAAGGAAAAGTGAAAGGTATCAATTCTGAGATTGCAGCTTGCCGAGCCGTGCGAAACCATCACAGGCTCTAGATTTTGGGCAGCGAATTGTTACTGAGCGCTTGAATCGGCCATCTGTTAGTTAAATTAAAGAACCACTCCCGGTGCTTCTTCACGTGTCGTAACGCCGTGTTGTCGGGCTCGCAATTTTGCGCGAGTATAATTGCAACCCGGGCGGAGCGACCACGACAGTGCGGTGGAATGGTCGACTCGTCCTGAAATGATGCATTTAGTAAGAGGTATCAAAGTGCCTTAAAAAGCTTTAAAAATTGCAAGGAACGGAAGCTGGCGTGCGACTGTCAAAGTCAGCCTGTCAAAAGGGTAGCGGGTTGACGGTCACGATTTCGAAACTCACCATTTCAAAAATCGCCATTTCAAAAATCACCATTTCGAAAATCAGTATTGAGCAACAGCCCATTTCCCAGTCGCAGAAAAATCTGATTTATTTTGGCCTAGGCACTGAGGTTTAAGCGTCAATTTTACCCACTGGAAATATAGTTAATTTCATTATAGACAAAACATTTTCGATTGCATCACTATTTTATTCGAGAATGCAAGTTTTATAAGCCCGTCAAGACAGGGCCTTTTCGAAGTGGGAATTTTTCGAAATGCTGATCTTCGCAATGCTGCCTTTTGAAATGCGGATCTTCGAAATGGTGAGTTTTCGAAATGGCGTCTTTTCGAGGTTGTTTAGGATTTCCGGGGAGGGGGAGAAAAGATTTTCGGGGGGTAATGTCTCGGTTAACCGAGTAATCAAATATAAGATTTTTTCACATTGTTTTTAGTAAATTTCAGCTATATTTAAAGTAGAAAAACGTTCAAAAAAGTTCGAAAAATCTTTGACAAAAGTCGAAAATTTGGTCATCTTGGGTCTTTTTTTCGGATTTTTCGAACTAAAACTACATTTTTTAATTAAAATTTGTCTGTCCCCTAAATAGATGCCACCGATTTTATGTGCGAAATCAGCGCGAAAGTCACAAAGTTACGCCTATTTTTGGTTCTAGGTTTTCGCGAGGCTGGGGGGGCGAAACTTTTCCCGCACAAGACCAGCATTTTTTTATATACCTGCTAATTATCTACTACCAGGGTTGAAAAGCCGCTTCGCGACTTTTCAACCCTGGCCCCGTCTTACCCTAATATTTCTATCACTTTGCATAAACACCTGAATTCCTGTGCAGAAAAATCAAAAACGCGTCCTCTCCCCCATTATATAGGCTGCCCCCACTTCCGGTGTATGCTAATTGATTCCTAACAAACAGGCCGAGCTAGATTTTCACAAAAACTTAATTTTAATATCGAAAACAGCTGATTTTTACAAATCTCATATGCGTGCAGTCGTGTCATGACCATTACGCACCTAATGACGTATCATACGTACCCTTAACTTCCTCTCCTATTGAGATACGATTGGAACATACGGACGGAAGTTGCATGCAAATGCACACACACACACACACACACACACAGACACAATTTTTTTATATATACAGTGTGTGTCAAAAAAATAGGGACACCTTCTTTTTTTGCGATTATCTCGGCCCTCGTCGATTTTGGCTCGACGTTAAAGAGATGAGGACGGCATCTGTTGAACCCCCCTTGTGGGGGGGGGTTCAACAGGTCCCAGCGCGATCGGCGGCGAGAGAGGGCGCCCAGGGGAGAGGCGCAGAGACATTTTCTTTCCCGCGCGTAATCGATTGACTTATGCCGCCCCTATCCCTTTAAATAGTGGGTCCTGTAGAGCTTGAAACGGCGCATTTTTTCATATACTTGAAATACCTCTAAAATAGATGACACGATTTTTATAAGCGATAGAACAAAACAGAGCAAAAAACAGAAGTGTCATAAAGATAGGGACACACTTTACATATAATTACCATCAACTTCGCGCTTGCAAATTACATGCTAATTGCTGATACGAAGTTTTTGGCTATGCAGATTCACGATTACTCCGAAAACCCGGAAGTCAGAAATCGAGACAACTTTGAATCCTCATTAGCATGTAATTTGCAAGCGCGAAGTTGATGGTAATTATATGTAAAGTGTGTCCCTATCTTTATGACACTTCTGTTTTTTGCTCTGTTTTGTTCTATCGCTTATAAAAATCGTGTCATGTATTTTAGAGGTATTTCAAGTATATGAAAACCAGTGGAAAAATGTCCGCTTCGCGGCCCTTTTCCACTGGCCCCCGTCTAGGAACCATATAATCTCCTTCCGTTTTTCAAGCCTGCGGCGCAAGAGCCTGACTCTAGGAATGCTTCTCTGGCCTGCGGCGCTGGCTACTGGTTTTTCTCTAGCATTTGGCCTGCGGCGCGAGAGCCAGGGCCAAGGGACTTTTTTTGGCCTGCGGCGCTAGAGCGAGGGACTGGCCTAAATTTCGGATACTGAGAGTCTGGAAATAAGTTTTGTTGTTGAAATATCAAAAAGCAAAATGGTAAATTTGCCGAGGATCCGAACCCTCGACTATGGGCGTGGTAGACCGGGCGCCAAGCCACTATACCAACGGGGGCATTGGGACGGCTGGCGGGAAAGGCCTCTTCTGCCCTGGGGGTTCGGGTCACGCCCGGTCGGGGTTATTCTGGTAACTTTACAAAATTAACTTTTTTGATCTGAATGCGCCGAAATTTTGTAAAAATAATGAGATGCGCGTGATCCCCACCATCGAATACATAAGTGGTCCAAATTACAAACCGAAATTCCATCAATACTTCGAGTTATGGCCCGAACACCACGGCGCGTCACCCATTTTGTTAAGGATTTTCACTTTTTTGCTTGTAAAATTGTTAAATGAAGGAATTTCAAAAAATCCAAAAAACCGTTTTTGGCGAATGTGTTTCTTCACCTCCATGCCAAAAATCAGCGCGGTATTCGGCCTGACGGCCGAGAAACCGCCCGGACAGAAAACACACATACTTTTCTCGCTTATAGGATAGGAAATGCGCCGTTTCAAGCTCTACAGGACCCACTATTTAACGTCGAGCCAAAATCGACGAGGGCCGAGATAATCGCAAAAAAGAAGGTGTCCCTATCTTTTTGAAACACACTGTAGTATTATTAGTTAGGATATATAAATTTCTAATGTCCGTGATCCCGCCGACCGGGAATTCAGCCAAATCTTGCATTCAAATTCCAAATTAAAATTGTGGGATGCGGGGAGGCCAGCGCTGAACCCCCGCGTAGCGGGGGGGTCAGCGCTGGTTTATCTATAAATTTTTTTAGATGTGTTTGTACTTAGTTTTTAACTATTCTTTAGCCTCGAAAATTCACAAAAATTGAACGGAAAATTGCTTTTTTTCGGCTCAACATTACCAAAATTTCGACGGTTTAAAAAATTCTAGCTTTTTTGGGAGTTGCGCTGCTTCCATTCAAGTTAAACTTACTAAAAAATAATAAACACCTTATATTTGATTAGTATCGGAACCCGGATCTATAGGAAAACTTCGTTTCCCCACCCCCGTGGCACATGGCATAACTTTCGGTGGTACCATACCCGGGTATAGAGATATATTGATACCGCGCCATCATAGCTGACGTTCTTTTCGAGAAGATCTTGCATTGCATCACAGAGTCGGGAATCGCACTGAAAATGGGACGTCAGGCACGTTAGACTGCGGGAGTGGCGGTAGCTTATACAAGGCGTCCCAGAAAAATGGACCCGCCTCCAGCGGGCCGCAGTCATTGCAAAAAAAGAGCAAAAAGAAATTCGGCTTCTGAATTTATTTTGTGATCCGGGAGGAATCGAACTCGGACCCTTCGCCTGGAAGCCCTCTCTGGGGACGTGGTGATGAGTGCTCGCCTAGCAATCCAGGGGTCGCCCCCCTTCAAAAACGTTACCCCTTTTTGCTCTTTTTTGCAATCGACTCGGATGCGGATCGGATGCGAGCTATTTGCAATTTCAAAATCTGCCAGTTTTGAGGTTTTTGGCCTAGTCTGGGGGCTATTTTGGGCGCAGTAAATGCTTTATAGCGGAACTAGGGAACCGGAGGGTAAAATAAAAAAAAATACATCATTCAATGCAGAATTTTCTCAAGCATCTTTCTATAGTAAAAAGAAGTTACCCTCGGAAACCCGTAAAATAGAAAATCCAAAATTACTGTTTTAGGTACGCGAGATTCCGATGTTCCGCTCATTTTCGTGCTTCATGATGTATTAGAGAAATGATCCCCATCCCAAATTAGGTATAGTCACCAATTTTTAACCAATTTGGTTGAGTAGTTTTCGAGATTTGGAGGGTCGGCCAATTTGACTCCAATTTTAACCCCAAAAATTAACTTTTTAGACTTTCAAAACTGTGCAGCCCTACTAATTCGACCATGCTCTTTCAGATGCCGTCAAAAAAACGCTGTCGAAAAAACTGTGCCAAGCATTGTTCGGGTCTCTCGCAAACGGCCTTTTAGACATCTATCGAAAGCTCTCGGAAAGACGAGAAAACCAACACTTTTCGTTTTTCAATATCGACATTTTGATTCGCTAAATTTAGGACCAAAATCCATGAAAACTGCAGACTTTTACAAAATCAGCATGTTAATTGCTTGTTAAAGCAAATCGGACGACGCTGTTTAATAGTTTTTAAGAAATCGTTGATTATCCAGCGCGCGTTAAAGTATTTTGTAAAACCAAAAGCGCTTGTTTTCTCGCGTTTACGACAGCTTTCGAATGATGTAAACACCATGCCGATCCGACCTTTTTCCGGACCGCTTGCACGGTCAATAAAACAGGCCAAAAACGGCAATTTGCCGTGGGGGGTAAAAGCGTCAATTGGAGCCGGGCGTAGCGCGCGTCAAAAGGTTTAAGCTCTTATAACCTTTCCAAACCGACTTAATATTGAAAATCCAATATCAATTATTGCAGAGTAGAATTTTACGGTTCGAATGATACCAAAGACAGTAAGTTAGCCCTCCGAAATACCACTTTTCACAAAGTCGCCAACAAAAATCGGCTTCGTTTTGATACTTTCTGAACACAGTTTTCTTCGTGCTTGGTATCATTAGAATCGCCTCGCTCCATTCTACAATTCTCGCTCCTTCGTTAGCATACTTTCTAAATTCAGTTTTGTTAGTGCTTAGTGTCATTAGAATTACCGTGTTCCATTCTACAAGACTGGAATTTGCTTTTTTAAAGAGATGAGGACGGCATCTGTTGAACCCCCCTTGGGGGGTCAACAGGTCCCAGCGCGACCGGCGGCGAGAGAGGGCGCCCAGGGGAGAGGCGCAGAGACATTTTCTTTCCCGGGCGTAATCGATTGACTTATGCCGCCCCTATCCCTTTAAGATCGGCCATATCTTTCAAGATATAAGCCTCCAAAGTTTTGACCCCATACATTTTTGAGTCGATAGGAGCGCCGAGTCGCCTAGCCCTTACTAGTTAGACCGGCAAGATTTCGGGGCGTGGCTTGAGGGGGGCCGATTTTTTCGGACACACTGTATAATGGAGTGGGGTGTAGAGCGTGTTTTTCATGTTTTTAGGCAAAAATGTTGAATATCTCGACAAGGTGCATCGGCAAAAGCCGATTGAAGATTCGGAATCGGCGCAAAAAAAGCTGGTGTAGACGAGTTTGCTTTCATAACGAAGTCCAACTTTCAGTTCGCAACTTTCGCCTGTAAGCCTAAAAACCGCCAAACACTTTATGCTTGTGACTGTTCTCGTTCATCTCTCCGCTCCCTTGTCTATTTACTCCTCCGACCCATTTAGAGCTTGAGAACCTTGACAAACCTGTACATCGTCTAGCCAGCTACGAATTTCGATCGTCGTGATTCGAAGGCCACCCCCACCGGGGCGATGCTAAATGGGAAACTGCCATTTTCTCGCTGAACAATGTACCGTGACCAAGGCTGCCTCGAGTAATAATGCGACCACTTCGACCACCGAGTTTGAGTAATAAGGGAAGTTTAAGTGAATTGAGATTCCCGGAATGTGAGCTATCTGAAAAGGTGCAGTCAGGCTAACGGAAGATGAGTGCCGATTTGAAATTTCACCGGATTGACAGGCCTGCGGTGAATTCCGGTCAGTACGCCTAAATCCGTTTCGTCTAAACCCGTTTCGCCCGAACCGGTTTCGCCTAAAACCCGATTCGCCTAAACCCGTTTCGCGGAAAACCCGTTTCCGCCTAAAGCGGTTCCGCCTAATGTTTTGGCCATTTTCTTAGTTGAATTTTGACCAAAAAGTCGGCAATTTTCGAGATTTTTATACTTGCTTCGTACATTTTTAGAGATAGCTCTTGAAAATTTTCAGTAAAAGCCATACAATTGCCTTCGAAACGTGATTTTTACAAGCAATTTCTAGAATTATTAAAAAAACCAGCGCCCAAAACCCGCTTCGCGGGCCTTGTGCGCTGGAATGCTGCCTTTGCATGCGAAATTTGACTTTCCGATAGCTTGGGTCCTTCCTGCGACCACACCCGCGCGTGCAACTTGCAAGAATGAGGAAATTTGTATTTTTTCGCATTATGTAAAGTAGCCCTCCCTGGCGCCGGACACACACACACAAAGATACGCGACCAAATTATATAAGGTAGGATAATAAAAACACTTATATGCACTTGAAAAATTATGATTTTTGGTGGAAAATGCGGCATTGAAAAAGGTCAATAATTTAGGGGAAGCGGGTTTTAGGCGAAACGGGTTTAGGCGAAGTGGGTTTAGGCGAAGTGGATTTAGTCGAACTGGCCGTCACCCGCCTGTAGTGAATTGTCTTCTGCTTTTACTGGCTCCTTCAATCATGTGTTTAGCCCACCTGCTCAAATGCGGCGGCAAACCTCGGGTCAGCAGGGGTATCCACATCTTCTGCGACGTTATCGAACCAAATTTCCACCTATGATGTATGGATAAACAGGCAAACTCTAAAATTTCACGTGATCAGATTGTCGGGGTCGGAGACGCTCTGCCTGCAGCACTGGAATAATTTCTTCCAACGGTCTGCTATGCTGAATGGTTGTGGCCATCTGCAGCAAGCCCAGTCGATCGCGATAGATGGCTTCATTCTGAAAACAGTGTAAAAGCTCTGTCACTCTCAAAAACGACTCACCGGCACATCCCCCCTCTCGCAGTGGAAGGGAACTTCGTGCTGTGGTAACGTCGCTAGCAATCGATTCAGAAAGTCGCATTCAACTTCCGCGCTGCCCATCTCCTTTAATGCCTTCTCTTGGCAGAGTGGCGAACCAGTGTTGCTGCAAAAAAGGTACTTGATCGTTAACGGAGGGGGGGTCAAGGAGGGGTAATTTATATTTTTTCCGTCTTTTTACCTTTTAATAAGATATAATATATATGTTGAACTGTATCCCCGTATTTAACGTCATCCGAACGGGCGGATATTTTTAAGCCGGAAAAATGGAAAAAAAGAATCGAAAGCTCTCGAAAACACTAGAAAACAAGCCTTTTGCATTTTCCAGAATTTTTTAGCCTGGCCAGATCTTGAACGATTTCTTAAAAAGCGTGAAATCGAAGTTGCCGCCTAACAAGGAGACGTTTTTGAGTGACCACCAGTTTTGGGAAGGACCAAGCCCAACTTGTGCAGAATTTTGCGCTGATTCCCAATCTGGTTTACCAATTTGCTTAATCGGCATTTTGAAAAAGCTACAGCGCATTTTAAGGCGAAAATGCTTAAAATCGCAAAGTTTAGACACCTGGAAAAAGTCGAGAGAAAATATTTTGTCGAGAGTAATTAGCACATCCTGTGCAGAAAAAGATGCTCTTTCGAATGAGCTATCAAACGCAAACTTTTGGAATCCTTCCGGAAAAACCATTTCTATCGCAACGGCGCCCTACATTTTGAGGCAAGTTTTATAAAATTTTTCAAATTTTTTGTTTGATAGCTCATTCGAAAGAGCATCTTTTTCTGCACAGGATGTGCTAATTTTTCGGCAAAATATTTTCTCTCGAATTTTTCCAGGACTCTAAACTTTGCGATTTTGATGGATTTCGCCCTAAAATGCGCTGTAACTTAAGCTGCCGATTAAGCCGATTGCCTAAAATGCCGATTAAGCGCTTTCCGATCAGAATCTCGACTGACAAAATCTCGAGTAACAAAATCTCGACTAACAGAATCTCGACTGATAAGAATCTCGACTGACAGATCTCGACCGATCAGAATCTCGACTGACAGAATCTAGACTAATTAGAATCTCGACTAACAGAATCTCGACCGTTCAAAATCTGTCGAGTCGAGTCGAGATCTACCGATTAAGCAAATTTGGAAAACAAATTGGAAATCAGCGAAAAATTCTGCACATGATAGGAGGCGTGGTCATGCTCAAAACTGGGATGTCACCCAAAAACGGCTTCTTCTAAGAGTGAAATCTTCCATAAACATGATGATCTGCATAAATCATCAGCTTGTATAGTTATCGGCTTGCCGACGGCTTTCGATAGATACCGAAATCGTCAAATTCGGACAATTCTGTGGCCCGCTAGAGGGGGGAGGCGACTTTTTTGGGACCCCTGTGGTCCACGGTCCATTGTGTGGTGATACGGTGATCCCTACCCTGTAATCCAGCGAAGTGTCATCCGTCGCGTTGGATTTTGAAAATCAACAGTGATGCCGGGATCCGGAACGGTAGCCATCACGAACAACTCGCTGCCTCTCCGACTGGGCATCTGAAATGAAATTTTGCCAAAGCGCTAACTATGATTTGTCAATAAGCAGCCGATTACAACACCCTGGTATGCGAATGAGCATCAAAGTGGTGCTGTTTCGGCACACGTTTCGCAAAAGCGTGGACGAACGTTACGAGGTTCCTTACCCCATTGTCAACAGGCCCATGAATCACAATTCTCTTAAATCGTGTGCGCAACAAAAAGTGATGGGCTGCTGCTACGCGGAACACCTAAATGCGGACAGCTCATTAAATATAGGACAACGGACCTTAGAAGCACGGCGCAACCGAAACTTGTCGTCTGCGCTGACATGCAGCAGTACAACAAATTTTTGATCATCGGTCAGCGTCGGAAAATCGAAGCGTCTAGGTTGCGACATCTTGAATCGAGTTAATAAACGGAACGGCTCCGTCAGCGCTTGGAAGATTCACAGAGCAGAAGCGAAAAAGGACGTTGAATGCCAGGACAAGTGAATGGGGTCGAGTGAAAATCGACTATAGGGAGGGGTCATCCATGGCGCCTCTGCCATTGCCATTTGAAGGGTCGTGCGACGCGCGGGTTTGGTAATCGACACACTAATAAATACAAGACTGAAAATATACCACAACGGTACCTGGGATACTTTTCAAAGTTTGTTTCAAAAGGTTTAAATTTCGAGAGTTCCAGGTACATGTTGCAAAGCTGGATTTAGCGACAGGGGTGGTCATTTAGGAGCCGTTCGAATCCGGACCCTGATCTGGACCAGGATAAACCCGGGCCCCCGAAAAGGGAAATACGGGAACCACAAAGGATGACGGGAGGCGGGGACTGGTTTTCCGGCATTTTGAATATTTTCGATATTTTGAAAATGCTGTTCCATAGCGGGCTGCGAGTGTCGCGTTGGGAAGCCGTTCCGCGGGAGTTCCATACATAACCAATACTATAATAGGCATGCTTTTCTTAAATATTAGCTTTAGCAGGTGGTGAATAACCTTTACAGCGCGAAAAAGCGAGAAATTGCTTCAATTTTCGGTTTTACTAGTTATCAATGTATATCACTGGATTAAGCTACTATTTTTTTGTTAGTTTCTGCTAGCTAACGATTTAAAAAGTGTATACTAGTTTTGCTACAATATACCTGTGATTAGACAATATTTTAGACACCCAACCCTCTCAAAGACGATCGATTAACGGTATCATTCACATAAAAATAAAGCTATAGTTTCAGTCTAAGCTCCTAGTTACCTAATCTTGATATAAAAGTCTTGATTGTAACGGTTTTAAAAATAATTCTACAAAAAAATGACCTTTTGCTAGGCTTGAAACATCCCCGAGAACCGAAAAACCTAAAAGCAAAAAGTCTACCACCGAGGGATTCGAACCCTGTGTCACCTAATGCCTCTGCCGCATTGTTTAGGTTCTTACTACTTCGTTTTTGCCCCCCTTTCAGCGGCAATGAAGTGTTGCAAAGTACGGTGCTTTCGCGGCCAGGACTCGGAGCCCGAGGACGACGACGACGACTGGAGCAACGCCTACGAGATGGCCGCCATGTTGCCGAAAAAGCCCTCACAACTGTCGATGCTGCCCAAGAAGGCCTCGCAGCTCTTCACCGAGCTATTTGTTAGCGAGATTGGTACGTTTTTAGGTTTAGTAATGAATTTTATATTATTTACCACACAGGTTTGGGTATCCCTTTTTCAACGATCGACACTTGTCAACTCTTTTTTATGATTGGTTGGTTGAAAATATGATAAATAATTTTCTGGATAGCTCGAATTCATTTTGGCATACTGTTTTTATAGTTTTTGGTCATTTAGTTAGTTCAAAATTATAAAAATCTGGTTTAGCAGGGGCAAAGATCGTCCAATCAGCGGATTTGACAAGATTAGGTACCTTTCAAGCGTTTATAGTTGAAACTAGCTTTTTCCTATGCTTTTTAGTTGGTCTTATAAGTAGTTCTTGTATATAACTGCTTTAATAAGCGCCATAATATGCTAGAAAACCTTTTTACTAAGCTTTAGGGCTTTATTTGCGATACAAAAGGGCTGTCTGTCTTTTTAATAATCATTTTTTTTAGTTTCCGAAGAACAAAGCACGCAGCTGATGATGAGCCTGCCGCCGCGCTTCCAATTCAGCACCCCGCAGCTCGCATATCGCCTCACCAGTGATGGCACGTCGTTGAAGCGATTTTGGTCAAAGTAAGTGGTTTTTTACATCTAGTTTGTATGGTTCTTTTGCATTATTGGGGCAGGGGACCCAACCTGTTGTATATTTTAAAAATTTTTCCAGGATAGACGACGCCCAGCAATCGATCCTCATCATCCGCTCTACGGCCGGCGACGTGTTCGGCGCGTATTGCAGCGCATCGTGGGCCACCCGAAAAGAAGGATTGCAGGGTCATTCAAAGTAAGATTTTTCTACGATATCAGGGTTTTTTAAGGTATTTCGGCACCGGTGAGACGTTCGTCTTCCGCATCGATGACAAGGACCTCTCCGGGATGCCGGTTTGTCGTTTTTACCATCTTAAATAATGTTTACGGTTGAAGATCGTCTACAATTGGACCGGCTACTACCGCGCCGGCGCACCCGAGCTTTTCATGACGGCCACGGACGATTTGCTGATTGTAATTGCAGAAAAACCTCAATTTCTTTTGTTTCAGGTTGGCTCCGGCGACGGCGACGCCATTCGAATCTCCAGCGAACTCAGCCAGGTATTTTTCATTTTTTTCAGCCCTCTTTAATGATGTTTAGGGCTATTCTTCGCACTGCACCACGTTCAACTCGCCGCCCCTCGTCAAGAACCAGCTCTTCGTCATCGAGGAGCTCGAGGTGTTCAGCGTGGCCACGACGTGATTTGATTGAGCCCGATCGATATTTCGATTTTTCACCCCTGTACATAGCCAATATTTTTTCGCATTTAATATATCGACTTTTTGCGCTGTATTGAATTTGTTTCCGCCCGTTTTTGGCGACGCTTTTTGTTGCTCTGATTTTATCGGCATCCATTTGCTCATTGTCTTTCACGAAATATCGGGTTTTTTCTTGCGAGTCTGGCCACTTTCTGGTGTGTTGTAGATACCTATTCACTTGTTGACTTTATCGAAATAAAACTGGGCCTTTGGAGATCGTTTTTGTGCATCTTTTTACAGCTTTCGAAGCGGATCGTCCCTCTATTTGCCGATCCCGAGCCCGGAGCTGACGCCGATCGGACCAACGCCTAAAAGTGGATTTTCCGTTGTTGTGTTATAGATTTAGAAGACGCGAAAAAGCTATCTGTAGTTTTTCTCACCTGGAATCCCGATGCCCAGCCCGGAATTCACGCCGACCAGCCCGCCGTTGCCGAAACCGCCACCTCCAAAACCGCCGCCCGGGCTGCCGATTCCAGGAGCAGAGATTCCTAAAATATTACCAGTTTTAATGGCTTTAAATATGTTAAGCAGCAGACAAAAGAACCTACCTAATCCCGTGTTGACTCCAATTCCTCCCACGCCAACACCACCCCCGATGCCGATGCCACCAAGACCGCTGGCGCCATTGCCCTGCCCGGTTCCGCTGTAAAGATGCGTTTATAACCGCTATATGGCGTAGGTAAATCTATGTTTTTTTAGTTTTTATGCGTTTTTTTTTTGCGTTGTAGCGAGGATTTTGCGCTTTGTTTTCTTGACTTGGCTTTAGCTGGGTTAGCGTCAATTCCGCTGTAAAATGCTTTAAAATGGTTCGAAATACGTCCAAGCGTTTTAAAAAGGCATTTTAAACATCTTTATTTAGTTTACGGCTTTTTAAGTATATTTTTGAGCAGCTTATCAAATTTCCAGGTTAGTTTTTCTGAAACTAGGCATTTTTTAGGAACATTTCCGCTACAAAAAGAGTCGTAAAAATGTCAGATTTATGCTAAAGGTTTATTTTGGACAGTTTTTATTAGTTTCAGCTTATTTGCTGTATTTTACTGTTTAGGGCGCTTCTAGTTTAATTTTTCTCCAGATAGGCCCGTTTTACCTGGGGAACGGTTGCACTGGCGGCGGCGTTGCCAGCGTTCTGGGCCTAAAAAATGGGTAATTGTTTATATTTTTTTTAAGCCGGAAATGAAGCAGCGGTTTTTAGGGAGCTCAGCCTGGCGTACCTTGCCGTCACCTCGGCAGACGAGATTTCGGGCAGATCCTCGTTCTCGAAGCCCCAAAGTTTCGATTGTTTTATGCTAAAAATAGTTGTGGGCCAAATAGTGTGTGGTTTTTTTTGATTAATTAGATAGATAGCAATGGTTAAAAATCAGCATTTTAAATTGTGTTTTGAAAGACTCACTTTGTCTTCTTGACCTCCTCCGCCTCCCAAAGGTCCTTCGGGCTCGGCGGCTTTTTCGTTTCTCTAAAAAAACCGGCGTTGAAGTTTACAGTTTATGCTTTTCGTTTAGGTATCTAGTTTGGCTTATTTTCAAAATGTCGAAATTCAGAATGTCGAAATTCATAACGTCGAAATTTCAGAATGTCGAAATTTCATAAGGTTGAAATTTCAGAATGTCGAAATTTACATAGGCCAATATTCTCGGTGAAACCCCCGAAAACTATGCAAAAAAAATTCGAGATTCTGAATTTCGACATTATGAAATTTCGACATATTTTCGACATTATGAAACTTCGACATTATGATTTTCGATGTTATGATTTTCGACATTATAATAGCAATTCATCTAGCTTGTACACTTAAAGTACAGAATTTGAAACTTTGAACGCCAGAAAAATTTACAAATTAATCCTGTCGTCCTCGCTGCTCTCCGGCTCGACCGAGTCGAAGTCAAAGTGGAACTTTTTGCGGTGTCGCATTGAATGATCCTGAAAAAGATTGAATTTTGCGCGGAAAATCCGGCACTTTTGCATTTTCGTATTATTGGAATTTTAGATCGTATTTTTCACAAATTGCCGGTTTTTTTATCGTAGCTTTTTTATGTTTCGAAAGTCTGCCATTTTTCCTAAAAGGGCAGAAACTACTAGTAATGTAATATTAATATTTTAATCGTGTTTATAACTAGATTTAACTGGATTCTAGTTAGGGAAAAGCTATCTCAAAGGTGATTTTTACATTTTTTGAAAATTTGAAATTTTGGTCGAAAATTCTATATTTTTTGTATTTTTAATAGCATTTTGTAAAGTTTTCAAGCTTAGGAATAGTAAAGCCCAGTTTAGAATTTAGCGATCTCCCCCCGTTAATGGAAAAGCTCCCCAAGTTTTGCAAAATTGATAGTATTCTCTTTTTCTTACCACTTCAGTATGATGCGGGCCCCAGTAGCTGCCACCCTGCGGGTCCGAGTTCTCCCATCCGTTCGACCATTTGCCGTTGTAGCCGGCGTAATAATTCACTGAAAACGGCAGATTAAAGGGGCTGGTGAACCGGTGAATCGACCCCTACATCGACTAGGTCTCGACAACTACAGCAATGACAACTAGACTACAGGGTGCCCCAATAAAAAACACCCCCTCTAACTCGACGCAGACGTATCGGATCGGAACGATAGTTACACCATTGGAAAGCCCTTGAAACGGCCAGTTTGCAACAATCTTCAAAATCATTTTTTTATTTAAATGCGCCACTTTACAAGCCATTTTGTAAAGTTTTGCAGTTTTTTGGGGTTGTATCCGAGCTAATTTGCCTCAATTTCTTCAAGCAAAACCAGGGTTGAAAAGCCGCTTCGCGACTTTTCAACCCTAGCCCCGTCTCATCCCAAGATGTTATTCATTTTGCATAATTGTGCCCGAATTGCGAAGACAAAAAAATGAAAAACACTCCCTCCATCCCTTTATATAAGCTACTGGAACTTCCGGCGGATGCTAATTGTTTCCTAACAAAGAGGGCGTCCGAAATTTTTAGAAAATCTGAAAATTAATGTTTAAAACAAATGATTTTGTGAAATCTGATAATCGTGCAGTCCTCCCAAAGCCCTTACGAACCTAATGACGTATCATGCGTACATTAAATTTCATTCCCTATCGAGATATCCTCCGGACATGGTGACGGAAGTTGCAGGCAAAGTGGCACACACACACATACACACAGACACTATTTTTTTATATATCAAGCAAAATGACCGAAAGGAGCCGGTAATTAGATGCAGAGGCCAATTCTTAAGGGTTGTTGAAGATTGTTGCCATCTCGCCGTCAGGTTTCAGAAAATTTCTCATGATCTCTAGTCCTTTTTTTGGAAGGGAAAAAGCGTGAATGTCAAAATTTTGACGTTTGTTCTGGAATCCTCATGCTACAGTGCGTGCCAAAATGATAGGGGAATGGCGTTTTTAGCTGTTTTCTCGGCCGTCCTCCATTTCCGTGTAATACAAAATCATAGGTCTTATAGCCCGAAAAAAGACGCGTCTTTTGGTCTACTTGAAATCTCTTTATGCCAAAAGATCACGTTTTTAGAAGCGAATGTATAAAAATCGGTAAATAACACAAGTGACAAAATGATAGGGGAATCATTAACATATCATTTCCATCAACTTTCTGTATGAATAGTGGATGTTGATTGATTTTAATTACAGATTCATAGCGGGAGAAGATGTAAAAATCGTATTTTCTGGCAAAATTCTGACCGGAAGTCGACGGTCAAATTTTGCATCTAATTAGCATCCCCTATTCATACGGAAAGTTGATGGAAATGATATGTTAATGATTCCCCTATCATTTTGTCACTTGTGTTTTTTCCCTATTTTTATATAATCTATTGTAAAACTGTTATCCTGCATCGTAGAAAGATTTCGAGTAGACCAAAAGATGCGCATTTTTCTGGGCTACAGAGCCTGTCATTCGGCTTTACGGCTACATAAAGGGCCGCCAAGAAAACGACCAAAAACTTCATTCCTCTATCATTTTGGCACACACTGTATTTTGATGATGCTGTCGTTTTAATTATGACAATTGACCAGAGAATCACCGAGATCGGGAGATAGGGTGCCTACAAGGCATTACGGCATGTAATCGCCGTGCACTCAAAATGTCGTTTTCGCCCCCCAAACATTTCGTTTTTTTTTCTCAAAGATTTTGCGTTTTTCGCAACGCAGCCAATTTTCTGGGGGCTTTTCGGGCTTTTTTTTGACGCGATTTTGACTTCCAAGCCCCTTTCAAGAGGCTTTGAAGGAATTTTCTAGGGCCCACCGGATGGTCCGATCGCTCCTCCACGTCCATATCCGGAATATCCGTAGCCGGCAGCGGACATACCACCACCGCCTCCTCTGAATTTTTGAAATTAAAAAGTAGACTAAATGCTGTCAAAATAAAGAACATCAATGGTTTCAAAAAGCACCCAAAAACCATCGATTTTCAAAAATTCCGAAAAATTCCGAGAAAAATCCAAAAATTTGGATTTTTTTGGTACTGGGTTGTTAGTGTGGGGGGGGCAATTTTCCCCGGTAACCCAGTACCGCCCCATAACGACATATAAATAATTTTCATAGCATTTTAGATAAATTTCAGATACCAGTACAGATTTTTCTACCGTTTCCCTCTCAGTTTGCTTCAACTTTTTTCGATAATCTGTCGCGGTAGTAATATTCTTAAAAAATACCCGTAGCAGGGAGCCTGATCCTGGAATCCTTGTTGCGCCTGGACGAACGGTCTAAAGGGACGTAAAATTCCGAGAAATTCCAATTGACACCCACCTACAGTACGCCGGGCAATTGCACAGGCTTTGGCCGAGGTATTGTGAGCAACTACTGGCAGTTCCTGAAAAATCACCAGGTTAAATCTGAGCAACTTCTCCATTCCCAAATGATCTCTGCTAGCCTGCCCCCTTCCATTCCCAAATGATCTCTGCTAGCCTGCCCCTTCCATTCCCAAATGATCTTTGCTAGCCTGCCCCTTCCATTCCCAAATGATCTCTGCTAGCCTGCCCCTTCCATTCCCAAATGATCTCTGCTAGCCTGCCCCTTCCATTCCCAAATGATCTCTGCTAGCCTGCCCCTTCCATTCCCAAATGATCTCTGCTAACCTGCCCCCTTCCATTCCCAAATGATCTCTACTAGCCTACCCCTTCCATTCCCAAATGATCTCTGCTAGCCTGCCCCTTCCATTCCCAAATGATCTCTACTAGCCTACCTCTTCCATTCCCAAATGATCTCTGCTAGCCTGCCCCTTCCATTCCCAAAGGATCTCTGCTAGCCTGCCAGTTAGCTTTAAGTAACTTACCAAACGTAGCTGAAGTTAGTGGCAATAATAATAACATAGAAATACTTATTAACAATATCATTTTAAGGTCCGATTATCTTAGAAATATAGCCTGAAATTTTGAGTAGTTTCTTGAAGAACTCCAAGCAAAATTGTGAAACTTCTTGTGCGAAAATATCAGGATGAAATCGAGTCCCGGAAAAGTAGTGAGGATGGCTATTTTCAATCCGAAAGTTTTAGGAGATCCTGAGAGAGAGAGAGAGAGAGAGAGAGAGAGAGAGAGAGAGAGAGTCAGGGAAAGGAAACATTTTCCTTTTTCGGGATAAACCTCGGGATAATTTGGGAAACGCGAGGCCGGCAACCTTGGATTTTGCGACATTGATAAGCAGTTTTTCTTGTGATGTTGTTTTCTCTCTCTTCTCTCTCTCTCCCTCTCTCTCGCTCTCGCTCTGGCTCTCTCTCTCTCTGTTGATCAACATCAGCTTTCATCAGTTATTCGTTTATTCCTCAATTCGAAAATCCTAATTACTTACAAAAAGCACAAGCGTTAAAGTACAGACTACAAACATCACCCGAGTAGTGAACAAAGCGATCACCAGGCATTAAAATATTCAATTTTCCGACACTGCAATACAAAAACACTCAATATAATGACGAGAGGGCGACCCGTAAGCCTCAAAAATTGCATCTTGGTCTCTTCATTAAAGTATCCATGGCCGGGGGAAGATCGGGATTTGTTAACAAGCGGAAACGGCAGATCAAAGGGGTTTAAAGGGACCTGGAAGCGAGAATTTTTGAATTTTCAACAAAATTACGAAATTCACAAAACGAAACGAAGTCACGAAAAATCAGGCGCAAAAATGAGTTTTAAAGGGACCTGGAAGTGGTGATTTTCATGTCGTAATCGATTATCCAAAGCCAAAAAATTGAGGATTCCAGTGAAATACACAACTTCTGACTTGCAGGTACCTTTAAAAAGCAGGAAAATGAAGGTTATGAGCATATACAGTAAGCTACAGTATACCAAAGTGACAAAATACGGAAAATGTCATAATTTCCTAAAAGGAGGGAGAGCGAGAGAGCGGGAGGGAGCGGGAGAGAGGGAGAGCTAGAGCGAGAGACAGAGAGATAGAGAGAGAGAGAGAGAGAGAGAGAGAGAGAGAGCAAGAAAAAGCTGCAACTCTTAAGCTTGAGGATAGTCTTCATAAGCGATGCACTGCGGGTTGATCAGCTGCTCCTCCCCAGGCTGACTGCACGCAGAAGCCTCATCAGTCAGCGCCTGCTTCCGCATCCGGTAGACGTCGAACATCGCGTTCCGCTCCGGGGCCAATAGACACGTGGCTAGGAGACAGAGACAGAACATCTCGCACAGGATCACGAAGTTGCAGACGACTAAAAACTTGGGTTTTGCAATTTTTTTCAGTTTCCTAAATAATCCCTGCTAGGCTGCCCTACTTCTGCTTGGCAGGAATTTCTTCAAGAATCTCTGCTAGTCTGCCCTTTCGAGAAACTTACATCTAGCATTGTCCACAGCCGGCAGCAACGGTCCGCATTTGATCAGATCGAAGCTGGAAATTGAGAAGTTGATGGGCGAGAGAACGAGAGAGAGAGAGAGAGAGAGAGAGAGAGAGAACAAAATATTCTAGCTGGTAGCTTACCGGAGCAGCACATTCTCAAAAATCATCGGTTGCTGGGCGGAGAAGAAGAGGAAGGAGACGTCAACGAGTCGGAAGATGGTCATGAAGCAGTAGTCGCGCAGTTTGTACTGAAATGGAATTAATCGCTATCAGGCTCTCTCTCTCTCTCTCTCTCTCTCTCTCTCTGGCTTACCGCAGTTGCTCGGGCCATCGTATGAACGCCGAAAATCGCCAGCAGGAGCGAGAACACGGTGCCCATATCCGAGTAGTGGAGCCAGCTACAAAATGAAGTTTTAGTAGCTCTTTGCTTCGGTTTAGGCTTAGGATTAGGATTAGGATTAGGTCAGGCTTAGACTTAGGCTTCAGAGCGGCTTAGGCTTAGGTCTAAAATGTTACGTTTTGGCAGCATCTCGGAATTCAGCTATCGCAATCACGTTGGTGACGATGGCGATGGCTCGGACGATCGGGGCTTGGAGAACAAGCCACTCCAAACGACGCAGGTTACGTCTATAAATCTATTGTAAAAAGCGAGAGAGAGAGAGCGAGAGAGAGAGTGAGTGAGAGAGTGAGTGAGAGAGATAAAGAGGGAGAGGGATAAATCTTGAAACTTACTCGGTACTCGGCGCCTTCGGCAACCAAAAGCACACACAGCAGAATGGCGGCGACTTGAAGTCGATGGGGCGGTTGTCGTAGCTAAACGCGGGGTTTTACGGTCCATTAAAGGTCAATATATAGCAAAATACATAGTGAATGCAATTTTCAAGGTGAATTCGGTACAAAATCTCCGCTAGCTTGCCCACCTCAACGTCGTCGAGATCTCCACCCGCCCGCCGTACAGATTCCGGCATAGGGAGACGACGACAAAGAGACAAATCAGGTAGTACAGCATTCCTAATGACGTCAACACCAAGGAGGTACGTGGGGCGAGCATGCCGATCAGGCAGCAGCCGGTGGAGACCTGGAAACTAAGCCTAATCCAAGCCGAATTCAAGCCGAAGCCAAGCCGAAGCCGAGCCTAAGCCTAAGCCTAAGCAAGGTCTAAGAGAAGCTTAAGCTAAGCCTAAGCTAAGCCTAAGCCAAGCCTAGGCCTAGGGCTATCCCTAGCCTAAGCCTAGGCCAAACCTAATCCAAGCCTAAGCTAAGCCTAAGTCAAGCCTAAGCCTAAGCCTGCTACGCCTAAGCTAAGCCTAAACCAAGCCTAAGCTAAGCCTAAAGCAAGCCTAAGCTAAGCCTAAACAAAATCTAAGCCCGAGCCTAAGCTAACATGTAAGCCTAACCTAAGCACCAGCTTAAGCCCGACCTACCGGAAACAGCGTGATCAGCCAGTACAGCTTATTCTGTCGCTTCTCATTCGACACGTATCTCCACACAAATGACCAATGTACTAATGCGAGCAGGTAGACGACAATGGTGAAGGCGGCCCCGATTGATAGCATCACCACTTGGTGCGTTTGGAGGTCTGAAAAAGTTCGAACTCCTCAAGAACCTCTGCTAGCTTGCCCTTGCGCGTGATTTTCCGCAAGAATCTCTGCTCTGATAGGAAGCCGAATTGAAAACCCACTGCTCAAAAATTCGAAGGCTGATGGCGACTCCTGGCTGTCGGAGCAATTCCAGTGATCCGCCGCCAGGTGGTCGGCCACGTCGAGGAAACTGTGGATCTCGTTGCTCGTTCCCTCCATTCTGAAGGACTTTGATATAGGAGAGAGAGAGAGCGAGCGAGAGAGACAGGGAGAGAGAGAAAGAGAGAGATAAAGAGAGAGAGTGCGAGAGCGAAAGAGTGACAGAGATAGAGAGAGAACGAGAAATCTAAAAAGTTGATATCTTCCTCTAGAAGAAATTTCTAAATCTTAGAGATTTTTTGGTAGGCAAGAGGGCGAGAGGGGCAGCGAGAGAGCGCGAGAGAGAAAGTGAGAGATAACGACATAGAGAGAGATACAGAGAGCAAACCAGAGCAAAAGTAAGCCGTGAGAACCCGGACCTCCCAAAAAAATCATGAAAAATAGCCCGGATTTCACCTAACAGCGTAAATAGAACTGTCACGGGATCATGAAAATCAAAAAAAAATCCCGAAAAAATAACGAATTTTATCTCTACATTAATGCGTGAATTATGCGCAAATTCCCTGCCAATCAAAAACAGGCGTTTCCCGTATAGCTGCCATATGTTTTTGGCCGCTTTCTAGTGCCCCTATTTTTTGCCGAAATGGACCACTCGGGAGGCTTATCAGCCCAGATGGCTGAAACCCCTCGGCTGGTCGGATCAAGAATTCAGCACAGATCAAATAGGACGAAACGAGCAACAAAATCCATGTAAATTTTTAAAGCTACTAAAAAGTGCGAGAATCGACCCCTTCCGTGGACTGGGTCTAGACGACTACGCGGGGCGTAAAGAACGCGGATCTAGCGTATAGTTTTTGCACAAGGATGCACGCGTCTATGAGATATAAGAAAGACGCGTTTTTGGAGTGCCGCGTAGCGGTCAAGACCTAGATGATAGTAGGGGTCGATTCTCGCGCTTCCTAGTCCCTTTAAGATCAAAAAGGGCGATTTAAGACGATCGAAACACGAGTTAGAATAAAAATACAGTAAATCTCTAGCAACTGAGACAATTTGTCAGAACATTCGCTTTTCCGGACGGTTTTAGACGTTCCAAAAAGCGCCTTGTGTTCGCCAAAGTTCTGATTCAGGTCGTGATTCAGATTTGCATACGGGCGGGAATAGACAAAAAAATGGAACTTTGAAAAAGAAAATTTAAGAAAAAAATCGGTAAAAAGAACAATGGTAAGATTGCAATCTGAAGGAAAGTTGCGTAAGCCAAGCCTAAGCCTAAGCCGAAGCCGAAGCCTAAGCCTAAGCCTAAGCCTAAGCCTGAGCCTAAGCCTAAGCCTAAGCCTATGCTTATAGTTAAAACTTCAAACTATAGACTCCATAACGAAACCAGAGGCTGAACATGGAAATGTATATCGCAGGGCCGAAGGGACCAATAAAAAAGCCAGGGTGGGCGAAAATAGCCAAACAATCGGGTTATGTGTGTGGAAACCGCGTCGATTATGAGTCATCTCTCTCCCTGTTTCTATCTCTCGCGCGCGCTCTCTCTCTCTCTCACTCTCTCTCGCCTGCCATTAACATATTTTAAGTCAAGTAATTTTTTAGCTAACAAAATCTACTTTATTTGCTCATAAAATTCATTTTTCATCGCTACCCCCACGTTTTTTGGGGGTTCGGCCCGAAAAATTGTGTTTATTCTGGGCTCAAATTTCCCCCAGTTTCGCCACGCAATTTCAAGTGCAAATTTAACGACGTCAAAGCGTAGACGAAAGGTCAAAAAATTTACTGAAAACAGGCGTTAACGACAAGCGAAGGGCCAAAAATCTCTGCTAGTTACCCGGGAAATAATTCCTAAAGTATCTCTGCTAGCCTGCTCTGTCCTAAGGAATATCTGCTAATCCCACCCCTTCCATTCCCAAATGATCTCTGCTAGCTTACTTAACATTTATCAATCTAAACAAACAAAAATTCTAAGAAATTGTGAAAACACTCTGAGTCAGAGCTCTCAAACCCTTCAAAAAGTAGAAGTCGATCAGAGCGTGTGCGATTTCTTGGGCAATGTTGGCATAAGAGGGCCGTACTCCGGGGGCATACTCTTTACTCGGGGTGTTTGGCATTCAGAAGAGAGAGAGAGAGAGAGAGAGAGAGAGAGAGAGAGAGAGAGAGAGAGTGAGAGAGAGAAAGAGAGAGCACCGAGAACATGGGAAACCGCCGGGACCAGCCGGCAACCAAGTGCCCAGGTAAATAATACCAGCCACGGCCACCTCTAGGGAGCGAGAGTGAGGGAGAGAGAGAGAATTAAAGAAACAGAGACAGAGAGGGCGAGAGAAAAAGAGTAAATTTGAGCCCAAAGAACCGGGCTAAGGGTCGAGATGAAAAACCTATATTGAAGGCTAGGTCGGGCTGGACTTTTAAGGGATGGAGCCAGGTAGAGAGAGAGAGAGAGAGCGCGAGTGGGAAAGAGAGAGAAAGACATAGAAACACAACGAAGCATAAAGAAAAACCATATTTCAGCATCGAAGAATTCCGTTGCCATACTTTTTTCACTGCAGAAAAAGTGTACTAGGCAACCATGGGGGGATTCTGGAATCCAGGAGCGCCGTATCCACGACAAATCCCAGGAAAAAGCCCCTTCAAATTGGCCACCGGATGGCGGGGGGGGGGGGGGGGGGTGAAGCCTTACATAGCTTGCCCTTACTGCGCGGAAATTGCTCTCAGGGGGAAATTACATAATCGCTGTTGTCATTAGGTGTGGCAGGTAATTTTGAGAAGTCTAGATTTGCGAAGATATGATTCCAGAAGCTGCGGGTGAGGGGTAAGGACTTGCTTGGGAGTATGCTTCGTCTCAAGGTTAGGCTTAGCTTTGGACTTACAAGGAGACGTTTTTGAGTGTCGTTGGGACTTAGAGATCAAAGCAAGTCTATCTTGTGCAGAATTTTACGCTGATTCCGAATATGGTAACCGTTTTTGCGGAATAGCCATTTCTCGAAAGTTATGAACGATTTAAACCTCAAAACAGCCCAAAATCGGCTACTTCCGATAGTCATAAAAGGCTTCAAAATAGGTTTTAAACAAAACCAGATAGTATATCTTGTTCAGAAAAAAATTCTCTATAAATGCACCATCTTTTCCAAAATCATTGAAAAGTTGGAAAAATTTGATAAATTGGGAGGTCCATAATTTTACAAAAATTTTCAAAATTACAGTATTTTTGAGTTAAGTAGCCTATTGTATAGAGAATTTTTTTCGGAACAAGATGCACTATTTGGTTTTGTCTAAAACCTATTCCGAAGCCTTTTATGACTATCGGAAGTAGCCGATTTTGGGCTGTTTTGAGGTTTAAATCGTTCATAACTTTCGAGAAATGGCTATTCCGCAAAAACGGTTACCATATTTGGAATCAGCGAAAAATTCTGCACAAGATAGGCTTGGTCCCGTGCCAAAGTCCCGACGACACTCAAAAACGTCTCCTTGTTAGACTTGGGCTTAGACTTTGGCGTAGTCTTAGGCTTGGTATAGGCTTGGCTTAGGATTGGTTTAGATTTGGCTTAGGTTTCGCTCAGGCTTGGCTAAGGGCTAGGCTTCGGCTTTTTTCAAAAGGGCTGACCCAGACAAAAAAAAGCTGACCTGACTGAGCTACCTGGCCGCTGAGTCAATAATGAGCCAGCCGGCCTTATCAAGCTTGCAATTGGGGTTTGGCATTTTTTGATGAATCATTTTTGATAAAAGCATATTTTGGAGTATCAGCTTGCTAAATATGATATGGGTAACGTAGTCTTAAATCACAAAACATGACGGGGAAAATTCGACGACAAAAAAAGGTTGGAATTCATTAGGAAAACAGCTAGCAGAGATTATTTAGGAAAGGGCAGGCTAGCAGAGATTCTTCAGGAATAGAGAAATTCCACCTCTCACCCGGCTGAACCGTGTGACTTTTTTTCTGGGCTCGCAAAAGCATATTTCAGGCGTGACTGGGGGGGGGGGGTGAGAAAACAAGCATGACGCCTTCTCGGTGGGTCCGTTTTATGCCCACTTGCGTACTCGATACAAGACTCAGAAGAGAGAGAGAGAGAAACGGGCCGGAGAATCAAACGGATCATCTGTGTTTATTTTGGGGGTGGACCCGGTTATGGGAATCGGCCGGAAACGCGGCTTCGATACTGTGATTGTTTGAAATTCCTAAAGAATCAATGATAGCCTGTTTCCTAAAGAATCTCTGCTACCTTGCCTTTTAAACAATCTCAAGTGGAGTCACAAAAATGATATAGCCAAAATCATATGACCATATGGTGAATGATAAAAGTAGGCATCAAAAAACGAGAGAGAGAGAGAGAGAGAGAGAGAGAGAGAGAGAGAGAGAAACAAAGCCTAGGCCTTTCGACAGATCAATCAAATCGCAGGAAGTCAATCTCCCCTCCCGGTCAAGAGGGGAGGAGGAGGAGGAGGAGGTGGAGGCCAATATCAAACGGGAACATCTTTCAATTGCTTCGGCGTTCTCTCTATCTTTCTCTCTCTCTCTCTCGCTCCCCCTCTCTCCCTCTCTCTCCTCTCTCTCGCTCTCTCTCTCGATCTCTCCCGAGCTCGAAAAATGTTCCTTGTTACAAGAAAATCCGAAAAAACGCATTGAAGCTACAGTAATCTAGTTAGGGCGGGCCAGGCTAGCAGAGATTTTTTGGGAGCTATCATTACTCCGGAATGTCAACTAGCAAATACCCTGAGTCGAGCCTTTGAGTCCAGGTTCGAGACCTAGAGATGCTAGCAAAGGCCATTGTGGATTCAGGCAAGTGGTGAGTGAGTAGCGGAGATGATTGAGGAAATTTATCAAGATTTAGCAAAGTTCAAGGCAGGCTAGCAGAGATAATTTAAGAATTGATAATCCAGGTTGGAAGACAAAAAAATGTGCCTGGACCTTGCTGGCCCCACGGGACTCCACCAATCCGCTGTGCACATGCAGCAGGTCGCTTCCGGAGGGAGAGAGAGTGAAAGAGAGAGAGAGAGAGAGAGAGAGATAGAGAGAGAGAGAGAGAGAGAGAGAGAGAGAGAGAGGGAGAGAAGGAGATAGAGAGGGAGAGAGCGAGACCGGGAGCAAAAGCTGCCGTTGGCAAGCCACGGGGCGTGGACAGGCCGCAGATCGATCATTACATTCCTGGCCCTGGCCCTGGGAGGTCAGCTGGAAATTCCACAAGGACCCATGCTAGCTGTTCAGGCTTTAAAATTCTCAAATGAGCTCTGCTAGCCTGCCCCCTTCCATTCCCAAATGATCTCTGCTAGCCTGCCACTTCCATTCCCAAATGATCTCTGCTAGCTTGCCGAATGAAACTGTGAAGGTTTCCCAAAGGAACGCTGTTATTGCGCCAGAATCTAACATCCCAAAAAATCGATGCCCGTGCCAAAAAGCGCTCAAAAAAGGTTTGACCGGCCCACTTTTCCGCCGCACTACGAAACACACAAAAGGGCACCCGCATAGAATTTCAATAAGCGGATTTTGTTGTTGAGTGGCTGACCGGCGAGCTGGTTGCATTTTTTTTGGAGACCGGGGTAGACTAGCAGAAATTCTTTAGGAAAGAGCAGGCTAGCAGAGATTCTTTAGGAAAGAGCAGGCTAGCAGAGATTCTTTAGGAAATAGCAGGCTAGAAGAGATTCTTTAGGAAAGGGCAGGCTAGCAGAGATTCTTTAGGAAAGGGCAGGCTAGCAGAGATTCTTCAAGAAATGGCAGGCTAGCAGAGATTCTTGGCGTCCGCCAAAAGTGCATCGCATCGTATAGCATTCAAAAAAAGTTGAACCGCTTGTTGGGGGGCGGTAATAGCCCCCGGGGCAAACGGGTGGGCATCGTGGGGTGAAAGCGAAAGGTCGGCAGGGGGTAGGCATGGCACGTGAACGAATTAACCTTGCAAAAGGGGAGGTGAGACGGAACCCGTGTCGTGTAGCACTGTCCGTTTAGAGGTGTCGGGTGTACAGATCGGAATCTCGATCGAAATCTGGAAAGATGTCTTGCTTTCCCAAATAATCACTGCTAGTTAGCTGCAGGACCTTCAAAAAAAATTTTGTGAACTCGGTCTGATTGGCTCGGTGAAGCCTAAAGCGAAGCTGGAGCCTAAGCCTAGGTCTAATGGAAGCTCAAGCCTAAGCTTAAGCCTCATCGAAGCCTATGCCAAGCCTAATCCGAAGCTTCAGCCCAAGGTGAGTCTAAGCCGAAGCCTAAGCGAAGCCTAAGTCCAAGTCCAAACCAAGTCGAAACCTAAGCCTAAGTCTGAGCCAATCCTAAGCCTAAGCGACGCTTAAGCAGGAGCCTCAAACTTAGCTTAAGCATTAGACTAAGCCTAAAATCAATAAAGTCAGTCGCCATCAGCCAATAAAGAAACATCTTTACCTGACAGTATTAGACGTACCATTATGACTCTAATAATGTTCAGGTAAGACGATTCTTCAATCCGGCTTTCTAGGATGGAGGGAGGGGCAATACACATTAAAAAAAATACAAAAAATCAATGGAAAATCGTCAAAATCGGGAACAAGTGCGCCCAGGAATTCGAAAAATAGTTGGACAAATTCAAAAAATAAAAAAAGCATAATTTGCAGGCTTACTTCGGTGCATCTTTAAAGCTTCGGTTAGCTTTTTCTGCGAATACCGTAGCAAAATCAGCTCCTAAAAATGCTGGTACGGCGGAGTACATTTGAATTATCGGAAGATACTGGATCTCCTATTTGACTTCAACGTTCCTTTAATGGGGACAATAATTGCGTTTTATGCAAGTCGAGGCTTATATCGGCTACAGTAATTTAGCAAAACCGACTCAGAATCTGTTACGGCATCAGAGATACTTTAAAGCAAATATTTCTAGCAATTGTTTGTAGCTACCGTAGCTTAAGCTGAATTTTCCTGATGAATCTCTGCTTTCCTAAAGAATCTCTGCTGGCCTGCCTTTTCCTAAAGAATCTCTGCTGGCTTGCTCTTGACAAGCAAAGATTTGAGATGCCCTAAAGAGGTGAGAAGGTTCCATGAAAACCGTGCGGTATATCGGAATTACGTAGCGCAGCGTATCTATCGTAGTTTCCGTGCCCTGGCCAAAATTTGCGAGTACGTAAGTAGTAGCAGTCGTAGTTATGGTAGCTACAGTAATCCGGAGAGCCAGTTGCAGAGTCGTGAAGTGGTTCAGGGGCGGTGGGTGCGGGAGTACGGGGGACAACTGGAGACGGTGCAGCGTCGGAATGACCGTAAGAATGTGCCCCCAGGGTATAGACGGACAAACGAGGGAAGGGGAGGGACACGCCCCAATCTTTGGAGCACACCCTCACGACACTTGGAGTCGTCGGAATGGGGGGGGTACTGTAGCTGTAGTAGTAGTGAGGGGCTAATTTGCATATGAGGAGAGCGAGAGAGAGAGAGAGATAGAGAGAGAGAGACAGAAAGAGAGCGCGAGAGAGCGAGAGGGAGCGGGAGGGAGGGGGAGGGAGGAAGTGAGAGATAGAGCGAGAGAGAGAGAGAGAGAGAGAGCGAGAGAGAGATAGTCTGGAGAGCTGAGCAAGCTAGCTGAGATTCTTAAGGAAGTTTCTGAGGCATATAAGAAGTCCGGGCCGTATAGCAGAGATAATTTGTAAAAATTTGCATAAAATCGAGCGTATGGAGACGTTAGAACAGGCTAGCAAAGATTTTTGAGGACATCACTTGTCAGGGCAAGCTAGCAGTGATTCTTTGGAAAATTGGCATAAAATCTAGTGCGGAGAATTAAGCAGAGAAACCTTCAAAATGCAGCCTAGCTGACATTATTTGAGATTCAGCGCCGAAACTGAAGCTATGGCAAACTAGCAGCGATTCTTTAGGAAGGCGAACAGAGACCCTTTGCTGAATCCAAGACCAATATTAGCCCTGATCTTTCCAATCCCTCCAAAAGACAGCCGCTATGTAGCCCCCGGGATACATAGCGCTACGCAAAGATGCTCCTTACGCAGCTTAAAGATGTTCTGAAGTAGTGGGGCGCTTTGGAGGGGCGGGAGCCGGTTGGCAAACAATTTACCGCTCCAATCATTTGCCCGGCTAACACTTGTAGCTCTCTCTCGCTCTCTCTCTCTCTCGCTCTCTCTCTCTCGCTCTCTCTCTCTCGCTCTCTCTCCTAAACACAGGTCAAGTCATCTCTTCTCGAGAGCCGCTACACTCCCGACGCGACAGCAAAAACAACACAGTACGACGGGAGGGTAAATAGCCGTGTTTAGGAGTGGGACGGAATGGTGATGGGCAGGCTAGCAGAGATTCTTGAGGAAAGGTCCAGGCTAGCAGAGATCACTTGGGAATGGAAGGGACAGGCTAGCAGAGATCATTTGAGAATGGAAGGGGCAGGCTAACAGAGATCATTTGGGAATGGAAGGGGCAGGTTAGCACAAATTATTTCGGAATCGAGGGCAAAGATCTAAAATCTGCCTCCCTACCGTACCATGCGGACCGTTTGATAGCGTCCGCCGGAGCGCGCTGTAGTTTTACGACCCCATGAAGCCGTGCAGAAGCTCTATCCATCGCTATCAGCTCTTTGAACGCCTTGATTCGTCGAAAAAGAGAGATAATTCGTGGCTTCCACGCTGTCACCATCCCTTTAAAAGCGTAGATAGAGTGCGAGAGAGAGAGAGAGAGAGAGAGAGAGAGAGAGAGAGAGAAGACAGACAGCAGAAAATCGCAAGTTTTGAACAGTTTGAATCTGGAAAGCCCCGGAAAACGGAACGCATTAGCCCGTTGGCCGATGGATTTGAGTGTTGCCCTTTTTGCGAAAAAGTTTCCGGCCGGCGTTCCAGCGTAAATTGGATTAGCGCGTAGTTTGGAAAGTACGTGAGGATGCAAAAATTCTCCAAAGGAACTTGGTTTTGATTTTTTTATACCTTAAACGGCCTAAGCCTAAGCCTAAACCAAGCTAAGCCAAGCCTAAGCCCAGGCCTTCAATCGACAGTCCCCAATAGCGAGTCAAAGAATGCAGAATCGGGCGAGTCGGTAGCTGTGTGGCGCCCCAACGGTAGCCGCCCCTAATTTACGGGCCGTAAAATTTGGGCCGGCCGGTCGAGCCGCCGATAAGATTCGAGATGGACCGGGGGAGGGAAGGGGGACGGCTTCTCTCGGTCTCTAGCTGTCCATTTTACTGTTTGTCTGTATGTTTGTAGCTCGGTAGGTCTATTCTCTCTCTCTCTCTCTCTCTCTCTCTCTCTCTCTCTCTCTCGCTGTCTCGATAAAATCGCGCACAAAAGGCTATAAATTGATTCTTGAGCCTCCGTGATAACGGCTGATTTGCATTCCTAAAGAATCTCTGCCAGCCTGCCTGCAAAACCACAACGAATCTCTGCTAGCCTGCCTGGGTAATTCTTAGAAATAATTCGCTATCCGGTATTCCCCCTATTATAATTCCTCGAGGATCTGTGCCAACTTCCACTTCTGGTCCTCAAGCGTCTCTGCTAGCCTGTCGACCTCATTTTCCCTAAGAATTACTGCTAACTTACCGCAGTTTCACAAGATCTCTGCTAGCCTGTCCTAAAAATAAACACGCAGAGAGGTCGACAACTCAAAAGTCAAAGATCAGAGCTTCTGCTCATTTTCTCTCTCTCTCTCTCTCTCTCTCTCTCTCTCTCTCTCTCTCTCTCCCTCTCTCTCTCGCTCTCGCTCGTCCCCTCATCAGCCCCCAAATCGGGGAGCTTCTTGTGAGGACACGACCCCTCTCATGTAATGCGCTCGGCAAATAGCCTCGGGCCTTTAGGGCCCTCAAGGGGTACTGTAGGTGGACACATAGACATACAGACGGGGAGTGACAGACTGACAAACAGCGAGACGGACAAATAGGGTTGTAGGAAGATGAGGAGATCAGCTACTAGTGGTCGATTTTGGGCTGAGAGAGAGACAGAGAGAGAGAGGGAGAGAGAGAGAGAGAGAGAGAGAGAGAGAGAGAGAGGGAGAGAGTTGTTTTCTCATCTCTCCATTAACGCAACGATCAAACCTCAATTCTCAAATATTTATTCCAACTGCTACCACAAAAATAATAGTAGGGCGGACCTGAAAGCTGGCAAGTCACAAGGTGAGACAGAGACGTAAATTGGTGTAGAACGTAGTTGCTATTTCAAGGACCAGGTAAGTTCGATATTTTAACACTAAAAATTGAAATGAGTGGAATTAAAGGTTCTGAGAGCCCTGCGGTGTCCGGCTCTTGACAAGGCCCAGCTTGCAGATGCATCTGAAAAAGGCATTTCCCAAATGATCTCTGCCAGCCTGCCCCTTCCATTCCCAAATGATCTCTGCTAGCCTGTCCCTTCCATTCCCAAATGAACTCTGCTAGCCTGCCCCTTCCATTCCCAAATGATCTCTGCTAGCCTGCCCTTTCCATTCCCAAATGATCTCTTCTAGCCTGCCCCTTCCATTCCCAAATGATCTCTGCTAGCCTGCCCCTTCCATTCCCAAATGATCTCTCCAAATGATCACCGCTAGCCTGCCCCTTCCATTCCCAAATGATCTCTGCTAGCCTGCCCCTTCCATCCCCAAATGATCTCTGCTAGCCTGCCCCTTCCATTCCCAAATGATCTCTGCTAGCCTGCCCCTTCCATTCCCAAATGATCTCTCCAAATGATCACCGCTAGCCTGCCCCTTCCATTCCCAAATGATCTCTGCTAGCCTGCCCCTTCCATCCCCAAATGATCTCTGCTAGCCTGCCCCTTCCATTCCCAAATGATCTCTGCTAGCCTGCCCCTTCCATTCCCAAATGATCTCTCCAAATGATCACCGCTAGCCTGCCCCTTCCATTCCCAAATGATCTCTGCTAGCCTGCCCCTTCCATCCCCAAATGATCTCTGCTAGCCTACCCCTTCCATTCCCAAATGATCTCTGCTAGCCTGCCCCTTCCATTCCCAAATGATCTCTGCTAGCCTGCCCCTTCCATTCCCAAATGATCTCTGCTAGCCTGCCCCTTCCATTCCCAAATGATCACCGCTAGCCTGCCCCTTCCATTCCCAAATGATCTCTGCTAGCCTGCGCCTTCCATTCCCAAATGATCTCTGCTAGCCTGCCCCTTCCATTCCCAAATGATCTCTGCTAGCCTGCCCCTTCCATTCCCAAATGATCTCTGCTAGCCTGCCCCTTCCATTCCCAAATGATCTCTGCTAGCCTGCCCCTTCCATTCTCAAATGATCTCTGCTAGCCTGCCCCTTCCATTCTCAAATGATCTCTGCTAGCCTGCCCCTTCCATTCCCAAATGATCTCTGCTAGCCTGCCTACCTGTATTGATCGGGGATTTCTAGCAATGAGTGGACGGCCATCTTCACGTCGGCCTCATCGCCGCCAGCGCACTTCATAATCTCGTGGAACTCGACAAAGTGGAAATTGTCCCAGGCGCGTTTTGGTAGGGATTCGTCGAAAACCTGGAAAATGCGTGTACGATAATATTCGATGGGGTTACGGTAGGCTACGCTACAATCCGGCTACGGTAACTCACCCGCATCATATCCCAGGGTCCGTCACCGACCCCGACGACGATGATGGAGAGCGGGTACTGGCAAGCCTGAAAGTAGGGGTATGCTTATTCCTACAATCCTGAAAAATCCCTGCTAGTCTGCCCCAATTTCCCAAATAATCTCTGCTAGCTCGCCCCCGTCACCAACCTGTACTATGGCCCGCCGCGTGGCCTTTTCATTAGTCACCTGGCCGTCAGCAATGATTACCAAGATGTGGTACTGAAAAACGAGAGATTAGGGTAGAGAGAGCGGGCGGGAGAGAGATAACGAGAGAGGCAGACATAGAGAGAGTGAGAGAGAGCGAGAGAGATCGAAATAGGGCGAGAGCGAGAGAGACAGAGAAGGAGAGAGCGATAGAGAGAGAAAGTGAGAGAGAGAGAGAGTGAGAGAGAGAGTGAGAGAGAGAAAGAGCGAAACTCACATCCTGAATCCGCTGACAAACTTCTATCGCCTGGTAGATGAGCGGGGCGAAGTTTGTCGGGCCGGACAGGTCCACGGTGGGCGTGATGTCATTGTAGGCCCTCAAATGGTCATTTTAGCGATTTTAAAGGGGCGGGAAAGGATAAATTCCTCAAGGCTCCCTGCTGGCTTGCCATAGGGCTAAAAATTAAGAGAAAACTGACTTTAGAACCTCTTCGAGCCCCTTGCACTCGCCGTCGGCTCGGAGCGGGAACACACTCCAGTCGCTCGTCTTGGCGTCGCCGAAACCGTAAACGGGAATGGCGTTGGTCGAGGCGAATGGGGCAAGTGTTCGCCCGAGGATGCTGATTACCTAAAGGACTTCTGCTAGCTTGCCTCGAATTTCCCCAAGAATCCCTGCTAGCCTCCACCCTTCTAAAGAATCTCTGCTAGCTTGCCACAAATGTCCTCAGGGATTGCCTCCATTTTCCACGAGAACCTCTGCTAGCTTGCCCAGGCTTTCCACAGGATCTCAGCTAGCTTACGAACCGTTCCTCAAGTCTCTCTGCTAGCTTGCTAGTCTTCGATTAGTGCTTGAATACCTGCTGATAGGGGTTCTTGACGTTAGGATGAATGGTGTGGAGGGATCGACCGCCGAAAGAGTCTTCGCCTTGGTACTTGTTGGAGGCGGTGTAGTCGATTCCTGAAAAATATCTCTCTCTCCCACTCGCTCTTTCTCTATCTTTCGCTCTCTCTCCCTCTCTCTTTCTCGCTTACCGAACACCAAATTCGTCGACTCCAACCCCGCCTTGGCCATCGCGTTCGACAGGGCCTCAAGCGACGTGACCGAGAGGAGAAGCTCTTGCAAGGAAGTAACTCCCATGATCGAGAGAAGGGACGATTGCTTCCGCAGCTAAATTACGGAATTTCATATCGTAATCGATTCGGCACAGGCAAAAACTCGATTAATTGCGTCCGGGGAATGTGAGAGATTCAAGGATTCAGAGGAGTTAGTTGGTGTCGAAAGTTGGGGTTAGAAATTCCTAAATTGTCGCTGCTAGTTTGCCTTGATTTCCCAAAACATCCTCTGCAAGCTTGTCGTTTCTTTCCCTAATTTTCTTTGCTAGCATGCCAGATTCCCAAATGATCTCTGCTAGCCTGGCCCTTCCATTCCCAAATGATCTCTGCTAGCCTGCCCCTTCCATTCCCAAATGATCTCTGCTAGCCTGGCCCTTCCATTCCCAAATGATCTCTGCTAGCCTGGCCCTTCCATTCCCAAATGATCTCTGCTAGCCTGCCCCTTCCATTCCCAAATGATCTCTGCTAGCCTGCCCCTTCCATTCCCAAATGATCTCTGCTAGCCTGCCCCTTCCATTCCCAAATGATGCCTGATAGCCTGCCCCTTCTATTCCTTAAGAATCTCTGCTATCCCGCCCAGTTAGACCGCACACGACAGTTCTTGTTAATCTCGAAATATATACATGTGAGAGGAGCTGATGCTCGCGCCCAGAATCCGACAATTCTGACGGCGAGGGGACGCGGAGACGTTCAGAGTCTTCGGGCGGGGGTACCAATTGACGGCGACGGCGCCGCGCGTACGGTGAGTGGAACTGTGGCGCTGATCCGGATGGGGCGCCGAGCTGAAGAGGGAAGCACAAGCTACTAGCTTACGGTACGAAATTATAAGATGGGAACTCGGGGCAGGGGAATGGCTTTTGGGTGGTTGAAAGGAGCATGACAGGACCGGCCTCCCAAAGAGTCTCTGCTAGCCTGCCACCCAAAAAACCATTCCACCTGCCCCCAAAAACTGTCCTAGGCACGCGCTGGCTTCTTGGATTTTGAAAAATCTCTATCTAAAACTTCTTAAAGCCAGCGGTGCCTACTTCTGACAGTTCGCAAGCTCTATTCGGGATTGGAATAGGTGATTAAAGGGGCTGGGGAGTGCGAGAATCGACCCTACTGGGGACTAGGTCTCGACAGGTACACGATGCGTCAAGCCTAAAAAGATAAACCTAAGCCAAGCCTAAGTCAAGCGTAAGCAAAGCTTAAGACCAAGCCCAAGCCTAAGCCTAAGCCTAAGCCTAAGCCTAAGCCTAAGCCTAAGCCTAAGCCTAAGCCTAAGCCTAAGCCAAGCCTAAGCCTAAGACTAAGCCTAAGCCTAAGCCAAGCCTAAGCCTAAGCCTAAGCGTCAAGCCTAAGCCAACATAAGCCAAGCCTAAGCCAAGCCTAAACGTAAGCCTAAGTCTAATTTCCCTCGATTGGCGTGTCGCCTGGCTGTCGAGACCTAGTCACCTGCGGCAGTCTATTGCCTCACTTCCCAGCCCCTTTAAAGCGTAATTTTTCTAGGCTAGCCAAGCAGGCTTAGGAATCGTCAAAGCCAAGCATAACAAGCCTTTTCTAGCTAAAAACTGAGGATAATCCGGAACATTCGGGAGAGAAATATAGATGTGTATGCAAATTGCGAAAGTTGAGAACTGAAAAAGCTTGCTCGTGTCAGGCGGGTTGGTAAAAAATTAAGAAAGTGAAATGGAAGCTACCGTACCCTCGGGGGTTCGCCTTCAAGGGGTGGCGAGTCGTCACGGCGTGGCGATGGCTTGCGCTGGGCCTAGATTTGGATTTTAAAGGGATTGTGCAGGCAAAATCCATAATATAAGCTGATTCTAGCCTTCGCAGTCCCTTAAAATAAGATTTTTAGCAAAATTTTTACCTTTACGGCTTCTTGAGAAGATTGCGGCCTCATTGGATCGAAGTGCGCTAAAAATTTGAAAATTTAGCGGTAGAAATTCCTGAAGTATCTCTGCTAGCCCGCCCTCGTTTCCGAAACAGTCTCTGCTAGTGACCCTCGCTTTCGTAAGGAATCTCTGCTAGCCTGCCTGTGATTTCCGCAAAGTGTCTTTGCTGGCTTGCCGCGCTTTGGAAAATAATCTATGTTCGCCTCCCCTGATTTCCCAAATAATCACTGCTAGCTGCCCTTTTTTCCTTAAGAATCCCTGCTATTCGCGCGTTTATCGATTTCTCTCTCTCTCTCTCTCGCTCTCCATCTCTCACCTAGCTGCTGAGATTCCGCTGCAATCTTGTCGAAGATGTCTTGGAAGTTCTCACTCGACTCGCTCATCTAAAGGCCAATTTTTAAAGATTAAAGGCCCATTGAAGGCACCTGATCGGGCGGTATCTCGACTGACTGGATCTCTGGCGCGTAAGTCATGTCATCATGATCATCGTGCTCCATTTTGTCGAAAACCTGGAAGGAAAATTTCTGTTAGAAAATTCCTTCAGAATCTCCGCTAGCCTGCATTGCAGACAATCAAGAATCTCTGCTAGCATGCCCAGTTTTCCCCAAGAACCTCTGCTAGTTTCCCTATCTGTGCAAGCAAATTTTCTTACATCATTTGTCTTTATCATAGCGCTCGTAGCCTCGGCAGCGGATGGGACGCGGATGAAGGGCTGGAAAAGCTCGTCGTTCTCTCTCTCTCTCTCTCTCTCCCTCTCTCTCTCTTTCTCTCTCTCTCACCTGCTGCCGTTGCCTATTGTCTCCCTGGCTGCTCAGCATATCTTCTTCCATCACGAATCCACTTGCGTTGTTTGGCGATTGATTTCTTTGTTTTTGTTGGGCTTGTTGTTGGTTCTAAAACCAAGGTTTATTGAGCTTTTAAAGGTACTAGGAAGCGCAAGAAGCGACCGATTCATTAACTAGGTGTCGAAAGCTGCGCGACACTCCAAAACACGCGTTACTCGCATTTGAATAATGGCGTTTAACCGTTTAACGAAGCCTAAGCCTAAGCCCAAGCCAAAGCCAAAGCCTAAGCCTAAGCCTAAGCCTAAGCCGAAGCCTAAGCCTAAGCCTAAACAAAGCCTAAGCCTAAGCCTAAACAAAGCCAAAGCCTAAGCCTAAACAAAGCCAAAGCCTAAGCCTAAGCCTAAACAAAGCAAAAGCCTAAGCCTAAGCCTAAACAAAGCCAAAGCCTAAGCCTAAACAAAGCCAAAGCCTAAGCCTAAGCCTAAACAAAGCAAAAGCCTAAGCCTAAGCCTAAACAAAGCCAAAGCCTAAGCCTAAGCCCAAGCCAAAGCCAAAGCCTAAGCCTAAGCCTAAGCCTAAGCCGAAGCCTAAGCCTAAGCCTAAACAAAGCCTAAGCCTAAGCCTAAACAAAGCCAAAGCCTAAGCCTAAACAAAGCCAAAGCCTAAGCCTAAGCCTAAACAAAGCCAAAGCCTAAGCCTAAACAAAGCCAAAGCCTAAGCCTAAGCCTAAACAAGGCCAAAGCCTAAGCCTAAGCCTAAACAAAGCCAAAGCCTAAGCCTAAGACTAAACAAAGCCTAAGCCTAAGCCTAAGCCTAAGCCTAAGCCTAAGCCTAAGCCGAAGCCTAAGCCTAAGCCTAAACAAAGCCAAAGCCTAAGCCTAAGCCTAAACAAAGCCAAAGCCTAAGCCTAAGCCTAAACAAAGCCAAAGCCTAAGCCTAAGCCTAAACAAAGCCAAAGCCTAAGCCTAAGCCTAAACAAAGCCAAAGCCTAAGCCTAAGCCTAAACAAAGCCAAAGCCTAAGCCTAAGCCTAAACAAAGCCAAAGCCTAAGCCTAAGCCTAAACAAAGCCAAAGCCTAAGCCTAAGCCTAAACAAAGCCAAAGCCTAAGCCTAAGCCTAAACAAAGCCAAAGCCTATGCCTACCTTCTGATTTGCCAAATATTCTATCGCATCGTCGACGAACATCTCGGCTTCTGCTAGTCGTCTTGGGTCTTCTGAATCGAATTTTTTAAGCTATTCAGAATTTAACGAACCATCGACGAGTTGCCGGCTTCCTTGCTGACCTCCTTGCTGTTGTTGTTGCTGCTGTGGTGGATTCAGCTGAACTCGGATATGCTCCGACTCGATTGGCGCCTAAAAATTGGTTTAGACGCCGCAGAGAGGCATGAATTTTGGTGTCACCACCCCTTTAAACCATCAAAAAACCCACCGGCTGCTGACCGTACTGCTGTTGATGGGTCTGCACCAAAATCTCTTGCTCCTCCTTCGACGTCGGGGCATCGAATGGGGGGAGCCAGGGTTGGGCTTGTTGGGCTTGATGGCCTTGCTTAGCTTGTGGTCCGTGCTGGAATTGCTGATCCCGCTGAACTTGTTGAGCATGGGGGCCTTGTTGAACTTGCTGGGGCTGGGCTTGCAGATCTTGCTGAGCTTGTTGAACCTGTTGAGCTTGCTGGGCTTGCTGTGCTTGCTGAACGTGCTGCGGCTGCGGCCCAAAACCAGCATGTTGCTGCTCAAATTGAATAGGGATATCTTCGGAAGCTGCAGACGGCAAGTTGGCTTGCTGAACTTGGCCGGAAGTGGCGAAAGCCGGCCTCTGATTCAGCTGCGGGGTGGCTAGAGGGGTGGCGTCGGTTCCCAGATCGTATTCTTGGATAAGGGCCTGAAATTCGTAGTTTAAAAGCGCCTAAGCCTAAGCCTAGGTCGGCGAGAAGTGCAAGGCTAAGCCTAAGCCAAGCTAAGCTCGACCCACCTGAAGTTGCGCAGCTTCTTCCGGCGTGATCGGCTTCTTCTCCTCAGGCGGCGTGTTCCGCAACTGGTCGACAGAAATCTTGACGAAGTCGTCGGAATCCGAGCTGGCGCGTGGCCCAACGATAGAGCCGGGTTGGAATTGAACGTCGTGGGTGGGGGAGGAGCCGTCGATGCCCTGAAAAAGCTATCTTTCTCTCTCTCTCTCTCTCTCTCTCTCTCTCTCTCCCTTTAACTTACATGTCCTCTCATATCCATCGAGAATTCAGATTCGACGTCGGACGGCTGGATGCTGTGATGATCCCACATCGGGCTTTCCCCGGAAAGGTTCTTGATCTCGCTCATGATCTTCTGCTCCAAGAATCGACTGCAAGACAGTATTTTAGAAGGAAAGGCATTCCCAAATGATCTCTGCTAGAGTGCCCGCGACTCAAAGAATCTCTGCTACGTACCGATTTTCCGGTCCGCTGTCACTCGACGTGTGCATGCTGATGTGATCGGCCGGCGCCAATTTGTCGATTGCGCGAGATTCATCTGTTGACAAGCCGGAAGAGGTTTCTCCTCCAGTCTAAAAACTTGATTTTTGCATTTAATGGCTCTTTAATGGTTACTTAAAGGCAGACATGGCAATCGGCCGGGCCGCGCGGCTTTTTCGGCCGCAAAAATTAGAATGCGGCCGGGCCGCGCGGCTTGGCCGCACTTCCGGTGCGGCCGCGGCTTTTTTCCGTTTTGAGGCCGCACGGCGGCCAAGCCGCGCGGCTTTTAAGGCCGCATCCAAATGAGTTTTGAGAACTTCCGGTACGCAAATCCGAGATGTAATGGGTATTTAGCTTGCTAACGAGGAGGATTTATTTTCGATAGCCTTAACTTTCTCATTTCCATTTCCATTTCGCATGAAATTCGCGGTTTTTGGTATGTAGAAGAGCTACTTCCGGTTTGCGGCTTGGCCGCGGCGGCCCGGCCGAGCCGCGATGAAAATGCGGCTCGGCCGCGAAGCCGCGTTTCCGGAAGTAACTAATTACGGCGGCTCGTAGACGGCCGCGTTTTTTATGGAAATTAGCCCGCCGGCCCGGCCGCGCGGCTCGGCCGATCGGAATTGCCATGTCTGCTTAAAGGGACCGGGGAGTGAAAACATCGACCCACAGGCTTGATTGGGTTTTGACCACTAGCTAGCGGGCCGCCAGCTAAGCCTAAGCTTAAGCCTAAGCCCAAACCTAAGCCTAGGCCTAAGCCTAAGCCTAAGCCTAAGCTCAACATAAGCCTAAATTACCCTACCTCCCGATCCTCCAGCCTCGCCAGCCTGTCGGCCTCAACTTGGGCGAGTTCGGCTTGCCAGGCTCGGAGAGCCGCTTGATCTTCTGGGCTAGCTTGTGTCTGAACTCCATCTTGTCTCATCTCCTGAAGCTGCTTTGGCAAGGCGGCCAGCTGGGCGCCGAACTTCTCGACGAACGCGTCGGCCTCGTCGAGGCGGCTGTGGGCGGGGGCGTGTTGAGCCTAGAAAAGCGTTGTATCCCAAATGATCTCTGCTGGCCTGCCCACCTGTTCAAACTGCTTCTGAAGCTGCTCCGGAACTTTCTTGGCTTCTTCTGCGACCTTAAAAACAAAATTATCATCCTTCAAGCGGCTAATAACCTGCTGCAGCTGACCACCGATCGCTTCCGCTTTTTCCTGAGCCTTCAAATACGCTTCATCAGCTGCAGATTTCGTCTTTTCCACCAACTCCTGCCCGTACGCCTTGGCATCGGAGGCGACGGATTGGGCGGTCTTGAAGAAGATTTTAAAGGAACCGGGAAGTGTTAGAGTCTACTGCATTGGTCTACTAGGTCTCGAAAATTGGGAGATAAACCAAAAAACGTCACCTACCTCCTTGGCTCGCTCAAATCCTCCTCGAACCGTCTCGGGCATCGTCTGGGAGTCCGGGCCGCTGAGGAGGGCCTAGAAATAAGACTGTAAGAGAGAGAGAGAGAGAGAGAGAGAGAGAGAGAGAGAGAGACGGTGAGAGAGAGATAGAGAGGGCAAGCGATAACTTACCAAACCATTTCCAAGGAGTCCAAGAACGGTGTTTAGAATTCCAGGTTCCTGAAAAAAAAATCAAAATCCAAATTATAGAAGTTTAAAGGCACCCGCAAGGCAAATAATTACCTCCGAGGTGGTCGGCTTCTCCTCGCCCTCCTCCTTCTTGGCCGCGTTCTTGTCGACCATGCGGAAGAAGAAGTAGGCGAACGAGATGGCCATCGCCGAGAGGAGTACTGAAAAAAACACTTTCTCTCCTTCTCTCTCTCTCTCTCTCTCTCTCCCTTTCTTCTAATGGCTGATCAAAAACTTACGTCTAATGGGCGCATTGAAGACCATGAACTTGTCATCCTCCTCGCACTCCTCCCACTCCTCTGGGTCGTAGCCCAGCTCGGCCGAGTAGACCATCGTCTACCGTCTCCCGGAGCGAGGTCTTGTGGTTACCCTGAAATTGCGCTGATAGCATAGATCACTTGGGAATGGGAGAGGCAGGCTAGCAGAGATCCTTAAGGAAGACAGCAGCCTAGCAGAGATTCTTCAGAATTCAGAGCAGCCTGGCAGTGATTTTTTGGCACATGGAGCAGACTAGGAGACAAAAAAGATCAGGCATACTGAAAATCTAGCAGGTTTCAGTTTTTAGAGGGCCATCTAGCGGGGAACCTCTGCACCGGAAGTGACAGAAAGGTAGGCTAGCAGAGATTCTTTAGGAGTCAGGGCATGCTAGCAGCGCTCCTTTCAAAAGTCTGGTCGGGCTCACAAGGAATTTTAGCTCTAAATAATGTAGCAGAGATTCCCAGAGCCGGAACCAGTTTTAAGGCAGGCTAGCAGAGAACTTTGCGGTTGCAGTTTGGGGCAGCAGGGAGAGGTTGAGAAACGGAAGGGAGCGGCTTCTGCTACACCGAGAAAGGTAACACAGTTCTCTGGAGGCAAAAGCTATGAGAAGGCTAGCTAGCAGAGATTCTTCAAAACCGAAAAATGGCCCACCCCGGCTCAAATCGATCGATTCGGGATGGGTGTGGAGAGGCTCAAGCCATGCGAAGGAGTGAGAAAGCCCCCATGCTCTTTTTGCATGCCCCGGGGGGAGTTACAGCAGCTGACACGCCTTGGGGCCCAGAGGGCCCAAGGTCGGAAACCTAGGAGGGGAACGCGGGCTAGCTTAAAAGACGAACAGGGGCGTCTGAGCTTGAAAAGTAGAGAAAAACTTGAAATTCGCGACAGGGCAAGCTCGCAGAGATCATTTTGGAAACTAGGAGGATGGGGTAGGCTAGCAGAGACCATTTTAAACGAGTAGTTGTATTCAAAAGTACGAAAAAAACCCTGAAATTTCAGGGAAGGCAAGGTAGCAGAGGTCATTTAGGAATTGCAACAAGCGCTAAAAATTTAATGCGGAATATTAAAGGAAGGCAAGCTAGCAGAGGCTATTTGGGAATGAGGGCGAGCTGGCAGAGACCATTTGGGAAAACACAAAAGTTTTTAAGACAATAAAAATCGCAAAATCAATTGAAGGAAATTCCGAGGTTTCCGTAATCCAGGGATGCTAGCAGAGATCTTTGGGAATCGTCCGTTGGGTGGGGTAAGCTAGCAGGGTTCCTTTGAGAAACAAGTGTTTGGCAGGCTAGCAGAATTTCTTTGCGGGAAACACTTGGAATCTGATCAAATTCCCAATGTCCCAGAGGGGTAGATCCGGGATCGGATCTGCCGCTGAAAGCAAATAGACTCCCACTCGAGTTACTAGAAAAATACGGGGACAGACATCAGATCCGGTACACAAATAGACACATCATGGAGACAGCTGGAGGTTACATAAAAAGAGGATTGACGCATTAATGAAAAAATGTCTCTATGAAGGGCAGGCTAGCAGAGATCATTTGGGAATGGAAGGGGCAGGCTAGCAGAGATCATTTGGGAGTGGAAGGGGCAGGCTAGCAGGGATTCCCTAGGAAACTTTGGCGAACCAGACCAATTGTCTTGGTGCTTCCTGATTGCTTCCAGCTGTTCGCGCTCTCACGAAACAGCCCGGCGTCCGCGCCAAGGTAAGTGAACAGCCGCGTCTCTCATGTTTTTACCTAGTTGCTTCAAAAAGTTGACAAAGGCGAGAAGCAAAAAATATGTCTGGTGTCTGCATCTCTCCCTCTCACTCTCTCTCTCTCTCTCTCTCTCTCTCTCTCTCTCTCTCTTTCTCTCTCAATGTCTCTCTCTCTCTGTCTTTCTAGCTGTCACTACGCCTTTAGATGTGTATTTAACTTTAATTTTTCCCACAATTCTTTTATTCAAATTGCAAAGCCAAATACATTCCAAGACAATCGTACATGCAATGAAAATAGGGCAAAATGAGACAAAATTATAAAAATGTTCGAGAAAATCACTATTTACTTGTTGCGCGTTGCACATAGGAGGAAGGAATAGAATTTAAAGGCCAAAAATCACAAAATACAAACTGCAAAATGCGCAAAATAGGGTGGAAAGCTTAGTGGGGGACACGTAATTGGCGTGGAATGACACGAAAGAGGTACGGTAGGGTACGGTAGATGCGAATTAAAGGGAACGAGAAGTCTGCAAATTGTAATCTAAGTTTCACCTTTTTGCTATGGATTTTGACTTCCCGGTGCCTTTAAAAGAGATCCAGTTAAGATCAGTGGTAAAATGGGGAGTAGAAAGAGACTACGGTACGCTACAAAATACGGTACACAGTACACGCGGTGTAAGTAGGAATGTCGTGTAGCGTGGAGATGTGGAGATGCGTGTAGCACCTAGCAGTTTGTGAAGCTGCTTTTGCCGAAGGGTTTCCTGAAAAAAAAATTGGGTTTATCGCGATTTGGTCACCAAATCTTCTTAGCCTAAGCCTATGCCTAAGCCTAATCATAAGCCTAAACCTAAACCTAAGCCTAAACCTAAGCCTAAGCCTAAGCCTAAGCCTAAGCCTAAGCCTAAGCATAAGCTTAAGCCTAAGCATAATCCTAAGCCTACACCTAAGCTGAAGCCCAAGGCTTCGCACCCAACATTCTGGCTTTAGTTCTTCGTCTCAAACATTTTCGAGTTGCAAAGCGAGAGAGATAACGAGAGAGATAGAGAGTGAGAGAGAGAAATAGAGAGAATAAGAGAGACAGGAGACGCTAATATCCGTATTTTTTTGGGGGAAATAACCATCCCCAGAGTTTCCAAGCGTACGGTATTTTTCAAATGTCTTACCGATCTAGCCAGTTGGGGTGAAGAGTTTCCATTAGCCCTGCCAACACGAATAAATTATCTTGTCGCTCGGACCGGGCCGTGAAAGGCCATTCGGTCTCTCTACTCTCCCCCCTCTCTCTCTCTCTCTCTCTCTCTCTCTGTCTCTCGCCGATAAAAATCTCGTCCCCCCCCACTTGCCGCCCTGTTTCCCGCACATTTCGCTTGAGGGACACGCTGAAGATTTGAATTGGAGCGCCCTTTTTGGGTCTGTTTGTCTCCCTCGCGCGCGCGCTCTCTCTCTCTCTCTCTCTCTCTCTCTCTCTCTCTCTCTCTCTCTCTCTCTTTCTCTCTCTCGCAGCGGCGCGGTAACTTTTTGAAGAATGAGCGCCGCTTTGTTTCTTTCACTGCCCCGGGACCCCGCGTTCAAATTAAGGGAGGACTAGGAGATGGATGGGTGGGAGTTGGAGGGTTACGGTATTTAAACTTGCCTTTTTAAAGGTTGCTAAAGATGACGACAGAGAAAGAGAGGGAGAGAGAGAGAGAGAGAGAGAGAGAGAGAGAGAGAGAGAGACAAACAGTCTCAAAAAGGATGCAACAGAAAGATAATTTTTTGGCTTGCCAGATCCTTTAAAAAAATATCTGGCTTCCTTAATACATGAAAATTTTACTCGAAATCAGGGGCAGGCTCAAAATCAGAGTTTCTTTAGGATGCATCCCTGTCCAATCCCTTTAATAAAAAATTTCACAAGCGCTAGGCCCGGGGCGTCAAACTGTTGCGCACAGCGGGCGCCGGGTCAACTGTGTGGCATTTCTGAAGGGGGCGGCCTGGCTTTGGGAATTTCTCTCTCTCTCTCTCACTCTCTCTCTCACCCAGATGGTATTCTATAAGTTGCGCAACAGAGGGCCCATCCCGCAAAGAGCCCCACGGCCTTCCCCCACTTACTGTTTGTCTAATTACCGAACGGCGCGGAGGGCGCTCAAGGCTGGGAATCTCTCGGCTAATCAATCTTTATGCAAGGCGGTGTTGCCTTTTACGAAGAAGTGATTTGGCTTAAAGATCCCTGCTAGCCTGCCCCTTCCATTCCCAAATGATCCCTGCTAGCCTGCCCCTTCCATTCCCAAATGATCTCTGCTAGCCTGCCCCTTCCATTCCCAAATGATCTCTGCTAGCCTGCCCCTTCCATTCCCAAATGATCTCTGCTAGCCTGCCCCTTCCATTCCCAAATGATCCCTGCTAGCCTGCCCCTTCCATTCCCAAATGATCTCTGCTAGCCTGCCCCTTCCATTCCCAAATGATCCCTGCTAGCCTGCCCCTTCCATTCCCAAATGATCTCTGCTAGCCTGCCCCTTCCATTCCGAAATGATCTCTGCTAGCCTGCCCCTTCCATTCCCAAATGATCTCTGCTAGCCTGCCCCTTCCATTCCCAGGTTAAGGCATACGACACAGTTGACCCGGCGCCCGCTGTGCGCAACAGTTTGACGCCTCCGCCTGGGTTGTTGTTTTAACGGCACAGGCAAGGCATGGCTGCGGATTCGTGGACTAAGGATTCCCAAATTCACCAGTAGTTTAACCCTCCAAAAACGGGAAAATTAGATAGATGGGACCCCGCCGAAAACCCTGGTTTTGGCTCCTTTCCGAAATATCTAAGGACCACCATTTTTTCTTGAAAATGCCTTTAAAACGCTCTACGAAGCCAACTTCCCATGCTCTCACCCAAACAAACGCGCTATTTGATGACCCGTAAAGCCGATCCCGACAATGGCTGGAATATGGTTTTTCGGCCCACCATTTAGCGTGGGAATGTGGTAATGGTGCTGGGACCCTTGGGATACGGTAGAGAGATAGGGAGAGAGCAAGAGGAAGAGCGAGAGAGCAGAGAGAGAGAGCGCGTGAGAGAGAGACTGAGCTAGAGAGAGATAGACACTCACTTTGCAGGGCTTTTCCCCTGGAGGCCGGCCAGCGGCTTCCTCTGCGGCACAAACTGGAAGGGGGAGGTGTCGAGATGGTCGAGCTTCGTCTTCACGTCCTCCATCGCTTTCTCGGTGTCCTAAAACATGGCAAAACTTTTTAAAGGGACTATAAACCGCCAGAATCAACCTCTACGCCAATTAGGTCTAGACGGTTACGTTGCATGCCATAGACGCTGTAATATCAATAGATTTTTCGGTAAGCGTAGGACTAAACCCAAGACTAAGCAGAAGCTTTAGCTGGAGCACGAGCCTAAGCCAAGCACAGTTGTCTAGACAGTCGACGAGGTTTCGATTTTAAGATTCCCGGTCCCATGAAATAGACGGCGCAAGCAGAATCCATGAAATTTGTAAGCTCGCTTACCATGGACTTAAGCCCAGAGCTGGGCGACGCTACTCCAAGAATGCTGGAGACGGAGTGGCGTGAGTATTGGCTGGCGGAAGTGGCAGGCGTCGGGATGCAATCTGAAAGAGTTTATGGAAAGAGAGAGAGAGAGAGAGAGAGAGAGAGAGAGAGTGAGTGAGAGCGAGAGAGAGAGGGAGATAGATGCTTACCCGGCTTCTGCTCCTCCTGGCTCGTGCTCGGCCGCATCATCATCTGGGCCCGCTGCGCCAGGGCGAGGTTCCGGAAGAACTGCATGTTTTGAGCGGTGGGGATCCAGGTGGGCTGAAAAGATGATGCATTAATGAATGGTATTTCTCTCTCATGTTCTCTCTCTCTCTGACTCTCTCTCTCTCTCTCTCTCTCTCTCTCTCTCTCTCTCGTTCTGGCTCCAATTACCGGTTTCGGCAACACGATCGGCTGGAATTGGGGCTGCTGGGGTTTTGGGCTCGATCCCGCCGACATCGACATCGGCGAGTATTGCTGGTAGAGGAGGGGCTAAAAAGGATGGATCTAACTTTCTCTCTCTCGTTCTCGTTCTCTCTCTCGTTCTCTCACTCTCTCTTTCTCTATCTCTCTCTCTCTCTCTCTCTCTCTCTCTCTCGCATACCGTTTTATTTTGATTATTAACAGGCGATACTCCCAAATAGCTCGGCAAGGGCGAGAGGGTCGGGTTGAGGAGGATGTTCTAAAAAAATGGTTTATATTTATCTTTATCTTTGGCTCTCTCTGTCTCTCTTTCTCTCTCTCCCTCTCGCGCTCTCTATCACCTGCGGCTTGGGCCTCTGCATCATTTTTGCCTCGGCTTCTATCCGCTTCCGTTCCCTGTCCGCCAGCTCGGCCAGCTGCATCATCGAGTCCATACGGTAGTCGTTTCTAAAACGCGACTTAGATGCGGATTTTAAAGGGACTAGGAATCGTAAAATCGCCCCCGTCCTTAGACTAGGTCTCGACAGCTACTTGACTTGCCAAAAACGCTTCAGTTTCACGGCATCCCAACGAGTTTGTGGCGTTTTTTGCTGCTTTACGTAGCTGTCGTGACCTAGCCGACAGCAGGGGTCGATTCTCAGGTTTCCAGCTACCTTTAAACCACGCAGAAATTTGAAAAACTTACCCAAACTTCGGCAGCTTGCTCGCGTTGGCCAGGTCAAAGTCGGACTGGCTTCGCTTGCAGGCGAGATTCCCCTAAAATTCGCCTTATAGATTTTTTGTGTTTTTGGTTGTATTTTGTAGTCTGTAGTCTGTGACGTGTAGTCTATCACTATCTGCTTTCGAGGAATAATGTAGTCTATATTTCCAATTTTTTCCTGTGTTTTTTCGAAAAATCTAGGACTTATGTATTTTGTAGTTTGTAGTCTGTAGTCCGCTGTATACTTTGTAGTTTGTAGCCTTCAACCTCCGCCTACCTGGCTTTGCTTTTGTAGCGGCGTCTGGGGGCACGAGGCCGGGGAGAGCAGGGGCTGTTGCGTGAAGCAGACCGACTCGTCAAAGATGCCGTTTTCTTCAAAAAATTCTCTGGTTTTTAGGGAAAGGCAAGCTGGCAGAGATCCTTTAGGACCGATTTGCCGTCGCAGAAGTCTCCTTTAAATTGCTCATCCCTTTAAAACCGCTTACCGTCCGGCTCGGGCCCCGAGTAGACGAACAGCGGGATTTTCTTGGTGCCGAAAAGGTAGTGGACTTTTTTGATGAGTCCAATGGCGACGAGCACGTTTGCGATGTCGTACAGACGACGGCAGCGGCCTGAAAATTGGATTCTGAAGGTGCTCGGACACGAAAATTTGATTTTAAAGGATCTATGCTAGCTTGACTGCTTTCTAAATCCCGATTCCTCAAGAATCTCTGCTAGTTTGCCAACCATGAATTTTGACGTTTCTCAAAGACCTCGCGGCTAGCTTATGGGTCCAAATCACACAATTTTTCAGCTTCCACAATGATCCCTGCTAGCCTGCCTTCCAAACCTCTTCAAACTCACTCCTGCTCGGCGGTTCAAATCCCTCGGTCTCCGGGTCCTTGATCAGCACCGTGCTCGCCACGTCCAGGCTTACTTTCCGGGCAGTTTTCTAAATTTTTGGGGTACTTTTAAGGGTACTGTAACTTACCGGATTGCACAGTAGGACCATCAGAAAACGTCGGCAAAGCTGGGCGAGGGAATTCCGGGTGTTCCGGTCACGGCAGATGGTTTTGGCCTGAATCTTATCGGGTTTAAAGGCAGGGTGACAAAGAGAGAGAGAGAGAGAGAGAGAGAGAGAGAGAAAGAGCGAGAGAGAGCGATGGAGGGAGAGAGAGTGAGCAAAATCCACCTTTTTCTCCTGTTCCGACTCACTACGCTGCGTCGGGGTCAGGGGCGGGATTACGGTAGTGGCGTCAGGGATTTGGAGGAAGGAGCCTGAAGGAGGACATAAATACCGTAAACGGTTGACATTCCGCCTGTTTCTAAGCCTAAGCCTAGCCTCCACTCGCCTAAAACTTGACCCACCTACAGTATCCCTGGCCTGACCCGAGCCGAGCTCTGTGAATGAGCACATGGCCTGCTCGACCCGAAGGATGCGTTCAGGCAGCTTCTCCTCGGCGGCTTCCTTCTGAAATTTTTTTTAGATTCCCTAACGGTCTCTGCTAGCTTGCCACAACAAAGTTTTGCAAGATCCTTGCCAGCCTGAGGCTAATTTTCATTTCCTCACAAATCGTTGCTAGCCCACCTGCAGGTCAGCCATCAACTTCGGCAAGGCGTGTAGACCATGCCAAATATAGAAGGATTTGTTGGTCTTCGACATGGCTTCCAGCGCCTCCATGACGTTCACAATGTCGTATATCCGCCGTTTTTCCACATCTAAGACACAGAAAAACTATTTTTAAAGAGACTGGGAGGAGAAGAGAGCGAGAGAGAAAGAGAGAGAGCGAGAGGGAGAGAGAGAAAGCGAGATCGAGAGAGAGAAAGAGATAGAGAGAGACCCACTCATTTTCCTTGCCACACTCTCCAAATGAACAGTCATGGTCTTGTTGGCTTCGGTCTCGGCTTTCATCGCCAGCAGGAACCTTTAAAGGGCCGTTGAAAGCAAAAAACCTCAGGTACTGTACCTCTGACAAAGTAAGCCTAAACTTTTCTCCTTTCTGGACACCCGGTCTTCCTGTCCGTCCTCGCTCTCCGTCTCGTCGGCCTCGGGTTCTAAAGGGACGCTAAAACTTCCAAAAATGAAAAATGATTGAGTAACTCGTCAAAATAAGCAAATTCGTCTACCATTTTCCTCGGGCTCATTTTTGGGCTCGGGGAGCGTGATGTCGGAGTTGGAAAACATGGCTGACGGTCTTTCTGAAAACATTGGTTTTGGAATTATCAATTCCCTCGCTCGCTTTCTCTCTCTCACCCTCTCTCTCTCTCGCCCTCTCTCTCTGTGTCTCTCCCGCGCGCGCTCTCTCTCCTCTCTCTGTCTCTCTCTCTCTCTCCTCTCTCTCTCTCACTTTCTTTCTCTCTCCCGCCGTACCTGACGACAACGGCGCGGCGGCTGGAGCAGTGGCAGGCGGTGGTGATACGGGAGTCAATGGCACTGGCGGAAGCCTGGTCGGGTCCCAGTTCTCCTTATCCTCGTCCGGATCCGGGCCCCGTTCCACGATCCGGAAGACGGGCTTTTGAAGCCCAGAATCTGCCAGAATGTCTGTGGGCTTTGTGATCTAAATAAGTCTATTATTTAAGGGACAAGGAAGAACGAGAATCGACCCTTTGATGGACTAGGTTTCGACAACTACGCGACACGTCAAAAAACGTGTTTCTAAAGGCCATAAAAATCAGAGAGTGTGCGCGTGTTTTGGAGTAGTTCGTAGCCGTCCAGGCCTAGCAGATCGAAAGGGTCGATTTTCGGGGCTCCTAGTCCCGTTAAAGGGGCCGAGAAGTCTAGATGTATACGTACCTTCAACGCTCCAGTCTCTCGCGTGAGTTGCTGGGAGGAGGAGGAGGTGGGCTGATTATCGTCGGTTTCCTAAAAAAATCAAGATAGGTTTTTAGGGGGGCTTAAAGGGATGGTGAAAGCTCGGTCTTGTGGTTTGTACTTTCATACTTTCCAGGAACCGGGAAGTTAATTATCTAGCGTATTTAAAGGCATGGTCAGCAAAAAAAATGGCGCTCACCTCGACATCGATGAGCTCCTCCTCGGACTGTGAGGTTGACCCGTATTCGCTCATCTGGAATGGGGCAATGAGCATGGAGAGAGAGAGAGAGAGCGAGTGATAGAGAGAGCGAGAGATAGAAAGATAGAAGAAAAAGGCAGAGAGAGAGAGGGCGAGAGAAAGCGATGCGAGACAGAGAGAGAGACAGCGACAGAGTGTGAGAGCGAGAGTGAGAGAGAGAGCGAGAGATAGAGAGGGCGCGAGTGGAAGCCAATGAGAGCCAGAGAAAGAGAGCCAGAGAGAGAGCCAGAGAGACAGTTAGAACGATAGAGAGAGAGAGAGAGCGAGAGTGAGAGAAATGGAGAGAGATATTGTAGAAATACGGCAATACCCTCAAAAATAAACATATACAATTGTGCCTGGGGCATATTGAGGCGGATCGGGTGGCGGGAAGAAGTGTCAACTTTCTTGTCTCTCAAAAAGAGGGGGAAGAAGGGGTCGAGATTAGGGGCAGCAGGGGTGGGTGGCTGGCTGCTGGCGGGACGATCCCGCACAGTTCTCCCGCCAATTTGAATGCGATGTAAAATGCCATTCCCACGCCCGTACCCCCCATCTTGCGTGAGAAATTGAAATAAGCTAGCTGAGAAAATTGGGGAATCCAAAACCATAGATGAAAACGGGCAGGCTAGCTGAGAAAATTGTGGAAGTTGGGGATGAGGCAAGCTATCAGGGGTTCTGTAGGAATAAAGGTTGCGGGGAAACCAACAGGGATTCTGCAGCAGAACAGCCAAGGCAGGCTAGCAGAGAAATCTAAGGAACTCGAAATCCTGGTTGGGCAAGCTAGCAGAGATCTTTGAGGAATGGGGGAGGCAGGCTAGCAAGGATGCTTTGCAAAAAAAAAATAAGAAATTGAGGGAGCAGGCAGCAGAGATTCTTTGAGCGTCGTCTTTGTCAGGCGAGCTAGCAAAGGTTTTTGAGGAAAAGAGTCGGATGGCAGCGACGCTTAAGGAATTTGATGGCGAGTTAGAGAGAGAGAGAGATAGAGAGTGAGAGAGAGAGAGAGTGAGAAAGAGTAATAGATAGCTACACTGATCGAGGCATGCTAGCAGAGAAACTTGAGGAAACCAGGGTTTTTTTCAGCGAAAAAGTACTGACCAGCCTCCCTCTCTCCCTCCCTGACTTTCCTTATCTCCACGACGCCATCGGAGGGTGTAAAAAACCCCCATGTCCGCAGCCGCAATTTGAATTTTGGCGCTGGTGCTGATAGCCTGGGGGGTAGGAAGTCAGAATAAAAAATTTGATCAGTATGTTCAATTCAATAAGCCTAAGCCTAAGCCTAAGTCTAAGCCTAAGCCTAAGCCTAAGCCTAAGCCTAAGCCTAAGCCTAAGCCTAAGCCAAAGCCTAAGCCTAAGCCAAAGCTTAAGCCTAAGCCTAAGCCTAAGCCTAAGCCTAAGCCTAAGCCTAAGCCTAAGCCAAAGCCTAAGCCTAAGCCAAAGCTTAAGCCTAAGCCTAAGCCTAAGCCTAAGCGAAAGCCTAAGCCTAAGCCTAAGCCTAAGCCAAAGCCTAAGCCTAAGTCTAAGCCTAAGCCTAAGCCTAAGCCTAAGCCTAAGCCTAAACCTATCCCGCGCTCAAAAATACCGTACCCAAAGCCTTAGATACGCGAACCGTCGCATCCTATTTCACGCCCGAGGCTACCGTACCCCCAAGGACCTCGCTTCCTGTCGTTTGTAACAATGCGTAGTTGTAGCCGCCTGTATTTGCGGGATCCCGTGGAGTACAAGAGTGCTGCTGCCCCTCCACCCCCAGTGTTCCGTCCCGTTCCGGGGCCAAATTGCGCAACGGTGCCCTGACCCCCTTCTCCTCTTCTCTTGCTCACACCACGCCCCGGCTACAATTTGTATCAGCTTTCCGAGGAGTGCAGCGGTGTTGGCAGAGTGCCAAGTTTTCTAAGGAAAGCTAAGCTTAATCCTGAGCATGAGCCTGAGCCTAAGCCTAAGCCAAAGCCGAAATCCGAAGCCTATGCCCAAGTGAAGCTAAGCCTCAGCATAAGCTGAAACCTAGTCCTAAGTTTAAGCCTGAACCTAAGCCTAAACCTAAGCCTAACGTAAGCCTAAGCAAGCCTAAGCTAAGCCTAAGCCAAGCCTAAGCTAAGCCTAAGCTAAGCCTAAGCTAAGCCTAAGCATAAGCCTAAGCCTAAGTATAAGCCTAAGCCTAAGCATAAGCCTAAGTCTAAGCATAAGCCTAAGTCTAAGCATAAGCCTAAGCCTAAGCATAAGCCTAAGCCTAAGCCCAAGCCTAAGCCCCGGCCTAAGCCGAAATCCTAAGCCTAAGCCTAACCCAAGCCGGCTAGCGGAGATGCTTGAGGAATTTAGGATGTTTTCTTAAGTGCTTTGGAAGAAAAGCAAGCTAGCAGAGATTCTTCGCCAAAACCGAGCTCAAAATAGATTTTTTGCATCGCCATGGCTGACTAGCAGAGATCTTTGAGCCGGATCAACGACGCAGTGAAACCTACCGTAACCCGATCTACCTCCCTACTATCCCAGCCACAAGTTATGGCCTATCATTAAGCAACAGGGGCCCCCACTAAATAGCACATGTTTTACGGGGAGGTGGACAATTCCGGGTGCAGCTGTGGTGCCGGAAGGAGCGAGAGAAGAGAGAGAGAGAGAGAGAGAGAGAGAGAGAGAGAGCGCGAGAAATACAGACAAAAACAGGAAACCGGTAGACAACCGTGGTTTATGGCCTCCGGGGTGGGAGGATGGGGCAGGTTGCGGGCCCTAAAGGTCATCCGCGGCTCTTGGTCCTCAAGGATCTCTGCTAGCCTGCCAAAAATCTCCGCTGTGTGCCTTTCTGGTTCCTTTAAACCGGCTCAACTGGTTCAAAATCGAATAGGAAACGAAAAAGTACAAATTTCGAAAGCCGCACTGATTTCGGTGGGGAATTCGGGTTGAGTAAGTGGCCATGGATAGGTGTTTTGTGTTCATTTAGGGACGGGGGGGGGAGGAAGGTCGTGTACTCGATAAATCAGAGGGAGATGCCGAGAGATTAAGCACCCAGATAGTGGCCATCTCGAATGTCGAGGTCAGCAAGGAGAAGATCCCGACCTGGGGCCATTGGCCTGACGATCGAGCCGATGGCATTTTGGAAAAATTCATACGGTAGGCATCCGAGCAGAGATTCTTGAGGAGGTAGGCTAGCAGGGATCCTTGGGGAGGCAGGCTAGCAGATATTCTTTAAGAAAGGGCAGGCCCGCAGAGATTCTTGAGGAAAAGCAGGCTAGCAGAAATTCTTGCGGAGGTAGGCTAACAGAGATTCTTGAGGAGGTAGGCTAGCAGCGATTTTTGAGGAGGCAGGCTAGCAGAGAGTCTTAAGGAGAGGCAGGCTAGCAGAGACCCTTCAAGAGGCAAGCTAGCTGTGATTCTTGAGGAGGCAGGTTAGCAGCGATTTTTGAGGAGGCAGGCTAGCAGAGAGTCTTAAGGAGAGGCAGGCTAGCAGAGACCCTTCAAGAGGCAAGCTAGCTGTGATTCTTGAGGAGGCAGGTTAGCAGCGATTTTTGAGGAGGCAGGCTAGCAGAGAAGCTTGCGGAGGCAGCCAGCAGAGATTCTTGAGGAGGTAGGCTAACTGAGATTCTTGAGAACGTGGGACTTATGAGCCATTCCAGCTTCGAAAAGGCAAAATTTGATACGGTAAGATATGGAATTAAGAGACTACTGTATGGCTCAAAGAGGCGCCTTACAGCCGTGAAGCCAGACGTCGCCTCGGGCGCTAAAAATCGCCCCAGCATGTGCCTTAGGGGTCCAAAAAGTGTGTGTGTACAGAGGTGCGGATGGAGACGGTGAGGGAGTGAGGGGGCGCTGTGACCGTGGGTGACCTAGCCGATGGCAGACTGGTGGGGCGTGCCCCACCCCTACCAAGCCATACACACACCAAGATTTCGCGCGCCAACCACCCAAGCCGAGGGAGGCGAGAGAGTGAGAGGGAGGAGAGAGAGAGAGAGAGAGATACGGAAAAAATTATGGTTACAATTATGAATCTTTGTTAAATCCAGCAGGCTATCAGAAATGATTCGGGAATGGAAGGGACAGGCTAGCAGAGATCATTTGGGAATGGAAGGGGCAGGCTAGCAGAGATCATTTGGGAATGGAAGGGGCAGGCTAGCAGAGATCATTTGGGAATGGAAGGGGCAGGCTAGCAGAGATCATTTGGGAATGGAAGGGGCAGGTTAGCAGATAGCCTTGAGGAAACGAAGGTAAGTTAGCAGATATCCTTAAATTTCTCAACAAGTGTGAGAGCGAGAGAGTGAGAGGGAAAGAGAGAGACCATTTAACGCGCGCGTAATCTACTCATTTTCGCAGCCGACAATTCAAAATCACCGGCGGGAGAGCGGCAATTTTTTGTGGGGATGAGTGTCCTCAATCTCTTTGCCTTGGCTGTCACGTTGTGCGGTATTTCAAATGGTGTTCACCCAGCTGCCCCCCACGGGTCGTTCGGGCACTTTTTGCCGGGTTGCCCTTTTCGGTACAGCCGGTCGGAGGCGACTACTGACACTTTGAAGGCGCGATCTCGAGCCGAGAAAGTGAGTGAGAGACAGATAGAGAGAGAGAGAGAGAGAGAGAGAGAGAGAGACAGAGAGAGGGGGAGAACATTACTGTCCCTGTCTTCACTAGTCCCTTTATAAATTTGTTAATTTTGGTTCGATGGCTAAAATTGCCGCCCAGGAAGCAATTCCTCAAGGAACCTTGCTAGCCTGCCCTGCATACCACCCGGCTCTTTTTCTCGTACATCCTCACGCAGTTCCCAAATGATCTCTGCTAGCCTGCCCCTTCCATTCCCAAATGATCTCTGCTATCCGGCCCTCGATTCCCAAAGGATCTCTGCTAGCGTGCCCGACGCCTCGAATTTTCGCAAAGGCTCTCGTCCGCATGCCCAGTCTCAATTCCGGAAACTCGTCAAAAAATCTCGACAACTTCTCCAATTTTCGATTTCGATTCGTGCCAACAATTCCCAAAGGATCTCCGCCAGTCTACCATTGGGTTGTTATAGGCATAGGATCCTCATTTCCGGTTTTTCCAGCTTCCCACCCGTTTGGAAATTGGTGGCGGACCCCGGCCGGGGCACCAATATACCCCGAGGGTACGATTTCCCGCCAAAAGCTTCCCACCCTGGGGGGGGGGGGAGGGTGGAGCCGATCTCTCTCTCTCTCTCTCTCTCTCTCTCTCTCTCCACAGGAAAGGGCTTTGTGAAGGGTGCGCGCGTGTGGTTTGGGGCTTTCTCGCGGTCTCTCTCGCGTTCTCTCCCTCTCCCTCTCTCACACTCACAAAAACAGGCATCCATCTCCCCGTTCGGAATGGTAAATGGTGCGCGCGCACCATGGCCCGCTTTTTCCGCGATATTGCACCCCTTGGGGTAGCTGTGTTTGAATTTTCAAACCGAGCGAGGGCGAGGGAGAGTGAGAGAGAGATAGAGAGAGATAGAGAGAGCGAGTGAGAGCGACAGAGAGGGAGAGAGATCCATTGGATCGTAGATGAGCTGTTCCCACACTAATAGACAAGGGCCAGGTGAGCGAGGGAAATTATGCAGATTCATCGCGATGCCGGCCGAGCACGTGACCTCCCGCCATTTTAAACAACCAAAAACGGACGCCCGGCAAGGAATCGACCTCCCAAATTCGATGCTTTCCTATTATCAGGGGGACCTGATTTTTTTGTAGAAATCTAGAAATGCAAAAAACAACAATTTTAATAGTGTTTTTATTTGAATTTAACCAGCCGTTCTAAAGTTTTAAGAACTATCCAAAAAACCCTCTAAAATACATCTAAATCCGGAATTTCTGTTCAAAAATCGTACCTATATATTTTTGTTCATGTAAAAAATGGATTTGAAGAAAAAGTTGGTCGATTCCCTGATCCCCCCCGATAAAGCAAAAGGGCCCGCAGTTCACTTTCATTCGGTTTAGATCTCAGTTTTGCACTTCGTTTTTAAGGATATTTGAAAATGCCGACAACCGAGCACTTCGTTTTCCGCAAGCTGAATTCTTCGCAAAAATCGGCCGTCTACCTGCGCCTGCAGTTTTGGGAAAAATGGCGGCTACGTCGCGCTTCGAAGGTACAGCCTCGATGATTTTTTGTCATCTTTCCTAAAATCATTTTCCCTAAGAGACGTTGTTCCCCAAAAATCATTTTTCCTAAAGCTCAGTTTTCCCAAAATTGGCTAAATATCGAAAAAGGCTCAGTGCTTTGGTATTATGCACGACAACAACTAATTTTTTTGCTAATAAACTCAGATACTACACGATTTTAAATAGGGTACAATTCTAAAAGAGGCTCCGAAGTCCGGTCCACGCCTCTCAGCGTTGATTCCTGGCATAGAGCCAGATGTGACCGCAACGCAACCGCGCCGCACAATCTTTGGCCCCAGTTTGGACGTGTAATCGCTTGAATTTAAAAATTCTGGCGCTATTTTCGGAATCCTCAGCGAATTTTGATCATCCCACGCACGAATTTTGGCTTCCAAGCCCCTTTAGGTTGACACGCAAGTTCCGGGCGTAGATTCCCCGGTTCCGCGTTTCTATAATCCCTTATTTTTAGGTGTTCAGCGCGAAATCCGCGCCCGAATTCTTGTTAGGCGGCCGCTTTAGCAGAATCTCGATCCAAGGGCGTGGCCGAGTAAGAATTAAAAAATATTTGCGGCCAAAGCAACCACTATTTAGTCTCTGGAAGAGGGCGGGAGTCTAGTACAGGTAGATGAAGTCCCAACTGGAGATAGGATATGGATAAATTTACGGAACGCGAAGCGTCCGATGGTGCTCCGCATTCGTCCTCGGTAAGTCCACGCCTAAGCCTAAGCCTACGTCTAGCCTAAATCTAGCCAAAGCCTAAGTCTAAGCCTAAGCCTAAACTTAAGTTAAGCCTAAGCTAAGCCCAAGCTAAGCCTAAGTTAAGCCTAAGTTACGCTTAAGCTAAGCCTAAGCTAAGCCTAAGCTAATCCTAAGCTAAGCCTGACTGTAAAGTGTTTTTACTCAAGTTGGAGTTTCGATTCGGGACCAAGTGCATCTTGTGCAGAATTTTTCGCTGATTCCAAATTTGCTGCGGATTTTTATTTTGAAAGTTATACAGCGTTGTTTTTAAAAGGGCCTTCGTTTTTTTTTCCTTATAATTTAAGGTTAAGGTAAGCCTTAGTAGCCTAGGCTAAGCCTAAGCTAGGCTAAAGCCTAAATTTTAAGCTTAAAAGCCTAAGAAATTTTCTGATCCTTAAGCTAAATCTAAGCGGGGCGTCACGTTGCCCAGGCTTGGCTAGCGAGTACTGTTGCCAATGCACCTGGTGCCAACCGGGGGGGTTTTTAACCCAAGTACTTTAAAGAAAGCCCCCCCCCCTTGCCGGGCGAGGCAGCAATCCCAGCCCTGGGAGCAGAACCACCAGGGACAGCCGAATTGTGGACCAGGATCGGATTTTTGCCTTTTCAAGCTTAATTTGCACCAAAATGAATTTTTGAAATAAAAGTCCGCAGCAAATTTGGAAAACGGACTCGGTATCAACAAAAAATTCTGCACAAGATGCACTTGGTCCCGAATCGAAACTCCAACTTGAGTAAAAACACTTTACAGTAAGCTAAGCCTGAGCCTAGCGCCGTTTTTTCGTTCCCAATCTTGCCTTTAGTCTCCGTGAGGGGGAGAGCATGGTAGATTGGCAGACCGCAAAAGATATGGGAACCGCGGATGCGGAATGTACCTTTCTGAATCGATTTATGGCTTTGGTGCCGCGGTGGCCGGTCTGGTACGAGAGCACGAACGGACAGGTGAGCCGGTCTTGCGCGTTTAAAAAATTCTCGGTTGGCTAGTCTGGTTGAAAGTGTAGATTCTCATAATTTCTGGTCCAGGCAGGCCTTCACGATCATGAGCAATTGGAAATACTGAAGTGGCCGCTGCACATCGTCCATAATTTGCCAAGATACGAATTTGTCGAATTTCTGCAATCAGAACGGATGGTGCCTCGACAACCGGAAAAGGTCAGCCGGAGAGCGACGGCTAAGCGTAAGCCTAAGCCTCAGCTTAAGCCAAACCTAAGCAAAGCCTAAGCCTAAGCCGAAGCCTAAGCCTAAGCGTGGGTCTAATCCTGGCCTAAGCCTAAGCCTAAGCCAAGCCTAAGCCTAGGCCTAAGCCTAAGCCTAAGCCAAGCCTAAGCCTAAGCCTAAGCCAAGCCTAAGCCTAAGCCTAAGCCTAAGCCTAAGCCAAGCTTAAGCCTAAGCCGAAGCCTAAGCCTAAGCGTGGGTCTAGTCCTGGCCTAAGCCTAAGCCTAAGCCAAGCCTAAGCCTAGGCCTAAGCCTAAGCCTAAGCCAAGCCTAAGCCTAAGCCAAACCTAAGCAAAGCCTAAGCCTAAGCCGAAGCCTGAGCCTAAGCGTGGGTCTAATCCTGGTTTAAGCTAAGACTAAGCTAAACCTAAGCTTGGGTCTAATCATAGCCTAAGCCAAGCCTAAGCCTAAGCCTAAGCCTAAGCCTAAGCCTAAGCCTAAGCCTAAGCCTAACCAAGCCTAAGCCAAGCCTAAGCCTAAGCCTAAGCCTGAGCCTAAGCCTAAGCCTAAGCCTAAGCCTAAGCCTAAGCCTAAGCCTAAGCCTAAGCCTAAGCCTAAGCCTACGCCCGTGTCGAAGCCTGAGCCAAGCCTAAGCCTAAGCCTAAGCCTAAGCCTAAGCCTAAGCCTAAGCCTAAGCCTAAGCCTAAGCCTAAGCCTAAGCCTAAGCCTAAGCCTAAGCCAAGCCTAAGCCTAAGCCTAAGCCTAAGCCTAAGCCTAAGCCTAAGCCTAAGCCTAAGCCTAAGCCAAGCCTAAGCCTAAGCCTAAGCCATGCCTAAGCCTAAGCCTAAGCCTAAGCCAAGCCTAAGCCTAAGCCTAAGCCTAAGCTTAAACCTAAGTTCAGATTGGGATTGAACAACTGTGAAGTTCCGTTTAGGTCATCTTGCACTTCGATACGTGTCCCCTGGGGCTCGAGCCGCTGCCCCTATATGGTGCGTCGTTTGGGCAGGTACAGAACTTACGCTTTGCTATCAAAATGCCTGCAATTACAAAGTTGACAACAATTTTAATAGCATTTTACATAGTTTTTAGGTATCAAAACCATAAAAAAATACAAATAATTTTCTGCAATTTTTGACTTTAAGCAAAGACATGTGACCAAAAAAGGTAAAACATTTTGAGTTTTCAAAAATTTTCAAAATTATTTTTGATAACTTTCTAGCAATCAAAAACCACTAAAAACACTATAAAATACTTTATATATCATGAACAGGAGGAAAAAAACGGAAATTTGTTTTCCCCTGCTAAAAATCAGCCCCCCCCCCCGCTACCAGTCCAGCTCCAATGAATTTTGGGTCGCCCACGTCCCACAAATTGTCTTCGACATTTGGCTCTTTTGCCGCGACTACTGGACGAGGATCATGGACGTGGCTACGGTGTTGTTGGAAGCGGCATTGGTTACGGTATGTACGCGTGTTCCAAAATGTACGCAAGAATCCGACAAACTAGGAGACGTTTTTGAGTGTCGTTGGGACTTCGGGATCAAAGCCAGCCTATCTTGTGCAGAATTTTACGCTGATTCCGAATATGGTAACTGTTTTTGCGGAATAGCCATTTCTCGAAAGTTATGAACAATTTAAACCTCAAAAAACCCCCAAAATCGGCTACTTTCGTTAGGCATCGAAGGCTTCTAAATAAATTTTACAGAAAACCAGATAATGCATCTTGTTCAGAAAAAAATTCTCTACAAAATATACCATCTTAACCAAAATCATTGAAAAGTTGGAAAAATTTGATAAATTGGGAGGCCCATAATTTTACAAAAATTTTCTAAACTCGCACCTTTTGAGTTAAGTAGCTTATGTGATAGAAAATTTTCTTTCTGAACAAGATGCACTATCTGGTTTTCTCTAAAACCTATTCCGAAGCCTTTTATGACTATCGAAAGTAGCCGATTTTGGGGGTGTTTTGAGGTTTAAATCGTTCATAACTTTCGAGAAATGGCTATTCCGCAAAAACGGTAAAACCATATTCGGAATCAGCGTAAAATTCTGCACAAGATAGGTTTGCTTTGATCCCTAAGTCCCAAAGACATTCAAAAACGTCTCCTTGTAAGTACCGGCCGGTGAGAGGAATGGCTCGGACGATGACCCTATGGCTTGTCAGCCAGAACGAGCCGGATAGGGTAACACCACACGCTCTACAAAAAAACACACGATTTTGCAGTCCGATTACCATCTTTCCGATGCGCTCCTAAATACGCTCAACTCGAGTGTGGGTATCGATGACGAAGTGGAGATCCATCGTCGCGTCTGTGTAAGATTTCGAAGGGGATGTCGTGGAAAACTTTTTTTTTGCTTCATACGCTTCTTTGTTTGGTTCTTTTGCATTATCGGGGGGCCTACTTCTTTCTTTCCCCTTTTCTTTTTTTATATAAAAAATATGGATTTTTCGGACCAAAATTTCGTCCTTTTCAAAACTAGTTCGATAGTTTTTTAGTTGAAATATAGTTTTTTTTTCCACTAAAACACTGTTAAAACATTAGATATTAACTGATCAGACATTTCTAGGCTGAGACAAAAAAGTTTGGTCCCCCCCGATAATGCGAAAGAACCTTTTTTCAGTCTAATCCCGAGGAGCCGACATTCGGTGGCTATCCCTGCCGCTTCCAAAGTGTCAGGATTTTTGTTGCGCAAAATTGTGGGACTGGAGCAGCAAAAAAGGCGGATATCGAGCGAGATATCCGTGACTTGGACGCGGACGAAGTGGAAGAATGCATCAAACTATGGCCAATTCAGGATGCGGCTGAATCCGTCGAGCGCTAATGCCTCCATTATTGCGGAATAAATTTATTTATTTCTTTGAATTCCTTATTTCTTTTTGCTTTGCTAAACCTAAGTCTAAGCCAAAGCCTAAGCCCAAGCCTAAGCCAAGCCTAAGCCAAGCCTAAGCTAAGCCTAAGCCAAGCCGAAGCTAAGCCTAAGCCAAGCCTAAGCCAAGCCTAAGCCAAGCCTAGGCCAAGCCTAAGCCAAGCCTAAGCCAAGCCTAGGCCAAGCCTAGCCAAGCCAAAGCCAAGCCGAAGCTAAGCCTAAGCCAAGCCTAAGCCGTTTTGACCAGTTGTTTTTGTGCACATTAAAGTGTGTAATAAAAATGCCCGATCGGCCGCATGGAGGCCTTGGAAGTGAAACTTCAAAAATCGTAAAAACCACAAACGCGAATTTGCAGCTATGCCAGGTAGCACATCCGAATCAGCGTTTCAAGCTTGTTCGAATGAGTCCAGGGCAAAATTTTGACAAGCTCGACTGGATAATGCAAATTTTCGGAAAATCGACGTTGCTCCAAAACGGCAAAAAGTGATCACTTCGAAAAATCGTAGCAATTAAACCAGGGCCGCCCAAGTTTCGTAGCACAATTTTTTAGCACCATTTTTTATGCTCTTTCAGATGCAGCATTCAAAATGATTTCGCAAGGTTGATTTCTCGCGAAATCAGCCTTGGAAGATACAACTGATCGGGAGGCTTGCCGGGTGTTTAGGTGAAATGAGTTTAGTAAAAAATGACAGTAATTCGGTAGCGACCCCCCGGCTAAAACCTATCCCCCCCCCGCTAATACCCCAGTACCTGATTCTCAATACTTCTCATCTACTCCCATTTTATCCTTCCCCCGCCGGCCGCTTTATGCATGACATCACAATCTATACCCCTCGGGCCCTTTTTCCGCTTTTCCTGGGCTTCACGGGTTGTCCGCCTCCACCCTAACCTCCTCCCCAATCCCCCCCCCCACAAAAAAACTTTGATATTTTCGGGGTCCCCCTGTCACTCCATTTCCCATTTCCCTGGGGGATTAAAGGGAGAGTGACAGCGGTGGAAAAGACCAGGGAAAATGGGCGTGGCCAACGTTTTTTGGGCGCTTATATAATGGGCGGGATTTGTGGAGGGGGATCTTTGATGTATTTCGAGCTTTTTTATGGTTGTTTCCGGCTGCTACACCTGTTTTAAAGCGCTAAATGGTTTTTGCCGCGTGGTAAGCTGGCAGGGATTCTTTGGGAATTTCTAGAGCCTCGCAAGCTGCAGAGACTATTGAGGAAATGGAAGAAAAGCAGACTAGCAAAGATTCTTGAGGAAATCTCAGACAGTATGCTAGCAGAGATTCTTTGGAATTTTCGTTCCTCTTTATGGCAGGCCAGCAGATATTCTTGAGGAAATCTCAGACGGGCAGGCGGCTAGCAGGGATTCTTTAGGATTTTTTAGAGCTACGCAACTGGCAGAGATCCTTTAGGATTTTCTAGAGCTGCGCAAGCTAGCAAAGATCCTTTAGAATCGATACTCCAGGGTTTTTGCGAGGGAAACTAGCAGAGATTTTTTAGGAAATAGCCGAAAGGTGGGCCAGCAGAAATCCTTTAGGAATTGTTTGTATGCTTTTCGATCTTCCCTTCCAAATCTATTTCCGGCCCGTAAACAGTAGGGTTCCGGAGTGGATGGGGTGAACCCCAGCCCCTTTCATCCCGTCCATCCCTGAATTTCTGATCCACTAGAATATCCGACGAATTCCGGGGGGCCGACGGAGCCTCTTACGGCATTCCGGATTCTTTCCGGAATGCTCCAAAGAACGCGTAGATCCTCGTTGTTTATTAGGATGTTGGTAATCGGATAGTCTGAGGGTATCCAGGAACCGGGAATCGCCTACGCAGCAACCGCTCCTTGGTTATTCTGAGCTTGTCAAAGTATTTAAGGGGAATGGCAAGGTGGGGGTTGTAGAATTTGTCGCGCCCGCGACACGCGACGCGTGCAGGTCGTAATCCATTACGTCGTTTATTAAGGGGAGAGCGACATTTCATTAGACCTCAATTTGGCAATTCCTGAACTTTCAAATACTTCCTGCCCATGTGTTTATTAATTTCCCGCGTTCACCCCGTTAATTGAAAAATTGAAAAAACGAAACTCCTTGTATCTTTCTTTCTCGCTCTCTCTCTCTCTCTCTCTCTCTCTCTCTCTCTCTCTTTCTCTTCTGAATTTTTAATGCACCGAATATTGCTTAACTTCATCAGAAAAGACTTGAAGCGGAAGCGGAAAATTCGTACGAACGTTTCCCCGTCATTTCTTAACATTTCGGAGACAGCTATTTGTCGCCATTTTTTGTCAAGGAGCTTGTTTTGGGCAAAAATTTGTAATGGCGGCGCCGAAAACGGTCTGTGGCTAACCAGTTATTAGAGCTTTTTCGGTCCCAAATGCCGATCATTTCAATTCCGCCTGGCTAGGCTTATCTTAGGCTTGGCTGGGCTTATCTTAGGCTGAGCTTAGGCTTAGCTTAGACTTGGCTAGGCTTAGCTTAGGCTGAGCTTAGGCTTAGCTTAGGCTTGGCTAGGCTTATCTTAGGCTGAGCTTAGGCTTAGCTTAGGCTTGGCTAGGCTTAGCTTAGGCTGAGCTTAGGCTTAGCTTAGGCTTGGCTAGGCTTATATTAGGCTTAGCTTAGGCTTGGCTAGGCTTATCTTAGGCTGAGCTTAGGCTTAGCTTAGGCTTGGCTAGGCTTAGCTTCGGCTGAGCTTAGGCTTGGCTAGGCTTAGCTTAGGCTTAGCTTAAGCGGCTCAAATTCAGCTTAACCGACTCAAAATATTCCCAAAATCCGTACGTGCCCTCCCCCTCATCCCGATTTGGCCGAAGTTCACGGAGATTTCGCCGGGAATGCCAGATTGGCCTTTGCGTGTCGTGTGTCTGTGTGGGTGTGGCTGTTTTGCTCGGATTTTATCGCTCGACCCAACTAAATTAACGGGTTCGGAAAGGCCAAGCCGGGTACACCATTCGTTTTGCACCGATTTTTCTGATTATCAAATCAAAATGTTTTGAATTAGCAAAATTATATTTGCTTAGCTGCTCAAAATTTATAGCATTCCCTTTAAAAAAATGCTTTCCAGTTTTGAATGCCAGCTTTTTTAAGGCTAATTTTCAGCCAGTAATGCCGAACCAGGGCCACCAAATTCTCGTTGGCCTCTTCTTGGCCCTATTGGTCGCCGCTGAGGCTTCAACCATCTTTAAGAAGAGCGAAATCGCGCCCTCGTTGGCGTTGCAGAGATATTTGGACATTCAGGTATCAATCGGACCTTCAAAACCACCGAAACAATTTAGGAGACGATCAATCGTTTGGCCGAAGCGAATCGGGCGGTTCGATGCCGAGTTCCAGGTGAGGGCGCGAGAGTGAGAGAGAGCGAGAGCGAGAGAGGGAGAGCGACGAAGAGAGAGAAAGGGAGAGAGTGAGAGAGAGTGAGAGAGAGAAAGAGAGATAAAGAGAGAGAGAGAGAGAGAGAGAGAGAGAGAGAGAGAGACAGGGGGGTGGGAGAGGGCGAGAGGGAGAGATCGCGAGACAAACACCTGTTTTAGGAACGACCTACAACAAGCAGAAGCGTTACATCGGGCCGGCCCGTCGCCTTGAAGAGCTGATCGCTCCGTTTAGGTAATAATTCGGCCCATCTTTTGAAGGAGAGCGAGAGAGAGAGAGAGAGAGAGAGAGAGAGAGAGAGATAGGGGAGAGAGTGAGAGCGAGCGAGCGAGAGACAGCGAAAGCCGGCTATCGAGTTTTTGGAAACTTCGAACACCGTAATCTACGGATTTCCCCCTTCTCAGCCCCTTTAAACCCCTATTTTCAGCATAGAAAACCACTACTCTTCTATGCCCCAACCGTCCCAACCGCAGCTCCAGGATTTCTACTATGTCGACTGCTAAAAAGTGTCCCACGGCCCGGGCGGCCGATTTTCTGTATAATTGTCTACGTGTACGCCGGAGGGAATAAATTGTTTGAATCGAATTTTAACGTTAATTTCCGAATTTAACGCCAAAACAGCTGCCGCGCAAAAGTTCACATTTAAGCTTTACGATGATGTCTAGATAAAAAAGAGGGAAGAAAAACTTTCGAAAGTCTTGACTTGAATTCTCGACAAGCAAATTAGGACTCCCGGCCGAGCAAAAAATGGATGAAAGAATCGCCTATCGAAGAATAGGCCGACGATTTAAATCTATATTTATCTTTTCTTTTTCTTGTTATATCCTTAAATAAAATATATAACAAGAAAAATTGAATCGTAATTTAAGAAACTACTTTAACTGCAACGTGACGACACCCCGCCTCGACAAAACTGTTGAGGCCGAAAACACCTCATTCTGAGAAAACCTAAAAAAATATAAAAAACTTTTACTTTTAACACAGTTTCCAAACGGTTAAATTACATTATTAAAATGAGCAACGCTGCCAAGTTGGCAATCAATGATGTCATTAGTGCTAGAAAAGTTACCCCTACGCCGCCATTTAAAAAAATAGGTCATCCGCATAGCAAGAACCATGTGTAAGCCATTGACCACAACGCTTCCTATTCGTCGTTAGTAGCTGGTTCTTATATATCACTGAATACTGGACTTCGGGCTACCCCCTGCGCTCCCTCCCCCTCGCCGAAACGCGCGCCACCTGGCTCACTATGTCCAAAATCGGGCAAACATCCCTTCCCCACTCGTTTTTTAAGGCGCCCCTTTCAATGTTAAATTTAATAATTTAAACAAAAACTTTTTCATAATTTTCTTATCAGTTTGGGGGTTTCTGACCACGCTCTATCCGAATCCGACGAGACCTAAGCTTTAGCTCCATTCCGCTTCGAGTTGAATTCGGCCTCGGACGGACAGACGCTTCAAAAAAAAATTACTATTGTTGATATTTTCAGGATGACAGCAAGTGCACGCTTCGATTTCCGAAGGCTGAACGATGTTCAAAAGTCGGCTGTCTTGCTAAGCGTCAATGTCCGCGACAAATTGATGTTGCGCCGGAGCGCCAAGGTTTTTCGTTGTTTAAATTCAAAAAACATTGTTTAGATATTTCGTAAAAACGCGCTGCATATTTTCTTGATGCGGAGTCGGTTTCGGTGGATGCGCATCATGGGACCAGAGGAGCCTGAGGTGGACCCGGACCCAGAGTTTAACGTGAGCTTTCGCGTGGGCTTTCGCATTCTCGAGCAAGCGATTTTTTGAACGGCCACTTTACTCCCCCTCCCCGACCCCAGCCGGAAGTTTTTGGCTATAACTTTTGTATTTTACATTCTTGTAGGCTCAAATTATAACTCTTAGTATATTTTTCGCCGTCTTATCGAATCGCGTTGAAAAATCGTGACAAAATCAGCGAATATACCAAACACTCTCTACCCTTGAACAAAAATTTGTAGAGTTTTTGCGTTTAGAAAAGTAAAAACTTGCTAGAAACAATTCCGCGATTTCAATTTACAAAATATCGATCCTCAAAGCTTGACGGAAAGCTAGCCAAGAAACTGCGCTTTCTAGTATGCCGACCTGGAGAGCGGCAGCATATTTATCCTGCGCTCCGAGGACGGTTTGGACGATCTAGATCTGGTGATCGGTAATCCGACGATACCGATGAGGCTTGATTTGTCGACGCTGTAGGTCAAGCGTTGAAAACCAAGCTGACAAATTTTCAGTTTGAGAGGCGCCTCTGAAGTAGCCGAGAAGGAGTACTCGGAATGGCATGTCACAAAAGAGCTGGGCACCGAGGAGGCTGCTTGCAAATTTGTGAATAGGTTGCTGATGGCGTTGCCCCCGCATGCTGTCCGTTTCGATTGCAGGCACGGGGATGGGCAGGTCAGAGAGCTCGACAAAAACCTCGACAAAACTACGGCAAAAATGCTATTAGGCCATTTTACGGATTTACCTTTATTTCGCCGAATTTTCATATCGCCGAATTTTCATTTCGCCGAATTTTCATATCGCCGAATTTTCATTTCACCGAATGTGTATTTTGTCTAAAGTTTGTTGCGCCCACCTTCATTCGGCGGAATTTTCGTAGCCCTTTATCTAGCGAACAATAAAATATAACTCAGCTGTGCTCTTCTTCAGACATAGGTCGAAGCAAAAATCAGTGCCGCTGTTGTCAACGAAGGTAAAGTTATCTTCTTGATGCTCCGACAAAATCATGTGTCAGGCGGAGCAAAGGATTGTAAATTCCAAGGTCTCCAACATAGATTTTCTTAGGTAATTCGGCGCTATGAAAATTCGGCGAAATGTAAATTCACCCATTTTACGCCCCTGCACCAGAAATGTTCCCCTGAAAATGATTGTAATCTATTTTCGTGTTTTGGAATTTTTAGTTGGAAGTCATGTGGGGGCTTTTTCCAGGTTGACCATTGCTTTCGCGAACAATTGGACATACTGCGGTCGCCGATGCTGAGTTTGCACTTTCAGCAGTCGCCGCCAAAACCGCTGGAACCGCTGCTCCGCGAGGAGCTGCGTCTGTCCCGGAAACCCCATGGCGTAAGTCACCGTCTGTTCGCCGTCTCCCAATGCTTGCTTGTTTTATGTTCGTCCCGCCGTTCGTTCGTGTTTGTTTTTGGGACTTTGGTGCTCCTGGCGCGGCCCGAGAACTTCCAGCCTTCTGAGCCCGGCCTCAACTATTCCGGGAATCATTCCGGGAACCTATTCCGGGAATAATTCCGGGAATCATTCCGGGAATCGGGAAAAATATTCCCGGAATCATTTTCATCTATTCCGGGAATCTCAGCACAGCACTTGAAAATTCCTCGAATTAAAAAAATTCCCGGAATTACATTCCGGGAATTTGCCTAACATTCCCGGAATAGATGAAAATGATTCCGGGAACTAATTCCGGGAATGGGTTCCCGGAATAGCATTCCGGGAATCGATTCCCGGAATTCCCGGAATAGATGAAAACGCATTCCGGGAATCGATTCCCGGAATCATTCCCGGAATGAATTCAGGGAGATGCCGGGAGATTGCGGGAATGAAAAAGGCGTTCCCGGAATGATTCCCGGAATAGTTGAGGCCGGGCTCTGACGTCTCGTCTCCTCTGAAGCCCGGCCCAGGCGTTTCAACGCACAATTGCTGCAAAATCAGATTTTTAGTTTAGGTAGCGATTGGATTCTATCTATGTCTGCGTCGTGATGGGACGCCGCGAGCGGCCCCGCCGTACCACGCAATATTTGAGCAAGTAAGCGTTTTTTTTCGGCACAAGCCTAAATTTTTTATAAATAGCTGCGTTTCTAAATTGTTTTTAACTATTCCTGAGCATAAAAACTACACACATTTTAATTAAAAAAATTAATTTTACGTCGAAAAATCCTATAGAACCTTTAGGTTTGGGGGGGAAGGCCCGAAAATGACCAAATTTTCGACTTTTTCAAACATTTTTCTAACTTTTATGAAAGTTTTTCTACTTTAAGTATAGTTAAACTTTATCAAAAACAGTGTGAAAACACTTTGTATTTGATTACTAGGTCAACCGGGACCACCAGGAAAAAAAATTGGTTACCCGAAAAATTCGCAGAGAGCCGCGCACGATTCCAGGTGGCCCACTTCCCCCGGATTTCCCTGACCATACCCTGCGTTCGACACAATTTCTGGGGTCAGTCGATGGAAATTTTTGTCCCCCTGCTCGAGGCGGCTCTCGTGTCGGTAAGTCTAAGAAAGAAAGAGGTGCTAGCAGCACACCTGGTTGCATTTGCATTTTAGCATCGGCCGAGCCAGCGCGCGCCGCGAATCTTGACCTTCACGACCGTCTGCGCGTCGAGGCCATCGGATAGGGTTAGTTGATGGCGTAGCTAGGAAGCTAGCCCCGAAGTTCGCGTTGCACAATCAGAGGGATTTTCTGAAGCCGCAATTTCAAAACCTGGATTTCAGCCCGTTTGCCGACCTATCGACCTCATTGAAAAGCTCGGTGCGAAAATCAGCATCAACGATCGGATAGAGATTTACCGCTGCGACACGGTGAGTGAAAGCTGTATACACTATATATAAAGAGCCACCTATAGACCAGTGCAAAAGACCGCTGCGCTGCAGACCCCCTGTTATTAAAGAGACGAGGAGGAAGTCCCAGGGGAGAGGCGCAGAGACATTTTTTCCCGCGCGTAATCGATTGACTTATGGCGCCCCTATCTCTTTAAGGATTGTTCATCATTCTCTTGCTTGCAAATTCATTCATTTAAAAAGATACTGAAAACGCACAAACCTTCTTTTCGTGGATGGCATTTCCCACCTCCATGCCAAAAGTCAGCCCGAACATTGGCCTGACGGCCGAGAAATCGGCTGCCCCGAAAACAGACATCCTTTTCTCGCTTATACAGGGTGTCCCAAAAAAAGCACCCCTCCGGCATTTCGCCGTATTACATCCCAACAGTCTCAAAATTGGACTGGAGGTGTATCGGGCCCTGAATAACCACAATCCTGAGTTATAGTCCGATCGATACAGTAGTTTTCGAGTTATCGCCAAAATACAGTTTTTTACGCGATTCTTATCAGTTTTTTCGGCTATCTTTTTTGACTTTGCATCGATTTGCATCGACTTCCGGCTGCGAATCCCTAATTTCGCTTAATATCGGGGTTGACTTTGCGTTACAAAAATTGTTGAATTCAACGGTTATTTCACTAATTTTAATCAGAAAAAATCTCAAGGGGTAAAGAAAGCTTGCCGCTTCATTTTTACTTAATATTCGAAGGGCCGATTCCGTCGAAAATCATACGAAAAACGGATAATAAAGTTTATTTTTGTTGTATCTCGAAGATTACTGTAACTGGCGGGCTATAACTCAGGATTATGGTTATTTAGGGTCTGATGCACCTCTGGTCCAAATTTCGGACAGATCGGATGTAATACGGCAAAATGCCGGAGGGGTGCTTTTTATGGGACACCCTGTATGTTCGGATTGATGGGCGCAAAAAAATGTTGAAGCTGCCTAAGGCTCTTGCAAAAGCTCTTTGAAAAATTTAGATGGTTTACCGGACCCCGAATAGCCAGGGCAAGGATGAAGTGCGAATCTATCTAGCGCAGAACTGTGAAGACATGAATGCAGAGTGGCGCATGGAGAAGGTGCTTCACGAAAAGCAAAGGAAGAATTCCGGGCGACCCGAAAATTGGATCAAAGAATGGCCGATCGCAGAAGAATTGAAAACCGATTGAAATCAGGAATCGCAGATATTTTTTTTTGTTTCTTCATGTTATCTACTGAATAAACGTCATTGTCGTAACTTCAATGTGACTACACCTCGTCTTGAGGAGACCGTTGAGGCTCCGAAAATACCCCAAACAGAAAATAAAAAAATATAAACAAAACCTTTTACATTTCTCATACCCTTTAAATTGCCAAAATTACATTTTTAAAAAAAACAATAAGTAAAGTAGTAAGTATTTTAGCGGCCACTCTTGTTATTAGTGCTAGCAAAGTCAACCACGTGCCGCCATCTCAAAAAAATAGGTCATCCACGATATATGAACGGTACCCCATTACCTGCCTGCCGAGCATGCTCTGACAAAAACACCACAAAACTAATGATTATTCAAGGTACAGCTACGCTTTTTCACATCGCAGAGACTTTTAAAATTGCCAAAATTACGCTGTAAAAACACGAGTAATCAAATAGAGGTATCCCAAGAATTTTGCGGGGTACAAAAGAGGTGCAGCATCATTTTCACTGCACATTTGTCATTCAGCTTCCCTCGAAACTCCTGTGAAAAAACGGCGAAAAGCCAAAGTTTATTTGTGTGATGATTGGAAAACGGCTGTAACAACGGCTTGACAGAAATACAGAGGCAAATGATAGTATGGCGTCAAATTGGCCGGGGCCTCTGCGATCGGCCATTCTTTGATCCGTTTTTGCGGTTGCTCCGAAATCGAATGCTCCGTCTCCATTCGCCACGCTGCATTGTTCGCTCCACAATTCTGTCCGAGATAAATGTCGACCTCGTCGACTCGCTGGCCCCTCGGCAGCCCCCTGCACTTCTTCGACTCCTAAAAATGACACGGTGCTTCTGCAGCGGAGGCCAAAGTTTTCTCTTAGGATCGAATCTTTCAAATATAAATAGTCGAAGTGGTTCTAAATGTTTTTTTGCTATTCCAAAATCTAACTTTATAATTATATCAATAGTACCATAACAAAAATATAGATTTTTTGCCAAAAAATGCTCATCTTTCGATATTCTTTCCAATATTTCGACGTTTTAGAATTTTTTGCATTTTTAGATAGTTTTTATAGTTAAATATAGTTATTTAATAAAAATGTTGGTAAGATCCGAACCTTCAAAATTAAATTGTGGACCCATTCTGTGAGCTGAGCCATCGAAAGTTTCGAATTTTGTTTAAAGGCTTACCGTGGTGCAGCGGTATATCTCGATCCGATCGTTGATGCCGATTTTCGTGCCCAGCGTCTCTATGATGTCAATGGGTCGGTAGCCGGGCTTAAAAAGATTCTTTTGAAAAGTTCATTAAGTTGCTTTCATAAAAACTTTCAAACGATTTCCACGACAAAAGTCTTCGTAATGTAAGCGGAGCCGAGTCTAAGCCTAAGCTAAGCCCAGGCTCAGTCTACGCTTAAGCCTAAGCCAAGCCTAAGCCAAGCCGAGTCTAAGCCTAAGCTAATCCCAGGCTCAGTCTACGCTTAAGCCTAACCTGAGCCTAAGCTTAAGCCTAAGCCAAGCCTAAGCCAAGCCTAGCCTAAGCATACGCTGAGCATAAGACAAGCTCAAGCTAGGCATAAGCCGCTGTCCTCTAGCCCGGGTGCAACAAACCTTGATATCACCATCCAACCTGCACTTGATTCCAATCGAAATAATCCGCGTTTCACCTTCGGTCGGTCGGTGCTAAAGTGCAAAGGGCTCATGTTTTATCATCAAGCCTACGCCTCCCTTCCAACTATGTACTTACCGTCACCAACGCCGCCTCGAGCATCGGCACCACCACTTCCATCGCCAGGGCCCAGAAATTGTCGCAAAAGTAGTCGAAGCGAAGGGAAATCTTAGGCAGATGGGCGATCTGCAATCATGCGAAGCTGATCGACCCAAATTTTATGTTCGTCAAAAGGATTCCCTTTTTTCGCCCGCGCCCGCGCCTCATACGATTTTGCCCCCGTTTGGACGTGAAAACGGTTGAATTGAAAAATTCTGACGCTATTTCTGGAATCCGCACGGGATTTTGATGCTTCTAGACTTTTTAATTATGAAAATTGACCAGAAAATCACCGAGATCGAGGGATTGAGTGCCTTATAGGGCAGTACGACATGTAATCGTCGTGCTCTCAAAAAGGCGTTTTCGCCCTGAGAACATTTCACTTTTACTCAAATATTTTACATTTTTCGCAACGAAGTTACTTTTCTCGGTCTTCTCAGCAGTATCCCTTTCCTTTTTTGACCAGTAGAATCAAACCACGCATGCGCGAATTTTGACTTCCGAGCCCCTTTAAAGATATTTACCTGCTCAAAAACTGCACCATAGTTGGGATCGACTTCTGGCGGACTCCAACGGTCGCCAAACGAAAGCGCGATCTAGCAATAAGATATACATTTTCCGGTGCTAATGCAGTCGGGGGGAGTCAGTCCGAAATTGGTAGCGTGGGGTTATCAGGGCCTCCGCTTAAAGGAATAGGGGCGGCATAAGGCAATCGATTACGCGCGGGAAAGAAAATGTTTCTGCGCCTCTCCCCTGGGCGCCCTCTCTCGCCGCCGGTCGCGCTGGGACCTGTTGACCCCCCCCAAGGGGGGTTCAACAGATGCCGTCCTCATCTCTTTAAGCTATTTGGTTTTTAGCTTTAGCCTAGGCTAAACTTAGCTTTGACTATCCCTAGTTTACCTTGATCTGCAAATTGCCTTACTGGCTTAGGCTTACATGTAGAGGTTGTGGGGACACAGACTCCAAAACGGCTCAAAATTGGTGGAAAAATCAAATAAAATACGGGGAAAACGATGTGATAAAAATTATCTGCCAATGGGCACTTTTGTTTAATAAACTTTTCATTTTAATGGAAAAAAGTGCTCCTAAAATGCACTTTTAGCCGCTTTATTGGGCCTTACGGCTTGGAAAAAAATGTTTTGATGGAATTTTCATAGCCGCCATGACACTAGACACCTCTCCACACCCGAAAAAAATTGATCTGAAAAAATTTTTTTCATGAAAAATTTCCCGACCTATCCTATGGCCCCGGATCCTGGCAGAATTGGAAACTGCTTAAAATAGGTGGTTCTGGCTCCTAGGCGCTTCAAATCTGAGCACCGAAATATTTCAGATTGTCGGAATAATTCTATTTTTACAATTCTGGTTCAAAAATAATTATTATTAACTATTCAGTTGGTTTCCATCCAGCTGGAATAGGTAGCTAGACCTTTTTTATACAAAAAGTTCAAAATTTTCGAAATTTTATTTTTCTGCCTAGGCAACTTCTAGGGATTCATAGGACCGAAAAACTTTCGAAAACACTTTCTAGACTCTCTCTCGGCAAAATAAAAGCGAAAACAGCAAAAAGCAAAAATTAAAAATATTGACGGGGTCCGAACCCTCGACCCCTGGCATGTCACCCCTGCACCTTACCACTACACCACCAATCCAACGGGATGGGGCGCTTGGGAAGACTTCAAGAGTTCTCCCCTGCGCCTTACGGTTTTGGCCACCCAGGTCGCGATTCTAGGTAGTTTTCCATACAAAATCTTAAAATAAAAAGTTTATTAAACAAAAGTGCCCATTGGCAGATAATTTTTATCACATCCTGTTCCCCGTATTTTATTTGATTTTTCCACCAATTTCGAGCCGATTTGGAGTCTGTGACCTCACAACCTCTACATGTTAGCTTGGCTTTCCAGACCCTTCGACAGAACGACGACTCTCTTTTCCAGAAACTTAAAAAACGGCATTTGGAGCGTCTTGTAGTCAAAATCCGGGCTGCCCCCCCCCCCCCCCCCCAAGTGCATTAGCACCTATTTTCCTATCGCTTTGCTAGGATCCTACTATATATAAAAAAATAGTGTTTGTGTGTGTGTGTGTGTGTGTGTGTGCATTTGCATGCAACTTCCGTCTGTATGTTCCAGGCGTATCTCAATTGGAGAGGAAGTTAAGGGTACGTATGATACGTCATTAGGTGCGTAATGGTCATGACACGACTGCACGCAAATGAGATTTTTAAAAATCAGCTGTTTTCGATATTAAAATCAAGTTTTTGTGAAAATCTCGGTCGGCCTCTTTGTTAGGAATCAATTAGCATGCACCGGAAGTGAGGGAAGCCTATATGATGGGGGAGAGGAGGCGCTTTTCATTTTTCTGCACAGGAATTCAGGTGTTTATGCAAAGTGATAGAAGTATTAGGGTAAGACGGGGCCAGGGTTGAAAAGTCGCGAAGCGGCTTTTCAACCCTGGCGAAATTGAATTTTTTTTCATGCTCAAACGTACCTCGTAGGGCTGTCTGGAAAGTCTACGTTCGTCACTTAGACGCGGCACGAGCACGTCCACTGATGTCTGGAAATGCGTGACGCGCATCGGCGACCGCATCACGTCCAAATGTTCCCGGTAGAAAAGGGCTGTCTAGAAAAAGCCAACAAAAAATTCGGTTCTTTGCGATTCGCGGGGGGGGAGGGTAAACCAAATTTTTCTCCGGCGAAAGTCTTGTTTTATAAATAGCGAATGCGTTTTTACATTGTTTCCAACTGTGCTTAACCATAAAAGTTTCAAAAGTTTAAATTACCAATTTAATCTTATGCCGAAAATTGATTTTTCGGTCCAAAATTACCAAATTTTCGACTTTTTCAAACATTTTCTAACTTTTTTTGGAAAATTTTTCTGGGGGAAATCGGCCCAAATTCAGTGGTTTTTTTCACATAGAAAAGGTAACGCTTCGGTTTGGAACTTTGAACTTCCGGAAATGGACTCTTAGCGGGGGGGAACCAAATGCTTCCCTATGATTTTCTACGGCCCCCATAACAAAAGACAACACGATTCTTATAGCACCTACATAGTTTTCAGATCTGAAAACAATATAAAAATAAAACATTTTCGAAAATTTTTGGCTTCTTTTTTAAAAATGTATGAAAAACCACCAAAAAATCCTAATTTTTCAATTTCCATAATTAAAAAAATATTTTTTATAACTTTCTAGCAATCAAAAACTACTGAAAAACACTATAAAAATACAGAATACATCGTCAACCAGATAGGCATAGGGGAAAAACAGAAAGTGGTTCCCCCCTCCGTTAACAGCCCAGAACCAGACTGTGCACGAACTTGACCCACCTGCCCGGTCATTGGCCCGCAATGGAAATGGACAGCATGAGGGGGCAACGCGATCAGCAGCCTGTTCAGAAATTCGCATACAGCCTCTGCCGAGTCGATCTCCTTTGTAACGGTCCACTTGTCGTGGTAGCGTCTTGTGAGTTGGCTATGCTGGTCAACCACGCTGCTGAAAATTTAGATTCTGGACTATTAGCTGGGGGAGATTTCGAGCAGGGGGGAAGGCCACTTTGTATTTGTCTACCCATACCTACCGGTATATTTTTTTTAGTAGTTTTGGATTGTTAGAAAGTTCTAAAAAAAATTTTAATTTGAAAAATTCCAAAATTTTGATCTGTTTGATCTTTTGCATACCTTTGACCAAAAAAATTTCAAGTATTTTTATTTTTTATATTGTTTTTGCGTTGTTGTTGTTTTTATACTCAAAACTGCGGAAAAATACTATAAAAATGATTTATGTTTTGTTATAGGGCCGTAGAGAATCACCGGGGAAAATTTGGCTCCCCCCCCTCTAACAGTCCAGAACCACAAATTTTACAAATTTTACAAATCACAGTTGTGGTGAGGCTGGGGTTAGGACCTGGTTAGACCGGAATTATTCATCCACCTACCTTGCCGTCAAATCTAACGTGATGTGCTCGCCCGGCTTTACAAGGGACAGCAACAAGCCGTCATCATCGCCCTGTGACGTCATTTGAAACTCGCTGTCCACGCCTGGCATATCCTAAAAAAGCGGCGCGTTTTGTAACTGCTCGTGATGGTATCAGATTGATCGGTCATTCAGTGTCCGATTTTGATGATCTCAACATCTATCGATATCTACTCCTCGAGGGCTATCGATTGGTGTTAAAGGTATCGTATGCAAATGCCTGTATGCAGAGATATCTCGCTTAGAAGCTTTCACCTAATTTTCCGTGAAACTTCTGAGGCCTGTATTGTCGCGTACATTAGTTTTTGTGTGTTTTGAGGGTCATCACGTGATAGAGCATCCGAAGATCTACCAAACCATATATCAAACTTTCAAATCGGACGTTCCTGCGGGTTTTTACAGCGGTTTAAAGATTTTGTGCCATTACTTTCTTTCCAACCTGATATTTGCGACGAAAATAGCCATAAATACATTTATGCCGGTGAAAAAAAAACGAGTTTCGATGAAACTGCGTTATCAAATTACACAAAAATAAACGGAATTAACCCCCGACGGACCGCCCGTTCTTTTTCATCAATTAAATTTGCGTTTCGCTTAAAAGTAGCTATGGTGCCGAAATTTTTCGTGCGCTATCGAATGGTATTTGCAAAATTTGACGGCCGGTCCTTTCGCATTATCGGGGGGAGGGTATCGGGGAAACCTAACGTTTTGTATAAGTCTGGAGCTGCCTAGTAATTTAATAGAAGTTGTTAATAGTGCTTTTCGTAGTATATAGCGATATTTGAACTAGAAAAACTATCCCAAAAACTTTTAAAATTTGGAAAAATGTCGAAAATTTTAGGCAATATCGGCGTTTTGTGGTCAAAAAAAAATCGCTATTTTGCTATTGTTTACTAAAAATTCATCAACCTGACAGCCATTTAAAATGCCGGAAATTAATTTGTTTAAATTTAATAATTTAATTTTGTTAACAAATTTTTAATTGAGAGTAATTCTCAAATGCTTTGCCGGCCCACCATTTCATCGGGTCCGTCGATGTCGAAAGACCCGAATCGAGTGCGCAACATGAAATGATGGAGAGCCGCTCGACGAAACATCTAAAAAAGGTGTTCTTTGATCTAGGTTGAGGGGCTACCTTAGCGCTCCGACGCAACATCAGCTTGTCGCGAACATTGACGTGGAGACAGACTGCCGACTTTTGAGTGTCGGTCAGCTTCCGGAAATTGAGACTCTCTTTTGCCGGCATCCTGAAACTACGGAACGTTAACAAATCGGCGAACTAGACGAGAAGAGTTGCTGTGCGGATGATCTTTCTTTTGAAACGGCGGGCTAGGGTTGTCTTTTTCTAACACTAATGAGGCAAAGTTCGAGCGTTCCAGCGTTCGAGCGATGTCATTAGTGTTAGAAAAAGCTATCCCTACGCCGCCACTTCAAAAAATGGTCATCCGCACACAGCAAATAACCTTGTTGTAGCCGTCGACCTCAACGAGGGACGTAGCGTAAGGTGGGCCTCTCGCAATTTTCCGCCTGCGGCGCCTTTCAGTGGCATTTTCACGCGAATTTGAGCGTTCCGAACGCTTTTTCGAATTTTTTTTTGGGCGCTGTTATTAACGCAATTTTCGGATGTTTTAAAAGTGGCGCCGGGGGGGGGAGAGGTCGCCAAAATTTTCGCGCCCCCCGAAATTTGGCCCTAGCTACGCCCCTGACCTCAGCGCTTCCTAGAATTTTCTTAACATTTTCTTTAGAGCTTTTTTCATCCGTAGTCGCTCATTTTATACATTTCGTATTTTCAGGATGCCTGAAAACGAGCGCTTCGATTTCCGAAAGCTGACCGCCACTCAAAAGTCGGCTGTCTTGCTACGCGTCAGAGCCTGCGAGAAGCTGATGTTGCGCCGGACGGCTAAAGTTTTTTCATTTCGCAATTGACAAACCATTCCGTAGGTGTTTCACGACAAGGGCCTCCACGAATTTTTGATGCGCGGCCGGTTTCGGTCACTCGCGATCCACGGACCAGATGAGGACCAGGTTGGCCCGGAGAGCATGGAAAAATTCAGCAAGCAAGCCTCGTTAAGCAGGAAGCACCCAACAAGATATTTCAGTCTTTCGACGGGATGGGCAGCGAGTTCTTTTTGATGTCGCAGGGCGCTATAGATGGGATTTCGTTGGCGCTTCACAGTCCGAGGGCGCCCATGCAGCTGAACTTGACTGCATGGTACGATGAGCGACTTATTATAATTTTTTCGACAATCATTCTGCCGAAATATCGTTTTGTCGAAATTTCAATGTCTTTTTCGCCTCGATTATTCATCTCAATCATTTCGGAAACCAGCGCCCAAAACACGCTTCGCGGGCCTTGGGCGCTGGAATGTGGGATTTGCATGAGAAATTTGATTTTCCGTTAGCTCGGGTCCTGCGGGCCCCCGACCACACGCGCGCGTGCTACCCGCAACAATGAGGAAATTTGTATTTTTTCACATTATGCAAATTAGCCCTCCCGGACCCAAAAATGAATAAAACCGGCTTTAACTTTGTAAATTTGTATTTTATCGAAATTCTGAGAACATCATCGGAAAGAGGAGGGTCGATTCCCCCGGGTGACGGAGAATTAGGACGTTTTTTGCAAGGGAACGCCCTCAAATCGGACCTTGAAAGTGACATCCACACACACCCACACACAGAGATACACTCCAAAATTATGTAAGGTAGGATTGGAAATCGGCGCATTGAAATTTCGAAAAATGAATTTGGACGAAATGATATGTTGACAAACTGGAGTCTCGACAAACTGATAGCAAATCACGATCGCAGACAAAAACTGACTACAGGGTGTCCCACAAATCCCCCCACCCCCCGCTCGGCATTTGGCCGTCTTCCATCCGATTCGGCACCTAATGTCGAAATTTCATAATGTCGAAATTCGGATGTAAATTCGACATTCTGAATTTCGACATATGGGCCCCCGTCTCTGGTAGAAATTTGGTCCCGGTCGGATGGAAAACCGCCAAATGCCGAGGCGGGGGGGAGAGTTGGGACACCCTGTAGTGAGTTCGACTTTTCAGCTGTGGCAGACGTGTACGGCAGTGGAGCCATACAGCAGACATGGGATCGGTTGATGATGTATGCAAATTTCTGAATCGATTGTTTGTGTCGTTGCCACCGCATGCCGTCAGGTTTCAGTGCGGCCTATCGACTGGGCCGGTGAGTTCCGCGCGATTAATCAGCCACTGTACACGGCGAGTCAGAAAATTGGGCGCTTCCCTGTTAATGGGGGGGGGCTAATTTTTAGTTTTGAGCTTATTGCTAGCACAGGGAGTATTTTTACAATGTTTTTAGTAGTTTCCGGTTGCTAGAAAATTATAAAAAAAAAATTTTATACTTTGAAAAGTCGCAAATTTTTGACCCTTTGGGCCGACCGGAATTACAGGGAAAAATTGGTCCCCCCTCGTTAAATGGGAAGCACCGCTTTTTAAGATATTAATATAAAGAGCTAAAAGAGGTAAAAAATTTTCTAAAACCAAAAGCGCATTTTTTCACGGCTTTTCGAGGGCTTTCGAATAGTGTAAAAATTGCTTCACGGCAGTTTACCCCCCCAGCCGACCGCCAACTACCGTATCTCGGCTCCCTATTCATCTACAGTTTTGAAAAGCATACCGAAATACTCGCCAGAGCAAGACGAACATTTTGGTACACTTTACACACCTGTAGATGAACAGGGAGCCGAGGTACAAAAGTTGGGTGCCGGCTGGGGCGGGCGGGGGGGGGGGGTAAATTGCACTCTAACCGTAAAAATTCTTCTGTTCATGAGACAACAAACAATTTCCGTAAATATCATGCACCAAATAACCTAAAAAATATATTTAATTAAAGTTATCGATAACGATCTCACCTGTGATTTGCCTTTCCAGACGGCCCTCCTCTACCGTGAACAATTGGACATGCTGCGGTCGTGGATGCATGTTTCGCATCCTGAGATGCCCCTGGACGCGCTCGTGCCGTTACTTCGTGATGAACGTCGACTATCCCGACAATCTTATGAAGCACGTTAACCTGAGGGAATTGGGTGCATCCCGTTGAATTACTGTCATTTTTCGATTTTCCGAAAAATTTTGTTCCACTGGTATCAACAATTAGATATCAGCGCAAAAATTCAAAATTAGGGCTCCCCCCCGCCCCGTTAAAGGGCACGTTCAGGGACGTTTTTTTGCAAAAAAAGCAAAGGTTTTTGCCGCGGCCGGGGGTCGAACCAGGGCCCCCCGCTCGGGAGGCGCGGATGGATACCAGTCAGCCACAGCTACAACCTGGCAAGAGGGCGAGGGCGCCCCACGCCGCAAAGGAGGGGAATGGCCTGTCACAGCACGGGCAGGCAGTGCGCGCGGTCCCTACGTCCATAGGGTGTACACGTTGGGACGAGTACACGGCCCCTCCCTGAACGTGCGCTTTAAACGCGCGAACCGAATCGGACTTTCCAAGAAAATAAACTAAATCGATACTCTAGATCGAACTTATGTTTGGGGATATCACGGGTATATGGAGTGCACCGCCAGCTGATCCGCAGTATTGCGAGCTGTTCGAGCAGGTAAAGCTCTACGAGGAATTTACCATTTTTCGGTAAAACAAAAAACACTTCCTTCAGCGACTCCTAAAAAATTTCAATAATAATTATCGCATATAGGCATGGCGGTTCTGGTTCATTAACCGGGGGGTTCGTCGTGGCAGCTTTTTCAAATACCTCATCATTTTTTCGGGGACTACATAACCGCGACCCGGTAGAGCATCAGAAAATATACTAAAAAATTTAATTCGAAATCAAAACACATCATTTACGGAAGCTCATCTAAGAAAGAAAGAAAAATTTAAGACAAAAAAATCAAAAGCCCTGAAAATGGGATTTTCTGATCGCTATTTTTCGGGATTTTCGATATTTTTCGACATTCTGTTAACGCCATTCTATAAAGCTTCAAAAACAAACGAAAAGAAGGGTTTGATAAACCGCTCAAAATATTGTAATCTAAGGGAAGCACTTCCCCCCCCCCCCGTTAAGTAACCAGAAAAATGGTTCCGAAAAAGGTGCGTGATAAAATTGTTTCAATATTATGCCAATAAGCCAAGAGAAAAGGACGGGCCATCATTTTGAAATTTTCAAAATGGTGATTTTCGCATTAAAATAAGGTGTCGCTTGATTGCAGATAGCCCACTTGCCAAGGATTTCCCTTCACTTCAACTACTTTTGCGACAATTTCTGGGCCCTGGTGATGGAAGTGGTGGTGCCCATTCTCGAAGCGGCTCTCGTGACGGTGGGCGGCAAACTATATGCGGTTCTGGAGGCTACCGGGGCGGGGGGGGGGAGCGCGTGAAACCAAATTTATTCACGACTTCTACATAAATAATTTATTCATGTATAACGAAATATAACCAAATAACAAATTTATAGCATTTTACAATTGTTTTCGACAAACAAGTTTATAAAAAATTACTTTTGAAAAATTTTTGTGTGAAAAAGGTGGAAAAACAAAAAGCGGTTTGCCACCGTGCTAGCCCTCCCCCCCCTACGCCCAAAATTAGCGGCAAAAAGGCCCTAAACGACGCGGCGCTTCTATCGACTCAAAAATGCATGGACCAAAAATTCTAAGCCTTTTAAAATTAAAACTAAAGTGAATATTTTAAAAATAGCTTGTTTCAACTTGGTAGAATGGAACGTGGCGATTATAATGAAACCAATCACTAAGAAAACTGACAGTGCGTTCAAAGGCGGTTTTTGTTGGCGACGTTGTGAAAATTTCGGAGTACTAACTTGCCGTTTTTGGCATCATTCGAACCGTAAATAACGACCATGAAATAATTGGTATTGGGTTTCCAATATTTAGTCGGTTTGAAATCGTTATTAGAGCTTTAACTTTTTGATTAAGCGATACGCACGTCTCCTATGGACGCTTTTGCCCCTCCGCAAATGCCATTTTTGGCCTGTTTGACGGGCCGTGCCTCGCCAACAGTCCACGTCTAATTGCATTTTAGCACCGACCCCGAAAAGGTGAAATGCGAATCGTTAGTATTGAAATCGCTTGCAGGTTGGATCTGGACGCAAAGGTGAGTCGGTTGGCGGTAGGGTTCTTATCGACACGGGTCAAAAACAGGGTTCAACGTAAAATTATAATTGTAAAATCCCCGAATTCCAGCCCGTCTACCGACCCAGAGACCTACTAGAAAGGCTGGCTACAAAAATCCGCATCACTGATCAGCTGGAGATATACCGTTCCACTACCGTAAGATTTCAGTCGAAGCTTAAAGAGTGCCTTTTATCATTCTAACCCCCGAAAGTGCGACGCACAAAATTCAATTTGACCATTTGAAACAAAATTCCGGAGCAACGATGTGTTTTTCCACACTACAAATTCAGAAGCTTACGAAGCGCAGAATACTGCCGAAAGGACAGCGTGAAGATTCAGTCAGCATTTATCTGGGGCAGAATTGTGGTGACAACAGTGCAGCGTGGGTGATGCGGAAGGGCTGCCTCAATCCACCGAAAAATGAAAAATGGATAAAAGAATGGCCTGCCGCAGAAGAGCCCACCGACAGCTTGATTCCACAATAATTGTTGTTTGTTGATGTTTCCCGGAGCATTTTTGATAAATAAGATAATTGTATGTAGCCGCGTTCCAAAAAGGACCAAATACGAAAGAAGCATAAAAGGGTCTATGCCTGCATAGTAAAAATAGTTTGATAATGCTTTCGTAGTTTCCGATCACTAAAACAGAGATGTGCGAATTGTATCCATCGAGCCGCACAAAATGGGGAAAAGTACCTGCAACAAAGCGGCTGGAATTTCCTTAGGAAACGCTTTAGAAAATGGTAGTGAAGACAGCATGATGTTTAGCATTCTATGTATTGAAATCGTGTTGGTGCTGAAGAAAATCAATAGCAAAAAAAAATAACATTCTAGAGTATGAAGTGAAAATGCAGAATTCAAGTTATGAATACGATGTAGGCGGTGTTGTGGTGCCCCAGCTGCACCGACGAACGAACCGAGCAGGAGAAGCTGTCCTACTGCAGCCATGCCAACACTTCATCCACGCTCATACTATCTTTACGAAGTGAGTATGCAAAATTCTTGATCAGTGGACTCTTAAATGTCGATAATGCCTTTATTGGGTGTGACGACCCTTATCGATGACGAATACATACTGCAATAAGCAAGTCATACCTCCAACGAATATCACAAGCAAGGGCACCAATATGCAAAAAGTGAGAAATATCATGATGATCGGGGGGAAATTATAAATCAGTGGGGCGGAGAACATCAGAGGGAGGGATCAGGTTCAGCAGCTCATTCATCGTCGAAGACACTTCGGCCATCGACTGACGACAGCCGATGAGGATCAACTGAAAAAATGGTTTTAGAAAGCGCAACCGCGAAAACTTACTTTATGCTTCGGGCGCGTGATCGCGACGTTGATGCGTCGCCGGTCGTTCAACAGCTCGCAACGCTAAAAAGGAAATTCAAAACAAGCATATAAATTTGCTACCGAATCGCCTCTCGTCCACACGAGACTCCAGATGATCACCGACTTGTCGCGGCCTTGGAATTGGTCAACCTGAAGCGAAAAAATTAATAACAGAGCTCCCCAAGAATTGTAGAGCAATAGCCGACTTTTAAAAGGTTAAACATCTCACCGTGTTCACTTCGATGCGGGAATCGCCGATCTGCGAGCGAACGACCTCGACCTGTCGCCGATATGTGCAAATCACGCCAATGTCTGAAGCGCAGACACCAAACTGGAAAATGATGTGCAATGATACGCTGTCGCATACCTTCAGAAATTTTCCGCACATCTCGCCGATGATCGCCGCTTCGTAGACGTTGCTGGTGGCTCCGCGGCCTTCCATCGACATCTAGAAGAACGGGGATCAGAATTATAAAATTTCCCTACTTTTGCATCATCATTTCCGGCCGAATCGGTGTCGACAAACACGACAGAATGCTCGAGGAGCGGCGAGAAAACGAGGGAGATAGACGCTGAAAAAAAACCCTTGAAAGTCGGGTTTTAATTCCTCACCATTTCCGTGGTATTCCGAGATCTGTAGGCGGCCATTGGCCACCTCGTCGGTCGCACATTTCAGCAGACCATCGTAGAACAGTTTGGAGGCGAGCGCGGCAATGCGGCTGAAACGATAATCTGATTTCGTAAAAAACTCCAACCTGTTCATGCGATACTGCGAAGTGAGGCTGGCCTGGGACTCCTTGTGCACCTGCAGTCGCTCGAATAGGGATACGTCCATGCCGAGTTCCCTAAAGAGTAAAATACTGTTTTTGAACCGATACATACTTTGCGTCGCGGCTTTGCACCAAGGGGGCGAGCTGCTTGGCGTCGCCGACCAGTACGAAGCGGGAGCACGCCTGAAATGAAGAAAGGTAAAAACCGCTGAATACCCTACAGAAAGCGGTGCTAATAATGACGATTCGACGGCTAGCGAGGCTTCATCCACCAGGCAGACGTCAAAACGCCGGAAGGAGAACAGCGGATGTGAGCACACGGATAGACACGTTGCGCCGACGACTTTCTAAAAAACAAGCTTTAAAAACACAAGCGAAGAACATTAATGATTCATTTCCAAATCAATGTTTTAAAAACAAGATCTTCCAACACAACAATTAGAAAAACAAATTGAATGCTATATTTCTGGCAATCCGGGAATCAATATGAAACCAAAAGCGCACCACGGAAGTGAGCATCTTCTTCATCGCCTCATAGCGCTCGGTGGTGATGGATTTCAGCTTCTCCTCGATGCAGAGATGAGAAACCTAAAAATAAATAAGTAAAACAAGGGCTTTTTGATCAAACCTTCAGCTTCACCGATTTCGCGTTCCCAATCCGGAGCATGTCATCGGCAGGGATATCCTAAAACACGGATCATGATGCCGATTTATCAAATTCATACATCAAGCAATTTCTCGAACAGGTTGTCGACGGCCGAGTGAGTGTGCGACGTGACGAGGACTGACTTCCCGAACAGCAAGAAGCACTTGACGACGGCGGCCAGGGTTGTGCTTTTACCTAAAAGGTATTTGAAGTTGAAACTGATCATTGTCATACCAGCGCCGGGCAGTCCCTCGATCAGCGTATAATTTTTGCAGATCAGCGCCTTGACAACGGCCCTTGCCTGTTCGCGGCTGAGCTTGGAGAGCAGGGGCTTGATTCTGAAAAATAAACGGTACTGGACTGTTAGCGGGGGCGGGGGTTACGCGGATTTACATTTTCCCTCAAAACATAACGCATTCTTTTAATGTTTTCAGAACTTTTTGATTTTTAGGTAGTTAGAAAAACATTTGTAACGTTTTTGACGTTTTGATGAACAGAATTTTAAGGTTTTTTGGCCATATTTATACCTTTTTGACCGAAAAAATCATCACAAATTTTTAACTTTTCTGGCTTCTTCCAACAAAATTATATTAAGTACTATAGAAATCGTATATATTTCGTTAAAGGGGCTCCGAAATCTGGTCCACGGCCCCCTGCTGTGATTCCTGGCAAATAGCCAGATGCAGCCGCAACGCGACCGCGCCGCATGATCTTTTGCCTCTGTTCGGACGCGAAAACGCTTGAATTTCAAAATTCTGATACTGTTTTTGGAATCCTCAACGAATTTTGATCATTCCAGACTTTTAAATTATGAAAATTGACCCGAGAATCACCGAGATCGAGAGATTGGGTGCCTTACAAGCCATTACGACATGTAATCGCCGCGCACTCAAAATGTCGTTTTTGCCCCAAAAAGAATTCGGTTTTTCTCAAACATTTTACGTTTTTTCGCAATCAAAGCACTTTTTTGGCACTTCTCGGCAGTGACCCTTTCGTTTTTTGACCCGTAGGTTCAATCCCCGCACGCACGAATTATGACTTCTGAGCCCCTTTAAAGGGTCGTACTGGGAAAAATCCCCCGCTAAGGGACCAGTACAATATAAACAAAAAAAAATCTAGAACACCAACCTTGCCAAATCGGACTTTGTAATTTTCCCGGCCTCCGGCACGTCGAGATCGATGATGAAACGCCGGAGGTCATTTCTAAAATAATGTTCTTTTTCTAATCGTAGTGAGAAGCACGCTACCTCAAAGCCTCATCCTGCATAAACCCGGCCACGTTAGCCATTTGCATCGAGTGAGTGGACAACGACTCGATGCGGTCCATCTAAAAAAGATATAGAAAATCGTAGCGTCGAGCTCACAAAGTAGCGCTCCTCCCCCTTCCTGGGCAGCGTGTGATCAGAGGTGATTTCGACGGTATTATCTGAATTGAAAAATGATAGTAGTCATTTAAAAACACCTTTAATCGATGCCACGAAGCCAGTGATGATTCCGTAGCGCTTTTTCGTGGAGATGGCCACCATGTCGCCGGAAGAGATTGCGCCGGTGGTGATGTTGGTCGGCCTGGAATTAGTTTTTTCGAAACGACGCTCCTGATCCGAATTTTTTCGATTTTAAACGGTTTATTAAAATTTATTTCTCTAATTTTTGCCTGCCTATTTTTTTCAACATTGTTTCCTGTTGATCTTGAGGCGCTTTAAGATTCTGATAACTTTGAATTTTTACACGTTATATAAACTTTTAAACTTTTCATCATAGTTATTCGTGTTTTTTTCACCATTCTTTTTCTTTTGCTTTGGTATTTTCATCATTCTTTTCTGCCCTTTTATGTTTTAACTTCGCATCCCGTGCCAAGTTGCTCCGCCGGCCAGAACTGGAATTTCAAATCCAGAAACGCAGTGCTATTTTCAAAATCGACCCCCAAAGTTCATCGGCGATAGCGTTCGATTTATCATTTAAAAACAAAACTGATCGACCTGACGGAACCTCCATCTACAAAGAAAATTCAAGCCGACAAAACAGCGTCTATTAGTGGCAGTTATACATTGGCTTTCATCTCGCCCGTCCCTACGCTCGTATCACGATCTGCACGACCTCTACCAGATGCGACGACGCCGGGAAACGCCCCCAGCTATTCCGGCAGATGCACGAAACGACAAGGCCCTAAACACCGATGCCCAAAGCTGTCATTTCCGTTGCAGAAACAGGCCGACTCACCCCGAACACTGACCCTAAAACCCTGATGAACAACTACCCGTGCCCAGACGGACAGGTACGAGCTCACGGATGCGGATACGAGCCGTGTAATGGTTTCATACCGTCGACTATCACATTTAGCCATGGCACTTCAACCCGCCCACCGCGGCCCCAGCTAGCAGCGACTACAGCGGCTACCCCGCCGCGGCGGCGTACGGCGGCTATCAGGTGGGTTACCTTCTTTTTGGGGAGCCAGCGCAGTTGAGCAAAGGACTTTTGAGCATCTAAAAAGTTGTTGCTCAATCGTGGTTCTCACTTAGTTGACCGGAGCCAACGACTTCAAGCCACGAAAAATTAGTGCCCTAACGGAGTGCCAACCTTTTCGCCTAAACCGATTTCGTCTAAAACCCATTTTGCCTAGATTGTTTACCAATTTTATAGCTGAATTTGGGACCAAAAAACCAACCTCCCGACATCTTTCAAAAAGCTTTATTGATTTCTCACAAATTCTAGAAATGCCGTGTGGAAAGCACCTATTGCAGCCAATTACGTTCATGATCCTTTACAAGGCTTCAAATTAAGATTTTTCAAGAAATATGCCGATCTTTAAAAATGATAAAAACAATGGTAAAGCTACCAAAAATGGTAACATTAATCTCGCTCGGTAAATGGCCAAGATACAGGAGGTTATTGGAAAAGCGGGGGTTTTTTGGCGGTATGGGTTTAGGCGAAGTGACCGGAAATGGCTCAAAGGTCGTTCTCATTCCGTTCCTCAATTTAGAGCAACGATTTTGAGCAACTAAAATGTCGTTGCTCCAAAGAGGTTAGCAATTATTTTCTCCCAGCAAACGATTTTGAGCAAGTCAAAACATCGTTTTTCTAGTGGCTCAAACGTCATTTGCTCAACTGATCTGGCCCCTTTTTCACGCGTTTCCGCAAGCGCGCGCGACCAAGCGTTCGCCAATCCATCATCGGGGGCCCTAGATTCGAACGCCCAGCCGGGCAGGATTTTCCCTTTTTTGATCGCGAACACGTCCGTTCGCGCCTTTCCTCTAAAACTGAACCGGAAAATTGTTTCGTTGCCTAGTTCCTGACCCCCGGCTACGCCCCCTGCGCCCTACCGACGCCCGGGACCGCCGCCAACGCCGAGTTCCTGAGGCCTAACTTGGGCGCTCCGATGCCGAACGCGGAGCCGCCGACGGCGGTAAGCCAACCCGAGCCCGCAGCGGCTCATAATGACGAAAATATGCCCATTCAATCATCGAGGACCCCGGCCGAGCTGCAGGAGCTGTCGTCGAAGCGCCACGAGGTGCTCACCGTACAGTGTAAGGTAAGGAAGCGAAAGTAAGGTGCTTTAGCATTATGGGGGGTCCGGGGGTTTCGTACCCAATTGTTCCCTAACAGTCCAGAAATACCTATAAATGTAATAGTTTGTATTTTAATGGTGTTTTTCGCAAATTTAATTAGTTTTCGAAAGGAAAAATCACAAAAAACCTAGCTTTGGTCGAAAGTCGGCCATTTTGCTCGGAATCGATGGTCTTGTGCTTTTTGATAAAAAATTTGAAGCTTTCTGCGTTTAGGAATCGTAAAAACAGTCTAAAAACCCAACCCTGTCAATATATTAGAAAAACGGGACGCAAAAAATCGTTTTACATGCTTTACAAAAACTACGAAATTAATTACAAAAATGATAAAGCGAAAGCGGCAAAAGTGAACCTCCATTTTCTAGCGTCTAAAGCGATAAAAAATTTTCTTAATTAATATCCTAGGTTTGCAAAGATCTCCACTTCAACTCCGAGCACTTGGCCATGGTTTTTGTGCATTTGCTGCGCCACGACAAGTCGATCGGACGGTGAGTTGCGCGAGATTGGGCCTACTGATGCGCCAAATTCCAGCGTTTACTGCTACCAATGCGGGGAGACGTTTATGCGCAAGGACAAATGCAAGGATCACCTGAGAACGCGATGCCCCGAAGGCCACATGGTCGTCAGGAAGTGAGTTGCGTCCCCGGAAGCGGTGCTTCTCCTTTAACGGGGAGGGCTATTTTTTATCTTTCCCGTCAAATTTAATGACGAATTTAATTAATTTAATTTAACAAAAATTATAACTTTATAATGCCGAAAATTATAATGTCGACATTCAGAATGTCGAATCTGATAAGGCCCGAAATTGATATAAGCTAATTTTCCCGGAAAAATCGCCCGAATCACCATGTAAAAAATTCGACATTCCGAGTTTCGACATTCTGAATTTCGGCAGTATGATCCCAAATCTAATCAATCGTTGTTTGTGTGTTTGTTAAAAAGTTTTTAATAGTTTTTCAGTGCTAACGTTATACAAATATTTTAAACATCCGGGAAATTTCCAAAAATTTCGACGCTTTTTGGTAACTTTAAATAGTTTTTACCCAAAAATTCAAAAAAATTTCGAATTTTTAGTTTTTATGGCTTTTTATATCCAAGAATAGTTAAAAATATTTGTATTTGGTTATAAAGCCGTAGGAACTTATTGGGAGCCCCCCGTTAAACGAGCAGAACCCACGATTCATTATCGCTGAAGATCAGAATTGAAAAATCTACATTTAGCGACAACGACTACAAGACAGTACTGCGCCAGTGCATCGTCAAGTACTTTCCCGAGATGGAGAAGCGGCTGCTCGACCAGCTCGAGTCGGATCTGCGCCGGCCGCGCTATCAGGACGACCGGCTGAACCAAAAGCTGAAGCAGGACGACAAGAAGATTGACTGCCAGGTGAGTCGCGTTTCCCAATGGAAAATTTTCCCTGGGATCCTTTTTTTCCAATTTCAATAGAGAAAGCGTGAAAGTGCACCTCTTTTTAATATTCCTAAACCTAAAAGCTCCAGAATTCCAGATGACAAAAATACAAAAATATTGATTTTTCAATAAAATGGGCCTTTTTCCACAAAAATCGCAAAAGTTTTGAAAATTTTCGAAATTTTCTAACCAGTTTTTCCACTTGAAATATAGAGATTTTCGAGAACGATCTCTAAGATCTTGCGACCGCAAACAAGCCCCAAGTCTCGAGATTTCTAGATTTGCAAGAAAACTGTCAAAAACTACTCGGCTAACAAGAATCACCACGCCAGGACGCATATGTCGAGGAGGCGGTATCGATGTCCGGGCTGTGATAAGGTACGTTTTCCTGGCAAAAAAATTTGGGATTCTTTCGCATTATCGGGGGGGGGGGGATCTTTTATCGCGACCCAGTTTTTCTACGATAAATTGAGTAAGTTAAGCTGTTTTTACTATTCCTAAACGGAAAAACGCTACAAATTTTGGTAAAAAATTATTACGCTACTAGACATCTCTAGACTTAAAGGAAAAAGTCAGTCCCCCCCCCCGATAATGCAAAAGAACCAGAACTGAGAGTGAGACAACACAAAAAGATCGTTTTTTAATGTTCTAGAGCTCCCATATGAAGGACAACCTGAAGGTGCACAGCATCAAGAAGCATGGCAAGCAACTCGAGATCATAGATCAACAGTGGGTGCAAAAAAGTGTATTTGGTTTTTGACAAAAGGAAAAATTTCGTAAAATGAAAAATGAACGTTTTGGAAAATTTGGAAAGCAAAGAATGCAGAAATCGCGAGTCGACTTTTAGTAGCCAAAATTCACGTAAAAAACTGCTAATTAAAAACGTAGAGACGAAGCCCTGGAAGCTGAGCACCAGCGGATCTTGAACGACTGCTTCCCGAAACCGCCGGCCGCCGACTCGGACGAGGAGGGCGAGCCGCAGGACACGAGCACCACGCTCAACGATTCGGGATATGAGGTGCGTTGAAAAGCAAGCTTTCAAAAGCCGTCAGCTACGGGCAAAGGCCATTCGCCGAAATTTTTACCATTTTCATAGCTGATTTTGCGACCAAAAAGTCACAAATTTTCAAAAATTTTATAACTTCAAAATTCGAAATTTATAGGAAATTTTATTGATTAAAACATAGAAATTGCTTGTTAAAATCATTTATTAAAGCAATTTACAAGCATGTAAATCAAGAAGTACGAAAAGTAACTTTATAAATGGACAAAACCTTAAAAAATCTCAAAAATTTCGAATTTTTTGGTTACAAATGCAGTTATAAAATGGTCAAAAAATTAGGCGAAGTGATCTGAATTCTACAGCTAGCAAAGATCCCTTGTGAAAGACTACAATATTCGAACACCAATTCTAGAGTCACAACTCGTCGCGCCGCCAGTCGCTCGGAGGGAGCAGCAGCAGCAACAGTAACAACAGCGCCACCAGCAACCCAGCACCCAGCCAGCCATCGCCGTTCTGGCCGATATTCTACGGCTTTCAAGCGATACCGCATCCCGGCTTTCCGCCAATACCCCCAGGGGCCCCCAGCTACAATTGAAAATGCTTGCTTGCTTTCACTCGATCTCAACGAACGTCCAAATGCATCCCAACTAGGAGATTTCATCGTTATGGTAAGTGGGGAAAATTAAAACGGAGAGAGCGATAGAGAGAGAGAGAGAGAGCGAGAGCAAGGAAAAGTGCACTTTAGCCATATCGGAGGGGGATTTTCCTACACGTACAAAAATACCCAGTCATATAAAAAGCCAGCATTTTAATCGTATCTTTGTAACAAGATAGCCCTAATTTTAGTTGGAAAAAATTAAAAAATTAGAAAATGCTTAAAAATTGACGTTTTCTTGTTGACGAAAAATCTAATTTTTTGCAATTTTTTACTACATCCGTATTTTTTTACGATAGAGAGAGAGAGAGAGAGAGAGAGAGAGAGAGAGAGGGAGGAGGGAGAAATCCCAAAATTTCAGGCCTCCAAATCCCCATTATCACCTCTCAAACACGAGCAGACTTCGGCCGCCAGCCGCCGCTTTCTCCACACGCCCTAGTCGCAGATCTCCCACGCATGTGCCACGCATTTCCCTGTAGATTTGATAGATGTTGATAAAGTTTTTTTGTTTGTTTTACCGAGCCTCCGGAGCCATCGTCCAGATCAGCGACGGGGTGGCCGACTTGCTTTGCGCAGTTTTGAGCTCCAGCGTCAGCATGTGCATCCATTTCTAAAAAAAGAGTTACATCTTTACACAATTTATTTACATTTATGTATAAAAAAGATTTACGATATCTACAAAACCAAAAAATAGCTTTAAATCTAATTAGATAAAAAAAGCTTCCAGCATATTTTTCGGCATTCTCAAAATTTGGGCATCCTCGCTAGCTATCCGTACCTTAAAATACGCAGCATGCGCCGGCTTCAAATAGGCTGCACTCGCTTCGGCAAAAGCCGAAAACTGCGCGCTGACTTTCTAAAGCAAAAATGTTATATAAAAAGTAAGACGTTACTTGAGTCCCGCCGTAGTCACCATATAACGAACAGGCCATCGCGTGCTCGCAGCGGCCGCAAGGTCTTGTCTCGGTGAGGGGTTCTAAAAATAACAATATAGTCAACAAAAGCATACAAATAACACTTCAAATGATTTTTTTACAATTCCTCAACGTAAAAACTTTACAAAATTTTATTAAAAAGGACAAAAAATATTCTTTTTCAACAAAAAAGGCCGATTTGCGAGCAAAATTTAAACTAAGAATTTTTCAAAGATTTTTTGCTTGTTTTTCCAACTAAAACACAGCCACTTCTACTGGAAAAAAGACGATTACGTTGCTTGGCATTTCTGAACTCAAATGAAAAAAAATTATTTTCTCTCGACACCTTCCCCCGCTAATGCCAAAGAACCAATAATAAATCATAACAATTAATTTACCGGGCAATTCGCGGGCAATATCCCCCAACTGGCCGGCGATCCGGTTCCTCACGGAAAGAATACCCTTCAAGTCGATTGCCCTAAAAAGGATCATAGCCTGAAAGTGACAAATTACTTTGGCTCGATATTCCTGGCCACTCCGTCTTTCAAGTAGAGTAGGGAGGCCGGTCGAATTGGGGATGCTTCGGTGATCGAGAGCATCAGCGAGTAGAGGAGGACCTGAAAAGACCCACATTCTTTGTGATCAGAAAATACCTGAAGTGAGTGTTCGTGCGACGCTCCACTTCGTCCAGTTTTCAGCTCCAGCGGCTCCAAGTACGAGGTGCCGTTTTTCTACAAAACACGTGTTTTTACACCGTTTTCTAAATTCCGTTCATTTTCTTAAAAATAATTTGTCTTAAATTCTTGTTTTTACTTTCAAAGAGCCTAAGAAACGATTGTCGGGTAGGTAAATAAAAATAAAACACATTTTAAATCTAGAAAAACTATTCTAAACCCCGTAAAAACTCCAGAAAATTTGCTAAAAAAATGTCAGATTTTCGATACCAAATTTGAGCATTTCAACCATTTTTTGAGGTTTTCTAAAGTTTTTTTGCACCCGAAATATAACCAAATTTGCAATAAAAGATTTTTAGATCAATTCTGCATTTTCTTTGATAAAAAAATTACGTTTAATTTACAGTAAAATTTACTTGTACGCGCAACGTGGCGTCGATCTTGCCCTTGATGCCGAGCTTCGGCAGCCAGATGTTCTCCTCGATATCGGCCACCTGGCTGACGGTGGCTCCAGAAGGCAGCGGACGCCGCTGGGCCATTTTGTCCCTCACCCACTGGCAGATGATCTGAAAAAGAATGTTTCCTGTTTTCCAAAAAAGCACCTACGTTTACGTAGGGGTCCAGCTCGGCCTCAAATGTGCTGGGCGAGAAATTGAGAGCGACGAGAGCGACGAGTGCAGATGGATCTTCGTCGATTGATGTGCGCCATCTTTTTAGAAGCCACTCGCCGGTGACGGTGCCCGGGGGCTGCTGGATGGCCGTCTGAAAGTGGAAAAAGGTCTTTTTCGCAATGTCCGGCGGGCTTGGAGCCGAATTACTCTCCAACACGCAATAGTTAGTAATTTAAGTGTTTTAGGGCATATATGTTATCTTATAGGATAGAATTATTTAGTCTATTCCACGTGGAAAGCCATCTAAATACGTAGAATTTTCTGCAAATGTGTAATTTTAGGTAAAAATCTATATAAATCGCTTGTTATAAAAACTTATAAAGTTTTTTACTACTTTTTTTTGTTAACTAATTATATCAGAAAAATTGGGTTCTAAAGAAAAATTGGTCTACGTGACGTATTGTGAAAGAATCGGAAAAAATATTCTAAAAAACACACCTGGAAAAGGTCATGGATGATCGAGCCCATGAACATAGCCTTGTTGGTGCTGTTGCCGCCGCGGAATCGGTCGCCGAGCACGGCTTTTCGCTGGCAGAACAGGGCCTGAAAAAAAAAAACTAAAAAAATCCTTGAAAACGGTTTACCTGTGAAACGGATGTTGCAGAAACAAGTGTATCCGGTTGCGTGATAATCACTCCATGCTCAGCGTCCACTATCCAGTCCTAAAAGTCCAGATTGCAAAACTGATTGCCAATTTTTACGTTCTGCTTCCAGCGCTGGGCATCAAAAATTCGAATTGTGTCCCCGGCGACAATGCCCAGCTCGGCCCATTGGTCTTGAAGGTAGGCGAATGATTGCTGGTGCGTCTTCAGGTCGATACAGCTAAAAAAAACGCAAAATTAGCTATTACAAAGACAGAATAATCCTAAACAAAAAAAAACTCACTCCAAAATGGCTTGTCCTCCAGTGACGGTCGCCGTTTGCACAGATAGCGTCACTCCGTCCAAATCGTAGAGCGCGGGGAACCCCGGAACGCCGCTTTCTAAAGAACTTCTTTGCTAGAATAGACGTACAAAAATACCTAATGGGAAAAACCGGGCCGGCGATCGCTTTTTTGGAGAGATCCGAGATTTCTTTGTTGGCGGCGAGTCGAAGGAGTCAAATGAATCGAAGGAATCCTTGCTCGTCGCATCTCCAAGATTAGACGTGATCAGTGCCGGAGAACGCTTCTTTGGTGCTTGCTTCTTTTGCGGCGAGTCGAAGGAGTCGAATGAGTCGAACGAGTCTTCTTTGTTGGTGACATCTTCAAAGAGGGCCCGGCTTCTGGGTCGTTTTGGCGCGTTGGATGCGGGCTGAAAGGCAGTTTTTCATCGGGTTTCATCGAGCTCTCGTGCGAAGCTACTTTCGGCGACAGTTGGCCACTATTTTCCAGTTTTTTTTAGCTCGGCCATAAGAAGTACAACGTAAAGGTTCTTTCGCATTATCGAGGGTACCAACTTTTTTTTTCAAAGGATCCAAATGTTCTAAAACAAGAGCGAATTTGTTCTGCACTGTTTTTGCTATTCTCAGCGTAGAAACGTTAAAAATCTTCACTAAATATTTAAAAAAAAACAGCCGTTTCGAACAAAAATGCCCAATTTTCGACTAAAAAGTTTCATTTTTCCGCTTGAAATAGAATTATATTTACTAAAACATGCCATTACTAACCATTTCTAGATTTAGCGGACACATTCGGTCCCCCGATGATGCGAACGAACCTTTAAAAATGCACAGACCCTTAGACACTCCTCATCCGAGAAACTCGTGCTCGCCACATCGGCCATCCGGAAAACGTGGAGCTTCTAGTATTGGGTCGGAAGTCGGAGCCGAAATCGCACTAAACGCAAACTTTTCAGGGAGTAAGCAACCGGCGGGAAAGCGGCTCTTTCGAATGAGCCGGCGCCCTTGGCTTATCGGCCACGAAAACCCCCCAATCCCTTTGTTTGGCTCTACAACGATTTTTGTGTATTTGAAGTTTGTGTAACTTTATGTATTTGCCTTGAAATAGGTTCTGCCGAATTCTTTATTATAGCCTCAAACGAGCACCAACATAAAAATTTGCCAAAAAGTTAGAAACGCAAAACCAAAGCAAGTCAATTAGGGGAAATTAGAAAGCTTTCAAAGCTAGAGGATAAGCAAAAAGGAGCGGGATCGGGCATGTACAAATTGATAAAATAACAAACAGAAAACCGTTTCACTGGAGCGGGGGGGGGTAAAAATCCACTCACTGGAACATCTTGCGGCTCTCCTGGAACTTCTCGCGAGACTTCTTGCGCTCGTCTTCTATCCGCTTGCGCTCCTCCTGCTCCTGGCGGATCTCCTCTTCGTAGGCGGACTTCTTGTTCAGCTCGGCGATCTGAAAAACACAGTTGACAGATTGGTTTTTAGGCATTATCGGGGGGAGGCAATACTTTTCCTAAAAGTCCAGAAAGGCCTATTGACGTAATTGAAAGAGTCCTAATGCTTTTTTCGAAAAAATAAATCATTTCAAGAGGCAAAACGATCAAAAAGCTAAGGCACATTTTTGAGGTGGTTTTTGGCTGCTCAACCTCAGCTTGCAAGGAGGTTGGAAAAAGCGGAAAAGCCATAAAAACCCCGAAATTTTGCTAAAAAATCGGCCATTTTGGTCTCAAAACTATTTTTTTGTGTTTTTGATGAAAAATTTTCAGTTGTACGTTTAAGAATAGCGAAAAAAAACAACATTTTAGAACTTCCGCTATTTATATTCAAGAATGGGACCCTCAGAAAAAGTTGCTCCCCTTGATAACGCGAAAGAACCGACAAATTTAATGAAAAACGAACCTTCGCCTCGAAGAAGTTTGCGGCTGCTCCCACACCCTCCTTCGTCACGTCGATCGAATCGGCAAGCTTTTGGAAAATCTAAAAAAAAGTGAAAAGATGAAGATGCCACCATTAACTGACCTCCGAGCTGACGCCAAGTTCTCCGGAGGCGGCGTGCTTGAAGATGAGGAAGAATTCGCGCAGCGAGATCTTGTTGTCGCCGTCCTCATCGACCTCAAAATCTCCAACTTTCTAGACGAAAACAAGGACCAAATCTAAAGAATGAAAACCCACTTTCTTGATGATCCCTTTGAGGGTGATGTGCGTCTGGGCCTCGCCGAGGGCTTCCATCATGCGCTTGAGCTCCATAAAGTCGAGAAAGTTGTCGTTGTCCTCGTCGAATCTAAAAAAAACAATGTTAATGGCTACAACCCGAAGAACGGGCAATGAAAAACATGAAGTTTTCAAAAACCTACTTTTTGAACATGTCTTGGAAGTGCTTGATCTGCTTGCGGGAGAACTGCGGGAACTCCTGGTACACGGACAGCTTGGTGTTGACCCGAGGCTCGACATGCTCACCTAAAAAAACGTTGTTAAAATACTGCAAAGTTGATTTCCCTTGTCTGGACCATTTTTAGTACGTTTAAGTTCAATCTACCGTAAAAAGGCTCTAAATATACCATTTTTACTACCCTTCAAACCAAGATCTATCGCAAAAAGCCCATAATTATACCAGTATCGACCGCAAAGCCAGCAGAATCCATTGTAAAGAAATTCGTTTTTAGAAATAGAACAATGGCAGACCGGGGGGGCAGTGTGGCCGGGAATAATGCAATCGGTGAATCACTTTGTTTTCGACAGATCAATGGACTGAGGTCGGGGAGGACGGCCAAAAAAAGCCTATTCGAACGGCAATGGCGTTCTCAAGAATGAGAAGCGCTTTTCGCAGCCGGGTATTTGAGCAAACTTCAAAATCCTCCAAAAACCACCAACCAATCTTGATAAACTTCTGTTGGCTGACCAGCGCCATATTTTCGTGTGTTGTGGGCGTAACTGAGCGACTTGCTATGGGCGTGTGGGGGGGAGATCGCGAGCGACTTTCCGGGCAAGTTCTCACCAACCGACTATCCGACGACTAAAAAAGGGGATTAGTGGAGGACGAGAGCGAATAATTGCGTCGAGGAAATGGAAATAAATAGGGGTGAAGGGTATTCTAGAAGAAGAAAAAAAAACAGTACTAGTACAAACCAAACTACGAAGTGAAGGACAAAGAGGTATGATAAAAACTTGTTATTAAAAATTGTATTTTATTAAAAGCTTTTATATTTTTATTTTATTAAAAAGCCTTAAAAACGTGTTCAATGGCAAGCTACGTATAAAGGTCTATCCGCGAGGAATTGGTCCAATTCCGCGGGGGCAGTCTGCCAGCCAAAAAAAAGTCAAAAATTACACAAAGCAGCCAGTTTCACGAAAAACAAAGGGTATTACGGGGGAGTGGAGGGTGAGGAGGAAGGAGGAGGAGTCGCGGGCCGGCCAATTTGAATGGCGGAATGAGGCCGGGGGGCACCAATGGCCTTCTTTTTTGGTGGCTACTGGGTGGCGCAATGGGTGGCTGCTGACCGCTAGAGTAGCCCCCGGGGTCGGGGCCCATGTGATGAAATGGAGGCCACGGTAGTGGGGGATGACAGAGTTTAGAAGCCTGAAGAAAATCGGGGTTCTTGCGCATTATCGGGGGGAGGTGGGACCGAAATTTTTTGTACTAGGGTAGAAATGTCGAGTAACTGAATGGGAAGTGTTTTAATAATATTCTTAGTAAAATATAACTAGAGTTGAACTAGAACAACTATCTAAAAACCATAAACATTTTTTGAAACCACCATTTTTGGTCGAAAAAGCGATGTTTTTTGATATATTTAATGAAGGCACCAGTTTAGCAACACTACATATCTGACAAAAAAATTAGCCCCCCGATAATGCGAAAAAACCAAAATTTGTAGAAAGTTGCAAAAAAGTGCAGAAAGTGGCGTTTCAGATTTCAGACGTTCATAAAAAGGTATTTCCAGGAAAAGTCCCCCCTTCTAACGGACCGGAAACCCGATTATAATGCTTTCTGCACGCTGTGAAAGCGCTGAAAAGGGCGATAAAACCAAACAAAATTGAGGCTATTGATTAGAAAGTCGGAAACCTGCAAAATATCGCAAAAAAAAGCCGATAGTTTAGAAGGTTCTTTCGCTCTCAAAATCAAGAATTAAAAAAGTGCGTCTTCTCCCCACGCGGCGGAGTAGCGGATTTTGATGGCTTTTTTATTCGAAAAACGTTTTCCCAGTTTAAAAATTTATAAAAAGGAGGAAATAGTTAAAAAATCATCGCCGAAAAGTAAAGCAAGGAGTGCTCAACTTCCTAGGGCGGCATATGGTTTCGAGGGAAGTGCCCGGGCAAGCCGGGGGGTTTTGGCGGGCGTGTTGGTGTCGGCCAGTCGGTCTATCCAGCCCTTCTTTCTTTCTTTCCCGCAAGGGTGCACAGGGGCTTATAGCCGACCGGATGAATGGGTAAGCGGCTTGGTAGCCCCCCGCCCAGTAGCGTCTCCATTTCAAAAGCCGCTCATCACGCGCCGGGCGCGCGCCATAGTCGTCGCCTGGCAATAATACGAGGGTAAATATATGAGCGTCGAGAGGCTAACACCAGCCGTTCGGAGGTATGATTCGAAAAACGGGAATTAAAGGGGGTCGGGCAGCGAGAAATGGTTTCTTCGAAAACCAGAACCACGATTTCTAGATTATTTTTTTCCGATTTTTAGGGCCAAAAATCATAAATCGCAAATCGCAAAACGTTTTTCCAGCGTTATTTCGTATCGTAACCATTTCGAATGTATTGAGAAACCTGTTAAAAAGCACAAGGAGCTCGGAGACTAACGGAAGTTGGAATCTAACAAAAAAAATCTAAGTTTTCTAGCACCTGTTCCCAATTTTTGACATAGAGTCGGAATCTATGGCGGGAAAACAACTTTTTGGGGGTGGTAACAACGTTACGCAGACCGGATATGTATCATCTGGCTCGTCTTGTCAATAAATAGCCGGGCCAGTCGACAGGTGGACTTTTTGGTGGATGAGTCGGTACCGGCGGGTTAGGCCCGGGAAACAAGATACCGTGACTCATTTTGGAGTGTTTTACCGGGTCTCAACGTTAAAAAGATTAAAATGAAGGGGTGGGGAAAAGAAACGAGTCATTTCTAAGGGTTTTTTTAATGACAATTATGACACAAAATAACGTTTGAAATGTTTTACCGGCTTCAAACGATTAGAGGAGGTGATCAAAAAAAGAAATAGGTAATTTCGGGGTTTTTAATGAAACTTATGACAGGAACTAATGTTTTTTAAATGTTTTTAATTCACCGGGCTGAAACGTCAAGATGAAAAGATGGGGAAAACACGCGAAAAAACACTGTTTCTAGGATTACCCAGCACGTCACGGGGAAAGTAGCAGAAAAAAGGAGTTTTTAATGAAGAAATATTGCAAGATTTTTGATAATTATGACATAAATAAAACAATCTAGAGCGTACTAGCCGGAATCGTGCGAATGGACTCTCGAGGGTTGTCGCGGTGGTCTCGGCGACTCCCCGGGGAGATAATGGGATATGCATAGCCCGAGGGGCACCCATTGACACACAATCAATCGAATCCCCCTGGGGGGATGACCTTGGAATTCACGCGATTCTATCCACGTTACGCAACGCCAATTCATTTGAATTTTTGGAGGATGGTCAAGGCCGCCTTTCGCAGCGTGGGACCGAATGATCCCTGCTATTTTTGCTTAATCGTGCCGACTAGGAGGCGCCAGAATCTACCCCTTCCGTTGACTAGGTATCGACAGTTACGCAAAACTCCAAAATACGCGACAAATCTCATCCGTATCCCATGGTGATGTCAGCTTGAACCAAAAATCTCACTTTTTGGGGGTGGGCTAAGGGCTGCTCTCGCAACTTGGCTAGCGATTTTCCCACTAGTTCGACTGAATTCCGGCTACTTTAAGGGGACTACAAAAGGCGGAATTCGACCCTTCCATCGTCTAGGTCTAGACAGCTGCGCTAGATGCCAAAAGTCGAGTACGTCCGCTTTTCATGACATCTAAAGTCGTGCGGTTTTCAAAAAAATAGAATGTCGATCCTTGCGTTCTTTAGAGTCTCGCGTAGCTGTCGAGACCCAGTCTATGGAAGAGGTCGATTCTCGCGCTTACTACGTCCTTACAACTAATTAGAGACAGTCTTGCCACCCACCTTCCAGAATGCGATTCCTCCTCTCGAGCGCCTCGGCCAGCTGCTTCTCCGCGTCGACCGGGGGCTTGGGGGCTGGCTGAAGAATTTTTATATGGGTTTTTCTCGAGATAATTCTCGTTCACGATTTCTCTCTTTCTCTCTCTCTCTCTCTCTCTCTCTCTCTCACTTTCCCGCTCTCTCACCTTTGCCGGCGGGCTCATAGGCGGTGTCGGCGTATGCGTTATCGTTGGCGAAAGTGGTAGGCCAAGTGGGGATAGGCATTGCTAAATAAAATATTGTACTCTCTCACTCTTGCTCTCTCTCTATCTATCTCTCTCTCTCTCGCTACGAAATTTACCGGTGGCGGAGATAGCGGAGATTTCGGAGGAGGAGGTGGAGGTCCTACTGGGAGCGTCTACAGTAATTTCATGTACTCTAAAAGCTGAGGTTTGGCTTACAGGTGCTTCCCGAGGCGGCTGCGGTGGTGGGCAAGCCGGCTTTGGTGATAATTGCACTAAAAATTCGGATTATAGATGCTGGAAAGCCAGGAATCGACCCTTCCATCGCCTAGGTCTCGACAACTACGTGACACGCCATCAAACTCAGGTTTACACGTAATTCATGCGTAGCTGTCGAGACCTAGTCGATGGAAGGGGTGGATTCTTGGGACGTTTAAAGGGAGGATGAGATCTCGATTTCGGCAAAAAGTTCTTTATAGGGCCAGCTTTTACCTGATAATGGGGTGACATGCGCGTAGGCGGCTGGGGGTGGAGGTATCGGGCTGGAAGGAGGAGGAGGAGGTGCTCCTGAACGTCGCGTTGCATAAGAATGGGCGAGCGATAGACGGTGAGAGAGAGCGAGAGAGATAGAGAGAGAGAGAGAAAGAGAGAGAGAGAGAGAGAGAGCGATAAGTGAATTTTCGAAAAATCTCACTACTCTGCGCGATGAGAGCTGGCGGCGGTGGGAGGACGGGCTAAAAAGTTGGAGGTTTTGCAAGAATGAAAAATGTTCGGCTTCAAACTGGCTCCGTAGAAATCTCGAGCTTACCTTGGCAGTAGCTGGAGGAGGTGGCGGAGCCGGAGGCAATGTGGAAGCTTCTAAAAAAAGTTAGAACTTTGATAATTTTGTTCGGGCTGACTCTATCTCTATCTCTCTCTCTCTCTCTCTCTCTCTCTCTCTCTCTCTCTCTCTCTCACCTCCTCCTCCTGCTCCCTCAATCAGCAACTCCCCGATCAACTCGTCTAGGCTCTGCTCGGGTTTTGCTGGGGCTGGTGGAGGCGGGGGCGATGGAGATGCTTCCTTGACACCAGACGACTGAAAATTGAATTTCGTTAGGGCTCTCTGCTATCTTGCCCTTTCCATTCCCAAATGATCTCTGCTAGCCTGCCCCTTCCATTCCCAAATGATCTCTGCTAGCCTGCCCCTTCCATTCCCAAATGATCTCTGCTAGCCTGCTCGTTCCATCCTCAAATCATCTCTACTAGCCACCCTGACTCCTGTGAATTCCCCAAAAATCTCGGCCAGCCCCCTCACCTCTTCCTCCGTATCAATCATTGCCACCCTGGCGGACAGACTCTTCAGTCTGGCCGACAGTACAGTCCCGGAATCCATCAGTTCATCGAGGTTTGTCGCTCCATCGGCTACGGTAGGCTGGGGATCTTGTGTTGTTCTCTCCTCCCTCTCTTCCGCCTCCGCTATCTCTCGCTCGATGCGTTCAAAGGAGTCGAACTCAGCATCGAGCAGGGTCGGGTGATTACGTTCCGGGGCGCTACTCTGTTCGGGTGATAGTGGAGGGGGTGGGGGTCGGAATTCTGGAGGTGGTCTATGGATGGTAGGGGGTTCCGGAAATGATTCTGGTGCTTCCGGACCGCCTGCCGTAGTTTCCGAAATTGCGCTAGCGTCCTTAGTAGTGGTTCGTTCATCTACAGTATCCTGGATTACGCTAGGAATTGTAGGGCCCTCTTCGGAGTCGTTTAAAGGGACTGGCAACCCTACTACCGTCGCTTCAGGAGGTGGAGGAAGGGCTTCTTCGGTTGAACTGACGTCGCTAGGTAGTTCGGGGAATCTCGCATTATCTGGGGCCTCCATTAATGTCTCGGCCACCGGGTTTTCAGGCCTGGGTTCGTGAGCAACGACTTCTGGAGGTACAGCGTGAGGAGCTTCAGCTGGAAGAGGCACCGCTTCAGGGGCGACGTTTTCAGGACGCACAGCTTCGTTAGCTTCAACTTGTTGTAGTGCAGCTCCAGAAGATTCGGCTAGAACAGGTACAGCGTCATAAGCTCGATTCTGAGCAGCAACGGTCTCAGATGCATCATGTTGAAGAGGCACAGCTTGAGTTGATTGATATTGACCAGCGACGGCTTCTGGAGTTTCCGCTTGAACGGCGGCAACGTCAGCAACAGGTCCAGGAGTGGCAGCCTCCGGAGCAGCGACAGCGCCAGGAAGAGTTTCAGGCGCTACAATTTCAGGCGAAACGGTTTGGACAGCAACAGCGTCCGAAACAGGTTCGGGAGCTACAGCTTTGGCCGCGGTGGCTTCAAGAGGTTCAGCTTGAGCAGCAGCAGCTTCTAGAGCTCCTGAGGTCGTTCTCGGAGTCATTGATGTCTAAATTTCTATGTTACAAACTCCAAGGTACGCTCACCTCCAGAATGCTGCTCTGGGTGACGGTAGTCTGGACCATGGCCGTCTGCTCGATCACGTCCACCCAGGAAGGGGCCTGAAGAAAATCGACGTGAAATCCTCAATGATTTCTGCTAGCTTGCCCCAAAATGTTGAAGGGGAGCTAGCGGAGATTCTTGGTTTTTTCCGTCTAGGTTTCCAGCCCATTTAAAACTCGAACATAAGGAAATCTTTGCTGGAATTCCTAATTGATCCGCCATAGTTTGCCCCCTCCCAGTTCCTAGAAAGACCGTAAAGCGAGACAGCAAAGAACATTGTGGATTGGCTGTCCTAGGCCTAAGCCAACTCATAAGCCCAAACCCAAGCCTTCGCCTAAGCTTAAGTATATGCCTATGCCTAAGCCTAAGCCTAAGCCTAAGCCTAAGCCTAAGCCTAAGCCTAAGCCTAAGCCTAAGCCTAAGCCTAAGCCTAAGCCTAAGCCTAAGCCTAAGCCTAAGCATAACCTAAGCCTAAACCTAAGCCTAAGGAAGCCGACTGAAACTTACTGGCGATGGCTTCACCAAGGCAATCGGCGGCTGTTTTCTGTTTTCTAAAACTTGCTCCGCTGCTTGGGGCTTGGCTGGCGCTGGTGGAGGCGTAGGAGGGACTAAAATACAGACATTGATACTTTAATAGCGCAAAAAGCGAGAGAGAGAAAAGCGAGAGAGAGAGAAGAGAGTGCGAGAATTAGCAATAAGGTTTAACCCTAAAACCATTCTACCATTTTGCAACTGCTCGTGAACGACTTCTTGATGCTGCTTTTTTCTCCGCTGCGCCGCTAGGGCCCTAGCAAATTTCATTCTAAGCTCCGAAAGCTTCACCCACTTTTCCAGCTCGCTCTCTTGACTATCCTGCTTCAACAGGGCACGCGACGGGGATTGTATTCGTTCTCTAAAAAGCTATTTTGAAGAGACCTTGCATCCCCAGAATCGACCCCTTCCATCGCCTAGGTCACGACAGCTACGATGTGAATCTCTGATACCTTACCTATGGTGTTCGACTTTGAAAAGTGGTCGCCGATTCAATGCAGTTGCGTCAAGCTGAAATAAGTAGGATGAGGGTAGGCTAGCAGAGATAATTTGGGAATGGAAGGGGCAGGCTAGCAGAGAGCATTTGGGAATGGAAGGGGCAGGCTAGCAGAGATCATTTGGGAATGGAAGGGGCAGGCTAGCAGAGAGCATTTGGGAATGGAAGGGGCAGGCTAGCAGAGATCATTTGGGAATGGAAGGGGCAGGCTAGCAGAGATCATTTGGGAATGGAAGGGGCAGGCCAGCAGAGATCATTTGGGAATGGAAGGGGCAGGCTAGCAGAGATCATTTGGGAATGGAAGGGGCAGGCTAGCAGAGATCATTTGGGAATGGAAGGGGCAGGCTAGCAGAGATCATTTGGGAATGGAAGGGGCAGGCTAGCAGAGATCATTTGGGAATGGAAGGGGCAGGCCAGCAGGGATCACTTTGGAAGCTCAGTTCACTGACCTCTGGCACAGCTTCCGTTTTGCAGAGCTGGGCGAGGGAGAGGGGCGGCTTTGGCTCTTTGCTTTGTGTTGGGATCGGGGGCGGGGGAGAAGTCGGCGCCGGAGTAGACGACGTCGGCTAAATTTGCACGATTCTGAGAGCAGGCCAGCAGACATTTTTGCGGAATTCGAGGCAAACCGGCAAAGGCTCTTTAAGAATACCTGATTGTTGTTGAGTTCGGAGGAATGGGCAGAATTGCGATCAGCTAACGCTTTCTGGATGACATCGTCGATGTTAAAAGTGGGGTCGGACGCCACGTATGGATTCGGGATTACCTGAAAAATGTGGGAAATAGCCTCTGCTAGCCTGCCCCTTCCATTCCCAAATGATCTCTAGCCTAGCTGCTAGCCTACCTCCTCTGGTGGCATGGGCGGAGGGGGCGGGGGCAGCTTGACGGGCTGCGGCTCCTCGGGCTGCTCGACCTTCGCCAAGCGGCGGGCCAGTTTCTCGGCCAGCTCTCGCTCGGCCATCTGAAATGGAAATTTCGGATCCCTTTAAAGGGGCATGTAAGGAAGGAATTGCAAGTTGATTCTTAGAAAAGCAGCGGACCAAAATCCAAAGTAAGCTTCAGAAATTTGCAAAATTACAAGAACAATAGACTTGATGGGAATAACAGTGGTCACGGCGCCCGCCACGCGCCGTCATTTTTGAGGGGCTCGCGCGCAAATAGGACACTTCGGAATGGGATCGAGAGAGAGAGAGAGAGAGAGAGAGAGAGAGCCCAAGCACCCCGATAGGACATCTTCACACCACGGCTTCTTTAAGGGACCGGGGTGCGGTCCAGGGGATTTGACCATCTTTCCCAAGGGGTCTCTGCCAGCTTGCCTAATCTTGGTTGTAGGCTAGCAGTGGTTCTTAGAGAGTAGCAAAATATTTCTATCAAGGACACGCTAGCAGAGATTCTCAGAGAAAACAGGAAACATTAATTGTGTTTGCGAGGCTACCCGAGTTTTTCGAAAAAATATGATATTCCCCAAGGCAAGCTAGCAGAGATCCTTAGAGGATAGAAAAATATGATTCTACTAACGGCAGGCTAGCAGAGACCCTTTGCAAAACCCACAAACCGAACGGCCGGATATGTCATGGGGGCTTTGGGGTTGACCTGTGCGTGTGAGATCCCTCCCGTCGCTCGTTCCAGGCGCCTCGAAAACGGCGGATAAAAAGTGGGTAAACAGTTTCAGCAGGTTGAGAAGCTAAGTGGGGCCCCGGCTTTGGGGCCATCCACCCGGTCAAATGGCCCTATTTTCCTCTGGCTTTTTCTCAGCCCAGTTATCCCGTTTGGCACAACTGATCAGCTGCTGTTTCTCGTTGAGTCATTCGGCTTAAAATAGGCAAACTGGTGGAAATGGCGGCTGTTCATTGAATTTCGCAAAAACAATATCAAGAAATCCGGCTGAAATCTCGAAATTTAGCTGTTTAATAAAACCAAAATCTTCAAATTGATTTTTCATTTATTATTCTCTTAAAACCCTAAAACTTAGATATTTATATTTCACGATCTATCGCAATGTCTTGGAACCTTGGACCCTCGATGCAAAACTTGACGGGGCTCAAGTGCCCAGAATTCTCCGGAAAATTCCATTGATGTAGCGGCAGCTGGAAAAATACAAGAAAATATAGCAATTTCGTCATTAGAATAACTTTTAATTTACCTTACAGCATTTCAAGCAATTGTAGCAAAGGCTTGTAATTTTCAAAAACTTTGAAAACCTAAAAAAAAAACTAAATTTACGCTTCAGGTTGGGCAAAAAACAACATTTTATGCCCGCCGACCTTCATTCTTCTAGTTCCCGGAGAAATTTCGTACGTTATTGTTTTGAAAGCGACTAATCAAAAGAATGCAGTATTTTGACCATGTTTTTAGTAAAATAAAATTATATTGAACTACAAAAACTTTCAAAATTTTTCAAAAAGTCGAAATTTTGGTCAAAACCGGCCATTTTCGGTGGAAAAATCTATATTTTTGCCTTTTTCACTAAAAATTTATAAAGTTTTGACATTGGGGAGTATTAACGAAACAACTTAGAAACATTTCCGCTGTAAATATTGGAAAAAAGGATAGTAATACAAGGCCTTCCCCCCCCCCCCCCCCCGATACTCGGAAAGAACCAAAAAGTGAATAGAGGTTTTACAGACTTTAAAATCCCAAAAAAACTTTAGTCCGGAACCCCCGACCGGGCAGGGTGGCGCGGAGTGACCAGGGCTACTCGCCGTCCCCCTGCTCGACGATGTGTGACAGCTGTTCGTCGGGGGGGCAAATTTTTACAAAAGACCCGCAGCCCGGGCCAAGGGCCCACCGGGCAATAGCTAGGGCCAGAGAAATACACACGGCCGAAAAAGACGGGGCCACTAAAATATTGGTGGGGGCCCGCACTACGAGGGCCGATGGGTTGGCGACGGAATGATGGATCCACGTAAGCCGGGAGATCAGGTTGAGTCACCGGCACGTACAGCTTGACGACGGTCAAGATTCAGGGAATGAAAATCGAGCAACACCGCCATAAAATATCGGTTTTCGGCCGTTCGGAACACGATGCATATATTTTTTAAATGCGTAAAACTCTCAGGCAAACAAATTAATTTTCAGCAATTTCCTACAAATCAAAATTTGGCCATGAAAACAAGTTTTCCTCAGATTTTGATGCTGCAATCCTGTTCCACGTGTCTGATTTGATCAAGAGGCAAAATTTCATAAAAATTGTATGTATTTTGTTCGAATACCAGACGATTTCCCGAGGAGACGTCTTTTTAACCGCTACTGTACGGCTTGACGACCGTGGAGATTCCGGAAATGAAAATGGAGCAACTGCTAGAAAAGGAAATTTGGTGCCTTCCTGTTGACAACAAATCGTGCTCTTTTCCAGTGTTTTACTAGTTTTTCAATGCTAGAAAGTCATAAAACTATTTGAAAAACGAGAATTTTTTAACCTTTTTCGCCATTCTTTCGTAAATTTTCGTAAAAAGTCAAAATTTCGAAAATGTTCATATTTTTCATGAGCTTTTTATGTCTAAAAATTGTTTAAAACACTATAAAATGGCCTACAAGCAATTCTGCGCCCCTCACTTTTCTCTACCGCTATATTTTCTGGGCTCCCCGAACTTTGCGGCAGAAAACGGGCGCCTGTGGTTTGCTGGCCCCACTTATATTTCGCCAAAACCTCATGTTTCCGGGCTAGTTTTTTGCGCTGATTACGAAAAACACTATCCTAGCCCGCGAAAATGCTATTTAGGAAAAAATTAATTTGAATATCGGGAAAATTCCATTTTACGGCGCTTGCGAAAAACTTGTATTTTTGTGGGGTTTTTAACTAAATAAATAACCAAAAACTGGTTTACCAAGAAAAAAATAAGCTTGTAGCATTGTCAGGCAAGGCGGGCCGTCGCTTCGGATGGGCTGCCGCTCCACTCTTTCGAAATCGGGGCGCCTGGCCGCTGCGCGCGCCTCGGACGCCCCGATTTCGAAACCCTGTACGAGCTCGCACCCATCCGAAGCGACTAGGCCCCGGGTGGCACGAAGCCTTATTTTTAGGAAAAAACGAACGCAAGGGATAAGCCTTCTTGGAAATAGGGTTTTCCCCATTTTATAGGCCTCCCACTTCAACGCCCTAGTTAACCGCTTGAAACTCAAACCATGAAAACTGACAATGCAATTTGTTTTTTCCCTTCAAAACACAATTTTCACGATTCGGGATAGTGTTTTTCGTAATCAGCGCAAAAAACTAGCCCGGAAGCATGAGGTTTTGGCGAAATATAAGTGGGGCCAGCAAACTTAAGTAGCGCCGTCTTTTTTATATCTTCATTTCTTCCCGATAAAAGCTTACTTGCCACATTTATATAGACGTCGGTATGTTGCTTTCAAATTCCCGGGCGTTGGCTATGCAGGCGCGTTGCTCTTGTCAAAATATTTTGCGGCCATTATTGCACTTTTATATGCTCCATTTTTTATTGCGGTCTGCTTATATTCTTTGTTTTGGGTATATCTAGCGATTTTTCCCCCTAGTCAGCCTCAAACCACGTTTCAGCATACATTCCTCTTATTTTTGCTTTTTTATCCAAAGTTTCGCTCAAAACCCATCTTCATTTTCTTTCTCCTTAGCTTCACTTTCTAAAACATCTTTTCCAGGTAATGACAAAGTCGGCAAAAAAGAAGCCAGTCACCGAGAAGACGGAAGCGGTCGCCAGCATCAAGCCCGTCGAGAAGAAGCAGAAAACGAAGAAGAACAAGCTTCCCGAGGTAACTAATCCGTTAGTCTTGCGTTTCTTGTAGTGATTTTCGAGTTTTACAGCGGTGTTTTAGTTTTTTTTAGCTTAGAAAAGCCAATATTGGGTATAATTATTAGCATTTTAGGCCGATCCGGATGCCCCGACGAAGGCCCTGCTCCACCCCGACGTGCTGGCCGTTTTTGAAGAAAAGTACAAGCGATTCACCAACGTTCAGGTCTGTAATTTTCTAAATGAACGAGCTTTTTCTGCATTTTTTTTAAAGAAAGTGGGATCTAATGGTGTTTTTATCATTGGCTGTAGATTTTTCGTTATTTCGCTTAGTTTACTCTGAAACTTACGGGTTTTTACTTTGCGCGAATAATGTAGGTTTGAGATACTTTATTCCTGAGCACAAAAACCCGTCATTCTGCCTTGGTTTTCTTGGCTTTTCGGGTCTCCTCTTGCTCCTTTCGATTCTTGGCCTCCTGCCAGGGGAATGTGAAGAAATGGGCTGGCACGGGCTCCCCCCAGTCTCGATTCACCTCGAGCGGATGTTCCTAGAAAGCTTGGGGTTAGGTTTTGTTGTTTTCTTTGTTAGTTTTCAATGGATACGGTTTTTTTCTCTCGAACTTACCTTGATCTTTACCCCCACCACTTTCGCCAAGAATATCACAAAAAGTATGGTGCCGACGACGACGAGGAAGGCGAACATGTAGAAAGTCTCCTGAACTTTTTTTGGTGGCTAATTGGTCTAGTGTACCTGATCAAAAATCTCCTGGAAAGTCGGGATCTCGGATTTCAGGTTGTGCAGAACCTCGAGGGCCCAATTCCTGTTTTTCCGCAATCCCTGATAGTAGTATTTGCCCCATTGGTGCTGCTCCTTGTTGTTCATGGCATCGAAGAGCCGGGGTTTTGAAAATAGAATTTATTTAGTCAGAAACGTCTTAGAAATATTGTGGAATAGCAGCGTTGTATTTTGGGGTCGCGGGCGGCTCTCGACAGCCGGGGGGCCCTTGGGGACGGATCGATTTGCGGCTGGCGCACCCGGGCCCAATGGCCAGCTCGGCTTCTCCCGTAGTCCCTCCAATGCGGGAGCCGGTGGTAAAGCTGGGCTTTTAAAGCATAAACTTTGAAACGCTTTTTCTAGGAGATTTTGACTTGAAAAACCTAAAAAAGTAACACAGATTCTTCAAAAAAACTTATTTGTTCTAGCCGCTCGGCAATGCGCGATTTTGGTAATATAGGATTTATGTGGCTAGCAACAGCTCTGACGACGCGAAAAAACGCACGTGGTTTCCCTGAATTGAAGGTTTTGCCACGGTTTTTACGCCCGGGGTTCTAAAATGACAAATTTGGCTGGTCTTTTGAACGGGAAGCTTTGAAAGCCGTTTTTCTAGATTTTTATGTGAAACACGTGGATAGTAGTGTTTTTGCCCAGGGTCTAATCACCTTTTTTCAGACGCAAGTCCTCGGCCACTTCCTCGGGCCCCACGATGTTGTCGTCGAATCGCCGACCGGCTCCGGCAAGACGCTCGCCTTCGGCCTGCCCGTTTTGACAATGATGCGCCGCCACAGTGACAAGACCAAGTCTCAGGTACTCGTTGTTTATCAACGGCCACCTAACACGTTTGGTTTAGTGGAAGCCGAGCGAAATCGGCGCCCTCATCCTGTCCCCCACACGCGAGTTGGCCATCCAGACGGGCAAGGTGGGTTTCATGGAATCCTCTTTTGATCGCTTCTTTTCCAGGTTCTCGAGCCGTTCGCCGCCAAACTCGAGTTCAAGCTGAAGACGGCCATCGGCGGCTCGAAGAAGCCGGTCGACGAACTGGCGGCGATACTGAAGGACGGGTGCAATTTACTGGTGGCGACACCGGGACGGTTGGAGCAGCTGCTGACCCTGGACACCACACAGGCGCTGCACAGGGCGTTAAAGGCGCTGTTGGTGCGTTTTTTCCCGAAATTTTTGGGCGTAATTTGGTGCTTTTCGTACTACCAGCATTTTTTTGTTCAGGTGCTCATCATCGACGAGGCCGACCGGTTCACCGAGGCCGCTTTCTCCCAAAGCATCACCCAAATCATGGCCGCCGTGCCGAAGCAGCGGCGAACCGGTCTTTTCTCGGCAACGCAGGTGTGTAGTAGATTATTTGGACCTTTTATCTAAATTTTCAGGCCAAAGAAGCCGAGGACTTGATCAAGTTCCCGCTGCACGAGCCGATCACCATCAAGCTCAAGGAGCAGGAGGACACCGTCTGCCCGACGACACTGACGAATTACTATATTGTAAGGCTACTTTCAAATTTAAACCTAATTTTTTTTCTTTAGACCTCAGATGCACATCTAAAGATGATCACGCTGCTCGAATTCATCAGGAGTAAGCCTAACGAAAAGGTGCGGAATTTTCAATTGTTTTTCATTTTTGATTTTTCAAGATAGTCGTCTTCCTCTCGTCCCGTCATTGCGTCGACTACCTGGTCCTTATCTTCCCACGCCTCCTCAAGAAGCGCGCCATCTTCGGCGTTCACGGCCAGAACACGGAGAAGCGGACGGTCACGGTACCTATTATATTTTGTATTTTACCGCGGAATTTAGTTGGAAAAGTTCCGCAACAGCACAAACGGCGTGCTGCTGTGCACGGACGTGTTCAGCCGCGGAATCGACGTGCCCAACATCGACTGGGTGGTGCAGTTCGACGTGCCGCGGACGAGCAGGTTGACTTTTGAAAATGGTGCCAAATAACTCGTTTTTAGTTGGTTCGTCCATCGGGCTGGTCGTGCCGGACGGTGCGGACGCGAGGGCTTCTCCCTGTTGATGCTCACCCCACAGGAGACGGCGTTCATTCAATTCGTGGAAAAGTGAGTTTTGCCCATGCCGTGTTTTATTTTTTTTTACTTTATAGAATTCTTTTTTAGGTACGAGCAGGTGAAGCTTGAAGAGACTCACGTGAAGACGGTGACCGAGCTCAAGGCCGAGCAGCTCATGGAGCAGATGCGGAAATTTGCCGTGCATGACCGGTGAGAATTCCGCGTCTTAGAATCTTCAGTTGTGGAAAGCCGTTGTTAGTATTCTGGAAAACGCTGGTTTTAGCGCCGTCCTCAACGCCGGCACGCGCGCCTTCGTCTCCTTCATCGAGGCGTACAAGCGACACGATTGCCACATTGTTTGCCCTCTGAAAGGTGGGCTATAATTTTTACTCTGACTCCTCCTTTTGTAGATCAAGACCTCGTCGGTCTCGCCCACGCCTACGGCCTTCTACGCATGCCCCGCATGGAGGAGCTGAGCGCGAGGACCGATTTGGACAAGTTCAAGCGGTTGGTTTGCTGCTCTTGAGGTCAATTCGTTTTTAGAAGTGACGTTGACACGTCCAAGATCAAGTTCCTCGACGAGAAGCGCGAAAAGATGCGGCTCGAGAAGATGGTGAGATTTCCTAGCTTGTTTGGAAAATACTTATTGTTTTTAGGGCGACAAGGCGGTGCAAAAGCAGGAGCGCAAGAAGGCGGCCATCGAGAAGAAGGAGAAAAAGGCTAAAAAGGTAAATAAAAATTTATTGGCTATAATAACCATTTTTCCAGAGAAAACCGACGGCCACCCGCTCGAACGCGACGCCGAATAAGAAGACAAAGTTTGCGGATAACGTAAGTTTTCAGGCTTTCAATAAAAATTGTTCTTTCGTGGAAATATAAAAAATTTTCGGCAGAAAAGCGCCAGTTTTTTGACCAAAATCTGAATTTTTTTATAGTTCTACTTTAGGAACAAATTCGGGTGCAAAATCTGTACAAAACGCTGCTAAGCCCTTTATTTTAGGACGTAGACGATCGGCAAATGATGCGCAAGATGAAGGGCGGCCGACTGGGCAAGAAGGACTTGAAGGCGATTGACTAACTACCCCTCGACTCGTACGTTGTTGATTTTTGCAAATTCCATTTGTTACACATTGTTTTTGTTGTTGCGCGTTTCTGTTGTTTTCGTTATTACAGTGTTGAAATAAAGGTTCGGCCGGTCGCGATTGTAAAAAAAACGACGAATGAAATTTATTCCGGAATTTCCTCTGGACGTTCGCCTCAATCTCGTCTTCTCGATCTTCTCTATCTTCTCGTCACAACTGCATCACTTGTCGATGATCGCCACGAAAAACTCATACTCGTAGAAGAGTGATGGGTGGTCGCCTCCCCACCCCACCGCCACCCCCACCCCCCACCCACCCTGGACGCCCACCCCACTGTAAGACTAGCGAAAATGCTAGCCTTTAACCAAGTTTATTGACAGTATAGGGCCCTATGGTCCTATAACGACCATTTTCATATCATTTTGCACAGTTTGTGGATAGGAAATTTCCTTTAATAAAACCCCACAAATCTTTTTCAAAAGCCAAAAATTGGTTCTTTAGGATTCCCGGGGGGAAGTATTCCCGGGGGGGAAAACAAATTTTTTTCGGCGAAAGCCTAGATTTTTGTATAAATTGCGGATGCGTTTCTAAATTGTTTTTAACTATTCCTGTGCATAAAAACTACACACATTTTAACCAAAAAAAAATGTAAGAAATTAAAAATTAGGTCGAAAAGTAGACCCAAAATGACCAAATTTTCGACTTTTTCAAACATTTTTCTAAATTTTTCTGAAAGTTATTCCGCTCTAAATATAGTTAAAACTTACTAAAAACAATTCGAAAACACTTTATATTTGATTACTAGGCCAACCGGGACCACCAGGAAAAAAATTGGTTTCCCCCCCGGGAATACTTTCCCCCCCCCCGGGAATCCTAAAGAACCCAAAAATTTTCTCTAAGAGCAATCCTCCCGTGGGGTGATTGGAGAAAATGGAACCACCGGGAATCTACAGCGGAAAACATTACAAAAATTCATCAAAATTATAAAAATTTACGAAAAATATTGACTTTTTGATCAAAAATGTATGAAAAATGACTAAGGAGGGTCAAAGTTGTTGAGAATTTTATGTACCTTTTTAGCAATAAAAAAAATTACTAACTAACTAGGGAGGTATCTGAACTCGGCATCGAACTTTGAGAAGTCAGATACACCATTCGACGCGCCTTGTCGAGGGGATTCCAAATATGTAGTAAAATCAACCAGAGCCTATAACGATAAAAAGTTATGAGCATTTTAAGTTTTGCAGCGAAAACCGCCGCGGCGATATGAGCCCCTCCCAGCGCACCCTGTTCATCGGCCGCGTGGCCTAGTGGTGTGCGCATGGGTCTCCGGCCTGTATGACCAGGGTTCGGATCCACTCACGATTTTTATTTTTTGCTTTTTGACCAAAACCTACTTTTTGCATTTCCAAACTCGGGAATAAGTTTTTCTTGACTGTGTGACCCCTAAAAGGCACCAGCGATGATAAAATAACCTCGGGCAACAAGACCAGGGTTGGACGCTCTCTATATCAAAGTTAGCAAAATCATCAAAAACCGCCCTTTTAAGACTCTGTACGACTTCGAAGAATGTAATTTGTCGAAAACAGAACAGTACATCTTGATCAGCAGAAAATTCCCTTTCGAATGGGCTATCTTACATAGGCTTTACGCGAAATTCTCGAAAAGTCTTCGGCAAGCTGGCCATACCCTGCCCTTACGCCGCATTGCAAAAATATTTTTTACGGAAATTTTTGGCAGCCGTATGTAACATAGCTCATTTGAAAGAGCTTTCTTTGTTGAACAAGGAGCACTAATTAGTTTAGACTAAATTCCATTCCGCGGGATGATACAGGGTCTCAAAGATACTGTTTTTCACCATTTTGTCGACTTTGAATGCTCATAACTTTTTACGGTTATACGCTCTGGTTGATTTTATTACATATTTGGAATCCCCTCGACAAGGCGCGTCGAATGGTGTATCTGACTTCTTAAAGTTCGATGCCGAGTTTAGATACCTCCCTAGTAAGACACTATAAAAAGCTTCATTACCTATGTGATCTATTTTCTCGACTGTAGATTTGATGGCTTTCCTTTGCGGGGGGGGGGGTCGTCTCCCCACCCCGACCCCCCACCCCCCGCCCACCCCCGGCGCCCACCCTCCACCCCCACCCCTGCCCACCTTTTGGGGGGCACCAGGGTGGCGGGCGAAGTATAATAGAAATTCTGCGAGAAAGCATCTTCCACCGTTTTTCGATAATCACCTGCATTAAATGCTTATATTGTTTATTAAATTATATAGCAGCATAAAAAACTGCAATTCGGCCCTCAATGCACGACGGCCGGTAGAACTGGCCAAATTTTTATCATCTCGTAGTTGAGTGGGTTGGTGGTGGCCGCCAGATGGGCGCGCTCGGCCCGCAGATGCTCGGCGCGACTTCCGTAATTCTGGGCCAGCTCCACGATCAGCGCGACGGCACGCCAGGAATGTACCTTAGAGATGTGATATAGTGTGGGAAGTATAGTTTAAATGTTCTTAAATTAGCGGTAATACAGATGATTTAACATGTATTTAGAAAATTTCTGTTAGACCAACCGATCGATGGATCGTAAACTGCGCATCTCGCGTCAGGCCGTTGACCTCACGCGTCAGAAAATCGACCAGGCGTTGCGGTGCAACGGCGAAGTCGGGCTGGAAAGAACTTTTTTTTGAACTTTTCACCGTGAGTTTTAAATGAGACCGAACCTACATTTGCAAATTGTTGCAAATGTAAAATGAAAGAAATAAAATTTAACGCTGATCCCGAATCTGGTTGCCAAAATTGCGTGAAAACAATTTTAGAAAAGTTCAGACCTATTTTACTGTTCTACAATGCAAAAACACCTTAATTTCAATGTCCCATAAAAATAGCCAGAAAACTGTTTCGGAAGTGTTCCCTAGCGGGTTTTACTGAGAAAAACATGGACTTTAAGAGTTGATGTCAACATGAAGGGCTTAGCTTTTGACTACGCGTAAATTTCGAATATTCCTCATCTGAAAGCTCATTTTTCTGAATGAAACCTGCTGTCAAACACTTACGGAATCGTTTTCTGGGGCTTCCTTATGGGACCATAAAGTAAGTATTTTTACAGTGTAGAACACTTAAATACGTTAACTTTGCTGTCATTCCGCAACTTTTGAAAACATATTCGGAATCGGCGTTAAATTCTGCACAAGATCGGCTTGATGAGATCGACTCACGAGCAAATTCCGGGCGTTTTCCCGCTGAAAAACGATTTGGATCCTGACGAGGCGTGGCAAATTATCGGGTGGCGGATGCTGGAAGGAGTTTTTCAAATATCGATAATCTCGATTTTTCAGAAGCTAGAATATTCAGAATCCCAAACTTCACAGTCTCGACTGTTCAGATGTTCGAATTTTTTGAGAATCACTAGTTTTCAGAGTACTTGGTGGATTCGACTAATATGAATTTCACACGGGTTCCGACCTTTAAAACGATGTGTTTTTGAAGCGATTTTTAGCTGCGTGACGAAGCTTACCACCACCAATGCCGCCTCTAGCAGGCTCATCAACACTTCCATTGCTGTTGCCGGCCAGTGCTCAAATTTATCGTAGCGATGTTCGATTAGAATCCGGGGCACGTGGGCAATCTTTGGAAATTGGAAGGATAAATTTTTTAGAGACTTGACCAACTTGCTCGAAGAAGACGTGGTAGGCCTGTAGGCGGGGCTCGATCGTGTGTCCCTCGGAGAATCGCAGGTCTATCTGAAGCGCAGCAGGCTTACAAGGGGAACCACGTAAGGTTAAGGTGGCGGTTCGGTATGGGACCGGGCCTATTTTGTGCAGAATTTTCAACTTTTTCCGAATACGCGTCCGAGCTTTGCCAAATAGCTCGTTTTAAAAAGTTATGGTGTTCCAAAGTTCCATTTTTTTTCGCAAATTTGCCAACTTCAAAGTAATTTGTTTTGCCTTTTCCGGTTGATTCCTCAAAAACGAATATCGCCATCGTATTCAGTTTCTATCGAAAGAGCTCCTTAGCTCAAAATTTTTTGGAAATCGAAAACAATTGTATGGAAATGGCGAAATGGCGATTTTTGTATGGGAAATGGCGAAAATTAAGCAAATGGATTACGCCCGTAGGTGATCGGCGATGGGCAGTAGCGCTGCAATGAGATAGACCGTTCGAAACAGTAAAAATTTTCCTATAAGATAGGGTAATGAAAATCGACTGCGCAATTAAAACAAAAAAGCTTGGCATCGTGACAGATGACTTCCCGCGGAATCAAATCGGATCTTAAAATCGCTATAACGTTCTCAAACGAGCTATTTGGCAAAAATTGACAGCAGATTCGGGATCGGCAAAAAATTCTGCGCAAAATAGGCCGGGTCCCATCGGAAACGCCACGTTCTCTACAGAAAAAAATGCGCGTTGGAATGAGCTACCGTACGTAAATTCGTAAAATGCGCTGTAATTTCTCGACATTCGGTGTTTTGCATTTTTGGACAGCGGTTTCCGAGTCAGCGGAAATCCTGCGTAAAATCGGTTGTGGACGGACTCGGAACTCCGATCGTTAAAAACGCCTCCTTGTTAGGCTTCGATAAACATCGACTTAGGTATTGTAAAGCGCTGTAAAAGTACGATGACAATTAACTTACGGTATGCGGTTGCCTGGCCAATAACTTTTCCTCACGCAGCAGGACAGTGATCTTTGTCGCCGACTCGCAGAAGTGGAGGATTTTCAGCGGCCATCGCAAGATGTTCAGCCCGGCGCGAAGTGGGCCGCCGCCCTAAATTTGATTTTTTCGATGAATGCGTGCGCGTTGCGTGTATCAATTTTCCTGAAAATCCATCGTGGATTCGAAGTCCGAAAATTCACTGGAAGTTCCCAGCCTTGATAGTTAAAGGTGATGTATTGTGGCGGCAGAGTCAAGGTGAGACGGTTTAGGAAATCGATCTGTGCCGCCTTCGATCGTAGTCTGGCGTAGTCCGTTCGATTCGAGAGCTGGATTCCGTCTCTAAAATTTGGAAGACAGATTAAAGGGGCTCCGAACTGCCAAATCAAAGCCCTTTTGGGAGGCCTCTTGGATTTCTAGCAAATTGCCAGCGGGCGCTGCGGGACGAGAGCCCTCACTCTTTCGATTCTTGCGCGAAGTTGTTTTTGCCCGGTTTCTTTGTGAAAACACTCCAATTCGCGCATTCTGAGCCCATTTTTGAAATCCTCACTCAATTTTAAACAGTTTTGGTGTTTTAATCATCATATTTGGCCCAGAAACAGCCGAGAACGCGATTTCGAGGTGACAACAGGCAATTTCAAATTTGCGAGCTTCCCGCGCCCCTAGTTGTACAGAGGCCTCCGACGTACAGGGTTCAGATTTTCGGGCTGTCACTCAATCTTTGGCATTTCGTAGCCCCTTTAAGGTATTTTTAGGTTTTGTGGCAAGTGTGGCGACGAGGGGTCTGTCCCAAGCCAATCGCATGCTTAAGCCTAGGCTTAGCCCTAGTCGAAGTCTAAGCATAAGCATAGCGTAAGCCGAAGCCTAAGCTTAAGCTTCAGCTCGAGCGCCTAAGCCGAAATTTTAAAATTTTACTTACTCCTCCAGATCGCACAACTCCAAGTCGTAGCCATGCGCGATGAGCTCGATTTCGAGGGCTTCTCCCCATGCACCGGCGCTGCGACTCACGCCGTTGCGTCCGGAAATTATCTAGACGTAAAATTTATCTATGATAAAAGCAAAAGATAAAAACTCCATAAAATAAGATTTGGAGCCCAATTTTTGGGTTAAAAGCGGCGTGCAGCTAATTAATCATCACCCTGTAGTAGGATTAAACATTTTTTAAAGGTGCCAGAAAACGCGCTAATTAATCGCCGTCATTGACTAGGCCACGAAACCTACGGATTGACACTGACGGTGAGATGCTTACACAAAATTTGGTGCCTATGCACGTATTTTGGCGCGTCGCGGGACTGTCTAGACCTAGCGGATTGAAGGGGGTGACGGTTTAATCCCGTGAAATGAAAAGAAAGGGATATAAGCAAAACAAAAGAGTAGGTAGAAGGGAGAGTATAAATTACCTTCTGCCATTGGGTGACGGACATGCTCAGAAATCGGGTGGCGAACAAGAAGTGGTGGGCGGACTGGTGGGCGAAGAACTGCATAGGAAGCTCTCTCTCTCTCTCTCTCTCTCTCTCTCTCTCTCTCTCTCGCTCTCGCTCTCTCTCTCACTCTCGCTCTCTCTCTCATTCTCACCTTAGCTACGGTTCGTAATTTGCGCTTGTCCCGGAGGTCCAGCTTCAAGTAGACGAGCTGCTGCTGCTCGGGAGTCAAATTCCGAAAGCGTAAAACGGTGACGGGAGCCATCTGGAAGAATTTAGGATCCTGATTTTGAAGGATTTTGCCTATTTTTATTCAATCGCTTAAAAAACGTTATCCTGCATCTTAAAAGCTTTTCAAGTAGACCAAAAGATGCGCTTTTTCCCCGACTACAAAGCCTAATAGTCGGTTTGGTGCTTCCTGGTTATCGGGGGTCGGTTATTTTAGCGGGGGTCGGTTGGCATCTTCTTTTCGTTTAGCCTATACCTGCCTAGTGATAAATTGTAGTTTATTTTAATACTGTTTTAGTAGCTTCCGATAATCAAAAATTATAAAAATATTTATCCTATAGTCACGAAATCTAGGGTTATAGCGCGGTTTTAGCCATTTTCATATACGTTAGACCGAAAAAGAAATTTTTTTTTCAACATGTTTTATGACGTTTTTCTTAATTTCTCCTCCCCCGCTAACAGTCCAGAACCATTTCAAACGGCGCACAAGTCTATAAAAACGGACAGTTTTTAATTAGCCGAGCCGCACGATATTATAGAAAAAAGTTCGCAACCGACCCCCGCTAAAATAACCGACCCCCGATAACCAGGAAGCACCGTCGGTTTTACCCGTACATACAAGATCGCCGAAAAAACCGTCAAAAACGCCATTCCCCCTATCATTTTGGAACCCATTGTATAACGGGAGCTTGACGATCTTGTGCAAAATTTTTTGTTGTTTCCCAAGCCTATGTTCAAAAACTGCAAAATATTTCGCTTTCAAAAGTCATGAAGCTTATCATCTATTTTTGCTAAAAATGGCTGAACTTTGAGCTTGAATATTTTGATATACGAAACTAGCCGCGATTTACGAATGTCAGGGGGGTTGGGGCTACGCTTCAGTCCTATTTGCGCTGCCACACTAACTGAAAGGTCACACTTGAAATGCTACCATCTGCCTGGCAGTTGTATTTAGGTCAAATCCGAAAATTAACAGAAAACCTCGATTCGAACAATTTATTGTCTCGGGGTACACGAAGGCCGTTACACGGAAAGTTGGCGGGAAATAAGATAAATTACTTTTTGGTAATCGACATAGTAGAAATTCAGGAGCTGAGGCTGGCCACGGAATTCCAGCCATAATCCCGACATTCAATATCTCGACAACCAAAATCCCGACAGCTAAAATGTGATAGTTCCGGTCGTTTTCTGCACAGATGGTTTTTAAATGCGGTTTCTGGCGGTCGGGATCCTGGCTGTCGGTATTTTGAATCTCCGGATTTTGGCGTTTTCCCGTGGGTCAATAATGCAAAGAGGTTGAAAAACAGCACCGTGAAACGGGAAATTACCATAATCCAGAATTTGGTAGGTAAGATGGAGCACCAGCTTCATTTCCCCTTGTACGCCCACCATGGGAAAGTAGGTTCTAATAAAGGTCGGATCTCGGCTTCCTGTTTAGCTACAGGTGTGTAAGGTATACCAAAATACTCGCCAGAGCAAGAAGAACATTTTGGTATACTTTACACACCTGTAGACTGTAGATGAACAGGGAGCGGAGATAAAGATGGGTGCCGGCTGGGGGACGGTTAGGCTGCACTCTAACCTAAAGGCCCAACGTCCAAAGTACTTTTTAGAGACGAGGAAGCGATCCGGGCGGCCCGCGCCTCCTGGCAGTACAAGGGATCACGGTCGGCTCAAAAAGCTATTAAAAATTTATCCACATTTTTGCAGCTACCAGCGCCGTTCGCGCGCCGAATCCGGGAAGCGCACGGCGCGCTGCGGCGCCGAGCGCGAGGCGAATGTGCGAGGGAATAAGGTGGGTGGTTGAATTGCAGACCTTGAGCGGAAGCTTAATCCTAAGCCCAAGCCTAAGTTGTACGCTTTAACGCCCGATTTTAGTCAAGCCAGAGCCGCAGTCGATCCGCCGCCGGCTCGTCCACCAGCACCGACTCGTCGAGCACGCAGCGCAAAAAAGTGGTGGGAGCGGGTGCCATGTTTTTGGTATAGCTAGCACCGCCAGCTAAAACACTAAAGAACGCGCCGATATGGGTGCAATTCAGAAACTCCCGCTCCCTCCGCTCCCTCCCGCCGAGCCGCACGTCTGCGCCCGGCTCAAGGTCTACGATGTCGTCGCGAATGTTAAGGTGAATTTTCTCCCGGTGAAGCCTAAGCCTAAAGCCTGAGCCTAGAGCCTAAGCCTAAGCTTAAGCCTAAACCTAAGCCAAAACCTAAGCCCAAGCCTACGTCTAAGCCTGAGTCTACGCCTAAGCCTAAACCGAAGCCTGAGCCCTAGCCTAAGCCCAAGCCTCAGCCTAACGTAAGCCTAAGCCTAAGCCTGCGCTTGCGTATAAGCTTAGGCCCAAGCCTAAGACTAAGCCTACGTTACTTTCCAGATGACGGTGGCGGTACGATACGTGGGAGCTGCTGCCGTGCCCCAGAAGCACGCCTGCCTGCGCCTCGCGTAGCCTCAAACTGACTCTTAGAATTTCATTTATTAACGCAAAAACAGTGTCGATTGCAATTTAACGAGATTACATGGCGTGTACGAATAAAGTTTGTTTGATTACATGTCGTGTACGGATAAATCTTGTCTGATTGGACGGCGTGTACGAATACCGGCGTTTTAATGATACCCGGCATGAATCAAGGAGTTTATTACATGGCGTGTACGGATAAAATGTGCAAAGAAAAGTACGGTACCCATAAATGACGAAAAACTGGTGACCATGCGGCGGGGGGTTGAGCAAAGGAGTGGGACGGAATTCAAGGGGAAATGGGGAGACGAAAGGGGCTTGGCAGGCAAAAAAGGCTAAACTCTACTTTACCCCCCCCCAGGCGAGATAGTAGGCCTGGGGGTGAGGGCGCAGGCGAAGAGATAGTAGGCCTGGGGGAGAGGGCGCAGAGAAAAGGGGCGTCTGGGGGGGGGTAAAGTAGAGTCTTACCGGCAAAAAACGCCGAAGCTGAAGCCTATGCCTGGCCTAAGCCTAAGCCTAAGCCTAAGCCTAAGCCTAACCTAAGCCTAAGCCTAAGCCTAAGCCTATGCCTATGCCTAAGTCTAAGCGAAGCCTAGTCCGTTCAAGACACTTTAGCAACAACAAGGGGTGAGATTCTACGAAACACTACGCGTTTGCGATGAGTACGGAGTACGGGGACAAGTACGGAAAAGAACAAGGGATACGGTAGGAAATGATTGTTATTGTCCTGCAAATTCTTCTACAGTCTGCCCCCGACGAATGGGGCTTGATCCTCCACTGGGTCGCATCTGAAAAATGGCACAAAATTGCATGGAAATTGATTAGGGATCACTGCTTGTGGTCCACTTAAAAATTTCCCCAAGGAACTCTGTTATCCTCCCTTCTCCTCAAAAAAACTCACTTATAATGCTCGCGGAACAAATCGCGAGTCGCCGTCCCGCGTTGCTTGTAAAATAGCAGGTACGCCTCGCTACTCTGCACTTCCGGCTGTCGGCACTGCGTTACTGTAGAGTCGTCGAAGGTACGCCAATCTGGAAAAATGGTCAGGATAAGTCACGTTCCCCAATGAATCTCTGCTAGCCTGCCCCTTCCATTCCCAAATGATCTTTGCTAGCCTGCCCCTTCCATTCCCAAATGATCTCTGCTAGCCTGCCCCTTCCATTCCCAAATGATCTCTGCTAGCCTGCCCCTTCCATTCCCAAATGATCTCTGCTAGCCTGCCCCTTCTATTTCCAAATGATCTCTGCTAGCCTGCCCCTTCCATTCCCAAATGATCTCTGCTAGCCTGCCCCTTCCATTCCCAAATGATCTCTGCTAGCCTGCCCCTTCCATTCCCAAATGATCTCTGCTAGCCTGCCCCTTCTATTTCCAAATGATCTCTGCTAGCCTGCCCCTTCCATTCCCAAATGATCTCTGCTAGCCTGCCCCTTCCATTCCCAAATGATCTCTGCTAGCCTGCCCCTTCCATTCCCAAATGATCTCTGCTAGCCTGCCCCTTCTATTTCCAAATGATCTCTGCTAGCCTGCCCCTTCCATTCCCAAATGATCTCTGCTAGCCTGCCCCTTCCATTCCAAAATGATCTCTGCTAGCCTGCCCCTTCCATTCCCAAATGATCTCTGCTAGCCTGCCCCTTCTATTTCCAAATGATCTCTGCTAGCCTGCCCCTTCCATTCCCAAATGATCTCTGCTAGCCTGCCCCTTCCATTCCCAAATGATCTCTGCTAGCCTGCCCCTTCTATTTCCAAATGATCTCTGCTAGCCTGCCCCTTCTATTTCCAAATGATCTCTGCTAGCCTGCCCCTTCCATTCCAAAATGATCTCTGCTAGCCTGCCCCTTCCATTCCCAAATGATCTCTGCTAGCCTGCCCCTTCTATTCCCAAATGATCTCTGCTAGCCTGCCCCTTCTATTTCCAAATGATCTCTGCTAGCCTGCCCCTTCCATTCCAAAATGATCTCTGCTAGCCTGCCCCTTCCATTCCCAAATGATCTCTGCTAGCCTGCCCCTTCTATTCCCAAATGATCTCTGCTAGCCTGCCCCTTCTATTTCCAAATGATCTCTGCTAGCCTGCCCCTTCTATTTCCAAATGATCTCTGCTAGCCTGCCCCTTCCATTCCAAAATGATCTCTGCTAGCCTGCCCCTTCCATTCCAAAATGATCTCTGCTAGCCTGCCCCTTCCATTCCAAAATGATCTCTGCTAGCCTGCCCCTTCCATTCCAAAATGATCTCTGCTAGCCTGCCCCTTCCATTCCAAAATGATCTCTGCTAGCCTGCCCCTTCCATTCCCAAATGATCTCTGCTAGCCTGCCCCTTCCATTCCCAAATGATCTCTGCTAGCCTGCCCCTTCCATTCCCAAATGATCTCTGCTAGCCTGCCCCTTCCATTCCCAAATGATCTCTGCTAGCCTGCCCCTTCCATTCCAAAATGATCTCTGCTAGCCTGCCCCTTCCATTCCAAAATGATCTCTGCTAGCCTGCCCCTTCCATTCCAAAATGATCTCTGCTAGCCTGCCCCTTCCATTCCCAAATGATCTCTGCTAGCCTGCCCCTTCCATTCCCAAATGATCTCTGCTAGCCTGCCCCTTCCATTCCCAAATGATCTCTGCTAGTCTTTCATAACACCAAAAACCCACCAATTTGTGTGGTTCTGCCATCGATTCCTGGCAACCTGCCAATGGATACATAGTGGCCAAAGTAGGAAGTGCCAGAGTGACAGACGACACCCGTCAAATCGTACACCTAAATTCAATTTTTATGGCTTTAGTTTACTCCGGCTCCCTAACTTGCTCTCTATCGCGCGTTGTCTCTCTGTCTTTTTCTCTCTCTCTCCAACCCACCGTATTCTGCCCAACATCCGCTCCCTCAGCCAAATACGGAGCTAAATCGAGCCCGGCCAGCGGGTATTCGACCCTTCTGTCGTCCTTTGACCTGCGATGCGACGATGTTGCGTAGGCAGAAGCTGAAAAAAGTTATAGTGAGGAAGAGCGAGAGAGAGAGAGAGAGAGAGAGAGAGAGAGAGAAACTCACCAGTATACACAAATCTCTTCAATTGAATGATGATGACCGGCGGCAGCCTGTACAACTCCAACTTCTTCGTCGCTTCGACATGGTCCTTGCACCGGCTACAGTACCAAGATTCTTCCGGTTTTAGCCTCTCGGTCTCGGAGAACATTTGGATCATGTCTTCCAGGCTGGGATCTCCATCGGTGTTTCGGCTTGTTGTTGACGGGGCGTATTTGGCGGTCAGGGCCTCGTCAAGAGCCTGTAGAAATGGATTGAGAGAGAGAGAGAGCGAGAGAGAGAGCGAGAGAGAGCGAGGGTGAGAGAGCGAGAGAGAGAGAGAGAAACATACCAATGAGGCTTTGTCCTCCACCTCAACGAACGGCTTCCCGTTCTTGATGTTCACCCAGTTGATCGAGACGTAGGAGCCGGTGGGCAAATCGAGGATGGCTGAAACATTTAGGTGAATATAGCCGCTCTCTCTATCTCTCTCTCGCTCACTCTCTCTCGCTTTCTCTCTCTGTTTATTTCTCGCTCTCTCTCTTTGTCGCTCTGTCCGTATCTGCTGTATCTCTCACTCTCTCACCTCTCGCTCTCTCTTTCTCTCACCTTCTTCTGTCGTCTCCCGAATCGTATCCCCGACGCTCGAGTTTTGCGACCGAATCTTTTTTAGCACAAACAGGGCCGGTGGCGCCTTTTTCCTGGGAGCGGGCATGACCTGGCGGCGCAATTCGCTTCCCGAACTGCTTGCTGACGGGGAGAGGGATTTCTGGAATTTGTCAATCTGTATTTGCCAACGTTGGGTCACTAGCAGAGATCTTTGAGAAAAAAGAAAAGGCAGGCTAGCGGAGATCCTGGAGGAAAAAGTATGCGTACTTTATCCAGCCCATTTGGAATCAGGGCCTCGCTTGACGGGCCGCCGTTTTGCAGACCGGATTCTCCTGAAAATGCTACTTTTATTAGGCTTAATTTCGGTTTAAGTTTGAGCTTGATATGGCTGCCTTCAGAGCTCCTAAAAAAAATTCTGGTCATCTACCTGGCGCCGGGGAAAGCTCGCCCTCGTGACCGGGGTCCTTATTGAGCTGTGGGGGCAGGAAGACGTTGATCGAATGCCTGGAAAGGGGGAGATAGAGAGAGAGAGAGAGAGAGAGAGAGAGAGAGAGAGAGAGAGAGAGAGAAAGAAACAGCGTGAGAGAGAAACTAACCTGCTCCTTGCGTCCAAAACCCTCGCCAAGTGCGCGTACGTCAAATGAGAACGGGGCAGCGAGATCAGCATCGGGAGCCCGACTAAATTTTCGATTGCTCAAGGGTCTCTGCTAGCTTGCGCAGAGCCGGGCTCGCTAGCAGAAACCCATCCCGGATCGGAAATAAAAATACCTGCATCGATGATCGGCCGACGGCCGCACTCGGTCTTGTGGTTTCCGTCGTTCCAGTCTTTCAGCTGACAATCTCTGGAAAAAGCGATGGCTAAGCTTAAGCCTCACCTAAGCCTAAGCCTAAGCCTAAGCCTAAGCCTAAGCCTAAGCCTAAGCCTAAGCCTGAGCCTAAGCCTAAGCCTAAGCCTAAGCCTAAGCCTAAGCCTAAGCCTAAGCCTAAGCCTAAGCCTAAGCCTAAGCCTAAGCCTAAGCCTAAGCCTAAGCCTAAGCCTAAGCCTAAGCCTAAGCCTAAGCCTAAGCCTAAGCCTAAGCCTAAGCCTAAGCCTAAGCCTAGGCCTAAGCCTAAATTGGACATAGAAAACCTACTGATCACAATACCAAGCGTTGTAGCAGGCTTCGCAGGCCTTCAGCTTGTCTTCGGTGGACCCGCAGGTGTTGCAGATGTATCTGGAATACCAGAGGTTAGAGAGAGAAACAGCGAGAAATAAAGAGAGAAAGAGAGAGAGAGAGAGAGAGAGAGAGATAGAGCGTGAGAGAGAGAGGGAGAGAGCTGGAGTGTGAGAGAGGAGGAAGAGAGACTCACTTTAACGAATGGGCATACAACTGGCGCTGCACGGCATAGATTTCCACTACCTCTTCATTCCAGTCGCTCGCGTCGTGGACTTGGAACCTGAAAAAAAATAGGTGTGCTCGCTCAACTTGAAGTTCAAAGGGTCTGTGAAGGTAAAAAGCAATCACGATCGGGATTGGAAACACCGTAACTTTGTCACCAAATGATCTCTGCTAGCTTGCCCTCCCCAAACCGCAAAAACAATCTATCAACAACCTACACGTATAACAAATCGTTGGCATTCAGCAAATTGGTCGCCTCGGAATTTGTGTAGACCTTGTGGATGCGGTGTTGCACGATTTCGAGGAGCCGCAACTGAAAAAAACGGGAGGTGAAAGACAACTTTTCACTCTCTCTCTCTCTCTCTCTCTGTCTCTCTCTCTCTCTCTCTCCCTCTCTCACTCTGTCTCTCTGTCTCGCGATACCGCTGTACAAGGCGCAAATTTGGCTTGACGATGGCGACATCAAAATTCTAAAGTACCTGCTTTCCGGGCTGCTTGACCACCTCGCCGACGGCGGCCAAGAAGTCGGCTACAGTACCCTCAGGGGAAAAGGAAACGGGGACGAGGAATGGGCGAAGGCACGGGTCGAGAGGCCAGAAGTGCACCTGGAATTTGAGATTTCTTTCTTTCTCTATCCATCTCTCTCGCCCTCTCTCTCCTACCTTGACGCTTTTCTTCTTCTTCGGAAACGGCACGGCCAAGTACAAAAATGGATCGAACGTGATGGAAACTCGACTGCATTTTGGACACTCCAAACGGGACTAAAAATCAAATTTTTGCGAAAAATCAAAGCTACAGTATACCTTCAGTTGTCCGTGAAACAGGTCGACGATCAGCGAATTGTTCCGGAGTAGATACGAGCGCCACGCTTCGGCGGAGACCTGGAAATTTGAGTATTCGGATTCCTACACTGAATCCCCCCAAAGGGGTCTGCCAGCCTGCCCTGGTTCTGGTGATTCTAGTTTTTTCAAGAATAGCTGTTTCTCGCACTCTCGCTCTCTGTCTCTCGCTCTGCGCTCTCTGTCGCGCTCTCTCTCGCTCTCTCTGTATCTCTCTCTCTGTCTGCCTCTCTCTCGGTCTCCCTCTCTCGCTTTCGCTCCCACACTCTCTCTTTCTCGCTCTCTCTCACTCTCACGCCCTCTCTCTCTATGTCTCTCTTACTGTTTCTCTCTCTCTCTCACTCTCTCTCCTCACCTCTCTATCCGGCCTCCCATCCGCCTCCACCTGCGACGTCACCATCTTGGTTCTGCAGCGATTCAGATCCTCGTGCAGCCCATCAATCAGAAAGCACAAGAATTCCTGGGCATCATGTTGGGCGTAGTTGGCGAATTGCGACGCTTTCTCGGCCACAATTTCCTTGATCTGCTGTGGCTCGACAGTTTTTGAGGAGCACGACCACATTTGTTGGAGGAACTGGGCGAACGCGCGGGCGAGGCGACCCTGAAATTTTGGGGCTTAAAGGTATCAGCAAGCCCAAAATCTACCCAGGTCCTCCACTAGGTCTTGACAGTAAGCCTAAAAACGCTAACAATATGTGGTTTGAGACGCGTCATTTGGATTGCCGCGTGGCTGTCGAGACCTAGCGGAGGAAAGGGGTCGATTCTCGGGTTGCTGCTTCCTTTAAAGGGAGCATGACATTTAATTCCTTATGGATTTGATCACGCCCTCATTTTCATTGCTTAATTGATTGCGCCACTTTTACGTGCAGACCTCAGATGCATTTTTAAGGGTGCCAGCAGGCCCAAAATCTACCCCGGTCCTCCACTAGGTCTAGACAGCCACGAAAAACGTCAAAAACGTCTGCAAGCGTGCTGCAGTTTTTTATTTTAAAATGAAAGATTCTAGGCGTTTTTTAATCAGGTTTCCACGTTTTTTCCAACGGCTGTCTAGACCCAGTCGATGAAGGGGTCGATTTTGCGACGTTTGGGCCTTTTAAGGGAGTGTGACAGTAGAAAATTCACCCCAAATCCAAGCACGTTGTGCTCGTTGACGTCCTGCTTGTAGAGGTCGCTGAGGAAGTAGGCCTTCAACTCCGCGCAGTTGACCAGCATCTGAAAAAAGGTTTCCTTGGTTTTAAAGGGGTGGCGACAGCTAGAAAGTGATTTTAAAGGGATGGTGACAGCCAGAATGCCATTTTAACGTGCTCTACAGTAACCCAACGTTACCGTGCTCGCAAGGAAATACTTACCTGCAGCGTAGCGTTCATAAAACACGTATTGCCCAAATTCCTGAGCCCAGTAAACCCGGGCTCGACGACGTGACCGCTCTCCGCGTACGGGGACACCTAAATACGTTCAAAAGTACAGTATGCACTTCAAAAATCAACATAAAATTCATGCCGTCACGGGACCGGGGCCGATTTGTATTTTTTCCGGTCATCTATATGGCCCCTGAAATCGCTCTGTGCATTAATGAAACGACTCGGCATAAAAAACCGGGGTTTAGTTACGTTTTAAAGGGACCATGAAGGCAAAATCTATGGAAATCATACGTTAGTTTGCCTTCGCAGTCCCTTTAGACACATTTAGGGTTAGCGCCAATCTCATATGCAAATTAGGGGGAGCCGCGACCTGAACTATTGGAATGCCGCGTTTCGTAGTGGTAGGAACCGACAGGATTTCTTGGGGATCCAGCTGGAATTTTGGAGAGTGTGTTGATAGATATTTGTACGTTAATCCGAAGCGAAGCTAACAAGGGAACCACAAGTTGGCACGGTGGAATTTCGAAAAACGCTCGCGGCTACCCCTAGGTTTTCGACGACGGCGATTCCAACGCGCTAGTCAGAATTAGCTAAATCGACCTGTGGACAGAGATACAGCACTTCCGGAAAATGGCCAATTTACATTCGGAGGAATTAGCATTCACCTCAGGGTTTATGAGGGCTTCCCATCTCAGAAGAATCACCAGTTGAATGGCTGGGTGGCAAGCGGCTAGCTTGTTAGAATACTGCCCAGGGTTCGAATCCCTTCACGACTTTTTTGTTTTGCTTTTTGGAGGGAAGTTTCGATTTTTTTTCACATAGTAAATCTTTTATTCGTTGGTGATGAGGCCGATTCCTTCAAAAACGTTTTGAAATTGCATCTTATGCGACGACCCCTTGAAACGAACGAGTAGCTTATAAGAAGCTTGTGGTTTTGCTAAAAGTTCCGTCCAAAACGCAAAACATAAAAAAGGCGTGAACGGATTCGAACCCTGGTCAGTATCCTAACAAGCGAGCCGCCTGCCACCCAGCCATTCAACCGGTGATTCTTCTGAGATGGGAAGTCCTCATAAACCCTGAGGTGAATGCTAATTCCTCCGAATGTAAATCGACCTTTTTCCGGAAGTGATGTATCTCTGTCCACAGGTCGATTTAGCTAATTCTGACTAGCGCGTTGGAATCGCCGTCGTCGAAAACCTAGGGGTAGCCGCGAGCGTTTTTCGAAATTCCACCGTGCCAACTTGTGGTTCCCTTGTAAGCCTAAGCCTTAGCCAAACCCAGGCCTAAGCCTCGCCTAAGCCTACGCACACGCCTAAGCTCAAGCGGAAGCCTAGCCTAAGCTTATGCCTACGCCTACGCCCAAGCTCAAACCGAAGCCTAAGCTAAGCCTAAGCTAAGCCTAAGCTAAACCTAAGCTAAGCCTAAGCTAAGAAGCCTAAGCTAAGCCTAAGCTAAGCCTAAGCTAAGCCTAAGCTAAGCCTAAGCTAAGAAGCCTAAGCTAAGCCTAAGCTAAGCCTAAGCTAACCCTAAGCTAAGCTAATTTACATATACACACTCAAATCTCACGAAAAAACGCCAAGCCATCCAGTGTTACACGTCCAGCGCGCTTCGAAGAAAAAGATGAAAATTATGCAAATTTACGCAAATTTACAGTGGATTAGTCGACCCGAAAAAGGCATCGGGATACGGTAATTTTGAGCGAAAAATAGGGAAAATAGGAAAAGAAAAAAAAATGATAGAAGCGACGCGGACGTGGGACACCGAATGTTTGTTTCGTTTTTCCGCTGCTTTGCAATGCATCTACGCCAATTTCTGCAATTTTACCAGAATTTATGAGATATAGAAGAATATTGCAAGGTTAAAAATTGGAAAATTTGGCAAGAGTCACACGGGTTACGGTAATTTTTACGGTAGTTTTTTTGGGGCACCGGGAAGTTGATGTTCATTTTTGAAAGCCTAGGAGGTGGAAATCGGACGTAATGGAAATTTTGTTTTGGAATTAAACTGGTATTTTTCGCTTTTAAAAAATTCGAAAATCGAGAAAATTAAAATTTATCAAATTGCTAATTTTTTTGAAGTTTAAAAGTCCTGAAAATTTATTGTCCTGAAAATTTCATATTGAACGTTCAAAAATTAAAAAATGGTTTTTTTTTTAGTTTAAAGGGATGGTGCCAGGAGAGAAAATGAGGCAAGATTGTGCAAGAGAGAAAAGTGGAGAACTAGAGAAAATATCGGGCACCTGAAACGTTCCTTTAAAGGGATCAGGAGGCGCGAGAATCGACCCCTCCATCGACTAGGTCTCGACAGTTACGAGACACTTAAAAAGCCCACTAGGCCCAAGCTAAGCAGAAGCTTAAGCCAAGCCTAAGCTAAGCCTAAGCCTAAGCCTAAGCCGGTATATCTGTCGAGACCTAGCAAACGAAAAGGGTCGATTGCTGCCCTTCCTAGCACCTTTAAAGGGACAGTAACACCAAAGGCCGCCTTTTCACCCCATCGGGAATGGGAGCGGCATCTGGCGCTCGCCGGCCGTTCCATATTTGATCAGAGCGATCCGCCCGCGCACCTTTGCCGTGGGTTTTCGTGTGTACTCGGCGACGAGGTCGCGGTGGACGACCTCTTTCTTCAGGTACGAACGAGCTGGCGGAGACGGGGACCGAGCAACAGCTCCCTTTAGCGCTTCCGCCTCTGCGGGAGCGGCACGCGTCGCGGGCGTCTGGAATAGAGCGGGGTTTTAAAGGGAATGGGAACCAGATAATCTAGAATGTACAAAGCAAGCACTGGCAAACTAGCGGTAACCCTTGAGGACATTCAGGAATCGCTACGGGACCCACCGTTCCGTGCAGATACTGTGGCAGGGCGGGTGGTTGCGGAATTTTGGAGGCGGCCCTCGTCGCCTCCTCCTCCTCGTCCCTCCACCCCTTCAGGTGCAGGTTGTCGAGCGTCGTCGAGCTGCGCAGGTTGCCGTTTAAGGCTGGGAGGTTGAGGTTTCCGTTTAGGTGGTCGGGTTCTGCAAAAAAACATATACATTTTCCCTTCAAGGGTCCTTAAGAGGTTTAATGAAAAATCTGAGCTTAAGCCTAAGCTTAAGCCTAAGCTTAAGCCTAAGGTTAGGCCTACGCCTAAGCCGAAACCAAAGCCGAAACCAAGCCTAAACCGAAGCCAAAGCCAAAACCTAAGCCTAAGCAATTCAAAACGTCAAGCCCACGCGAAAATTACCCCTAAGCCCAAGCCGAGCGTATACCGCAGCCTGGCTTAGGCTGATGCTTATCTTGCGTTGCTTAGGCTCAGCTTAGGCTTGGCTTCGTTTGGCTTGGTTCATGGATTCTGCCTTCCAGGTTCCTTTATAACTAGCGTAAACCTTTTTTTCATACCTTTCTCCTCGATTCCTTCCGCTCTCCTGGGGCTCAACTGCCTGAGCGCCGACTCGCGCTCCCACTTGTCCTCCCACCTAACATGGTGCCCGGTCTTCGAGGCGGGGATGGGAGTGGTGGTGCGGAGTGACATCTGGAAATTTTCGTAGTTGCTTGAAAGAGAAAGGTAGGCTAGCAGAGATCATTTGGGAATGGAAGGAGCAGGCTAGCAGAGATCATTTGGGAATGGAAGGGGCAGGCTAGCAGAGATCATTTGGGAATGGAAGGGGCAGGCTAGCAGAGATCATTTGGGAATGGAAGGGGCAGGCTAGCAGAGATCATTTGGGAATGAAAGGGGCAGGCTAGCAGAGATCATTTGGGAATGGAAGGGGCAGGCTAGCAGAGATCATTTGGGAATGGAAGGGGCAGGCTAGCAGAGATCATTTGGGAATGGAAGGGGCAGGCTAGCAGAGATCATTTGGGAATGGAAGGGGCAGGCTAGCAGAGATCATTTGGGAATGGAAGTGGCAGACTAGCAGAGATCATTTGGGGAATGGAAAGGGCAGGCTCGCAGACACAAATGCGGAACAGCTACCAACCTGCGACATGGAGGGGGTCAAATTGCGTCCGCGGATCGCTTCCTCCAGCTCGGATTGGGCCGCCGATGCCCTGGTGGCCTGGTCTGAGCCACGGGCTGGCGAAGGCGTACGTTGGAATTCTGAATGAAGTCGTAAATTTAGAGAGAGAGCGAGCGTGAGAGAGATTGAGAGGGAGAGAGAGAAAGGGAGGGAGACGCACCAATTTCACTTCGAATCCTCTCCCTATCCTCCCACTGGCGGTACTCATTCTCCTCGAGCTCCCGATTAGCACGAGCTGTGGCTTGCTTATTGTAGCTCCGAATTGATGGGCCCCTGAAATCAGCATTTTTCCGACATTTTAAAAAATATAAAAACGCGAAAAACTATGAATTAAAGGTTTTTAGAAATGATTTTTACGTTCTCGGGATTTCACATTACCATTTTGCCTTCCCAGCCCCTTTAAAACGAACCTATAGCCGGATGTGATAATCTGAGACGAAGCCCTCGGCCTGCCGAGGTGGTCCTTGGCCGACACGGTCTTCGGGCTGTTCAGAATGCTCTGCACGTCCGTCGACTGGCTCATGCTCGCCTGGCCCGCATACGAGGTGTCCCGGGTCCTATAAATAATTTTAAAGGGACGGTGAAGCGAGAGATGGAACCAGGTGGGTTAGCAGAGGTCACATGAGAATGGCTAGTAGAAATCTTGGGAGAACTCTCACCTCTCCAGCGTCCTCGAGGCGTACGACTCCCTTTCCGGAGCATTCCGGCTGAACGACGAATCGCGTTGATATGATGATGGAGTACTGTAGGTGGAAGAGGAGTATGGCGTCCTGGTGCTCGACGCGGAGGAGGAGTAGCGGGAGCTGAAAAATATCGGTTTTAATCATCTGGATCTCCAAATGATCTCTGCTAGGCTGCCCCTGCCATTCCCAAATGATCTCTGCTAGCCTGCCCCTTCCATTCCCAAATGATCTCTGCTAGCCTGCCCCTTCCATTCCCAAATGAATTCTGCTAGCCTGCCCCTTCCATTCCCAAATGAATTCTGCTAGCCTGCCCCTTCCATTCCCAAATTATCTTTGCTAACTTGCTTCAGCTCACCTATGATACGAAGGTGTGACAGTGCTCGACGTAGTCCGCCCCAATCCACTGGACAGTCCGCCGGACTCGGATCGCGTTAAGGAGCGGCTCGTAGCCGAGTGCGTGGTAGAGGAGCGGGTCAATGATCTATCAGCTGTCGCCGATCCGCTTCCGCCCCCATACGGGGTACTGTAGCTCTGGGGTGACGTGTAGGACGGAGTGTAGCGGTAGGAGGAGAGGCTAAAAAACTTCCAAATTCATAGATACCTAATTCGGGTTAAGGATTTTGACTTCCAGGTCCCTTCAAACTCCTCTAAACCGCGCACCTGCTACCATAACTGCGGCTCGGCGTGTAGTTGGAGCCGCGGATCGACGACGTCGACGAGGACAGCCGACTCCACGACGTTCCGGATTCAGATTTGCGCATTTTCAGCTCCTTTCCGTTGAACTACAAAGTACTCGTTTCTCTCTCTCTCTCTCTCTCTCTCGCCCTCTCCCACTGTCTCTCACCCACCTCGACAGTATCCGGCTCGATTTCTCCGGCCAATTCACAGTGCCAAACAAATTTCTGGGGTTCAGAGGGGCGTAGTGGCGCGTAGCGGTTTAGCAGGCGGTCATCAGGATTACTATAAGAATCGATGATTTACGGTATTTGGGTTTTAAAGGGACAATGCCACGAAGGTCCCCTATCCCAAAAATATGAAAAATGAAAAATGTTGTAATTTTGGGATTTTAGGGGGATAAGACAGTTGATTACAGCTTGGCCCACGTTTTTCTTGTCAAGACACCTAACCTCGCGTTTCTCTCTCTCTCTCTCGCTCTCCCCCTCTCTCTCTCGCTCTTTCTTCGAAACTGAGTTGGCATTTAGCTAGCAAAAACATCTGACACCCAGAGCTAAACCATGTGCGACAAGATTTAAAACAGCTGGGTGCGAAACGGAAAACGGTCGGAAACGGTTCTTGGTGAAACCAGGGCAGCCAGCAGAGATTCTTGAGGAAACGCCAGGCAGGCTGGCGGAGATTATTTAGGAAACCTAAGGTAGGCTAGCAGAGATCATTTGGGAATGGAAGGGGCAGGCTAGCAGAGATCATTTGGGAATGGAAGGGGCAGGCTAGCAGAGATCATTTGGGAATGGAAGGGGCAGGCTAGCAGAGATCATTTGGGAATGGAAGGGGCAGGCTAGCAGAGATCATTTGGGAATGGAAGGGGCAGGCTAGCAGAGATCATTTGGGAATGGAAGGGGCAGGCTAGCAGAGATCATTTGGGAATGGAAGGGGCAGGCTAGCAGAGATCATTTGGGAATGGAAGGGGCAGGCTAGCAGAGATCATTTGGGAATGGAAGGGGCAGGCTAGCAGAGATCATTTGGGAATGGAAGGGGCAGGCTAGCAGAGATCATTTGGGAATGGAAGGGGCAGGCTAGCAGAGATCATTTGGGAATGGAAGGGGCAGGCTAGCAGAGATCATTTGGGAATGGAAGGGGCAGGCTAGCAGAGATCATTTGGGAATGGAAGGGGCAGGCTAGCAGAGATCATTTGGGAATGGAAGGGGCAGGCTAGCAGAGATCATTTGGGAATGGAAGGGGCAGGCTAGCAGAGATCATTTGGGAATGGAAGGGGCAGGCTAGCAGAGATCATTTGGGAATGGAAGGGGCAGGCTAGCAGAGATCATTTGGGAATGGAAGGGGCAGGCTAGCAGAGATCATTTGGGAATGGAAGGGGCAGACTAGCAGAAATTCTTGCGTAAAACCGAGAAACTAGGGCTTTAGGAAGACGAGCGGAAAAGATATCCAGGAATATCGGCCCTAAGATCGATAATCAGCGCCGTTCGTCCAGAGGGTTTCATCCTGGAAGCGAGAGAGAGAGAGAAAGAGAGAGAGAGAGCCACTCGACTCTTCCGGGCCGACGGTAAAAATACAAAGAAAAAATGGGGGAGAAGCTTCCAGTCGGCGGGGCAAACTGGGGCGGACACCATTTGGATTACACACACACGCACACACACATACACTGGGATCTCCTCTGGGTCCTAGTGCTCTCTCTCTCTCTCTCTCTCTCTCTCTCTCTCTCTCTAATTTTACACAAAGCTGAGGTGCCGACCGAAAGGAATGGATGATCCCCCACCCCACCCCCTGGAGTTTCCCCACCCCAATTTTGTGCCCCGAGGGCATTTTCGGGGAGCTAAAGGCATAGTGACAGCCGAAATGAAAATTTAAAGGGATAGTGCCACCTAGATAAATTTTAAACAGCTTGTGACAGTTAGACATCGATAGAATAAAAGCAGCAGAAAAAAATGGAATTAGAGGGGCGGTGTTTTGAAATGGTGCATGCACTTCGAATCGTAACGATAACAATATAGGCCACCTCGTCCTCCCCCCTTTTTCGATGGGAATCCCCCCCGTAATTTCGGGTGCCCAGGGCAACGCCCTCTCTCCTCTTCACCTCCTCCCAATTAGCCACCAAGTTTCCATCCTGGGGCTGATGAATTTTGGGGGGATTAACGGGGGAGATGAAGACATAGTCCTTTCCCAAATGATCTCTGCTAGCCTGTTTTTTTCTCTAAGGATCTCTGCTAGCATGCCCTTGAATTCGGAAAATCACTAACCTTGAGCTGAAGTGGATTTCCACGCTGTCAGGATGGGCGATCACTTCCTCGATGTCGATTTGTCTAGAAAATTGGGGCTAGAGAGAGAGAGAGAGCACAGAGAGCCCGAGGTGGAGAGAGATAGAGATAGAGAGAGAGAAAGATAGAGAGAGATAGAGAGAGAGAGCGAGAGAGAAAATACTGAATAACCGTACTTGTGCGTCAGCCGGATCGTCACGCTGTCCGCGCTCTCGAAGAACCCGTGTTTTAAGGAATCTGAAAAGCAGAAAAATGTTAGTTCACGCTTAAAACCAAAAAAAGCTACCGAATCAAACTAGCAGAAATCCTTTGGGAAACCAAGGCAACTAGCAGGGTTTTTTTAGGGAATGTCTTAGTGCAGGCAGGGACGTAGCGTAATACAGGCCCCGGGGGCCCGGGCCCCCGAAATCGGCCGGGGCCCGAAAATTTCATAAGGGGGGACCCTTATGATTTTTATTTTCTCAAAAATTTTGCTGCCTGCGGCGCTATTTTTTCACTTTTTACGGCTATTTGCCGAGCTATGCAAACTTTTTTTCAAAAATTTTTGCCTGCGGCGCTGTTTTTTCGGCAATGTTTTGAGTTTTTTGGAAAAATGTTTTCGGGGCCCCCCGAAATTTTTTTCTGGCTACGCCCCTGAGTGCAGGATAGCAGTTTTTTGGCAATGGTTCAGAAAACGTTCATCATTTCGTATCATTTCACAGAAATCAGAAAAAAAAGAATTTTGCGTAAAGCGAACGGCCAACTAGCAGAGATTTTTGGAGAATTTTCCAGGGGCAAGCCAGCAGGGATTCTTTATTGAAAAGACTCGGGAAGTTCCTAATCTTTCAAAAACGAACAAATTGATATTGATAGTATTATTTTAAAGTCAGGGAATACAAATAGAAATGTAGAGAAAATAAGCAAAAACCGATAAAACGAAAAAAATCGCGAAAATTGCGAAATTCCAGCGAATTCTGGCCCTCGAACAATATCGGGTAACTCGCATATCGTCGTCGGGCCCCGGGACCCTTTGGGGCGAGAGTGTGGAGAGACAACCGAGTCGCGAGAGAAAGAGAGGGATAGAGCGAGGGAGAGAGAAACATAGAGAGAGAAGGGAAAACAAAAAGCCAAGCGGGGGCCCGGGATCTCTGGAAGAGGGGGAGAAAAGCCCCCCGCTGACTGGGCCCCTAGTGTCGAAAGCCAGAAAAGTTTGGGTGGTCTCTTTTAAAGGGACTTGTAAGGGTTGAATTCCAAGCAAAATGCCGACAGCCAAAATCTGGACAGCCAAATTTTCGACATGCAGAAGCCCGACAGCCAGAATCCCGAAAGGCGAAACAACCAAACCAAAATCCCGACAGCAATAATCCCGACAGTTCAAAATTCCGAAATATCCATGGCTCTAGGCGCCTTTTAAACCGCTATTTTACATGGTGGAATTTTGGTTGTCGGTATTTTGAATGTCGAGATTTTAAGTCTTGACCCCACTCTCCTAAATAATCTCTGCTAGGTTGCCCTGGAATGCTGAACTTTACTACGGAAATTCAGGAAGTTTTTCAAGAATCGGTTTTTCGAAGCCATTTTATCCAAGGAGCTCTGCTAGGCTACCTGTGAATCGTTGAATTTCGGGGTTTTTCGATTTCCCCAATAACCTCTGCTAGTATGCCCGGTCTGCAGTGATTCAAAGCTTACCTAGCGAGACCAGGATTGGCTCGGACTGCTGCGGCTCGTTGCCGCTTTCCGAGCCTGACTCCACGCGCATTTCCATCGGCTTTTCTTCCATGTTTTGGCTGCAAAATAGTTTTAGAAGCGAGAGAGAGAGAGAGAGCGGGAGAAAGCGAGAGAGCGAGAGAGAGAGACGTGTGTAACGCAAGATTACATTTTTAAAGGGATGGCGACACCAAGATCGACTGACACCCCTAAAATCCGAGTCAAAAATTGAATCTGGGCTCAACATTTTGTTGCTAGAACATTTCAGATTCTAATTATTCACCTCTCGTCCTCTCGGTTTCCAAGGTTTTGGAAATTATGCATCGAAAAAGGGAGCAAAAGGGTTGTCTGGGAAACCATTTTGGGTAATTGGACTCGCGAGAACGCTGGGGAATGGAATATTTGGGAATTTAAATGGTAATTAGAAAGCAGGAGAACGAGAGTGAGTGAGAGGGAGATAGAGACAGAGAAAGAGAGAGAGAGAGAGAGAGAGAGAGAGAGAGAGAGAGATCGGAATCGAAATCATCTAGCCCCCACAAAAATGACCAATATGGAAACGCTTCCGCCATTTAATCAACCAATAATCAAGTACGGCCGATATTCGCTGTTTTTTATTAAAAGTTGCAAGTCAAAATGTGGTCGAAAAATGCGCAATACATTACGACGGGTATTTAGAAAGTTTTAAAAATGAATGGGTGGCTTTGATGAACCGGTTACGCCATGAAATTGAGGTTGGCGGAACAATTACGACCTGTATTCCCAGCTATACGACGTGGAAATCGCACAAAAACGATCGGCAAAAACATTACGCAATTAAAATCAAACTCAACATTACGAAATTTATATGTAAGAGAAATCATAGACAAAAAATTCATCGCATAGTAGAAAGAACAACCTTAAATAAAGCATAAAAAAGTATTAAAAGATTACGCAACGAAGACAGGATAACATTAGGACATAAAAATAGCCTTTTTACGTAGCCATAAATTAAATATAATTTTTAGCTAAAGTTATTTAGATTATTAAGAATAGGATATTTGGAAGGTTAAGGTTAGGCCAGAAAATTCCAGAATGAATCAATCCTTTGCGCGGCCTGGCTGGCCGGTTGGTCCGCCAAAAAAAGAGAGGGGAGGAGGGCAACAGGAAAGTACAGAAAAAAAAGATGGGGAAATACTGCGCGGAAATGGAGGGACGGTCTGCCTTAGTCAGAGCGACAAGAGGGGGGAAAGCGGAGCATGACTCATTGCGGTAGGCTAGGGAAGATGCCCAGAACCCTAAACCTAAGCCTAAGCTAAGCCTAAGCTAAACCTAAGCTAAGCCTAAGCTAAGCCTAAGCTAAGCCTAAGCTAAACCTAAGCTAAGCCTAAGCTAAGCCTAAGCTAAGCCTAAGCTAAGCCTAAGCTAAGCCTAAGCTAAGCCTAAGCCCAAGCTATCAAAGATGCTTTATGGATGGTTCAAATTTCGAAGAATGGTTGGGAAATAAAGCGCATACCTTGAGGTCGGATGATAACGTCGACGATTAGATGAAAACATCTGGCCATTAGTCTCCCATTAATGCTTATCCAATCGTCAGCCACCCGTTTCTAGCTGTTTCTAGGTTTCGCTCTGTCTCTGTCGCTCTCTCTCTCTCTCTCTCTCGCTCTCTCTTTTCCCCTCTCTATCGCTCTCCTTTGTATAGCTTTCTCTATCTCTCCCCCTCTAGCTCTATCTCTCTCTCGCTCTCTCACTTCGTAGCTCACAAAATTAAGCTCTCCTTTCTAATTAGCCATTTTAACGGCCAACTACGCAACCACCCGGATATGCAAATCCTAAGCATATCTACGCTCGGCATCTGACCTTTCTAACAAGGGAAGGGCACATGCACAGGCTGGAATTTCGAAAAACGCTCGCGGCTATCCCGGGGTAATCGACTACGGAGAACACGATGCTATCGTCCGATTTTCCTGCCGAGGCTTGTGGACAGAGATATAGCACTTCCGGAAAATCATGATTTGCATGCGAAAAATTAGAATCCGGGGAAGCTTTATTAGGCTCTCCCATCAGTATGCAATCACCAGTCGAGTGGCCGATTGGTAAGCAACTCGCTTGGTAGGATACTGACGAGGGTACGGGCCCGCTCGCGATTTTTTCGTTTTGATTTTTGACAAAATTTTTTTGCACAAGTCCAGAACCATTCCTAAATGTGTAAAAAGACGCCTTTGTGGCCCTGTAATACGTCTACCAAGCAAAGAAAAACTTTTTCGAAAATTTTATTTTCCGACCCTCCACCCATCGGCTGCCAAACGATCAAAAATTCTGCGGGAAAATTTTTGCAGAAGCCAAGCGTCACGCCCTCCTTTGGTTTTGTAGCACCTTATCCTGTTGCACGGCCCTGGCAAGTTGGTTAGACAGCACTTTTATAAAAATTGTCCAGATTTTTGAATTTGATAAGCCGGTGGGTGGGGTGCCCGAAAGATCGCAAAAATAAAATTTTCGAAAAAGTTTTTCTTTGCTGGTTAGACGTATTACAGGGCCACAAAGGCGTCTTTTTACACATTTAGGAATGGTTCTGGACTTGTGCAAAAAAATTTTGTCAAAGAGCAACACGAAAAAAGCACGAGCGGGCCCGTACCCTCGTCAGTATCCTACCAAGCGAGTTGCTTACCAATCGACTACCCGACTGGTGATTGCATACTGATGGGAGAGCCTAATAAAGCTTCCCCGGATTCTAATTTTTCGCATGAAATCATGATTTTCCGGAAGTGCTATATCTCTGTCCACAAGCCTCGGCAGGAAAATCGGACGATAGCATCGTGTTCTCCGTAGTCGATTACCCCGGGATAGCCGCGAGCGTTTTTCGAAATTCCAGCCTGTGCATGTGCCCTTCCCTTGTAAGGCGAGTGAGAGTAGCCCCTCCTCCTCCTCATATTCTGCATATCCTATCTCGCTCCATCGCCCCAATTCCGCGCTAAATACCGTTGCAAAGCCAATTTGTTGTCCATTGCACACCCCACATCCAGAATCACCCTTCTAGGAATGCTGCCCCTCCTGCTGCTTCTGCTTCTTCCACTTGCTTCTGCAGAAATCCAACCACCAAAGCAGCAAAGGCCCCGGAGGCCTTGCTACTTCGTCACCCCTCCCGGTGAGTCATGATCATTATGTTTAGGTACTGGGCTGTTAGCGCGGGGGGGGACGGAGGGGGTTAATCCGAGGAAAATTAATTGAGTTCTGATTGCTTGAAAGTTAGAAAAGCTAAAAATTCCTGAAAATTCAAAAACTTTGACCTTTTTTTGATCATTTTTCATACAATTTTACCAAAAAATCAAAGTCTTCTAGAATTTATATTTTTTTTTTCTGTGAGCTTTTGATGTATAAAAACTGCAGTGTTATAAAACTGGTCCAGCACACAATTGATGACTGGTCGACCACGAATTTTGCAGCTCATCTGCCCGCCTGCAAGCCGATCAGCTGGGAGGAGACGTACGAACAAGCCACCTACGGTTTGTGGTTTGCCTTCACTCCTGTCTTGTCACGTCTCTCTCTCTCTCTCACTCACTCTCTCTCTCTCTCTCTCTCTCTCTCTCTCTCTCTTTCTCTCTGTCTCTCTCTCTCTACCTCTCGTTCTCTCCATCTTTCTCTATCACTTTCTCGCTCCGTCTCTCTCTCTAACTCTCTCACTCTAGCTCGCTCTCCGGCTATCTAGTTCGTTCTCTCTCTCTCTCTCTCTCTCTCTCTCTCTCTCTCCCTCTCACTCTCTCTCGCTCTCTCGCTCTTTCTCTCTCTTTCCTTCATGTTAATCAATCTCTGTTTCAGTGGGTATAGTGGAAGTGGCCGAGTCCGTAGCCCCACCAGGGGGTCAAATGACATTAGGAAATCTCGAGTTCCGGGCGGTGCGGACATACAAGGGCCTAGACCAAGCAAAGTGTCTATGGACACGTTATGAACAACCATTCGTCGGTCAGCGATACCTTATCACCGGTGAGTGATGCCGCATAAAACACAGCTTGAAATTCGGAGCCATAGGACGATCAATATAATCTGATTTCATGGCGCTACCACCGACTACTGGACTATTGCGGAGCGTTTGCGCTGAGAAACGGGACATCACCTGCCGGAGCGCTACTACTCGAGGATGTACCGATTGAGCTGCTGGAGGCGCTGCACGACCTCAGCCGTCAGCCGCAAATAGAGCCAATAAACAACACAGATGCCGACTTCTTCGCCGCCTATAACGATACCAAGGCCCCGACCGCCGTGTTACCCGCATTGCCGCGGCCGCCCTGCTTGTTTCAAACGCCAGCCGGTATGTTAGCGGGAACGTCCGAAAAATTAGCGAAGAAAGGCCTAAGCCAAGTTTAAGCCCTGGCCTAACAAGCCTAAAACGAAGCCTATGCGAATCCGAAGCTCAAGCCTCACTCAAACCCAAGCTAAGCCCAAGCTCAAGCCTAAACTCAAGCCAAAGGCTAACTAGGGAAGCCCGAATATAGACCGGACTCAGAATTGGATGAAAATTTGCACACAGCTAGAATCGACCACGCTGATCACCACCTCGTTGTCCAAATTTGCTAATGATTGTTAAAACTCGAGATATGCCACTTTTAACGTGATCCTTTGGTTAAAATCGTCAAACTTCATGCTCGATTATTTTGATCTTCCCGGCCGATTTTGCAAAAATAAATATCGCCATCGTATTCAGAATATTTTGCTCTTTTGAATCAGCTCCCTAACACATAATTTTCAAAAACTCGAAAAATTGGAAAAATTGACGATACTTGGTATGGACATCTGATTTTGTATGGGAAATAGTGAAAAGAGCTGTAACACGTCGTTTAGACAAAGCCTACGTTAATGAAATATACCATTCACATCAGAAAAAATTCTCTTTTAGATCGGCTACTTCAAATAAATTAGAACTTCACAATAAAAAAGAACGGCATCATGGCAAAACGTTTCTCGGTGGCCAAAATCGACACTAAAACTTCAATATCTCGAGTTTTAAAGCTCAGTGGCGAATTTGGACAACCGGGTGATGATCCGGGTTTATACGGGCTTCCCTAGTAAGATAAGCCGAGACTAAGCTTCAGCCTAAGATTGGTGAAGCTTGTTTTTCCTTACGTCCCAGTTTTTCTAATACAAATCCAGCAAGAAAACTGTTTTTTGTTCTATCTCTAAAGGCAGATCTTTGACAAGGCTTTATAAAAATCACAAAAAAATGCAGAGTTTTCCGCCAAAAAATGTCCGATTTTCGATCAAAAATTTTCAAAGTTGTTTAGATCGTTTTCCACTTGAGACATAAATAGTAATAGATACTGAGTACTAGATAGTAATAAAATTAGGATCTTATTGGATAAATGAAAAAAAAAACTAAAATCTGATTTTGCAGTCGATCTGCCCGTCTGTAAGCCGACAAGCTGGCTGGACACATATGAAGCGGCTGACTATGGTAAGTTGTCTCTCTCTCTCTCTCACTCTCTCTCCCTCTCTCTCTCTCTCTCTCGCTCTCTTTCTCTCTCTATCTCTCTCGTTCTCTTGTTTCTCGCTCATGTTCTTTTGCTTTAACTTTTTCAGTCTCTATTTCCCTCTCTCTCCCGCTCTCACTCTTTCTCTCTTTCTCTCTCATGCTATGTTTCAGTTGGCATCGTGGAAGTGTCCGAGTCCATCTACCAGCAGCAGAGCGGCACCTGGGCGATCCACATCAATGAGGAACACAGTTATAAAGGCCCCCTTGTCCCGTGGATGCTGGTGTCAAATGACGTTGAGCTATTCAAATCCCAGCGATACCTGGTGGCCAGTAAGTAACTTTCGAGCTTGACCGTAAGTTAGATCGTCGGCTATTTCCGGCCATACCTTTATTTCGTGAGAGAAAGTCAAAGAGAGTGCAAGAAAGAGAGAGAGAGAGAGAGAGAGAGAGAGAGATAGAGAGAGATAGAGAGAGATAGAGAGAGAGAGAGCGAGAGAGAGAGAGGGAGAGAGAGATAGAGAGACTACTTTTAGAGTGTCTTTAGTAGTTTTTAAATGCTGGAAACATATACAAATTTTTTTAAATTGAGAATTTTGAGAAAATTTTGGACATTTTTTTGGATATTTTTATAGGTTTTCAACCAAAAACTTAATCTGACTCGTTTCAGCGCAAGGCGCGAATCTTAACTATTGTGGAGCATTCGCGTGGATGAATGGAACTCAGCCGATCGGATCTCTGCTATACGAGGATGCACCGATTGAACTGTTGGACATGCTGCACGACCTCAGCCGCCAGCCCCGACCACAACCAACACCGAAAAAGAACGATCGGCAGCCGGCTATCGATATGTAATTTGGGTGTAAATAAAGTGTCCAAAAATCCGCAAAAAACTGTTTTAATGAATAAAGTGTCTGCAAGAACAGTGATTTGAAAGCCTAAGCCAAATCCTACGCCTAAGCCTAAGCCTAAGCTAAAGATTAAGCCTAGAGCCTAAGCCTAAAGCCTAAGCCTAAGCCTAAGCCTAAGCCCAAGCCTAAGCCTAAGCCTAAGCCTAAGCCTAAGCCTAAGCCTAAAGCCTAAGCCTAAAACCTAAGCCCAAGCCTAAGCCAAACCTAAGCCTAAGCCTAAGCCTAAAACCTAAGCCCAAGCCTAAGCCAAACCTAAGTTCACGCCTGAGCTTGTAAGCAAAGCCCGAAGTTAAAGCTAAGCCTAAGCCTACGCCAACGTTAAGTCTAGCATGGAGTCTTTTTGAGTGGTATCACAATTTAGTAGTCTTTCTCTCCTCTCTCCCTCTCTCCCTCACCCTCTCTCTCTCGCTCTCTCTCGCTCTCTCGCTCTCTCGCTCTCTCTCTCTCTCTCTCTCTCTCTCTCTCTCTCTCTCTCTCTTTCTCTGCTGACAAAAATTAGCTCTCGTTCCTTATGGCCGTGCTCTAATTAGCGTTTTGAAAGGGAAGAGGAAGTGCCGAGCTCTTTTTTTGGGAGCTTCTAATTTCTCTTACATTAGCAAGCCTACGCATAAGCTTAAGTCTAAGCTAACCACAACCCAGTCAATACCCGTATTTCGTCACTTTATCATTGTTTATCGGGCCCATCTAAGGGCTAAACAATCCGAGAGAGAGAGAGAGAGAGAGAGAGAAAGGGAGCTAGAGAAAAAAAATCTGCTTTGTAGTTGTGCTGTCCTTATTTGGGGCCATCTTATCAACCAGGTCCATCCCTCCAAAGGGGGTCCCCCAATTGATTTCCATTCCAGGGTGTCTGCTGCTGTTCACCGACCCCAACATGGTTTTCGACTCTGCATTTTAATACCAAAATTCTATTTTTCTCTTTTCTGTTTCTCCCTACTTTCTCTATCTCTCTTGCTCTTGCCTAACCAGTTTTTTTTAGAAATGATGGACCTAAACGACCACTTCAATTCGGACATCATCTTCCTGAAGATGCCGCATCTTTTCAAGCCGTTGCAAGTGGTGAGTCTTGGGCTAGGCGTACCTTAGGCTTAGGCTTCACTAGGGATGCCTTCCAACTTACCATCGAGTTTCGACTTGAAAATTGGTGAGCTTATAGAGTTTGAGCTTGCGATTCCGATGCGCTAAAAATGTTAACAAATCGTCCATAGGCGGCTGAGATATAACAAGTTTAATTTTGGCAAAAATGCATGATTTTTGCGCGCGTCGTCCCCGCGGCCCCGGAACGGGGCGTGCGGAGAAGAGGCCTCTCTGGCACCCCTCCGGCATGGCAGCGTGGCCTCGAGGTAGAGCTCTCGCTTCAAAAACTTTTGGTCGGGGGTTCAATTCCGGCCACCAACTTTTTTTGAAAAAACTTTTTAAAGCTTTTTGCCAAATTTTTTACCTGCATTATTATTTTGTATTCTCTGGCGGAATCAAAAGATAGCGGGCTGTGAAGATTCTCGAATCTGATAAAATGACTTGCTCTGTTCATAGAAATGCTCCAGAGCTTTTCCTGTGTTTCTTCATCCTTCGCTACAGCATCGTCAAACAATCGCAAAAAGTTTGGCAAAAAGCTTTAAAAAGGTTTTTTCAAAAAAGTTGGTGGCCGGAATTGAACCCCCGACCAAAAGTTTTTGAAGCGAGAGCTCTACCTCGAGGCCACGCTGCCATGCCGGAGGGGTGCCAGAGAGGCCTCTTCTCCGCACGCCCCGTTCGGGGGCGGCGGGGACGACGCGCGCATAAATCATGCATTTTTGCCAAAATTAAACTTGTTATATCTCAGCCGCCTATGGACGATTTGTTAAAATTTTTAGCGCATCTGAATCGCAAGCTCAAACTCTATAAGCTCACCAATTTTCAAGTCGAAACTCGATGGTAAGTTGGAAGGCATCCCTAGTCAGCTTCGTCACAAGTGTCGGCTTGGTAACTCTTTTGCAAATTGGGCCTTTTGTCAGTGTTTTTTCCCGGGTTTGTGCTTGCTCTCTCTCTCTCTCTCTCTCTCTCTCGCTCTCTCTCTCGCTCTCTCTGTCTCTCTCGCTCTATCCCCAAAACAAGCATGACAAATGTTTAAGAGTGTTTTCAAGGTAAAAACGATTTAAGAACTATTTATTGCAATCTCTTCCATATTCTAATATCTCTGAGCCTCATTCCTTCGGCATTCCGTTACTTGGCGTCTTCGCAGTAGTCGTCATCGCGGCCCTCAGATCCTCTAGCTTATCCCCGAGCCTCCTGGCCACCGGAATATACACCTCCACGGCGGCCTCTAGACCGGCCAGCTGCGCCTGAACGTTGTCCGCGATCTTCAGCCCGTCCGCCCAGCCGCGCTGCTGACCAATCTAGAAATCCTGGATTTGCCGAGGAAAACGGGAAATTTTATCAAAATTTCATTTAACGAAAAAATATAGATTTCAATTTTTCGAGATTTTTTCGACATTTTCGACAATTGTCGGCATTTCCACAATTAGTACTTGCAAAAATCAAGCAAAAATTACTTTAGAATATCGATTAGAATGCAAAAATGAATTCAAAATTTCCCTTTTGATATTTTCGTGATTTGTCGGCATTTTTGAACTCTGGCCAACGACTCCAAAACGATCAGCAGAAACGGGGAAATTTCCATAAATAGCTCAGGAAAGATGCAAAATTTCTATCTTTCTAAAAGTAAAAAAATCCAACTGTAACAATTCTGTTTTGGTTTTTATGCAGTTTTCGACTTTTCGACATTTTTGCGTCATTTCCTGGACTTCCCGGACCCTTTAAATTGACCCCACTGACCTCGCTGATCCTCTCCACCCCGGTCTCGTTGAACAGCTTCATCCCCTCGAAGATGCGCTCATGCAAATGCCGGAAATTTGTTTGTCGACCCTCGAAAATTGCGCCAAAATTGGCGGTGGCTTTGTCCTCGACCTCCTTGAGGACCTCGGTCAGCACCTTGTCCGCCTCGTGGTCGCGGTGGCTGTCGAAGGCGCATCTGAATTTTTGCGTTTAAAAGGACACAACTCACAGCCATGTCCGCCTCTCTCACTCTCGCTGACTCTGTCTCTCTCTGTCTCTCTCTATCTCTCTATCTCTTTCTCTCTCTCTCACCTGGCGCAGACCAGCTTCGCACAGCTTTTGCACTTGTACATCATCTCCACCTCCCACTGCTTCTCACACTCCTCGCAACTACGGAAACCGGCCATTGGGTCGTGGAGCAGTGGGTGGCCTGCCGGAGTGGTAGGCGTGCACACGTTCTCGTTAGGGAAGTAACTGAAATAGGCTTAGAATTAGGCTTAGACTTACAAGGAGTGCTTTTTTTGAGTCATCTGCAAAACCTTACTAGACCTAGCTCATTCGATAGAGAATTCGATTCTGAACAAGGCCCCATTGTTCTTTTTTGCAGAATGGCTATCCCTGTTTTTATAACATTTTAAAACTGCACCCAAAAGCCTCTCTTTTGGCTCGAAAGGCACTCATGGGAAGAGACGGTCACTAGTATTTTAATTTTATAAAATCAGGGATACCATTCTGCAAAAAAGAACAAAGGGGTTTTGTTCAGAATCGAATTCTCTATCGAATGAGCTAGGTCTTGTAAGGTTTTGCAGATTACTCAAAAAAAGCACTCCTTGTTAGCTTAGGTTGTTCTCGCTTTTCAGACCCTTTAAATCAAACGATCCTTACCGTTCGATACTCGGATCATGCCACAAATCCCTCAATTCGCAAAGATTCTCCTCAAAGATAATTTTGCCACGCTTCCACCCGGTGCGGCCACTAGAGGTTGTTGGCTGGTCGGGCTGAAATTGAGGGATTGGCAGGCTAGCAGAGATCATTTGGGAATGAAAGGGCAGGCTAGCAGAGATTCTTTCGTCTTTTGTTCTCGATTTTAACATAAAACCCACGTCCGGGGAGGATGAGAGGATTCTTTTCCTCATCACACTTCCGTACTCCTCGGTGTCGTCGATGGTGATCACCGTCGTCGAGCTGGGCTGGTGCTAAAATTTGATATTTTGATTGTTTTTTTCTCATCCGCTTGCGCTGCAAACTTAGATAATTGTGGCGGCCTTTAGGTTCCTTAAGCGACCTGGTTAGGTACTAGAGAGGGAGCGAGAGAGAGAGAAAGGGAGAGAGAGAAAGAGCGAGCGAGAGAAAGAAAAATAGAGATAAAGAGAGAGAGGCTGTTAGAGAGAGAGAGAGAGACGGATATATCCAAATGCTTAGAATTTGCAATTTTCTGGCCGTAAATCAATATTCTCCAACAAAAAATTGGTTTAGCCAGGAAGCAATCCCCCCCCCCGATATTGCAAAAGCACCTCGTGAGATTTAACAAACTAGATAGGACCTTCACAAAACTCCAAAATTATAATTCTATGGATTTCTGACTTGCCAGCCCCTTTAACATGCAATTTCCCCCCGAAACTCACCTGGATAAAATCCTGATAGGGCGGCACGGCAGCTTCAACTTGTGTAGCTTGATTGGTGGAAGGTGCCATTAGCATTGGATGCCTTTTGACCGGGGCGAATTGAGGTTTGCCGGGTCCTACTGGTGCCCTCATCGTCGCAGGGCTTGCAGGCTGTGGGGGGTCTTCCACTAAAAAAGCTCTAGTATTACAAGAGGTCGGGTGAGGAGTGAGAGAGAGAGCGAGAGAGAGAGAGAGAGAGAGAGAGAGGGAGAGCGAGAGAGAGGGAGCGAGAGAGGGAGGCAGAGAGATGGAGGAAGGGAGATAGAGATAGAGAGGGCTCGGTTCTGTTAACGAGGGTTAGCCAATTTTCCCACTAATACGTACCGTACGGCCCAATAACGAAATAGACCATTTTAATAGCATTTTACACAGTTTTTAGATCGAAAAACTTATAAAATTAAGATAACTGGAGCTTTTTCTATTTTTCGGAATAAAAATATATGAATAATAACCAAAAAAGGTTGGAAAAACTTCGCATTCGCACAATTTTTGAACATAACTTTATAACGATTCCCCTGCGAACACCCCCCGTTCACAGTCTAGTACCGCTAGCTCGAAAGGTAGCGGGATCGACAGATAGAGAGAGAAAGAGAGTGAGAGAGAGAGAGAGAGAGAGAGAGAGAGAGAGAGAAAGAGGGAGGGAGGGAGAGGGAGAGAAATGTTCACAGACCCCCGCGCCATTTCCAGGACGTACCGGCGACATTTACGGCAGCCTTCTGACTCTTTTTTGTGCGCATCGAAATGATGTCAACGTCTGCAAAATCTGAAAATGCGGGGGTCAATAAAGGTCAAGCCATTTGCGGAATATTCAAATTTTACCCCAAGGCCCCAATGTGCCCGTCGGCAGATGGGGCGGACAGATATGGCGTGCCCCGTTTTGGCCAGAGGCCACGCCCCCGCCCCCAAGTTACTGTAATTTGCATGGGCTTAAAAACTAGAAATAACCCTAAAGTAGGAGAAGAAATATTATGGCGTTTTTAAGGTTGTTTAACAAGGTGAGTTTAACTTTAATTTTACGTTAAATTTTACATTAAAAAAGCTATTTTTGTTATATTTCGAAAGTTGACGCAAAATGCAATTTTTTCGATTTTTGTCTAAATTAAATGTTTGAATATTTTTTTTTAATTGAGGTGTTTTTGCCTTACCGTAGCCCTCTTCGAATTCGTCGAAAATTACGTATTCTTCCTGAAAATTCGAATTTTTCCCGAAAAAAATGGGTTTAGAAAGCTGACGCCAAGATAAAAAGATGCCAAAAAAGACAAATCATAAAAAAGAAAAGCAAATCCAGCATAGTATTTTTTAAAATACAATTTGCGCTATTTTTAGAAAAGAAAAGGGTGGAAAATGAGACAAGAAATGCCAGGAATGTTGGGGGTGGAAATGTGTCCCAGGGCACTGAAATGTATTGCGTAAGCAATTGGATGTTTTGGCTGGGGTTGACCCCCTCTTCTCTCTCTCCCTCTCTCTCTCTTTCTCTCTTTCTCTCTCTCCTCTCTCCTTCTCTCCCTCTCTCCCTCTCTCTCTCTCTCTCTCTCTCTCTCTCTCTCTCTGCGTAAAATTTGCCTAGACCAGAAGGGGTAACTGACTCAGCAGATCAACGGAATTGAAAGCTAGGGAAGAACAACATACATCTGAAAGCGCTGAATTCTTATCGGGTGTTGGGAAAAGGACTCTTTTGATATCTGCTTCTCTCTCTCTCTCTCTCTATCTATCTCTCTCGCTCTCTCTCGGAGACGCTAGCACACGAAATACAACCAGAAAAGCGCAAGACAAAACGAGCACAACGCACCGAAGTAACCTCTGCTAGCCTGCCTATTCGATTCCCAAAAGATCTCTGCTAGTTCACCCCATCCCAAATTCCAGAAAAATTTAAATTACAAACTCCATTTCCAGATCTGCGCCATCGTCCTTGCTATCTGTGTCGGCTCTACGGCGGGAGGTGAAAATGGTGTCGTTTGGTTCGTCATATTCGCCTCAATGCTATTGTCTGCCCTGGCTACCGTAGCCTTTGCGCTCAGGATTCAGGTATGCTTTGGGGACAGAGAGAGAGAGAGAGAGAGAGAGAGAGAGAAAGAGAGAGAGAGAGAAAGAGGGCGAGAGAGCGCGAGTGTGAGAGAGAGCGAATGAAATGCTTTTGTTTTCAGGATTCTCTCGTGGAGAGCATCTCGAACGGCTCGTTGACATGGAATTTGGTGGTGAGTCTTGGGGGCGATTGGGCGAGCTAGCAGAGATCATTTGGGAATGGAAGGGGCAGGCTAGCAGAGATCATTTGGGAATGGAAGGGGCGGGCTAGCAGAGATCATTTGGGAATGGAAGGGGCAGGCTAACAGAGATCATTTGGGAATGGAAGGGGCAGGCTAGCAGAGATCATTTGGGAATGGAAGGGGCAGGCTAGCAGAGATCATTTGGGAATGGAAGGGGCAGGCTAGCAGAGATCATTTGGGAATGGAAGGGGCAGGCTAGCAGAGATCATTTGGGAATGGAAGGGGCAGGCTAGCAGAGATCATTTGGGAATGGAAGGGGCGGGCTAGCAGAGATCATTTGGGAATGGAAGGGGCAGGCTAACAGAGATCATTTGGAAATGGAAGGGGCAGGCTAGCAGAGATCATTTGGGAATGGAAGGGGCAGGCTAGCAGAGATCATTTGGGAATGGAAGGGGCAGGCTAGCAGAGATCATTTGGGAATGGAAGGGGCAGGCTAGCAGAGATCATTTGGGAATGGAAGGGGCGGGCTAGCAGAGATCATTTGGGAATGGAAGGGGCAGGCTAACAGAGATCATTTGGGAATGGAAGGGGCAGGCTAGCAGAGATCATTTGGGAATGGAAGGGGCAGGCTAGCAGAGATCATTTGGGAATGGAAGGGGCAGGCTAGCAGAGATCATTTGGGAATGGAAGGGGCAGGCTAGCAGAGATCATTTGGGAATGGAAGGGGCGGGCTAGCAGAGATCATTTGGGAATGGAAAGGGCAGGCTAACAGAGATCATTTGGGAATGGAAGGGGCAGGCTAGCAGAGATCATTTGGGAATGGAAGGGGCAGGCTAGCAGAGATCATTTGGGAATGGAAGGGGCAGGCTAGCAGAGATCATTTGGGAATGGAAGGGGCAGGCTAGCAGAGATCATTTGGGAATGGAAGGGGCAGGCTAGCAGAGATCATTTGGGAATGGAAGGGGCAGGCTAGCAGAGATCATTTGGGAATGGAAGGGGCAGGCTAGCAGAGATCATTTGGGAATGGAAGGGGCAAGCTAGCAGAGATTATTGTTAAAATTTCAGGAGATGATCTACTCCTTCGTCCTCGCTGTCCTCTCTGCAATTTGCATATGGCTTTCCTTCGGGCTGGCCGGCCGAGTGTTGTTCGGCTCGTCGGCTGGATACGTGGCCGCTGGGGTCAGTTTACAGTTAATTAAAACTGCATATATAAAGATGGAAATTAATATGATGAAGGCAAAAAGCTAGTAATTTTGTTTCAGCTTTTCTTCGTCGTTCAAACAGCGCTCTACGCCGCGCCCTGCGTGATGATTTACGACCAAGTGCAGGCCACCGGGGAGAACGAGCAGAACAACGTCCAGGTAGGTTTGGGCTTAGACTTAGGCTAGGCATAGGCATAGGCAGGCTTAGGCTTAGGCTTAGGCTCAGGCTTAGGCTTCGGCTTAGGCTCTCCTTAGGTTTAGCTTAGGCTTAGGGTCTCGCTTGAGCACGGCTTTTCCAACAATTCTCTCTTTCAGATCGCTCACCCGTTTACCGAGAACTCGTACCAGTACGATGTCTAACTCCGAACCCCCACAGCTGCAATATTTTTTGCTCATCTCTGGCCGGTTGCCAAGATCTCAACGCACAACCTGATCCGACTCTTTCACTCCCTCTCTCTCTCACTCTCTCTTTCTCTGTTTTTCTCGCTCTCTCGCTCTCTCTATCTCTCTCCCTCACTCTCCCTCACTCTCTTTCGGACTCTATCGTCCTTCGTTCGATAATAAATGCAATAAATAGTATTTGAGAGAATTACTTTATTAAAACCGCTAAAAATCGGTAAAATGCAAAAAGATCATCTACAGACTCTCGATAAATTTGGCCAGCTCGACGTCGCGGGCGCTCAAGCCGCTGCACTCGTGGGTGGCAAGCAGGATTTTGACCTGAAAAAACTTGAATTTCGAGAGCGAGAGCGAGAGAGGTCTAGTGAAAGAGAGCGAGAACGAGCGAGAGAGCAAGAGAGCGGGAGAGTGAGAGCGAGCGAGAGAGATAGAGATGAAGAGAGAGATAGAGAGAGAGAGAGAAAGAGGGAGAGAGCTATACAGAAACTCACATTATTATAGACGTTAAACCACTCGGGATGATGGTCCAATTTGTCGGCCTTCAGCGCGATTCGGGTCATAAAACCGAAAGCCTAAAACCGATTTTAAAGGGATTATGAAGGCAAACACTGATGGATTTTTTAGTTTCGTTAAAAAGCGGCAAAATCCTGAAAAATATCTGCTAGCCTGCCCGAACCTGCGTAATTTTTTAAGCTTAGGACGCTGCTTTCCATCACTAAAAACAATCTTCAAGCCGCAGGCAGGCTAGCAGAGATTCTTGGGGATTCGGCTTTTTAGGCAGGTTTTTAAGGGCACTTAGAAGGCAAATTCAGCCCTAAATTTACCTCATTAAAATCGGCGAATTTGAACGTCTTCTCGATGGCGTCCCGGTCTTCGGCCAGCTTCCACCCCTTCGCAAGCAGCGGCTCGATTTTCTCTTTTCGCTCACCGTCGGAGAGTTTTGCGATCTGAAGATGAACATCTTAGCAAAAAAAAATCAAACTATAAGACTAGCAGGGATCCTTTGGGAAATCAACGTTGCTAGCGTGGATCCCTTGGGGAAAACTGAGGCCGTCTGGCAGAGATGCTTTGAAAAACCAAAGGCCAGCTAGCAGCATTCCTTTCGGAAATCAGGCCATCTAGCAAAGATTTTTGAGAAGCCCAGGGCAGCTAGTAGCTCGGTTTTTTAGGAAATCGATGGCCTGCCAGCAGAGGTTCTTTAAGAAAAATTGGTCGTCTAGCAGAGATTCTTGAGGAACTTTTAGGTAATAATATTGGCAAAATCTAAGTTGTAATTCAAAAGAACGCACCGCCATTTCCTTCGTTAGCTAGCGATGTTTACGAAAAATAACAGCTAATGGGTAGCGGACACCAGCGGATCGACTGCCTTATTTTGGGGGGTGAGAGGGGGTGGGGTTGCGCGTATCTGGAATGGCCTTGTTGTTTTGCCGCTCTCTCTTTCTACCTCTCTCTCTCTCTCTCTCTCTCTCTCTCTCTCTACCGGTTGTCGGCGAGGACAATTATCCACCACCCCCAACCCACGGCCCCATAGCCCATATCAAGTGGCGGGCCGCCGCCTGAAAACCTGGATGATAGCGGTAAATAGGGTGATAAGGCTAGCAGAGATCATTTGGGAATGGAAGGGGCAGGCTAGCAGAGAACATTTGGGAATGGAAGGGGCAGGCTAGCAGAAATCATTTGGGAATGGAAAGGGCAGGCTAGCAGAGATCATTTGGGAATGGAAGGGGCAGGCTAGCAGAGATCATTTGGGAATGGAATGGGCAGGCTAGCAGAGATTATTTGGGAATGGAATGGGCAGGCTAGCAGAGATCATTTGGGAATAGATCCAAGCCTGGCAATCCAAGCCTTGCCAGCGGCGATTTCTGGAAGAACACCGCGTGGTCCGGGAAATTTGGGTACGCAAACTGTCCCTGAAAATTTTTTATTTGAGGCAATTCGTTAAAAATATGAAAATTTAAAGCAAACCCTGGCGAGGATTGTGAAATAAAAACAACGGCGAAAAACGTTCCGGGTTTCCGAGTCGAAACAGACCACGTTGCAGACACAACTAATTCGGAGGTGGTTTTGCGGGGCGAGGGGCGGATTTAGCAGCGGTATTGGTTTTCCTACGGGGTTTAGACGCTCTCTGACCAAGTTTTTCGCTAGCCTAAGCCCAAGCCTAAGCCCAAGCCTATGCCTAAGCCTAAGCCTAAGCCTAAGCCTAAGCCTAAGCCTAAGCTTGAGTCTAAGCCTAAGCCTAAGCCTAAGCCTAAGCCTAAGCCTAAGCCTAAGCCTAAGCCTAAGCCTAAGCATAAGCCTAAGCCTGAGTCTAAGCCTAAGCCTAAGCCTAAGCCTAAGCCTAAGCCTAAGCCTAAGCCTAAGCTCAAGCCTAAGCCAAGCCTAAGCTTGAGCCTTAGCCAAGCCTAAGCCCAAGCCTAAGCCTAAACACCATCCAGTGTACACCCAGATTCGAGCATTTTCTACGAAAAGTCACGCTCCACCCCCGGCCACCACGCACCAATGCACCAAGTGTTCAGCAATGCTCGATGTGGCGATTCGTGGAAGGACCAGCTGTGTGCCTCTGCCCCAGATGGCCGTCTCCTTCTCTCTCTCTCTCTCTCTCTCTCTCTCTCTCTCTCTCTCTCTCTCTCCTTCTCTCTCTCTCTCGCCGCTCTGACCCCTGGAGGGCCAGTTGGCCCTCCCCGGCGAGCGCACACTTTTTCCGGCGGTGTAAACTGGGAGGAGTCTTACTCACGATGATCCCCATTTTGGCTGACCTTTCTGGTAGGAGGTCGATTTTAGCTTGATTTTTGGTCTCTGATGGATTCTGTCTCTCCTTCTCTCTCATTCTCTCTCTCTGTGTCTCGTGGCAATATTTTCGCGTGCCCAAATCGTTGCTACTAGAGTTAACTTCAAATTTTACCGACCTGATGGGCTAGCTTGCCCAGTTTTTTGATGAGGTTCTCGCACTCCCTATCATGCTCGCTTTCTCTCTGGCTCTCTCTCTCTTTCTCTCTCGCTCTCTCTCTCTCTCTGTTTCTCTCTCTACCTCAAAATTTTTTGCAGATAATGCATCTCTCCGCGGCAATTTCCATACCGCTCCTATGGCTATCATTCGCGTCCTGCATCCAGGAGCCCCCAGAAGTTCTGGTGGTTACGGTAGCCACCGAAGAGACCGACGGCTTGAAGCGATTGTTGAGGTATGTCTCTTTAACGGGGCTAAGAAACGCCAAACCCTTCTATTGACTAGGTCTCGACAGCTACGTGACACGCCAAATGACACCTCATTCTCTTTTGTATAGCGTGAGAAATGGATTTTTAGGTAAAACCAATGATCCTTAATTGCGTATTTTGGCGCATCGCGTAGCTGTCGAGACCTAGTGGATTTAAGGAGTCGAGTTTCGCACTATTCAGTCCCTTTAAACACGTAAAACCCGCATTTCCAGGTCCGCATACCATTACGACATCCAAATCCAGGTGTACGGGCTTGGGGAGACGTGGAATGGTGGTGATACTCGAGTTGAGCAGGTTCGTACGTCAGTCTCTCGCGCTCTCTTGCTCTCTCGCTCGTTCTCCCTCCGATTCAATTCCAACTCCAGGGCGGCGGCCAGAAGATCAACATCCTCAAAAAGGAGCTCGAGAAGTTCAAGGAGGACAAGAACCTGTTGATCCTGTTTGTGGACGCGTATGCTAACCACTGTAATTCTTGAAAATTTTGTGTTTTAGGTACGACGTCGTCTTCAGCAACCCGATCGAGACGATTTTGAGGCGGTTTTTGACCAAATTCCAGGGTAAGCTGCGTTTTAAAGGGGCCAGAAAGCGTATAAATGGACCCCCGCGCGTCCACTAGGTCCAGACAGCTACGCGACACGCAAAAAGACGTGTAAATCGCATCTCGATATTTGCCACGAGCCAACAGGCGATCAAAATGTCGTCTCGCGCAGCTGTCTAGACCCAGTCGCCGGGAAGGGTCGATTTTCGAGCTGTATTTTTTAGGGTAAAAAGAGCTTTGGGGATTTTTTAGAGTAAAGTTCTTAAAAGCTTATCAAAACCTATTTCAGCTACAAATTATCACTCCTCGATGTCGCTAAATTCCGAAAAAGGTTAAGGTTTTTTGCCTTTTTGGTGGGTTTTTGGGTTGCTTTGCCTTAAAAGTCCCTTTAAAATGGCGTGAAGATCCGAGAATAGGCCATTTCAAGCCACTGGGTCTCGACAGCTACGCGACACGCCTAAAAACGCAGCAATCTCACCTAAATTTAGCTTAAAAAGTATAAAAACAAGATCCTTGCGTTTTTTGGCTTCCCGTGTAGCTTTCGAGACCTAGGCGACGCTAGTGTTCGATAAACGCGCTTGCTAGTCCCTTTAAAACTACTTTATCGTTTTTTTAGACGCCCGCATCCTGTTCGGCGCGGAGCCATACTGCTGGCCGGACGCCAGCCTGGTTGATCAGTATCCGCTTGTCGAGTTTGGGAAGAGGTACAAAATCCTAATTTTGGATTTCAATTACAACTGAAAAATGCACGCCTTAGAAAGGAAAAAATCTTTAGTAAAACCGAAATTGTGTGCATGGATGAGGATATGGTAACCGGGAATCGATCACGCCATGTTTCTAGGCGGACCGGGCGCTCGGAGCCGAGCCTGTAAAAAAGCTTGCTTTGGGGGATTTTTGCATTTTGGATTGCTCGCTCTCTCTCCCTCTCTCCCTCTCTCTCTCTCTCTCTCTCTCTCTCTTTCTCTCGCTTGACATCCAAATGTCACGCTTCCTTAAACCCCCGTCTTCCAGATTCCTGAACTCTGGCCTCTACCTCGGCTACGCACCGGAAATCTACAAACTCTTGACCCTGCATGAAGTCAAGGATTCCGATGATGATCAGCTGTACTTCACGAAGGCGTATCTTGACAAGAAGACGAGGGTACGGTGGCTGCCTGGAATTGGGGCAGACTAGCAGAGATCATTTCGGAATGGAAGGGGCAGGCTAGCAGAGATCATTTGGGAATGGAAGGGGCAGGCTAGCAGAGATCATTTGGGAATGGAAGGGGCAGGCTAGCAGAGATCATTTGGGAATGGAAGGGGCAGGCTAGCAGAGATCATTTGGGAATGGAAGGGGCAGGCTAGCAGAGATCATTTGGGAATGGAAGGGGCAGGCTAGCAGAGATCATTTGGGAATGGAAGGGGCAGGCTAGCCGAGATCATTTGGGAATGGAAGGGGCAGGCTAGCAGAGATCATTTGGGAATGGAAGGGGCAGGCTAGCCGAGATCATTTGGGAATGGAAGGGGCAGGCTAGCAGAGATCATTTGGGAATGGAAGGGGCAGGCTAGCCGAGATCATTTGGGAATGGAAGGGGCAGGCTAGCAGAGATCATTTGGGAATGGAAGGGGCAGGCTAGCCGAGATCATTTGGGAATGGAAGGGGCAGGCTAGCAGAGATCATTTGGGAATGGAAGGGGCAGGCTAGCAGAGATCATTTGGGAATGGAAGGGGCAGGCTAGCAGAGATCATTTGGGAATGGAAGGGGCAGGCTAGCCGAGATCATTTGGGAATGGAAGGGGCAGGCTAGCAGAGATCATTTGGGAATGGAAGGGGCAGGCTAGCCGAGATCATTTGGGAATGGAAGGGGCAGGCTAGCAGAGATCATTTGGGAATGGAAGGGGCAGGCTAGCCGAGATCATTTGGGAATGGAAGGGGCAGGCTAGCAGAGATCATTTGGGAATGGAAGGGGCAGGCTAGCCGAGATCATTTGGGAATGGAAGGGGCAGGCTAGCAGAGATCATTTGGGAATGGAAGGGGCAGGCTAGCAGAGATCATTTGGGAATGGAAGGGGCAGGCTAGCAGAGATCATTTGGGAATGGAAGGGGCAGGCTAGCCGAGATCATTTGGGAATGGAAGGGGCAGGCTAGCAGAGATCATTTGGGAATGGAAGGGGCAGGCTAGCAGAGATCATTTGGGAATGGAAGGGGCAGGCTAGCAGAGATCATTTGGGAATGGAAGGGGCAGGCTAGCAGAGATCATTTGGGAATGGAAGGGGCAGGCTAGCAGAGATCATTTGGGAATGGAAGGGCCAGGCTAGCAGAGATCATTTGGGAATGGAAGGGGCAGGCTAGCAGAGAGTCTTTAAGAGCAGTCATGTCTACAGTATCCACTTGTAATCTAAACGTTACTTTTGAGGATTCGCTCAAAATCGAGCTGGACACGGCCTCCCGAATTTTCCAAAATCTAAATGGAGCTCAAGAGGATGTTGAGCTGGAGTTTGACGATGAGACTGGAGAGGCGACGGTGAGTGGAGAGCGAGGGAGAAAGAGAAAGAGAGAGAGAGAGAGAGAGATAGAGAGAGAGAGAGCCGGAGAGAGCCGGAGAGAGTGGATTAGATGCCGGGAGAGGTAACCAGAGATTTTTCAGGCCTACAATGCGAACTACAACACCCATCCGGTTGTCATCCATGGAAATGGCCCCTCCAAGCGTCACCTCGACTATTTGGCGAATTATATTGGCCAGAGGTAAGTGGAAAAAGCAAAAAAAAATGTTGTTTCCTAGATGGAATGGACAGACCGGCTGCGGATTCTGCGGAGATCGGTCTCATTTGAATCTGGAGGTGGGAAACAGCAAGAGAGAGACAGAGAGCGAGAGAGAGACATATAGACAGAGAGAGCGAGAGAGAGAGAGAGAGAGAGAGAGAGAGAGAGAGAAGGAGAAAGAGAAAAGAAAAAAAAGAGATAATTTTTCCAGGAAACCCCGAAAGAAGACTACCCTCTGGTGACGCTGGCCATCTTCATCGCCAAGCCGATCCCTTTCACGGAAGAGGTAATTTTTGAAGTTTTAGAAGCTAGTTAACTTTGACGTCCCAGTGCCTTTAAAGGACAGAAACGAAAATCGATCCATTGTAGTCACTAGGTCTAGACGGCCACGTGGCAAGCTAAAAAACGCTTCAATTTCGTTTTGAATCGATTTTGCCAGTTGCGCAGTTGTCGACACCCAGTCATTGGGGAAGGAGTCGATTTTTCGACTTTTAAACACTTTTAAGAACATCTCTATGGGCACTTTTTCAGTTCTTCCAAGCCATCTTTGACCTCGACTACCCGAAGGACAAGCTGGCGCTGTACATCTACAACTCGCAGCCGCAGAACATCAAAATGGTAGCGTGTTTTAAAGGTGCTGACAAGCAAAAATTGGTGTAGGTGTTCGACATCTTCGAGAAGGAGGGCCCCGCTTATTATACGAAGAAGATCAGCAACGGGGCTGATCGGACGGAGCGAGAGGCGAGAGAGATTGCTATGTGAGTTTTCTCTCCACGATTTCTCTCTGCCCCCCCCCCCCTCTCTCTCTATCTCTCTTTCACCCTTCTTCTCTCTCTCTCTCAAGCTTTAGCTCTCTCGTTTAAAGGGAGCGTTACAGCAAGAATCGAATGCTTTTCAGCCAATTCCATCAACAGACCGGCTCGAAGTTCTTCTTCACGATTGACGCCGATGTTTACCTGAACAACACCAGGACGCTCAAGCACCTTATTGAAGATGCGGTCAATTACGATACGTAAGCAATTATATTTATCTCTCTCTCTCTCTCTCTCTCTCTCTCTCTCTCTCTCTCTGTCTTCAACGTCAAATTCCAGCCAAATCATCGCCCCACTCGTTCACCAGCCCGGCAAGGTGTTCGCCAACTTCTGGGGAGCCATTGCCGCCAATGGGTGAGTTTTTGCCTGTTTTAAAGGGGCTATAAGTCAAAATCTGATCGGCAGGCTAGCAGAGATTATTTGGCAATCCTAGTATTTTTAAACTTAAAATTACAGGTACTACGCTCGGAGCGAGGACTACATGGCCATTATTAAAGATAAGTCCAGGAGAGAGAGCGAGAGAGAAAGAGAGAGAGAGAGAGAGAGAGAGAGAGAGATGGAAGAAATATCTAATGCTAATTTTTTGATTTTAGGAAATCGCAAGGGTGTCTGGCAAGCGCCGTTCATCGGAGCCGCCCTACTGATGACTACTGTATGTCAAAAAGCGTCCTTTTCAAGAGGTTTTTTTTAGGAAAAACTCGCCCAGTTTGCCGGCGCGTACAACTACAAAAAGGAGCTCGACCCGGACATGTCGTTCTGTGCCTATGCCAGAGATCACGTGAGTTTTCGGGAGTCGGCGCTGAGGCACGGCAGGCTAGCAGAGATCATTTGGGAATGGAAGGGGCACGCTAGCAGAGATCATTTGGGAATGGAAGGGGCACGCTAGCAGAGATCATTTGGGAATGGAAGGGGCAGGCTAGCAGAGATCATTTGGGAATGGAAGGGGCAGGCTAGCAGAGATCATTTGGGAATGGAAGGGGCAGGCTAGCAGAGATCATTTGGGAATTGTTGGGAAAGTAAAGAAGCTTTTCAGGGCCACTTCATGTACGTCACCAACGAGGAGCCTTTCGGATTTCTGATCGTAGCCGATGAGTACGCCGAGATACTTGGTGACGGTCACCTGCATCCGGAGATGTGGGAGATTTTCGAGAATCGAGAGGTTCGTCCTTCTCTCTCTGACTCGCTCTCACTCAATCCATTGTTTTCAGCTCTGGGAACAGCGCTACCTCCACCCAAAATACAAAGAAGTCTTCGAAGCGGATACGGTAGAATATTCGCGGTTTTCAGCGTTGAACAATCGAATTTTTAGGTCCCTCAAGCCTGCCCAGACGTCTACGACTATCCTCTGATGAGCGAGAGGTAAATAAAAAACTAAAACTGAAATTTTTGAGGCTAGGTACTGTGCGGAGATCATTGAGGAAATGGAACACTTTGGGAAGTGGAGCGATGGGACCAATTTGGTGGGTGAAGTGAAAGAGCGAGAGAGAGAGAGAGAGAGAGAGAGAGAGAGAGAGAGAGAGAGAGAGAGAGAGAGGGAGCAGAGAGAGACAGAGAGAAAGAGAGAGAGAGAGAGAGAGAGAGAGAGAGAGAGAGAGAGACCGAGGGAGCAAGAATATCTTATTCAGGACAAACGTCTTCAAGGCGGTTACGAAAATGTGCCGACCAGGGATATCCACATGAAGCAGATTGGATATGCCAGGCATTGGTGAGTCGGTGAGAGCAGGCTAGCAGAGACCATTGGGAATGGGGGAGGCTAGCATAGACTTTTCAGCAGCAATTTAAAGCCTTTGATTTGCAGGCTCTACTTCCTCAACGAGTACGTGCGCCCGATGCAGGAAAAGGTCTTCACCGGCTACTATCAAAACGTAAGCTATCTCCCGCTATCTCCCGCTCTCGCACGCTCGCTCTCTCTCGCTCGCTCTCTCTCTCTCGCTCGCTCTCTCAACTTCTCCAATTTCAGCCGGTCCACTCGGAGATGATGTTCGTCGTCCGGTACAAGCCGGACGAGCAGGCGTCGCTCCGGCCTCATCACGATGCGTCGACCTACAGTGTGGATATTGCGCTTAATAAGAAAGGTAGAGAGAGAGGGAGAGACAGAGAGAGAGAGAGAGAGAGAGAGAGAGAGAGTCAATTGGCAAAAACATGCAAATTTCAGGCGTCGACTACGAGGGCGGCGGCGTGCGGTACCCTCGCTACAATTGCACCGTACCTGCCGATGAAGTTGGTACGTATTTTTCGTTTCTTTTCTCTCTCTCTCTCTCTCTCTCTCTCATTATCTAGTTTTCAGGCTACACGATGATGTTCCCGGGCCGCCTGACCCATTTGCATGAGGGCCTCCCGACTACGTCTGGCACCAGATATATCCTCGTTTCTTTCATTAATCCTTAAATTTCGTATACCTTAAACTAGGTATAATTATACGGTAATCTTTCCAAATTTTTGGTATTTTAAATGCCAAAAATAGCTAAAATCGAAAAACTGGCAATTGAACGTTTGACAAACTTGATTTTTGCCTTTATATACAAAATTACCAGATTTCTCCGATTTAATTTTGCCTGTTTTCGCTTGGATATTTATTTCTCTTAACTATTCTTATTTATGGTATTTTTATGCATATTTATTTGGGTCCTTGTTGCTGTTGCTGCGCAGTCCGGAGATTTGATTTTCGGGCCCCCAATGCTGGTCTTTTCCCCCAACTTCTCAGTGCCTTGCCATAATAAAATTATTTTTAATAATTTACAAATTTATGGGCGTGAGAAGCGATTACGATAGGAAATACAGTAATCCAATAGCCGTCAAAGTTGTCAACACACTAATAGACGTGCCGGAATTACATTGGTCCGTTGAGCAACAGCAGATTAGGTCTTGGCTATTGCCCTGGCAGCCGTTGGCCTGAAAAATGGGTTGAAAGCGAGAGAGAGAGAGAGAGAGAGAGAGAGAGAGAGAGAGAGAGAGAGAGAGAGAGAGAGAGAGAGAGAGAGAGAGAGAGAGAGGTAGAAGTAGAGAGAATGCGAGGATGAGAGAGCGAGAGAGCGCACGAGCATGATATTGCGAGTGAGAGAGAGGGAGGGTTGGCAGTCGTCTGATTGAAAAACACCTGATCGAAAATCGCCTGATCGAAAATCGTCTGATCAAAAATAACTCAAAAATTTTAGGGGGTTTCTAGGCTTCTAACATGTGTTAAAACTACTTTTTGAGTTATTATCGACTAGACGATTTTCGATTAGGCGATTTTCGATCAGGCGATTTTTCGATCAGACGATTTTCGATCAGGCGATTTTCGATCAGGCGATTTTTCGATCAGGTGACTGGGAATCGAGAGAGAGAGAGAGAGAGAGAGAGAGAGAGAGAGGGAGAGAGAGAGCAAGAACGAGAGCCACTTGCTCTCACCTGACAATTCACAGCCGACGCGCAACTATGCGATTCCGTGTAGCTCCTATTGCCGTAGGCATCGAAAAACGTGAGGTAGCTTTTGAGGCAATATTGTGCATCTAGAAAACGATAGAGTTATCTCGGGTCAAGCCTAAGTCTAGGCCAAGCTTAAGCCAAGCCCAAGCCAGGCCTAAGCCAAGCCTAAGCCAAGCCTAAGGCAAGCCTAAGGCAAGCCTAAGCCAAGCCTAAGCCAAGCCTAAGGCAAGCCTAAGCCAAGCCTAAGCCAAGCCTAAGCCAAGCCTAAGGCAAGCCTAAGCCAAGCCTAAGGCAAGCCTAAGCCAAGCCTAAGGCAAGCCTAAGCCAAGCCTAAGCCAAGCCTAAGCCAAGCTTAAGCCAAGCCTAAGCCAAGCCCAAGCTTAAGCCCAGTTAATCGATATTTACCTGGTGGGCACTCAATCAACGGCCGGGTATTATCCGAAATCGCCGACGTCAGCATATACGAATAGCAGGTCAGCGCAGTAATGGTAGATACCAAGGTTAGAAGGCCAACGATTCTGAGTAGCATTTTCAATGGATTTCGTTAGTTTTGCCTAGCTTCTGTAGGTTAATTTAGCTGAGCCTCGGTAGCTTAGCTCGGCCTAGCTTGACTTCGCTTTGAATGACGATACTTTGCAAGCAGAATTTCCAAATCCAGCCACCTCCCAATTTTCCGGCTGACTACTACTTACACTTTTTGGGGGGCAGGCAGGGCCCTGACGGCCAGGTGCGTAAATATTGCCATTTCGGGGCGGGGTGAGGGTCGATTTTTGGCAGTTGACGGCCGAGGATTTGGCACACAATACCCCGGATGCTGATGTGTTAGTCACGTCGAATTATTGGGAATCGGCTGAGCCGGGGATGAATCCAAGTTCTGTGCCCAGCTGGGATCTCACTGTAACCCTCCCATTGTCGAAGAGAAATTTCGATACCGCACCATTTACAGAATTTTTCACTGGTTCCAAATCCGTTTTCAAAACTTGCGGAACACCTCTGATGAAAAAGTTACGAGTGTTTTAGTACTCAAAATGTGGAAACTACTTTACACCCTGCTAAAAATTCCGTGAATTATTTTTGGGGGAAAGTAAGCCATTTGCCGGGGTAGGAAAACGTGCTCTTTCGAATAGGAACTCGTAGTTCGAAGTTAGTTAATTGTTTTTAGAATCGGCCATCAAAGCATGTGCGCCGAAAAAAACCTTTTTACAGACTCCGAGCTACGGGTCCGTGAGGCAACCCATGCGAAAAAGCACGTTTTATTGGCTAAACGCCAGATAACCCTCCCCCCCAGCCGACCCCCACCTACCGTATTTCTCTACAAGTGTGTAAAGTATACCAAAATACTTGCCAGAGCAAGACGAACATTTTGGTATACTTTACACACCTGTAGATGAACAGGGAGCCGAGATACAAAAGTTGGGGGCCGGCTGGGGGGGTGCGTTATCTGGAGTCTTACGGTTTTGTTATTGCGGCACTGGCTGTCAGATATTAAGAAATGCGCTCATGAGAGGTGGGGGCGCTCCGTAGCGTTCCTATGCCCGCGCGCACACTATGCTTGCCTACCGATCCATGATTTTTCGAGAGAGAGGCAAAGAAAGGAGCCAAAAAAACTCACAAATTTTCAACTTCAAATGCCTATAACTTTCGAAAACGACGTTGTTGTGGGGAGTCCACCGATACGAAATATAGAGAAGACTCTTGCGCACATTATGGGAGGGGTTTTAAGAGTGATTTAACGTGAAAATAAGGATTTATCTAGGATGTAAGCCGGAAAAATTGCGAAAATACGAGCTTTGTGCGCCGCGTTTTACTTTGCGTTTAGCCGCATTCTTCCGGGTTTTTTCACCGATATTGATCGGAAAAGAATCGGTACTGTCAAATTGGGTACTTCTGCGGTCCTGGGAAGTAAAAAAGGTGCTGAATGAGAGATCCTAATGATTGAACAACTGAAGCTAGTCAAAGTTTTCAGCTTTGTACGGATGAAGGGGCTTGAAATCATTGAATTGTGGCTAATTTGGGCAGTACATGTCTTTGTTATTATGATATTCCTTTATTGAGCGAATCGGCACCATCTGAGACAATTTCTTCTTCAGAGCCCGGGAAATAGCAAAACTTTTTATTTTCCGCTTGGGCTTCTCTTTAGATCGGTTTTGGATCCCCTTCTGTACCTTTTGGAAAAAAGTGCAAAACCCGAACGGGCTTCTGTCGGTCAGAGGAAGCGAACCCTCTGCCTGGAGTTGCGACCGGCGCCTTAGACCACTAGGCCACGCCCTCCCCCACCCCCATGCGCGCCCTGACAGGCAGTGGCGGGAACTGTCCTATTTTCCCCAAAAGTATCTCATGGCATTTTTAGAAGGCTTTAAAGTGGGAAATCGACATTTTGGGTATTGAAAAAAAGGTTAACTTTTTGGTCAGAGCGGTTTCGCAGCTTTTGAAAACGGATTCCGAATCAGCGTAAAATTCTGATATCGCAAGCCCTAATTTCCAAATTCGTCAAAGTTGGAAAGCTAGACAAATCGGAAATGCTCGGTAAATCCCCCCAGCGCCTGCTTGTCATTTTTTCAGGGAACCGGAAAGCCAAATCGAAGTACGAAACCTTCCACATGACAATTTTCTCAATCGTCTCTGCTAGTTTGCCTCCGAGTTTGCTTCTCGAAGGTTCGCGCCGAGACCATTTTTTCACAAGCCGCTCTGCTAGTTGCCTCGGTGGCAGCCTCTGTAGTACTTTCCTGTGCTTGTATTCTGTAGTCTGTAGTTTGCAGTTTGTCAAATACAGTCCTGGAAGATGCCACAAAACTTTATCCCCGGGGAAACACACCAACCAGACAAGGCGAGAGAGAACGTCGAGGGGGTCAGAGAAGGGGAAAAGAACACATAGAAATCAGAGGGGCGAGAGATGCTGCGAGGGGGAGACAAATACAGCGAGAGATAGAGAGAGAGAGGGAGGGCCAAAAGGGCCAAAAACGGCGTTTCTGCTAGTCGCTGGGGGTGCCCGGGGGAGATGGGTGTGTGGTGGCTGGCTTATTCGATGGTGCGTGTAGATGGTGGTGGCCACGGTTGCGGCGAGGCCGAGACGTTCAGCTCGTCTACTTGAAGCGGCGACTGAAAAGGGTTTTGTAGAGTTGTTTTGTTAAAAAGTAAAGTTTGTAAATTTTCTAGCACTTTTGTTTAAATTACGTATATGAAAAGCAATTCCTAAACAACACTTCTCTATTGTACTATTTGAACCGTACCTCTTGACGCCGCCGCCCTGCTGCAGGAAGTAGGCCGAGTCGATGCCGTTCTTTGTCTTCTGTGCGGGCGTCTTCGCCGCCTTGACGGTCTTCGGCTTGACGGTGGTCGCCGCCGCCCGGGGCGTCTTCACTGGCAGCTTGGGCTCGGCGACGGCCGACGGGGCCGGAGCCGCTCCGCGCTCCATCTCAACGGCCACCTCCTTGCGCTCCTTGTCGCCTGAGATGGATTACCGGGTGATTGGTTGTTTTCCTGCTCCCTCCATTCCCAAATGATCTCTGCTAGCCTGCCCCTTCCATTCCCAAATGATCTCTGCTAGCCTGCCCCTTCCATACCCAAATGATCTCTGCTAGCCTGTCCCTTCCATTCCTAAATGATCTCTGCTACCCACTCTTCGTCTGCGTCGTCTCCTTCTCCGACTGGGCGGTGGCGGCGCCGGCGGCGGCAAGTCCAGCAGCCTCCGGGCCACCGACAGGTCGGTCGGACGCTTGCGCTTGGCGGTTAGACTCCTTCTCCGACTGGGTGCTCGTCTGGGACTCCTTCTTCTTGCAGCAGCAGCAGAAGAGCACTAAATGAGGCGAGTATTTGGAGGAGCCCAAGCCTAAGCCTAAGCAAGCTTAAGCCCAAGCCCAAGCCTACGCACACAGGATGATGATAATGATGATGATGATGATGGCGAGGATGCCGAAGACGAGGCCCGTGACGGCGCCCTTGCTCATCCCCTTGTCCGCGGCAGCCGCCGCTAAATTCAGGTTACATTGATCGTATGACTGCCGGGATTTTATTTCGCGACGGAGTCCCACCGGCGGCTCTGGCCTCCTCGGCGGCCTCGGCGATGGCCTTGGGGGTGAGGGTGCAATTGTCGGCAAAGGTGCGCTTGACCAGGCCATTTTTCTCCGTGCTCCAGATCTCCATCGGCAGGATTGGCTGCTGGATCTCCTGGATCTTCGTGTAGGGGATGCACTTGGTCCCGTTGGTGCCGTCGCGGCACCAATGATGGTCGGGCACATCTTTGCACTCTGAGAGGGAAAGCTACACGCTACGAAACGGCAGGGGCTACCCTGGTGGGTGCACATGCCGTTTTCGCGGAAAGAGCCGAGCCCCAGGGCAACCGAGAGGCACACCGGCGCGTTGACCGCGCAGTCAGCGAAATGCTTTTCGCAACCTGTAAATGGAGTTATTAGATGCCTTCAGGCTCCTACCGGCAAAGATCCAATCATTGGGCAAAAGGCCCGGGCCCAGGCGGTGAAAGTCGACGCAAAAGTCTGTCCCGCCCCAATTGATATGGGCAAAGCGGGTCGAATTATCGCACTCTGTGAGGTTCACGTCAATGAATGCGACGACAAAACGTACGCCTCATTTTGCACTCTGTGGCGAGCGGGTCGAGCAGCAGGTTCGCCGGCACGCAGAGCTTGTCCTCCTCCTTTGCCGAGGGGCATCTACGCAGCTTCTTGTCCCCGTCGCAATCTGGAACGGACGGTTACCGAATGCGGCTACTAACGTTTCTATCTTTACAACTTTACAACCCGATAGTAGGACATGGAGCTGAAATTAAGAAAGAAACTATTCACCCCAATTACTTTCCTCTCCCGCTATTTTTTCGACCGAAATGCCAGGGGTTTTAGATAGAGACCGCGGCGAATTGGGCTCTTGATCAACGGGGGGCTAGGGGGCCTAAGCTAGCCTTTAACCGACATTCCATTACAACGACAACCGAACCGAGACGTACACTTGATTCCATTAGGGCCCGTCGGTTCAACGGTGATTTCGGTTGCCACCGATGTTCCGGGCGACGTCGGCTGTCCGCTGGGCGCTGGAGGCTGTCCGCTGGGCGATGGGGGTTGTCCGCTTGGCGCTGGGGGTTGTCCGCTTGGCGCTGGGGGTTGTCCGCTTGGCGCTGGGGGTTGTTCGCTTGGCTCGATCCCAACTCCGTCCGCCACTCGCATCCCGAGGCCCACGAACAACATCAGCGGCAGCACCATGCGCACCATCATCTCGTAGCAGATTGTCTGGAAGTGGCGGAATGATGCGGGGGAAAGCAGGTGAGCGAGGACCGCGCCAAAGAAACCCACCGACCAACCAGTAAGGAAGGAATAGCAAAAAATATCGATGATGACGCTTTCCGCGATTTTCTTTATATTCCAGGAATCCATGCAATGCGCAGGAAATGTACCGGTCCGCATGCAGATTAGCCAAAGCCAATGCACCTTGCTCAGGACGTCCATACGTATGCCCCACCCTCGCGAATGCAAAGCAATTTGCGTAGTGCTCCTGTGCAGAACTTTCATAAAGCCACGCAAACAACCCGTTTATAGCTTACAACATTCAAAGTGACAATGGGAATGCTTCAACAGTGACGTGCACGAGATGGATCACAATGTAGAAAAAGAACTGTACAACGCTTATTGTTCCTGAGGGGGCGAGTGCTGAACCTTGGAGAAGTGCTCGAGCAGATCCTTCTTCACCTTCGCCAACTCCAACTAAATTGAAATACGAATCGAGTTGAGCCCAGCATACCTCAGCGAGCCATTCTTCAACCGGCTTGATCTTCAGCGACTTGCAGCTTGCGTTCATGTTCTTAGCCTAAAAAAATATTTCAGCGACATCCAGAACAAAGATACCTCTTTCTTCTTCTCGCGTTCTCGGCGCAGGGCGGCCTTCTTCGACTGACGGCCACTGACCACGGACGCAGACTTCAGCTCCGGCACAGAGACACTAAAAATAAAAACTTTTTAGTGCGAATTTCCGTACGGTGAGCTGGACTCCGGGGTCGTGACCGAAATCTTGTCCGACGAGCCGTCCTCAACAACCAATCCAGTCTCTGACAGTTCTGCAGTACCCATATCTAAGCGCGCGTAAGTAAAGTCAAAGGATTCATCTCAGGAAAAGCTTTGGTGGATAGCCAGTCACGATCATGCAATCAAACAGGAAAAATTTATTTGAATGTAAATAAGAGATCAAACGTAATAAATTGGATCGGCGTTCAGATGGGTTCGATGTTAGTCACGCGAAGAGGAGCGGGAGCGAGGACTCTTCTTGTCTTCGTCCATTGCCTTGTCTCTCTCCTCCGAGCGCGAGCGGCTGCGAGACGCCGACCTATAAACAAAGATTACAACAGCTTCCCAGGGCAATCGATGACGCTAAACTAAAAATACCTACTTCTTGCCACGGCTTGAAGACCTGGAACGAGAGCGCGAGCGAGAACGACTCTTCTTCGGGCTACGCGAGCGGCTGCGGCTGCGCGAACGACGCGGAGAGCGGCTAAAGAGGAAGGTAAAACAAAACAGCGGACTCCCGAATACCTGCGTGAGCGGCTCTTGCGGTCCGAATCGTCCGTCAACTTCAGGTCCCTGCCGTTCACATCCTTGCCCTGGAACTTATCGATGGCACGCTTCAGATCCGAACGTGTTTGGAAGCACACCACCCTAAAAGAAAGTTAGGAAGCGGAGACTGCACATACGCTTCATTTCTGCGAGATTTGTGTGCGTCTGCGTATGTGACTTCCGTGCCGGCGTTGCGCATCATGTCCTTCAGGTCCTAAAACAGAGCATTGAAGCAAGCTCCAAAAAAAAAAGACAAACACCAAACCAATTTTGGCTGATAGTTATAGCACCAACCGTGCACTCCTAATGCTCGAGCGCAGAAACGCCAAGACCCTCAACATCCAGCACCCGAGCAACAAAATCAGAGCGCTCGCCCGAGCATCAACACCCCCTCAAGCTCGTCTGTGTCGACGAACACATCAGCCACCCCGAGAGCCCGTCACATTGCGCGTGGACACTTCAGCCAAAGACAACCGTCCAGAACACCATCGAATTTGCTGGGCACCCGCTAGCGCTGCCGGGGGCTTCAACTCCATTCCTCCCTCCTTCTGACCTGCCAAGACACCGACGACGAGAGGTTTTCGACGAGCAGACGATGACGAGTTTGCATCGGCGGACCAAACCTAACAGCAAATATTTAACAAAACAGTCACTTATACCTTGAAGAAGCTCCTCGATCACGACCACCATCACGGCCTCGACGATCATCGTAGCGGTCCCGGTCCCCGCGGTCGAATCGGTCGTTGGGGCCGCGGCGCGACAGCTCGAGCACCACGCGCTCTCCCACCAGGTCCTTGCCGTTCAGCTCGTAGATGGCGTCGTCAGCATCGCGAGAGTCGCTGAACTCCTATAAACAAAAATATATCAGCGGAATCGCAGGGCGTACCACAAAGCCGAAGCCGTTCTTCAACACAATATCGCGGATGCGGCCATAGCCGCGGAAGAAGTGCTCGATGTCGCGCTCGGTGGCGCGGGATGACAGATGGCCGACGTAGACACGGGCACTCATCCTGGAAATGAAGGTTTGGTTCTTGATCACTAGATGAAAACAAGGAAACGAAGTTGCAAAGGCATCAGAGACAGTGAGGAAAGCCTACGAAATGTTGTGAGACCAAAGAAATAAAGGAAAAGCTCTGGAAACTTAGAAAAAGGGGCTCAATAGTTCTCGATTGAACGATGAAAACAAGACAATCTAGATTCCCAAAAAGAAAAGATCAACAGAAATGAGCGAGAAAGTGATGAAACACTGCCAAATGTTCTCCAAAGCTAGAAAGATCTCAACACTGCAAAATAACGCGAAAAAGCTTCAAAAAGCGACGAAAAACATGGGAAACCGCGGCCGCAACGCAGCACGCTGCGTCGCGGTCCGAGCCGTTACGGTATCAGAGCGACTGCTAGGGCGGCGAATTTAGGCACCTCGTCGATTTTTCGATTTTTCCGACTTTTCTTCGAATTTCATTTTCGCGCGTTTTGTTGTTATTCTTTTTCAGTTTGAAGAAGCAAAAGGTTTAGTGATGTAAAAAATGTATCTCCAAAAATGCCTTTTCAAATTCGGTCGGGGTCGGTGCTGACAAACCCCGTGCTCTCACCCCTCTTCGATTTCCCGCCTGTCTCTCTCTGCCTCTGCGCCCATAGCATCGCGTAATGTTGACGAATTTTAGGCCCGCTTCATGACGACAAGGAGAAGCGAAGCCATTAAGCTCGAATCCTGTTCGCCGACAAGCGTGAGAAGGTGATTTTGGGCATCTTATCATAAAGTTGTATTTAGCCGAGCGTCACAGCCCGCTTTTGTCACGTTTACCGAAAGGAAGCTCCTGACGAAAGAAGAAAGGCTACAGGAGGAAGAACAAAAGAAGGCAACGTCCTACGAACGGATTTTTGAGCAGTATTCATCGGCCAGGTAAAAAATTTTTGGAAGTTTTACCCCACGATAGGCTCATAACGTTGAGCGAGACGGCTATAGAGTGTATAAATGAATTTATCGATCGGAACCACTGCGTGTTTTGTGAGGTACTACCACTGTTTGCCTTTCAAACATTTTTTTTTGAGAGGAGAATTCGTGTTTCGGCGAAAAATCGCATGGCTGACGAATTGGAAATGGCGTGCATAGCCCATTTGCTCCTGCAACACCCAGAGAGTGATGTGACCAGAGAAGTCATCGCGCACAAAAGGTTTTTTCGCGAGTGTTACGAATTATATAGTGAATTCAGGTACATACTATATCGTCGTCATGATCCGAACACGCTGCCGTATCCGTTTCGTCTGGAGATCCCCGAGCACTGGGAGGTACATCTCATTAGTCTGCTAGTTTTGAACTTTAGAAAGTGTTGACCTGCTCATCCTGCTTAACAGAACCAATAAAAAAGAAGACATTGTGCGACCTAATGATTCATTGGAAATCGTGCCTGGTGTCTGCTAACAGGCCCAAAGTGGTGGTTACGAGAAATGGATCAACGGTAATTTGCTCGGTTCGTTGGCGATCTTTGTGTATTTAGTACTTTCGCTCGACCGCGGCAAGCAACCCGATAGTTGATCATGCCATGGATAAAAAACTCGCCAAGCAGGCAATATTGAAGGAGACTGATCAGAAATTGAGCACCAGGTATTCCGGCATTGGTTCGCTAACGCGCTTTAGTCGTGGTCTGTGTTCATTATGTAATACCAAATGGAAGCGATCTCAAGTGATTCCCGACGAGGTAACGGTTAATATCAGCCTTTCATAACATGTTTAGGTCAGCTGTTTGTTCCATCTGATCATCGCCCATAGCGATCAACCGGAATATGCCATGGAATTAGGGTGAGGCGCTTCCCCTAGTGAATTTAGTATACTTGGTTTAGAGAAGAGATTCAAGCTGTCGATGCCTTTCCGTTTTTGGATGTTGCAGCATCTATTGAGGCAACTACAGCGGCCGGATCAGTGGTATTACGGTTAATTTTACATGGTTATTTTGGCATTGAACTGCTAAAAACGTTTGAAATCCATATAAAGATGCGGAAAGTGTTGGTGGCAGGGGGTTCGTTCGATCAGGGGAGCCCGAGTCCGTAGCGCTTCTATCGCCGCTATAGGCAGGGTCGAGATGGCCAGTGAAATGAGACGGGGGGTGCCCAAAAAGGCTATTTCGGTGGGCGTTAACTTGTTCCAAGTATATTTTGCATTAGTTCTTGACAAACACTTATTTGAGTCGACCAAAAGAAATAGTAATTGATAAGCGCGTAATTTTCGGCCGAAAATCTTTGCAAACCGCGAATTGCCTATGTCTGGTGTCAATTTGTCTTGGTTGGAGCTTGCCTATTCATTGCTGACGCGCATCCTTGTTTATAGATGTTCGAAATGCAGCTTTCGCTCGAGGTTCGATGGAAGCAATTTCTATCGTCACGCAACTCGCGAACATATGGATCGGGATGAACGATGGCTGACTGGAAAGCTTGGGTATCTAGCTCGCGGGCTTCTATATATTCGTTTAGTGTGACCAAGTGTTCTTTCGGTTGCACACTACGCCACAGATCTGAGTCGAAATGCATCTCGCCGTCCGAATATATGCTTATCCATTTGGCGATGAGTCACACATTGGAGCAGCCGAAGAAAACGAGGAAGCGGTTAATAAAGCTGTTGGTTTTTAATACGTTTCCCCTTTTGTCTCTTCGCATTTTGGACATCTTTTTTTCCTTATAGGATTGACAAGTCCCCGCCATCCACAATGATCGACCTCAAGCGAACGTTGAAGGCCGTGACCGCTGGTAAACCGCGTGTATATTGCGGAATTTGTCAAGTACGCCTTGAGTTGCCTCGCAAGAAATCCTTTCTTTAGGAAAAGGGTTATCGCCTCAGCAGCTTTCTCAAACATTTGAGACACCACGCTGCCCCGGTGTAAGTTTTTTTCCGGTGTTCTGCAATTTCGCTTAGGCCTGAATCTGAATTCCGTTGCCGAAGGCGGCTCGAGGAGGTCAAGGTGGAATCGCAGAAGCTTGAAGAATACTCGGGTGCCTCAAGCGCGTCGTAAATTTCTGCATTGTCGTTTTGTGATGCCATCACGGAATTTATCGCTTGATTTGTATAAATTTTTGACAATACGGATGTTTTTATGAATTCGGAGTTGAATGCTCCATGTCCGTACCTTGTTTTGATTTGTATCTTTGTGCGTGGGAAGTACCCATTTCACGTCAAAATATTTTTTTGCAGGTAACCGACGCGCAATGAGTAATCTGCGTCTCCAGAAGCGCCTGGCCGCTGAAGTGCTCGGCTGCGGCAAGAACAAGGTGTGGCTCGACCCGAATGAGATCCACGAAATCTCCAACGCCAACTCGCGCCAGAATATCCGCCGTCTCCTCAAGGACGGTCTGATCATCAAGAAGCCCGAAGCAGTGCACTCTCGTTTCCGCGCTCGCGTCTACGCCGAGGCTCGCCGCAAGGGCCGTCACACCGGTCTCGGCAAGCGCCGCGGTACCAAGAATGCCCGTATGCCCGAGAAGGTCCTATGGATGCGACGCATGCGCGTCCTCCGCAACCTGCTCCGTCGCTACCGTGAGGCCAAGAAGCTCGACAAACATCTGTACCACGACCTGTACCTGAAGGCCAAGGGTAACTCCTTCAAGAACAAGCGCAATCTCATCGAGTTCATCCACAAGCGCAAGGTCGAGAACAAGCGCTCCAAGCAACTCGCGTACGTTTGCACTCTTATCTTGGGTTTTCGCTTTAGTTCAGACAGTTTTTATTAATTTGTTTTGTTTTAGTGAGCAGGCCCAAGCCCGGCGTGACCGCAACAAGGAGGCGCGCAAGAGGAGAACGGAACGCATCCAGAACAAGCGTCAGGAGACCCTTCGCAAGCTGTCCGAATCTGATAAGGCTGCCGAGAAGAAATAATTTTTTTTTTGTTGTCGCATAAATTGTTGTTTTTGTCTATGGGTCCTCTTTTCTAACGACGCGCCGGTTACACAGCCTCTTACTTGGTGTTGGGAATCTGGATGGGGGCGCCGTTCTACCCTGTCTCGTTTACCGTAGTGCACGGGTTAGAGCGCAGCTGTGTGCCAGGCACAATTTTCGAAGTGGGGAAGGGTCGCAGATGTTTTCCCGGTTACGGAAATTTTGGATTCGGCGTTTAATTCTAGCCGTGTTCTCGCCCTTGTTAGGTTCAAAGATTCGCAGTTTTCTCTTGATAGCGAGGCTTTGGTACTAGTATACTTGGGAGGGGCCAAAAAAATTTTCGGCGAAAATTTGTCATTTTCGGCTATTTTGTTCAGTTTTTCATGCTGAATCGAATGATGGTGTTTCCAGAAGCCAGAAGAATAAGCCTGCATCTAAGCCAAAGCCTGATTCGAAGCATGAACCTCGGCCTAAGCATAAGCCTAAGCCCAAGCCAAAGCTTAAGCCTAAGCCTAAGCATACGATCCATTCTTGAACTTTTGGTCGCATGTAAGGCAGATCCACCCCGGCGACTAATTGTAATTGTGGCCGAATTGTTGTTGTTGAAATAGTAAAAAATCTGGAGGCACTTACATTCGATTCCGCATGAAAAACTGAACAAAATAGTCGAAAATGAGAAATTTTGGCTTTTGAAATGAAAATTTTTTTGGCCCCTCCCAAGTATACTAGTACCGAGGCTTTCCATCCTTTTTCTTGCGTTCCTGGCGTTCATGCCCTACTTTATCTGTCAAATTTATGTTTTCTCCAATCACTTCTATGCAGGGATTGCCATTCCTCTTTTTCAAATTCGCGTATAGCATGTCGACGTTCATCTGTGCTCTCACGGGGCACCCATGCGAGGAACCAGTCGTCTCGCCAGTCTCGGGTACAGTCTTCGAGAAGCGGGCGATCTACAAATATCTCGAAGAGCGCGGCTGCGACCCGATAAATGAGAAGCCCCTCGCAGGCGATGAGGTAAGAGTTTCTGGAGTAATTCATATTAATTTTCGTTTAGTTGATTTCCTTATCGGGCGGAGCACACTCGGCAGCTCCACGAACCTTCGCCACGGCGTCTGTCCCCGGTATGCTGAAGGCTCTGCAAGACGAGTACGAGGTCTGCCTGCTGAACAACTTCACCCTGCGCCAACAGTTGATGACCGCCCGTCAAGAATTGTCGGATACGCTCTATAAGGTATATTTCTTATTCTGTGGCAAAGTCTGGGGAATTGTGCTCCAAATTTAGCAAAAAGTGGAAGGCTTTTACGCTTTTCGGTTTCTGAATCTGTCGCCCCGGGATTTATTTAATTTCAGAACGACGCAGCAGCCAGAGTGATTGCTCGACTTGGACAAGAGTTGAACGCCGCTCGCGATGCCCTGTCAACGCTCAGGCCGAACATGCCGCGCGGAGAAGAAGCCGCACCCCAGCAAGACGTTGACATGGAAGAGGAAGGAGGTACTATATTGTGTAGCTCTTAAAACTCGTGTGGAGCTCTTTTTCCAAAAACTTTCTGCATAGCTTACATTCAACTTACAAAATTCCCAAACCGATTTCATTGTTCTTTTAGGCATCACTGAGGCAATCAAGGAAAAGCTCGACCAGAAGGGCAAAGCCCTCACAGCGCTCCGAAAAAGCCGAGGTCGCAAGCTGCCCGAAGGACTCACCAAGGCCGAGGAGTTCAGCAGCTTCGAACAGGTTTTTCGTGCCTTGATTTTCGTTGAATCTGATTTTAGAAAAAAGACATTGGTGGTCTGCACTCGACGGAGAACCCGACGATTCTGTCGATGGATGCGCAAGAGGACATCGTGGTCACTGGCGGCGCCGACAAGCAGATCGTTCTTTTCGACACCAAGGGCGAGCATGTCATCCAGTCGTGGAAGGGACACACGAAGAAGGTGATTAATTTGATTAGCTTGAGTGTCAGGTGCTTGCGTGTAATTTAAAGGTCATGGTCAAAAAGCTATTTTCCGGATCGGAATCGATAATCTCGTAATGAATACCTGTTGGGGCGAAAATATTGATTTTGAAGGGCAAGCAAAAACTACTGTCCATGTCTTAATTTTCGATGGTGAAGCCGTTTCGATCATGGTTTATCTGTTCCGGCAGAAAAATGAGCTCTTTCTGTCTTTTCCAAATTCCTGCTTTCAGATTTCTACCGTTGTTCTCTGCCCAGACAAGCGCACCGTCGTATCTGCGGCCGCGGATGGACAGATCCGCGTGTGGCAGCCGGAGAAGCAGGAGAGCCGCTGTGTTCTCGACTCTCACGCCGCCGCGATCACCGGCATTTCGCTCCATCCCCTCAACGAGTACGTCCTCTCCGTCGCCATCGACGGCAGCTGGGCGTTCTCCGATATCGAAAAGGAGCGCACGATATTCGCGGTACGTTGATTTTGTTTGGCTCGTAATCATTTTCCTTTTTTCAGCATCGCCCGAAGGGAGTTGAGTCGGACAAGCCAATCCTTTGCGGCGAGATCCACCCTGATGGTAATTTTTTTTATGCGATTGTTACATGTATTTTAAGGCTTTTTGTCGCGATAAAACTATTGTACGCGTTTCAGGTCTAATCTTCGGCACTGGTACCGAGGATAGCGTTGTCCGAATTTGGGATCTGCGCCAACAGCTGAACGCTGCCAACTTCCCGGGCCACTCGTCACCGATCAAGTGCCTGACCTTCTCCGAGATCGGCTACCACCTCGCCACCGGATCCGAGGACGGAACGGTAATTTTAGATAAACTTCGCAATTTTTTTTCTAGGTGAAACTTTGGGATCTGCGCAAGCTTGACGTCCTCAACAGCTTCGTTGCCGACAGCCCTGCCACGGTAAGCCATTATTACTGTTTTTTGGTAATTTCGGTTTTTCTTAGATCTCATCTCTTTCCTTCGACAATAGCGGTGCGTATCTCGGCATCGGCTCCAACGATCTCAAGATTATGAATGTGAAGCCATGGCAGGTACGTTTTTCCTTATCCTCCCCCAATTATCCCCGCTTTTTAGATCGTGGCCGAATACGACCCATCGGAGAAGAAGGCGCAGTCGGTGAACGGCGTCAAGTTCGGTGCCAACGCCGCCTCATTTATGATTGTCGACAAGGTGCTGCGCCTCTACGGCAAGCCCTAATTGATTGTGATCGCGTGTCCGACCCTTTTCAACAACCCACTTCCCCTTCCCCCTTACTTCCGCCCGCCCACACCCTGATCCTCATTTATCGTTGTTATTTTCCCGAGTTGTCGCGCGTCCGCCTTTACGTTCTGGTTGGTCTGTACGTTCTTTATTATTGCAGACCGAGGTGGAGAATAAAATTGAATAGTCAAGCGAATTTCCAAACATGGAGAACCACATCGCAAGGGCTTCGACCTGGATTACTTCTTGCCGAGCTACAGACGGGAGGATGAGTCGGGGGCTGGGGCGGACAGAAAACAGGGTTTTACTGAAGCTAAGCGAGGGCGACTTTGTTTTCGAAGCCTAAGCTCGCACCAAGCCTTTGGAGGGATGTTTTGAAGGGAAAAGGACCTTAGATAAAACAACCTAGCTAACCCTAAGCTTTAAGTCCAACTAATCCAACCATAAAGATACACCATTCCTTCGCCAAAAATGACAAAAAACAGGCCCTCTAACTTGAAAATTACTGAAAACAGGGCTTCTAGGGCATGCTTTCGCTGTTTCTTTTTAATGATACCATTTCAGAGCGAAGATGAACACGCTGGCCAAAGCCAAGGGCAGTAAGATCGCGCTCACCCCGTCATCGTTAGTCCTGCGCCCAGTGCACGCGATGACGATCACCGCATTGTTGCCCGAGGTTTGTTTAGCTGTAAAAATAAGGAAATATCCGTTTTAATAAACTATTAACAAGTATTTTTATATGATTAGTACCGATTTAGGACATGCCCCCTCAGCGCTACCACAGCCAAATCTACGAGCGCGTCGAGAAGCTGCTGTCACCATTTTGGGTAAAGAAAACTTTGTAAACGAAGATTTGTATTTAGGCTTTCAACCTGAAACGCGTACAAAGCAGCGCCCTGCTCTCGAACCAACTGCAATACGCCTTCGATCTATTTGACGAGGAAACGGCGAATAAGGTGTGATATTGGGAATAATTTTTATTATTTTTCTTTTAGGTGCTGAAGACGCTCGACAATCATTCGCAAAAATTTTCCGGCTGCTCCTCTGCGTACAGCTTTAAAGTCAAGTGGGTTTATAGAGCTAATCTTAGCTTGGCTCAGGCCTGGGTCTGGCTTCGTTTTTATGAAGTCAAGCCTAAGCTTAGGCTTAGCTTTGCTTTTCCAGAAACTTGGAGTTGAAAAACGGCATTTGGAGCGTCTCGTAGTAAAAATCCGGCCTGCCCCCTAAGTGCATTAACACCGCATCGGATCTCTGAAGTTTACGTAGCGTTTCTTCCAAACTCGCTTTTTTTGGCTTTATTAACAGTTTGAGTTTCAAGACACAGGACGCTGTGCATCATTTCATCAATCGGCTGAAAATCGATTAGCTTGATTTTAGATTGCAATGCGATATTTTAGTATTGACCGGGGTTTGCATTTTTATACGTTTATTGGCCAATCCAAACATGGCTATTCAGCACACATGGACCGGAGCAGAGCATGTGTGCAGACACCTTTGACGCAACATTCTTCATTGAGATTCGTGTTTTGTAGGGCATCCTTGGTGGTAGTCTTCGTACCGTTGGTACAAATCTGAATTTGTTTTGCTCATGGGATTGGTAATTTGCTAGTTTCTTTTAAATTAATCGTTTTGATGAGGCTTTTTCAATTTCCAATTCGCCAGTTTCTACTAGAAACTAGTGCTTTCTAGAAATATAACCGGTGGAGTTTGCTCACCTTTTGGATTGCACCGACTAGTACCTTTCCGCAAAGTCTAATAGGGCGCTGTTCCTTCGTTGCAGTCTCTTGAGAATCCGATAGAGAAGTGCCAAGGACCACGCCAAAAAGGGCGAAGACGATGAGCAGCTTCATTCTATAACATTGTTGATATTGGTATTTTTTCGTATCTAGAGATCTTCTAGAATAACAGTAAGAGATCTGCAGACTTCAGTTTATTCCGTCGGTTTATATAGGCCAGGGCCAAAAGCTATTCCAAACAAACTTTTTCCAGCGCAAAAAAGGGTATACCAATAACGCGGGGGGTGGGTGAGTCAGCTTCAGCTCCTTCCAATTATTGTGGGCCTTTTACTGTTTATAAGTAGGCGTAAGTTATTTTCGCGTCCTATTTGAGGCTGTACGTTTATTTGTAGGTTTGGGCCTCTTAATTTCTTCTGTATCTGTCAGCTTTCACTTTTATCCATTAAACGGAAAATTGGGTTTGACGACTTTGGCTAGCGGTCAAGCTTTTCCTCATCATTTCCCGCGCACACCGAGGCGAGCAGCGATTCCGTGCACTTGGAGTCGACACAGCACAATTTTGTGATGGCAACGCCTCGCAGGGTGGGCTCCACCTTTCCTTCGCAGACCTGAAGATGAACGTCGTACGACGCTCAATTCCCAAGCCAAAGCCTCAGCCAAGCCCAAGCCAAGCCTAAGCCTTAGCGAAGCCCAGCCTAAGCCTAACCGAAGCCTAAAAATAAAGCCTAAACCGAGGCCAACCTAATCCTAAGCCTAAAAATGAGCCCAAGCCAAGCTCACCTGCTCAACCCGCTTGATGAGTTTGGAGCCACAGAGTTGAAACTGCGGCTCGTCCGGCTTTTCGCAGGGCGGCCTACACTCGACGAGGGCCAGGAGCATGAGCACGAAAAATAGAAGGAGCTTCATCACCTGAATTTAATCAATTGAGATCAATATGAGAAAATTGGGGTTTCTAACTATTTGAAAGTCACCTGATTTGCCGCTTCACTTTTCGCGATAGCAACCAATATTTCGGGGAAAATGATTCAGCTTCGTTTGAATCAGCGATTCCGGCAATCATGCGCTTTTGTGCTGGAATTAAGAAAGAACCTTTTCCATCGAATTTTTAATTTAGATACTAAAAATCAAGCTAAGTATTTAAAAATAACCTTTTTTATCAAATTATCAATTTATCTACTAAAAAAGAGCTCTTTAAAGCCTTATTTTTCCATTTCAGCAAAGTCCGCGATCGGATCCCCACGAAAAAGCAGTACGACCGGCAACTTACCGATGTCTATCACAAATTGCCGCCTGGGTTGCGCGCCGACACGCTGCACATTTTTGGGCTGCCCTTGGATGTGTTTTGCGTATGTTTTTGGCTATGTAACCTTTATTTATTTTAATTTAGGAAGACAAGAAGCAGTCGCCGTCGATGATGTTTGTCAAGTCGTGTTTTCAGCAATTTGGGTGCGTTGGGATTCTATAAATTACCTTCTTTATTTTAGAAACATCACCGCCGTCCACGTGCCCGGATTTGAGCAGATGAAAAAGCGGCGCGCGATGGAATTATCGCAAAAATCGAAGCTGGAGCAGTTGAACAAGGTTTGCGCTTTTTCGAGGAGTTTATTTGTTGTAGAGCTTTTAAAATAGTGCCGCGTTGACGTTTTGGTTCTTTTTAGAGCGTATAAACGGCGCTTGGGTGCTCAAAATTCTCCTAGCTTTTTTACTTTTTTAGACATTGTGATGGTTTTAAATAGAGTTTTGAGTATTTTTTTATTTATTGAGTAGTTGTGAAGTCTTTACAAGAGAATTTATGTACAGATTTTGCTCATTTTAGCTTGTGAAAACGGGGTAGTATATGTGGAAATACAGTCTTAATAGGAATGCTGGAAATACGGGACGGAAGGATGGAAATATAGATACGGTTTGACGCGTCTTAGACCTTGAAACTAGACATTCGAGAATTTGCCATAATTTTTATTCTTAAAAACCTTTAATATAGACTTTATAATCTTCTAATTGTCAGGAAGTGGTCGGCGACGTGTTCCTCCGCTTCGAGACCTACCAGGGCTTCGTCAACGCCATCGAGTCGTTCCGGAACAAGCGCTGGAGTCGTGTGCTGCCTGATGGGAGCGAGCGGACGCTGGACGTCGAGGTGGGCTTGATTTGGCGCTTTTTCATCCGTTTTCAGGTGGACTTCGATCGTTGCGGCCACCTGACCGAGGCGGCGATCCACGAGCGACTCCAGGAGGTGATCCGAGCCGAGCGGGAGGAGCAGGCCGAGAAGCAGCGCCTTATCGAGGAGCAGCAACGGCGCAAGAAGGAAGAGGTGATTGTCTAGGAGCGTTTTTTAAAGGCTGCTCCTCATTTATTCGTAGTTTTTGCTTGTTAGAAAGTTTTTAAAATATTCAGAAAATTTTGAAATTCTAAAACGACTTTTAGGCCATTTTTCATAAATTTTGGACCAAAAAAAATCAATGTTTTTCGAAATTTTTTACAACCTTTATAAAGTTTATCTCTCTGAAAGCTACGTAAAATCATGAAAAATGGTTTTGATGTCGTTATCGGGCCGTACGGAATTACCGGGAAAATTTGTTGTTTTAGCTTCGCCTTCTCCTGCTCAGCCGAATCGAGGAGGAGAAAAAGGAGCTGCGCCAATACCGCTCGCTGAAGATGCTATGCCAGGCCGAGCACATCGTCGCCGGCGCGCTGAAGCGCGTCGTCGAGAAGCTCGAAGAGCCGGCCTCCGAGCCCGAGTCGCTGTCCGAGGAGTCCGAGCCGGAGCACGAGCCAGCGCCTGAGCCTGAGCCTGAGAGTGAGCCCGAGTCCGCGCCCAGCCCCCCGAAGCAGCGAACCATCAGCCCGGTGTTCCAGATTCAAATCCGTGCCGATTACAAGTTCCCGCGCGCCAAGAAATAGGCAATTTAAACGTTTCATATTGTGATTTGGTTCTGGAGCCGTTTCCAAAGCTTTCCCTTGTCTTGCGGGTGTTTTTTATTTGACTGCCGGCGGCGTTGTACATTTTTTGCCGTTTTTTACTTGTTGCGAACGTTGTTTGGTGATAAATAAATCTTGTGTAATTTTTTTACCTTTTCAGGAGACTGATTGATTTTTTAATTTGGCGTGTATATGTTGGGCGATGAGAGACGGTTACTTTTCTCCATCCTTGATGCTTTCAGCGTAAGCTTGTCAACTGTTTTTTGCTATTCCTAATCGTAAAAACTTCAAATTTTCATTAAAAAAAATACCAAAAATGGCCAACTTTTGGCCGAAATTTCGAATTGTAGCTTCTTAAAAAAGGCCATTATGGAAATTTAAAAACGGATTTCACGGGAATTTCATTTTAGACGTATTTAAAAACTGAAACGGAAATTAAATGCTCAAAATTCTCATTTTCTTTTCGAATTTTTTTCTTTTGAAATTTCGAAATCTCGCCTTCACTTCTTCCCTTTTCCTTCTTGGATGCCGATTCCAGTCAATGGAAAAGGGTAGATTCTCGCGCTTGCTATTCCCTTTGAAAGTGACGATGCCCCGGGCGGTCACGTGGTTGATCTCTGGTTTCGAACAGGGCAACCCGGTTCCCATCGTCATCCGCCCTGGGCGCGTTGACATACGGCCGAGGCGCTAGATATTATCATACGGAGCCCGCCTATGATTTCTTGACCTTTGCATTATGGATATTTGGGGGTGGAGAGAGCGAGAGCGAGAGAGAGAGAGCGAGAGAGAGAGAGAGAGAGAGAGAGAGAGAGAGAGAGAGAGTGAGAGATTGAGATACGCAGAGAAAAATAGCATATTTCTAGCACCGCCCCCTTTTATTCGGGGCCGATCAACAACCTGGGTATTACCGGGCGTTGATACCGGCTTTCGGCGCCCAGCAAAGGGCACTTTTTAGGGCGGAGTTAAAAATCTTGATTTTTTCGAGTTAAGTAGAAATTAGATCTTTAATTGCAAATAATGAATTTGATGTAATTTCCCATATTCCGCTACTGACACCTGAATTTTTTTGATTTTTCTTGGACATCACCAATTTTTTGCATTTTTAGGGTCACGCAGAACTTTGTAACTTAAAATTGTGCGCTTTATTCATTGATTTTTGAACTTTATGGTTTTCTAATTTATGTACTGTACTTACGAGTACTTACGTACTTACGATACTACCGTATCCCGAAGCGTTTTTTTTTACTTCTAAAAATACGTTATTTAGCTCGCTCCGGAATAAGACTTACAACTTACCAAAGATTGCTGCCTTGCCGCTTAGAGGATTTATCTTTTTGGCTACTCCATTTTTTTGTTGTTGACGGTCTTGCACGCACATTGAGACTTTTTAGTCGAACGAAATGCCGCCTATCGAAGAGCTAAAATCACAAGCCGCCGACGGCAATTTGACACGAATCGCCGAGGGGAAGACAAAGGAGATTTATGGCATCAAGGTAAGTTTTCGTACCTGCTAAATGAACATTGAATATCCTGATTTTCAGGGCTCCGACGACCTCGTGCTCATCAGATCCAAGAATCAGCTGACCGCCTTCAACGCTGCCCGAAAGGATGAGCTGGAAGGGAAGGGAGCGATTGCTTGCCGGACGACGACTAATGTTTTTCAGTATTTGCAAGCCTTGGGTAAGTATTTAAAAAAACCTTTTTTAAAGGGGGCCAGGAACCTGCAGAATCGACCCCTTTCCATCGGCTAGGACTGGACAACTTCTCCCTGTCCTTCTCTCTCGCTATCTCTCTGTCTTTCTCTATAGCTCGTTCTCTCTCTCTCTCTCTCTCTCTCTCGCTCTCTCTCTCTCCCTCTCTCTCTCTCTATCGCTCTCCAAACCTTCACCGGCTTGCAGGCATGGAAACCCACTTCGTCGCCGGCATCTCTGAGACCGATTTTGTGGCCCGGCGCTGCGAGATGATCCCCATCGAATGGGTGGTGAGGAGGGTGGCCACTGGCTCGTTTTTGAAGAGGTGGGCAGGCTAGCAGAGATTTTTAGGGATTACCGAGTTGCCTAAAGGGGCTAGGACAGCCAGAAGACGATGGATAATTTCAGGAATCCCGGAGTGCCCCAGGGCTTTCGCTTCAACAACCTCAAGCTGGAGACGTTTTTCAAGGTGAGGAGGCCAGCTTAGGTTTAGACTTAGGCGTAGATCAGGCTTAGTCTTTAGGCTTCAGCTAATCCGATAGTGTACCCAAAATTCCCCAATAACCCCTGCCAGCCTTCCCATTTAGGACGACGAAAACGACGACCCCCAGTATTCTGATGAGCAGATTTTGACGTCCAATTTCGTCGTGAACGGCCTGAAAATCGGGCGTGAAGAAATTGCGGTGCTGAAAAGGCAGACGAGCACGATTTTCTTGGTATTAGAAAAGGTAGGCTGCGTACCTAACCATTTTTAAGGGGATGGGAACACTAAATTGGGCATGACCAACCCTTTAAAACAATTTTTAGGCCTGGGCCCTCTCCGACTGCCAGCTGATCGACATGAAGGTGGAATTTGGAGTGGCCGCCGATGGGAAGCTGGTGCTAGCTGATGTTATTGGTAAGTGAAGGGAGCAAGCAGAGGGGTAGACAGCTAGCAGAGATTTTTGGGGAAAACCGTGGCAGGCTAGCAGAGATCATTTGGGAATGGAAGGGGCAGGCTAGCAGAGATCATTTGGGAATGGAAGGGGCAGGCTAGCAGAGATCATTTGGGAATGGAAGGGGCAGGCTAGCAGAGATCATTTGGGAATGGAAGGGGCAGGCTAGCAGAGATCATTTGGGAATGGAAGGGGCAGGCTAGCAGAGATCATTTGGGAATGGAAGGGGCAGGCTAGCAGAGATCATTTGGGAATGGAAGGGGCAGGCTAGCAGAGATCATTTGGGAATGGAAGGGGCAGGCTAGCAGAGATCATTTGGGAATGAAAGGGGCAGGCTAGCAGAGATCATTTGGGAATGGAAGGGGCAGGCTAGCAGAGATCATTTGGGAATGGAAGGGGCAGGCTAGCAGAGATCATTTGGGAATGAAAGGGGCAGGCTAGCAGAGATCATTTGGGAATGGAAGGGGCAGGCTAGCAGAGATCATTTGGGAATGAAAGGGGCAGGCTAGCAGAGATCATTTGGGAATGGAAGGGGCAGGCTAGCAGAGATCATTTGGGAATGAAAGGGGCAGGCTAGCAGAGATCATTTGGGAATGGAAGGGGCAGGCTAGCAGAGACTATTTGGGATCTCAGGGCAAGCTAGCAAATGTTCTCAATTTCCAGACAACGACGCGTGGCGCGTGTGGCCGGGTGGTGACAAGCGTCTGCAACTCGACAAACAGTTTTACAGGTAAGAGAGGGTAAAACTGAGAGCGGGAAAGAGCGAAAGGGAGTGAGAGAGAGAGAGAGAGAGAGAGAGAGAGAGAGAGAGAGAGAGAGAGAGAGGGAGAGAGAGGGAGAGATCGAGAGAGAGAAAGAGAGAGAGAGAGAGAGAGAGAGAGAGAGAGAGAGAGAGCGAAAAGCCGAATTTTAGAGACATGACGGAGGTGACATCAGAAGCTCTACAAGCCCTCGTTAAAAATTACCAAAAAGTGGCGGAGCTGTCCGGGGACTGGGTGAGGGAGAAGCGGTGTCGTGCCCTCGTCATCATGGGGTCGGCTGCGGATCGCGGATTTTGCGAGAAAATTGCGGAGAAGTGGGTTTTTCGAGAGACAGGCTAGCAGTGGTTCTTGAGGAATGTAGGCAAGCTAGCAGGGATCATTAATTTGGAATGTAGGGCAGTCTAGAAAAACCTTCTATTCAGCCTGAAAAAGCTTGCCGTCACACCCGTCCTTCGCGTCTGCTCAGCGCACAAGGCCACCTCCGAGGTGCTCGATCTTGTCGGCGAGTACGAGGGTGACGGTGTGCCCACCGTCGTCATCGCCGTGGCGGGACGCTCAAACGGTTTGGGGCCGGTCATTGCTGGAAATTCGACGTTGCCGGTATGTTCAAAAGAAGTTACAGAATTTCTTGAATTTTCTAGGTCATAAATGCACCGCCGGGAGGCCCAGAATGGATTGGACAGGACATTTGGTCATCTCTGCATACTCCTTCAGGTTGGCGGGCTAGCAGAGATCATTTGGGAAGGCTTCTAGAGAGGGCAGGCACACTAGCAGAGGTTCTTTAAGTACGGATTCACTTCGAGAAAAAAGATGGGCAGTCTAGCAGAGGTTCTTAGGGAGCTGGATTTCTAGATAGTCAATGGCAGGCTAGCAGAGATTATTTGGGAAGCCATTTTGATTTTTGGGCAAGCTGGCGGAGACCTTTCAGAGGCACTTGCACCTTTTCTAGGTGACGGCAAGCTAGCAGAGATCTATTAGGAACGCCTAACCTTGCCTCAGACAGGGCAAGCTAGCAGAGGTTCTTTAAGATTTTTCGGGCCTCGGGCAAGCTAGCAGAAATATTTTGAGAGCTGGATAATCGTGTTCCATGCCGGGATAACTAGCAGAGTTTCTTTGGGAAGGCTTTCCGATCCGGGGCAGGCTAGCAGAGATTGTTTGGGAAACCCCCAAGTCTCTATAAACTACAGTAAACTTGGGTTTTTAGGACTCGGCTGTACCACTGCCCTTGGCGCCGATGAGGCCGCGCTAGCTGCCGCCAAAATTCTGGCCCCACATGACCACATGGTGTACGGGACTGTACTCTGCACGCAGCTGCGCAATTTCTGCACAATTTATGTGGGTTTTTGGGTACTGTAATCGCCCTAATGCGCTACTTTTTATACAAAAAATAGCAGAAACGCAATTTTTATAATTTTGGGGTACTGTAGCTACCGTATAACGCTTTTTAAAAAGTCTGTTATTGCCTAATTTTTTCAGAAAGGCGACAAGCAGCTGCTCGAGTAGATGAACATCGTGATGGGACCGAATTTTTGGCTTTTCTCTTGTACCATATCGTAATTAATAAAATGATTTTTAATATTGAAGAATAAGCCTAGGCTGAAGGCTAGGCGTAAGATCAAGCCTAACAAGCCTAACAAGCATGTAAGCCCAAGCCTAAGCCTAAGCCTAAGCCCAAGCCTAAGCCTAAGCCAAAGCCCAAGCCTAAGCCTAAGCCTAAGCCCAAGCCTAAGCCTAAGCCTAAGCCCAAGCCTAAGCCAAGCCTATGCCTAAGCCAAGCCTATGCCTAAGCCTACGCCTAAGCCAAGTTCAGACCTCTTTCCAAATATTTACATGCCAAGTCCTTTAAAAAACCTTGAGGAGCCCAGGCGGAAGAGAGAGAGAGAGAGAGAGAGAGAGAGAAAAAGAGAGAGAGAGAGAGCCGCTTTTCCGACAATCCGAAATTACGTTTTCCCACCCGTCCATCCGTAAGTTATGAATACGCGGAAATCCGAGACGACTACGGGACGCTCCTCTAAACAATTACGAGCGGCCGTCTCGCCCCACCAAAAAGCCCTGTTTTTGGCATCTTTAGCCGGCCTTCCCCCCTCCCATGGCCCTCGGCACGTCGCCTCAACAATATCCGATTTTGGGCGACCCCGGCTATTTTCAGAAGTCATGTTTGTCCTTTTTCTGATGAGATTTGTATTGGGTGGGCTAGCAGAGATCATTTGGGAATGGAAGGGGCAGGCTAGCAGAGATCATTTGGGAATGGAAGGGGCAGGCTAGCAGAGATCATTTGGGAATGGAAGGGGCAGGCTAGCAGAGATCATTTGGGAATGGAAGGGGCAGGCTAGCAGAGATCATTTGGGAATGGAAGGGGCAGGCTAGCAGAGATCATTTGGGAATGGAAGGGGCAGGCTAGCAGAGATCATTTGGGAATGGAAGGGGCAGGCTAGCAGAGATCATTTGGGAATGGAAGGGGCAGGCTAGCAGAGATCATTTGGGAATGGAAGGGGCATGCTAGCAGAGATCATTTGGGAATGGAAGGGACAGGCTAGCCGAGGCCTTTGCCGAGGTGATATCACCGAATTCGTCTCGTCTCTTCGATCTGGGCCACTTCTTAATCCCTTTAATTACGAGAAGCCGGTTATAAACACTATTTTCATGGTCTCAAGATGGAGAAGTCGAAAATATCCGCCCAGAAGTGGCGTCTCCTCATCCCTTTCAGATGACGGAAATGGCGTCAGAAGTTCCTTAAGAGGTGCTGGAGATAAGAGGCGAGAGAGGGAGAAAGGGAGAGAGAGAGCAAGACAATTTCCCGGGACACCGATCCGGATCCCCGGAACTTTCCGAGCCGCTCCTCCCGACGGCAGCGGAATTCGATTCCGCGCGTCCCGAGCAGCATCGTGGAATCCCGTCGCTAAGCTTCTGCTTCTTCTGCCACTCTCTCTCTCTCTCTCTCTCTTTCTTTCTCTCTCTCTCCTCATTTTTTATCCGTTTTTCTGGTGGTGAGTAGAGTAGCCGAAATGGGATACTCCCCCCACGACGACATGCACACACTTCTTTCTCTCGTTCTTCTGTCTCCTTTTTCCGGGGGCACCCCCCAATTTTTATGGTGAGATCATTTTCCGGAGTTCCCAGGGGGATGCCCCCCGGCTTATCATTTCTTACGGAGGCACTAGCATCTTCATTTTGTAGATGACCATTGGTGCAGGGGTGTAGGCCTAAGCCTAAACCTAAACCGAAGCCTAAGCCGAAGCGTAAGCACAGCGTAAGCCTAAGCCTAAACCTAAGCCGAAGCCTAAGCATAACCTAAGCCTCACCTAAGCCGAAGCCTAAGCCTAAGCCTAAGCATAACCTAAGCCTCACCTAAGCCGAAGCCTAAGCCTAAGCCTAAGCATAACCTAAGCCTCACCTAAGCCGAAGCCTAAGCCTAAGCCTATGTCTACACTAACCTAAGCCTAAATCTGAGCCCAAGTCAAGCATAAGCCAAGCCTAACCCCAAACCCAGGCCTAAGCTCGACTTGTCAGAAATCAATTTTAATCACTCATAATTGACGTTTTTATACTCCCCCCACTATATTGTACCGTATATTTTGTAAATTTAGATGTAGTTTGTACAGAGGTGTAGTCGGAATCATTAAAAATACATTTTTTTGTGTATTTTACAGCAACTTATCATTTCGCTACCGTAACGTCTCTTCTCACTCTCTCTCTCTTTCTCTCTCTCTTTCTTTCTCACTCTCGACCCTCTCCACTCTCGGGCCCTTTTCCCGGAAGTCTCGGCCCGGCTGTCCCATTGTCTTCTTGATCCCCCCGTCTCTTATCCACAAAAAACCCACAAAAAAATCCGAACAAGGAAAGGAAAATAAATCCGATTTTCGTTGTCCGATTCAAGAGGTTCCGCGGGGCTCCGCTTTCTTCCGTTTTTGTCGTCCGCCTAAAGGAGCGGAGCGTAGCACGGGAGAAGTGTGGTCGTCTCGCCACTAGTTGCACCCGATAACGCGATCCCCAGCTTTTGGACACGGCAAAAAATCGGGGGGCTCAAAAAGGGGACTGCAGAATTTGCGGATCGCACTTTTGGCCACATCATCCATAGGCAGTCGGTGGCCTTTTTAGTCCCAAATAATCTTTGCCAGCCTGCCCGTTCCATTCCCAAATGATCTCTGCTAGCCTGCCCCTACCATTCCCAAATGATCTCTGCTAGCCTGCCCTCCATTTCAGCGATCTCTTGCTGACACCATCCCTTTAACTCGACCGCGACCAAAAATCTGATTATGCCGGAAAAATTCTAATTTAAATGAAAATCCGCTCGGACATGAATATTAATGGTTTTTTGCTAAAATGGCGGATTTCCATCAGCTTGGGGCCCGCAGCGAAATGAGAGGCACAGAAAATGGGCTGAAAATGACGAGTCCTCGGCTGGGGGGCATCAAAAAGCAAGCAAAAAATGATGGGGGAGTATTTTCTATTTTTCGATATCCAGATGTCTCTCTCTCTCTGTCGCCCCGGGTGAAAAGCCGGCACTTATTTTCGTCGGCTTCAAAATGGGCCCACACCTGTCAAAACGGCGGGCGACCGGCAATTTGCATCCTCCAGGCGGAGCCTATTTTTTTTTTTTTTTGAAAAATCCGACACCATCCAAAACACGGCCACATGGTGACAAAGCTGCTTAAAGCCTGGGCAGGCTAGCAGAGATCATTGGGGAATGGAATGGGGGAGGAATTTTTGAGACTCTCATCCGGTATTTCCCTTTCTGAATCGGGTATTTGCCAATTCTGGATCCTGAATCCTTGCGCGTCCCCTTAAAAGGGTAATTCCATATAATGTGCTGTGTGTGGGTGCGTGTCCAAGATTGAGACGTACCTCCCTTGCTCCTCCTCCTCCTTCCGTCGTCGGTGATTCGGAATGAGGGGGGTGAAAATGAAATGAGGCGCGTCTTCTCATCCCACCCCCCAGCCAGTGTGCACTCATTAATTCCATTTGGCTTTTTCGACGTCTATCTCTCTTTCTTTCTCTCTCACTCTCTCACTCTCTCTCTCTCTCTCTCTCCTACCCAACCCCCTATTTTTGGACCCCATGATCCCCGCACATTTTGCTCACCGCCACCACCCCGTTAAGCACCCCACATTTGCATGGTCGTGCGCTTCAGAAGTCAACTGTCGATTCGGCACGTCTACTGGGCTATTTTTCGAGGTTATTTTTGCTCCAAAATTCGTGATATCGCTCTCTCTCCAGCTCTCTCTCGCTTTCTCCCTCTCTCTATCGCTCTCTCTCTCTCTCTTTCTCTCCCTCGCCGGGCAAGTTTGGCTCGATAATTAGTGTCGGATCTTTGCGCTTCGGTTTATAATTGAGGTGTTCCTCTGGATTTCTATTCAATGGAAATTATTCTGTCTGCGTTCGCCAGGTTTGAAATTGGATCCCATGTGCCTTTCAAGTGACCGGGAAGCACGAGAATCGACCCCGACCGAACCGACTAGGTCCAGACAGCTACGCGACGATACGCCCTAATACGATGGCACGATACGCGTTAAGCTACACGACACTCCGAACTCGGGAAAATCTCATTTTCATAAGCAGAGCACAGATTTTTGAAAAACCAACATAATGGCGCGCGTCATCTGGCGTGTCGTGTAGCTGTCTAGACCTAGTCGATTCGGAGGTCGATTTTCGGGTGTTCTAGTTCCTTTAATGGGAACTGGAGCATCTACCGCGACTTGAAGCTTGAGTTTTTACCAAATTAAAAGTAGAAATCATACCTTTAGCTCGATAGTTGCTTGAAAGTAAAAAGTACGGGCAAGAGAGAAGACACAGAAGAGACAGAGAAAGAGAGAGAGAGAGAGAGAGAGAGAGAGAGAGCGAGAGAGCGAGAGAACGCTTGCCCCGGAAGTCAAATGCATATCACGTAATTAAACGGGGGAAAGCGGGGAACACCTCTCGCTTCCTGGTTCCCACATCCTCAAAAATGGCATGTTAAGGAGTCTGGCTGGCTTTTCGTCTCTCTCTCTCACTCTCTCTCTCTCTCTCTCTCTCTCTCTCTCTCTCTTTCTCTCCGTTTGTTATTCTTTTAAGAAGGAAAAGCCGACGAGGTGAGAATCGCATGAATTAGAAATTGATGACGCGCACCCCGTTTGCCCCCATTTCTTGGCGGGGATCCCGCCAAGGGGCGACCAATTCCGCTAGACACCACTTTCCTCGAATCCACGCTGATCAACTGTTTATCATAATCTTTTGGCGGCTGGGTTAAGGTTTAAAGGAGCAGGGAAGGAGGAGGATTTCTAGTATCCTAAGCCGAAATCCAAGCGAAGCCAACCTAATTCTAAGCCTAAGCCCATACCTAAGCCTAAGCCCATACCTAAGTCCAAGCCTAAGCCTAAGCCTAAGCCTAAGCCTAAGCCTAAGCCCAAGCCTAAGCCTAAGCCTAAGCCTAAGCCTAAGCCTAAGCCTAAGCCTAAGCCTAAGTCTCAGGCTTAGCCGAAGCCTAAGCCTAAGCCTAATAAGCCTCAGCTCAGGTCCTTTCGGTCTTTAAACCGGCTCTAAAATAATATAGACCCGTAACTTTTAGTCTGGCGCAGCTGTCTAGACCTAGTGGACGCCAGGGGTCGATTTTTACGTTTCCTAGTTCCTTAAAGAAGCTCAGAAGCCTCGGATCATCTGGTTTCCAAGCAAAAACTTGTTGACGTTTCCACAGCGTTCTAAAAATTGTCCCTGTCACGATAAAATCAGCGCAAAAATTTTTGCTGCACCCCCCGATGATGACCTATTCATCTGGTGGGCTTGGGTATTCCCGCAGGGGGAATATTTCCCCATGACCGGGACCCTAATTTTTTGGCTTCATCTTTTTCTCTTGCTCTCTCTCTCACTCTCGCTCACTCTCTCTCTATCTCTTTGCTCTCTTTATTTCTCTCATCCGCTCCACTCCCGGAAAGTCACGACATTTCCCCGAGATTTCTCCACGATTTCTCAATTCCGTTTTTCTCCGGGAAATTCAGGGAATTTTGGAGTGTGTTTTAGGGGCCGAAAAACGTGCGCTCGCGACTTTTAGGGATATCTAAAAAAATTGGGCTTCCGACTTCATTTTAGGGATCAAATTGTGATGAGGCGGGTTACAGTGGCCCGGAAATTCTCTCTTTCTCTCTTTCTCTCTCTCTCTCTCTCTCTCTCTCTCTCTCTCTCTCTCTCTCTATCTTTTTCTCACTCTCACTCTCTCTCTCTCTCTCACTCTATCTCACCCACTCGCATTCTCACTCTCTCCCTCCCTCTGTCTCAAAATTAAAAAACCGCATTGCAACTTGAAAAGTCGCTAGTATTTCACATCGTCCCGGACAACCCGATTCGAAAATTCCAACCCGCTACAAGTTGCAAAAGTTTGCGGAAAATCCCGGAAAATTTGCGGCCCTAATTTAACAGGAGTTCCGCAGATATCTACTTGGCGTTGATCTTTAGCATGATCTCTCTCTATCTCTCCCTCCCTCTCTCTCTCTCTCTCTCTCCCACGCTCTCGACTGTCATTAGTGCGTCTGAGAAAAAGTACCGTACCACGGAAACTAGATCCGGCTGAGATACCTTGTAATTCTAGCATTCTAGCCGCGGTATTCTTAGTCAATTAATTCAGTAATCTGGTCGTTTTTTTGCTGACGACAAAACAAAAGGGGTAGATCTCGAATTTCCAACAATTTCTTTACCTTTTAAAAGACGAACGGAATCGTCATTTGGGGCGGAATGTAAGCGTTTTGACGACCTCCGCCAGCTTATCGGCATTCGAATCCGCAAGGAATTTCCGCTCGCTTGCCTTCAAATTTTCTATCCAAATTTTCCAAGATTCGATTTCCCAAGAATCTCTGCTAGCCTGCCTTCTCTTGCTCACCAAAAATGATGAAAAATGACAATTATAGGGCCCGTATAATGGACCACCTGGAGGCCGGAATGGCCGATTTGCTGTTAATTCCGAGGCCTTCAAGGAGTTTATCGCCTTCTCCCCGGAAAAGCTCGCCGGTGGTCAACCTTGCCAGATGCGCATCAGATCGAGGTGAGAAATTTTAGTGTCTCTTTCTTTCCCTTTCTCTCTCTCTCTCTCTCTCTCTCTCTCTCTCTCTCTCGCTATATCACTTTTTTAAGACGACCAACCGGAACCACGACGCGGCTCGATATTCAGTAAATTTTTTCCGGAAATGATACCTCATAACTTCCCTTTTCTTTTCGTACCGTACTGTTCAGTTTGTGATTTGTTCAAGGTTTCGTCCAAATTTTGAGTTTTAAAGGGTCTAGAAAGCCGGAGAATCGACCCAAGCGATCTGCTAGACCTTGATAGATACGTAACGCCCTAAAACACGTGAAAACTAAGTTCTTAAAAGTGTGAAAATGAGAATTATACGTGTTTTGGTGGGTTGCGCAGCTGTCTAGACCTGGTCGATGCAATGGGTCGATTCGGGGCCTAATCATGGCTTTAATTTCTTGTTTCAGATAGCCAAAAAGAGTCGCGGCGGGAATCGATATCGTTGGCGCGGCAGAGCCAGATTCCACTATGTCCACAGTTGACACCATCGCAGGTGAGGGGAGAGAGAGAGAGAGAGAGAGAGAGAGAGAGAGAGAGAGAGCGAGAGAGAATGAGGGCAAGCGAGAGAGAGAGAGCGCGCAAGAGTGAGAGGGAAAGATCGATTTGATTCATTTTCTTTCAGGTCTACATCGTCCGAAAAGCCTGGCGCCACATCAACACCAAAGGGCTGGTCAGCGTCTTTAGGCGCATTTTTCAAAAGGTGAGATAGAGCGAGAGAGAGAGAGAGAGAGAGAGAGAGAGAGAGAGAGAGAGAGAGAGAGAGAGAGAGAGAGAGAGAGAGAGGGAGGGAGGGAGGGAGGGAGAGAGAGGCAGACAGAGAAAGAGAGAATTCTGAATTTAGACGGAATCCTTTTGCCCGATCGTGGCCCAGACGTTTGCATACTGTGCGGCTTCCGGCTCTGGCTCTCAACTGTCCACACCGTCGCCCCATAATAGCAGCTCCCCGAACTCGCCGAACTCGATCTCGCCCAGGTTGGGTTAAAGGGAAAGGGAGAGAGAGAGAGAGAGAGAGATAGAGAGCGAGGAAAATCTCTAATTTTAGTCGCCGAATCTCTGACGCCGCTTCCACCTCGATGGGCGGATGCGTGCGGAATCTGTGGGATCACTCTGTCTTCTTGGTACATCTGCTACAGAGAGTCGTTGATGGTGATCCGGTAAGTTTCAGTTAAATGGGACGGACGCCCCAAAATCGACTCCTTCTGTTGAGTAGGTCTCGACAAATACGTAACGCTCCGCGTGTCGTTTTCCGTTTTGGTCTGTCTGGTTAGCCTAAGTCTAAGCCTACGTCGATTTATCCGTTTTAATCACACGTTTAAAAGTAGTTGTCGAGACCTAGTCGCCGGTAGGGTCAATCTGGGCGGTTTCTCGTCCCTTTAATCGAAAAATCAATCGTTTTTTTGCAGTCAGTTGTCGACTATCTTCGAAGAATCGGTGGTCGTCACGTCAGCCTGAACGGGGAGACGGGTTTCGGGTCGCGACAGCTCGAGAAATTTGGGGAGGTACGGTAGCTGGGCCAGGATTTTGGGGCAGGCTAGCAGAGATCATTTGGGAATGGAATGGGCAGGCTAGCAGAGATCATTTGGGAATGGAATGGGCAGGCTAGCAGAGATCATTTGGGAATGGAAGGGGCAGGCTGGCAGAGATCATTTGGGAATGGAAAGGGCAGGCTAGCAGAGATCATTGGGGAATGGAAGGGACAGACTAGCAGAGAAATTAGCGAATCTAGGAAATCCTGATCCCTAAAACTCCCGAATTTTTCAGGTGTTCGTCGACGTCTTCTCGAAGTTGGACGGTATCCGCGAGAGCAAGGAGTGCAGGTAAGAAAAATTTGTCAACCCCCTTTAAAGGGCAAATTTAGTCGCGCCTGGCGTCAGTTGATCTCCTCTTTCATCGACTATTTGCGAGATGGATTTGAGGAGGAGGCGAGGTGAGAGAGAGAGAGAGAGAGAGAGAGAGAGAGAGAGAGAGAACTATACATAATAAATCATCCTCAATTTAGACTCGAGCGACGCAAGAATTCCCTCAACAACACGCATGCCCGCTATTTTGACGACATCGAAAGGTGAGAGTTAGCTTGCTTGCTCTGCTCTCTCTGTCGCTCTCTCTCGCTCTCTCTCGCTCTCTCCCTCGCTCTCTCTATCTCTCTCCTGCCTTGCCGGTCCCTTTAAAGCCAATTTATAGACGTCACTCAACCCCAGCCCGTCGTGGAAGCCTCAGAATCGACGTCCAGGCCACCCGAAAAGTATCGAATTACATATGAAATGCCCGTTAATGCGTGTGATATGCGTTTCCTGTATTTTCCAACGTATTTATGATTGTATAATTGTATAAATTAATTGAAGTGGACACTTTAAATGCAAAAAAATGGAAATTATTGGCAAAAAGACCCGTTTTAAGGGTCGGGGAGCTCCAGAATCGACGCCTCCATTGACTGGGTCCCGACAGCTACGCGGCGCGTAAAAATAGCCCACCATAATCATTTTTTTGCTCTAATCCCGATTTCCTAATGGGGTTTGGCTTTCCGGGAAGGGTGACCTTGAAGGGTCCTGAGAAAAATGATAAATTTCTTTTGGCAGGGGGCAGGGAGAAAACCGTTTTGAACCCGGGCACCAGTCGATTATGTGTCGTGTTTTGTGCCCGGTTTTTGAGGTTTCGATTGGGTTTAGTTCTCTCTCACTCTCTCTCTCTCTCTCTCTCTCTCTCTCTTGCCTCTCTCTCACCCTCGCTTATTCCAATTTTTCAGATGCGTTCCATATTCCTGATTTTCGCCATTTTCCTGACGGCCCAGGCTCAGGATTATTTTCTACAGGACGGCGATACTAGCAAGTAAGTGACATTGGACTCAGCGAGAGAGTCAGTGAGTGCGAGAGAGAGAGGGCAAAAGAAATAAAAATTTCAGCGACCGCCACCTCTCCGGCCACGAATCCAGCGACCAGTTGCGAAAAATGGAGCTCAAAGCCTACATCCACCGGATGGATTTGCTGGCCCGGCAGAGAGAGGCTGATCAGAGGTTTGGAAATTTGCTCCAAAGGGACTAGGAAGCGCGAGATTGGACCCTTTCTACCTACTAGGTCTAGACAGCCACGCGACACGGCAAATCCCACATTGCTTATGCATTTTCATAGCACTAGCGAGTACGAATGGAAGAAAAAAGGGGCCTAGATGCCTCATTTGGCTTCTCCTGTATCTGTCTAGACCTAGTCGAATGCAGGGGTCGATTCTGGCTCATTTCCTGTATCTTTAAAACGTAGTCTTAGGCAAAGAAAAGCCGAACGAGATCGTTACTACGCTGAATACTTTGAACGGATGAAACAGTACGGGAAAGTCGTTTCCGAGCAAAGGTTGGTGGCTTTTTCAGGTCTTTTCAGGTTGTCATTAGTGATTTTAAAGGTGACAAGACCTACAAAGCTTCAAAGGGAAGCTAGGCTTCAAAAACCTTTTTTAGATACAACCAACTTCTCCAAAAACAGGCTCAAGAACGACAGCAACTGCAGAAAAGCATGCGGGATTGGCATCCGGATGGGGTGCCGGATGGGGAGGTGAGAGGGGGATGCTACGCCTAAGCCTAAGCCTAAGCCTAAGCCTAAGCCTAAGCCTAAACCTAAGCCGAAGCCTAAGCCTAAACCTAAGCCTAAGCCTAAGCCTAAACCTAAGCCTAACCTAAGCCTAAGCTTAAGCCTAGACCTAAGCCTAAGCCTAAAACTAACCTAAGCCTCAATCTGCGCCTAAGCTTAATCCTAAGCCTAAGCCTAAGCCAATGCTGAGCCTGACTTATTCTACATGCCTTTCCAGGACGAACTACCCGAGAAGCCAATCGATCCATTTGGCCCAGCGAACCCAGGAACCACCGGAAGTCAACGAAGCCGGGTCGGCCAATTTTCATAGAATTTTTCTCATTCCTGTCGATATCCCTTTAATTCATACCTGTCGCACTCCCTTTAATGATAAAGCTTTAAATCTTCGGACGGCTTAGAAAAAGCACGTGATCACGCAGAGAGCGAGAGAGAGAGAGAGAGAGAGAGAGAGAGAGAGAGCCACCCGCTTGCCCGACGCTAATAATAGCAGCTTTAGGCCAGTGAGGCTGCGGCAAGCCCGCCAACTCGACCAAGTCCAGGCCCGCCCACTCACCTAAAGCCGGAAGCGCTGCAGAAGCTTTGCCAGAGGCATGTTTTACGAGGCGGACAGGCTAGAGGCGATCGTTTGGGAATTGGGGCAAGCCAGCAGAGCTCTTTGAGGAGAAAACCTTCGATAGTATCATTCCTACACGGTTTCCAGATACCTTCCCACCGTCCGTCTGCACTGTCCGGCGAACCAAATCGAAGCCAAGTACCGTCCACGTTGCGAGGCGTACTATCGCGTACGGTTTCGGAATTTTGAAGTATATTTTATTTTTTTTAGGATTGTCAACAATACATACGCCGCGGAGATTCTTTGTACGCTATTGCACACTCGTTTGATTCGGGTAAGTTGCAGGCTAGCAGAGATAATTTAGGAAACACCGCAACAATTTAGGTGTCGGCCTGAACCTCGGCAGCTGGGCCGTTAAGGGGATACCGTACTATCCGGTGAATGAAGAAGGTGAGAGAGAGAGCGAGAGATAGAGATAGAGAGAGAGCGACAGAGTCTATCTTTTCCAGGTGCCATTGGTGCCGGCCGATTGATGAACATCCCGTTCGGGTCGTGGGGTGGCGGCTACTCGGACCACATCGGTGTACGGTAATCGATTACTATATGGAATTCGTTGATTCCTAATTTTTTCTAGTGACTACTGGTCTCAGTACACCGAGATTGGAGCGAATTGGTGGGTTTTTTAGACGCATTCCCAAAGAATCCAGGCTAGCTCGCCTCGTGCTTCGCAAATGATCTCTACTAGCCTGCGCCTTCCATTCCCAAATGATCTCTGCTAGCCTGCCCCTTCCATTCCCAAATGATCTCTGCTAGCCTGCCCCTTCCATTCCCAAATGATCTCTGCTAGCCTGCCCCTTCCATTCCCAAATGATCTCTGCTAGCCTGCCCCTTCCATTCCCAAATGATCTCTGCTAGCCTGCCCCTTCCATTCCCAAATGATCTCTGCTAGCCTGCCCCTTCCATTCCCAAATGATCTCTGCTAGCCTGCCCCTTCCATTCCCAAATGATCTCTGCTAGCCTGCCCCTTCCATTCCCAAATGATCTCTGCTAGCCTGCCCCTTCCATTCCCAAATGATCTCTGCTAGCCTGCCCCTTCCATTCCCAAATGATCTCTGCTAGCCTGCCCCTTCCATTCCCAAATGATCTCTGCTAGCCTGCCCCTTCCATTCCCAAATGATCTCTGCTAGCCTGCCCCTTCCATTCCCAAATGATCTCTGCTAGCCTGCCCCTTCCATTCCCAAATAATCTCTGCTAGCCTGCCCCTTCCATTCCCAAATGATCTCTGCTAGCCTGCCCCTTCCATTCCCAAATGATCTCTGCTAGCCTGCCCCTTCCATTCCCAAATGATCTCTGCTAGCCTGCCCCTTCCATTCCCAAATGATCTCTGCTAGCCTGCCCCTTCCATTCCCAAATGATCTCTGCTAGCCTGCCCCTTCCATTCCCAAATGATCTCTGCTAGCCTGCCCCTTCCATTCCCAAATGATCTCTGCTAGCCTGCCCCTTCCATTCCCAAATGATCTCTGCTAGCCTGCCCCTTCCATTCCCAAATGATCTCTGCTAGCCTGCCCCTTCCATTCCCAAATGATCTCTGCTAGCCTGCCCCTTCCATTCCCAAATGATCTCTGCTAGCCTGCCCCTTCCATTCCCAAATGATCTCTGCTAGCCTGCCCCTTCCATTCCCAAATGATCTCTGCTAGCCTGCCCCTTCCATTCCCAAATGATCTCTGCTAGCCTGCCCCTTCCATTCCCAAATAATCTCTGCTAGCCTGCCCCTTCCATTCCCAAATGATCTCTGCTAGCCTGCCCCTTCCATTCCCAAATGATCTCTGCTAGCCTGCCCCTTCCATTCCCAAATGATCTCTGCTAGCCTGCCCCTTCCATTCCCAAATGATCTCTGCTAGCCTGCCCCTTCCATTCCCAAATGATCTCTGCTAGCCTGCCCCTTCCATTCCCAAATGATCTCTGCTAGCCTGCCCCTTCCATTCCCAAATGATCTCTGCTAGCCTGCCCCTTCCATTCCCAAATGATCTCTGCTAGCCTGCCCCTTCCATTCCCAAATGATCTCTGCTAGCCTGCCCCTTCCATTCCCAAATGATCTCTGCTAGCCTGCCCCTTCCATTCCCAAATGATCTCTGCTAGCCTGCCCCTTCCATTCCCAAATGATCTCTGCTAGCCTGCCCCTTCCATTCCCAAATGATCTCTGCTAGCCTGCCCCTTCCATTCCCAAATGATCTCTGCTAGCCTGCCCTTTTAGGTATGACGGAAAGTACGGCTATCGTTCTGGCTGGAGCGTGCCCCTCGTACAGAGTCTCGGCGTGGAAGGCGAGTCCCATGCTACGGTAGGTTACGGTAGGAATATATATATATCCAATTTTTCAAGGTATCTGTCCCCATCAAAGAGGGTGAACTCGGGAAGCCGATCGGGGTCGACGTTGGGGGCGGCGTCGGGCCGTACTACCAGCAGAATCAACATGTCGGCGTCGATCCGCTGGGTGGAAATGTGAGTGCGAGAAAGTGAGCGGGAGCGAGAGAGAGAGAGAGAGAGAGAGAGAGAGAGAGAGGGACAAAGGAAGAGAGGCAGCGAGAAAATCTCCTACTTCCAGGTCAACACCAATTTCGGTGTAGGCGTGCCGATGGCGGGTGTGGGCGTGGGCCTCGGGCTGGGCATCAAATTCCCCGGCGTCGCCGATATTACCGGATAAATATCACTCGAAAAACGCGTGCTTATGCATTATCGGGGGGGTTAACGGATATACCAAAATTAGCCATATGTTAACTACAAAAAACTATTTAAAAACTTAAAAACATTAAAAAGTCGACATCTTGACCGAAAAACAGCTATTTTGGGGCGAAAAATCGATATTTTGGAATTTCCGAATACCCTTTGTACAGTTTTTGCGATTGCAAACAGTAGAAAATCTCTCCCCTCCTCCGATAATGCCAAAGCACCGCAAAATTTATGTAAAAATGAAATTTATATGCAAAGAACAACGTTGGTATACTGTAGTTTTGTTGATAATTCGTTAATAGGCAAAAATAAACAATAATATTTCTCAAGCAGGGCAAGCTAGCAGAGATCATTTATTCATAGTCAAGCACGGAATGGATAAAAGTGAACACAAGAATCGATAAGACAGAATTAAATGTCGTAACCGGCAGCTCATTTTTCGTTGCCGGATGAGGCGCGGGACGCGACGCGTGTGCGCGACGCACGTCGACCCGTACCGCGGTGACGCTGAAAGAAAACACCGTGTGTCGCCGTCCCTTTAAAGTGTCGTCCTAAGCCTTCTTAACATGAGATCAACGCGTATTTTAGCGTGTCGTGTAGCTGTCGAGACCTGGGGGAGGGTAGGAGTCGATTCTCGCGCTTTTCATGGCCTTTAACATCAAAAGGACGAAGCCTTACGATGCGATTCTTGACGGGATCGGTGAGGCGAAGGCTGCGCCGGCGGTACTCCTCGGGGTTGGGCATCTGGGCGCGGTTCTTCGCGCTCTCCTTCAGATGCGACAACGCAAATCGCTCCCAGCTGGAAACGAGAGAGAGAGAGAGAAAGAGAGAGAGAGAGTGTGAGAAAGCGAGAGAGAGAGAGAGAGAGAGAGAGAGAGTGTGAGAGAGAGAAACCAACCCATGGCGACGGACCAGCATCGCGGTCGCGTTCATCTTCTGGTGCAGCCGCTGGTCGTACCTACAATGTCGTCGATTTTCTGCCCTTTCTCTCTCTCTCTCTCTCTCTCTCTCTCTCTCTCTCTCTTTCTCTTCAAAATTACCTCATAGCCTCAGCTTCGCGCCAGCGCGCATCCGCCTCCGCTTGGCCGGCCGACTCGCGAGCGGCGGCTGCCTGAAATGAGCAGCTAGAAACGGAGAGAGCGAGAGAGAGGACGAGAAAGCGAGAGCGAGAGTGAGCGAGAGGGCGCGAGAGACCTGCGCTTCCGGCGGCGGCGCGGTGTCGAGCTGGGCGAATTCGCGGCTCCGGAAAAGGCTCTCCTTGCTGGCCTCCTTCGGGTCCTCGATCGAGTTGAGCGTCGTCTTCAGCGGGTGCGACTCCGGGCTGCCTTTCTTTCGGCTAGAATTATGCTGAAAATAAAGTTATACAAATAAATAGAGAGCGCTAAATAAAGCGAGAGAGAGAGGGAGAGAGAGAGAGAGAGAGAGAGAGGGAGAGGCCGATCTATTCACCTGAAACTGCAGCTTCTGGTGCTGCTCAAGGAAGTAGACAAGGACGGACGTGGCCCGCGGGTACTCGTCGGGCTAAAAACAGAATCCGATTTTCCTCAAGGACCGCTGCTAGCCTGCCTCAGCAGCTCTGACTCCCCACTCCCTTTAAAGCCCTTTCCAGACCTTCAGAGGTGTGATCCCCTTGGCCTCGCAGTCGTCGAGCAGCAGATGGTAGCGGCGCCAGTCGATTTTTCCAGCCTGAACGGAGGTGGAGCTCAAGTCTAAGCCCAAGCCAAGCCTCGGCCAAGCCTAAGCCAAGCCTAAGCCAAGCCTAAGCCACGCTTAAGCCAAGCCTAAGCCAAGCATAAGCCAAGCTTAAGCCAAGCATAAGCCAAGCCTAAGCCAAGCCTAAGCCAAGCCTAAGCCAAGCCTAAGCCAAGTCTAAGCCAAGCCTAAGCCAAGCTTAAGCCAAGCATAAGCCAAGCCAAAGCCAAGCCTAAGCCAAGCCTAAGCCAAGCCTCAAGCCCAACCTTGGCCCGCTTCCGGCTCCATTGCCACAAAAGACGCCGGCAGGCGTTGCTCAGGGCCGGGAACCTGGAGAAAAGCAACGGTAATTTTTGTTAAGATTAAACCTGCTGATTTCTTTGTTTCTTTTTGTCTTGAATTGCGCAGAAAGCCAATGACTACCTTACCAGGCGTAGAACACCAGAATCGTGAACGTCACGAAACATATCGTGAAAAAGACGGCCAGCCACTGTATGCGTAGGTCGTTCGGCGGGCCCACGGCTAGAAATAGCTTTATTTTTTGCATATTTCCGAATTTTCCGCGCTTGTCCCCTGCTTCTCCTGAAAGCCTGAAAGTCTACGTTTTTTACGTTGTTTCCGTGCTTCATTTCGAAAAATTAGGACCCCCCACTTACCGATATAAGTGAAACGTTCCTTGTCCGTCATTTTGAGGAATGCGATTATTCTCGCCAATTTTTTCACCAACCTTAGGTGCAAAAACCGATGCAAATTGGCTTTCCTATTTAATTTTATATTTCCTTGTATTTCCCGCGAATTATAAGCACTTTTTGGCTCGTTGTTCCTTGAAAAAAGACGCCTTGTTATTCAGCAGCTTCTAAAATAGATTATAATCTGCTTTTTAGGGCAGTTACATAATTTTATTAATTTGTCGTGTTTTTGCAAGTTTACAAACCATCCGGTTGGTCAGTACGAAACGCTACGCCCGACACCCCTTCCCTGTGCCCCCTCTGCTTTCAATCCCAATAAATTTTTTGAAAAGAAAAGTAAAAGCGGAGACCGCATAAGACGTGTAAATTTCAAGGCTTTTTCTGCTTCAAACTTTCTCAATAACCTCTTTAAATTCTGGATTAGCGCTCCTTTTAAAATTACGCTTCTGCCCTCCTTATCCTGTTCTCTTTGCCCGTAATTTAGCGCATTTTCAGGTATGCAAGAAAACCTTGCCATCGTCTACAATGCAATACAGGTAAATCGAAATTTATCTGCTAATTTCCGTGCTTTAGGTACTGTATTCGGGCACGAACAACGCCGAGGCACAACAATGGATAAACGCGTTCACCAAATCGGTGGGTTTAAAGTGGCTTTTTTTTAACCTAGTACTTGGCTTTTATGCTAATAAAGTCTTCACGGATCTTGTTTAAGATTTTCCAAACCAAAGACATTTCCAGACGGACGCGTGGATGGCCTGCGACCAGATTCTGGCCGAGCGCAAGGACCCCGTTGCCTGGTGAAGCCAATCCTCTTTCCTAATTCTTTATTTTCAGCTACTTTGCCGCCCAGACGCTCCGGCAGAAGATTGTCAAGAACCTGAAGGAGGTGCCCGAGGCCAGCCTTGAGTCACTGCGCGAGTCCATCATCAACCACCTGACGTCCGGCCTTTTTTCGTCACCAAAACCCTGATTTTTAGGCAGATCCACGTAGTCGACCAGACATCTGAGGCCACATCTACGCAGTTGTGTCTCGCGGTGGCAAATCTCTACATACAGGTGTGCTTTCTTTGCTTTTTTTTTACCTTTTTCAGGTGCCCGTATGGACCAACTTCATCGCCCAGCTGCTCAACCGGTTCACCGCGCTCAGCGGAGATCGCACAAAGATGCTCTTGACGCTCCTCAAGGTTTTTGTTAGATTCTAGATTTAAACAGCGCTTTTTAGGTATTTCCCGAAGAAGTCGAGACGTCGTGCGTCGGGGAAAATCGCCGGGAAGCCATTCGCCAAGAGTTGGCGATGAGCGCCGACAGCGTCATCCTATATCTGGTAATGTAACGAGTAGAGTTTGAGCATTTTTGTTTAGCGCACAGTGCTCGAGGCAGCCCTCCAGAAGCGCCCGGCCGAGGAGGACTTGATCAAGAAGGTATCGACGACGACATTTTCTTGATTCAACTTTGCTTTTCAGGTCGTCCAGTGCCTCGCCGCCTTGCTGCAGAACCCCAGCATCGAGACGAATAACATCGCGCGGTCCGACCTGATCGGCTTCGTCTTCCAGATTCTGGTTCGTTTTTGAGAGCTTGTAGTTTAGCGCTATGTTTTTTACTCGAAAAAATGGATTTTTCGATCAAACGTTTGCATTATTAAAATTTTTTGATTCTTTGAGTCCTGGGGGTCCTTAGGACCTTACGAGCCAATTTTTCTAATATAAATAGCGGAATCTTTATAAGCACTTTTTTGTAATTAATAAACGTAAAAACTACAAATTCTGCGTAAAAAAAACACCAATCATCGATTTTTCGACCAAAATTCGGGTTAAAACTTTTTCCCATCATTTGGATTGTTTTTTGATTTAAAATATCTTTCAGGTCACTAAAACACTAGTAAAACGCACATAATCCACAAATATCGAGTTTTCGAGCGAAAGACCGTTATGTGAGATCCGCTTTTCAGTCAGCCCCCGCGGTCAGCCACCCCCTGCACGACGCGGCCACCGAGTGCATTGTCGCGGGCCTGTTGCGCATCGAGGACTTCCACAAGCACAAGGAGCTCGCCGTCATCCTGCACCGGGCCATCTTCGCCCTTCGCCCCGTCTGGACCGCCACCAATCAAGAGGACACGGACCGGTATGAAAATAGGGTCTTTCCGTGTAGATGTTTCTTTAGATTGCAAAACTTCACACGCGTGTTTGTCGAGCTGACCGAGAGCCTCATCGAGCCGGTCGTCAACCAGGATCGGGTACGGGCTCCGCGAATTTCGTCCAAAATTCTGATTTTAGGATGCCACACCGCTTCAAGACATTGCCATCTTCGAGTTCCTGATCCTGGCCGCCGAGCACTTTGATTATGCGGTACGGTTTTGGTTCTTGATGATTATCGGTGGGGAAAATAGGTCCCTGATAGTTTTTTTTTTACAACAATCCGCGTTTAATTAGTTGTTTAGCTGATCGAAATGACGTTCAACGTGTGGTACCGGATCTCTGAGGCCCTGTTCATGATCGACGACAACGACCACGTGGGCCAGTTCAAGCCGTTCGTCGTGCGGTTAGGAGTTTTCTCTCTCTCTCTCTCTCTCTCTCTCTCTCTCTCTCTCTCTCTCTCTCTCTCTCTCTTTCTCTCTTTCTCTCTTTCTCTCACCTTCTCTCCTCTCTCCCTGACTTCCCTGACCCCTGCTTTTTAGCTACCTACAAGCCCTCGCCAAGCACTCTCAATTCGACGTCGACGAGGCCGGACTGCCCGACCAGGACTCTGACTTCAACGATTTCCGCCGAAAGGTATCACCGGGACTTTCGAGCGCTAATATGCTTTCCAGGTGCGCGAGACCGTCAAGGACGTCGCGTTCATCGTCGGCACCGACGAATGTATCAAGCTGGTAAAAAATACCCGATTTTTTTAAGCACCACTTTTTTAGATGTTCAACAACATGGCCGAGGCGGCGAAGAACAAGGAGACGTGGGAGAAGACGGAGGCCGCACTCTTCATCTCGTCGAATGTCATCGAGAACCTGTTGCCGTGCGTTTTCGGCGCTTTTCATCTCATTGTTTTTTTTTGTAGTGAAGAAGACTCCGTGGTGCCGGAGCTGATCAACCAGCTCGTGCAGCTCACCCCGGCCACCGGACACCCCTGCTTGATCATGACGGCCATCCAGTTCATGGGCGGGTGCTCCGAGTGGCTCGCCAAACATCCGGCACTGATCGGTCCGTTTTTTCGTCCTCCATTATCAATTTCGTTGTTTAGATCGCGTAATGCAATGGCTCTTCCACTACCTCGAGAGCCCGGTCTTTGTCACGACGGCATCCGGTAGCATTGAGCAGGTATTTACCGGTCTCCAGGCTTCATCTAAAATTTTCAGATTTGCGACCATGCTCCGGTCGTCCACTACGTACCAGCGCTCATCACCGCCATCGACCGCCTCGAGGCGATCACCACGAATGGGAAGAACGTCGAGAAGGCCGCCCAGGACCTCACTAAAGGTAGTTTTATTCCTTTTCCTGGGTTCCGGTGTTTTTCCAATATAACGAGGGGATTGTTATTCCAATTAAGAAATACGTAATAATAGTTTTTATTAAAAGATGCAAACATTTCGACGAAAAACGGCATTTTGTTCGAAATTTGGAATTTTACAGATAGTTTGCGATTTTAAATATAGTTAAATTTTACTAAAAAGTTTTTAGAATTTTTGTCACGTTTTTGGGCGAATTAGGTCTCATCGGAGTTATTAAAAAAAGTTTATGGCGTTTTGATGAAAAAATGCAAAAGAAATCGATTTTCTGCCAAATCTTATCAAAGTCACTAAATTTTTCTCGCGTTTTTATGCCTTTTTGAGCTCATGGGAGTAACAATTTGGGCCGGAATTAATGCGAAAAAAATACTTCCCTTCCAGCCGCCGCCACGCTGTGCAACCACCTGGACCGCGAGGAGTTGACGTTGCGGCTGCGCGCCCTGTGCGACCCGATATTGATGAAGCTGCAGCTGGTGTGTTTTCCAGATATTCAGGGACTATAAAAGAAAAATAAAACAATCATCACAATCCTGTTTTTTTTTGCAGATCCTCGATGCCGACATTCCAGCGGCCGCCGACGAGAACAAGGGCGACGGGTGGATACAAATGGCCCACCGGCCCATAATTTGGATCGACCGCCTGGCGGCCATCTTTCGCGTGATCAAGCCCTACCACACGGAGGTGATCATTGCGTCTTCGTTGCGAGATTGCACCCAAAAATGCCGTTTTTTAATAAAAATAAAATTTTCGTTTTTTTTAGAAAGGCGCCTACGACCTCAGCAAGCCGCCATGGCTCGAGGTGGCCGGAAACACCTGGCAGGCCACCTCGCGTTGCCTCCAGAAGTACCAAGCGAATGACCGTCTCGTTGAGCACACCTGCAGGTTTTTTGGTTGTAAAATTTGATATTTTTGGTTCAGGGCCATCCGCCACGTCGTCCGCTCGCTCGGCACCCACTCGGAGCCGTTCGTGCAGCCACTCATTCTTCAGGTATCGCTGCGATAATTAATAATAGGTTTTTTAGTAAGATTTAACAGTTTTTCAACTGGAAAACGATGAAAAACCTAAAGAATTTTTTTAGTGGAAATTTTGGTCAAAAAATCGAGAAATTTTTTGTCTGGTGAAGGCAAATTTTAATGTTTTTACATCTAAGAGTTTAGAAACGCTCCCCCCCCCCCCCCCCCCCGATAATGCAAAGAATCCAAAATCTGGGAAACTAATTTTTTAATCATCTGTAAATTTAGTTGATGGACATCTACAGTCGGCACCGCCACTCTTGCATCCTCTACCTCGCCTCCATCCTCGTCGACGAGTACGGGGCCACCGAAAATTTGCGCGATGGGCTGATGGAGATGCTCAGGAGCCTGGCGGTGAACACGTTCCCGGTGCTCGACCAGGAGCACGGCTTCCGCAACCACCCCGACACCGTCGACGACCTCTTCCGGCTGGCCCACCGGTTAGCTCAGTTTCTGATTATTTAGTCTCCCTTTTTCAGCTACATAACCCGGTGCCCGTCCTCCTTCTTCGTGCACCCGATCTGCCAGCCGCTGTTCGAGTGCTGCCTCCACGCCCTGCACGTCGACCACACCGAGGCGAGCCGCTCGGTGACGAAGTACTGCAACGAGATGCTCAACCAGCTCGTGACGGCGCGCAGGGTGAGTTTTTTGGGCATTTTGTAGCTGTTTCAACTTAAATTTTAACAAGTCTTTAGGTTTTCTTTAGAACGTTTTTCTATATGTTTTTTTGGTCCCTGTCAACTCCATTTTTCTAGATGCAATACGAAGACGCAGGCGTGAAAGCCGCCGACGAGCTGATGCGCACCAACGCCGGGCGGTTGCTGGAGCACGCGTTGAAGTGAGTAAAATAGCGAATTATTGAAAATTTCCCTAGGGCCGGTCTCTTCGACGTGTCGAGCAAGCTGCTCCGAGACTTTGCCGAGATCATCGCCGGCCTCGGCAAGTACGACGCCCAGCTACAAGCGAGAGCCCTCAGCCACGCGCTCGGACAGTTGCCCCGGGGCCCTGCCACCGAAGCCCAGCTCGCCGCCGCGCACGCTGACATCTGCAGGTGCGTTTTAGACCGCGCAAAATTAAATTTAATTTTTTTGGTGAGTTTTCTGGCTAAGGTTAATTTTTTATAAATTGGATCAGTAGCGTGTTTTTAGTGGCGTTTAGTAGCTTCAATTTTGAACCGGTTTTTCGGAAGGTTTTTTGCCATTTTTAAAAAATTTTACCAAGTTTGAAACTTTTTTGATAGTTCTTGTATGCATAAATTGGATAAAATAACGTGTATTTTTGTGTTTTTCGTGGTAGCAAATAGCTAAAAGTTTTTATTTTCACGAAAAAAATCTTTTGCAATGTTTTTCATTAATTTCCGATCAGAAAACCAAATTTATCGAATTATTTCGAGTTTTATTGGATTTTTAGACGGAAAAAGGACGTTAAAGTGTGTAGAAAAATATTTAATTTTTGGTTATTGGCGCTAAACGAGAATTAGCCATTTTATTTCGGGTTTCAAGGTTTAAATTTTAAAAAATCTACCTTTTCCAGGGGCGGCGGTGACGCGCGTCTGGTGGTGGGCGTGCTGCGCGACTTTGTCAAGCTGTACGGCTGATGAGAAACGCCGTCTCAACATCCCGCTCCACACTTGCTCCAAATTATTGTCTGTTCTCATCGTTGGAAGCCATGCCGGTCTGAGGGTTTAGGTTTTTTTGGGTCCCCCGCCCCCTCTAATTGTTATTCCGTTCCCCCACCCCCTAAGAATTAGGTTTCCCCACCCCCCTGTAGGATAATGTAATGTATCCCCCCGGATTTTTTTGCATAGCTGTAAATTGAGGCGTGTGTGTATTTTTGGCTTTTGTCTACTGTAGCAATAAGATCTCCTCCTTTCCTATTCGTAGCTTGTGTTGTGTATTCATAATTTATTCCCCCGCCCCACCCCTAGATTCTGAAAAATTGGTTCGGGTTGTTGTTGATGGCGTCGTCGTCGTCTGCAAATTCTGCGCTGTATTCCTGTTGCTCAGCATTGTCCCTTCCCGCCCTCCCCGAATTTAGGTCATAATCCCGACAGCCAAGATTTCGACAAGTCAAAATCCCGACAGCCGAAATGTCGGCGGCCCAAAATCCCGAAAATCGAATATCTGCAACTCAAAATCCCGACAGCCGAAATGTCGGCGGGCCAAAATCCCGAAAATCGAAATCCCCGATGCAAAATTGCCGTTTAAAGGAACGTGGCATTTTACTGGGGGTCTAAAAATTTTTCCAAAGGAGCCACTGAATTTTTGATTGCCGGAAAATCCTGACAAGACGAAATACCGACAGCAAGAATTTTCCCCAGCGTAGCCGGCTTGGCTCCTCTTTCGATTCTCAACTTAGACTTCTGAAAATGCCGCCATCTTTTGAACCGGTTTTTTTTTTGGGTCGGGATTTTTAAGGTAACTCGTACGATGCCGGCAAGCGTAAATCTAGACAGCAAAAATCCCGACAGGCCAAAATTGGCCGTGCGCCTCTTAAAAGTTACTTTAAACGGCGTTTTTTCATGTCGCGATTATCGCTGTCGGATGTCGATATTTTGGCGATCGGTGTTTTGAATGTCGATGTTTTAGAATCCCGACGAGCGCAAATCCCGACAGCCGATCCTGACGGGCCAAAATTTGCTGAGCGTCGCCTGGAATGTCTTTTAGACTACCATTTTCCTGTCGGGATGTTGGCCTCCGGTTTTTGAATGTCGACATTTTGGCTGTCGGTATTTTGGCCGTTTTCTTTTGACCCTCCTCCCTCCCGCGTAGCCACTAAGTGTGATGCCCATTGTTGTTTTTGAGTGTCTTTGTTTCTTTCGGCCCGCCCTATTGTGAGATACCGTACCCATCCGGCTTGTAAAACGTGTAGCAGCTGCCCCCACCCACAAATTGAGATACTAAGTCATTAGGTCATGAAATTCCCAGCCACCCCCTCCACCCACCCTGCCGTGTGTACCCAACGCGCCTTCGCTCTTCGCCGTCTTCTTCCTGGTTTTTGCTATTCTACTACCATCTATTCCTTGACGGTTCGCCTCGCCCTTTCCCATGAGTTGTTTTTGCTCTCCATCCGATTGCCCGGCTATTGACGTGATAAAGAATAACATTTGCTCGCGGTGGTCAGCGAATTTCTTAAGTTTCCTTGCATTTAGCAGACGATTTAACAACTATTTTTACAGGGTCGTGGCCCGTGCGATCGTGCTCAATGCTGTGGTGCGGCAAGCGTAAACGCAACCGTAGCCGGGCGAACTGGCGGTGATTTTTAGGAATTCTGGCCTTGCGTAACTCTATTATAAAAAACTGGCCACCCGATCAGGCAATCATTTTTCAAAAATTATCATTCTAACCACTCGCGGGATCAACCAGCGAACTAACGGTGATTATTTAGGAATTCTAATGCGACAAACTAACGAGGCGGGCGAGCAGTGTTTTTCTGAGAAGATGTAGGAAACTCTGGTCGGGCAATCCGACGTTGATTCTTGAGGAACTCCGATTTTGAGGCGCTCTGGCGAGGAAATCTAGCGCAGATTCTTTCGGAATTTTGAAACTGGTAAATTGGCCAAGCGACCTGCCAGTGTTTTTTACGAATTCGGTTCTTTCGCATTATCGGGGGGATGTTTCGTTGGACGGAATGCGCATCCCGCGTTTTCGCAAGTTTTTTCGGCCGCCCAACGACGTCAAGTGCGGAGTCGGAGCGGAAACACTCGGGGGGAATGGCGCGCCCGGTGACTACCGCGTGGCCCGAGGGTACTTCAAAATCCGGGTATTTATGCGGGCCCAGGTTCCTGGTAGGGAAGCGCGTTTATTGGAGACGAGCGGAGAGTTTGAAGGCTATTTTAATTACCTTTCGAAACTCGGAATCTTGGAAATGGCCCGAATTGCCAATTTCACTGCCCGGCTTGGCTTTGTCCTTGTCCTCGTCGCCGTCTTCCTTCAGGTATGCTCGATAGCTTTAGTTTTGTTAATAATTTTGTTTTTTACTTTCATTTCTTGTTTTATTTTGCTTTACTTTTGAAAGATTGGATTTGCGATCCAGTTGTTAAAGCGAAATTGCCTTCGATAAGGAAGAAATTCGTCGAATTTTAGCTTAGCTAACATAAATAAACCCTTTGGCATTTTAAAACATTGTTTTTCTTTTCAACAACAAAAATTGTGAATTTCACCGTTTCTTATTATAAAACAACGTTGTTTAAACTTATTTTGCAAGCCGGGTTTGAATAAAAGCTGACAATGAAGTGAAAGAAGGCTAAATTTGCTCAATTTTTGTGTAAAGGTTGTAGTTTTGTAGGAAAGGAAATTCGGCGTTAAAAAGGTTATAAATTAATTTAGAGGTTTTAAAGAAAAGTTATAAACTAGAAATAGCCTATATAAAGCTTCTGATCAGCTATCCCATCCCTAAGAGTCTAAAAAACTATTTTCCAGCAAAGTGAGGCGTGCCTGGGTTCGTTCGGCGGCTGGGGCCTGGGATTCGGAGGCTGTGGAGGAGGGTGGGTCAATTTTTCCGGGAACTTTGCTAGTTTTCCCGGAATTTTCGCGGATCTTTCTCAAAAAATCACTGCTAGTCTTCCCGAATTTTCAGCTACGATATGATGGGCTTTGGCGGGGGATACGGAGGCTACGGCGGCTACGGTGGATACGGGCTGATGGGAGGCGGATTCGGCGGTTTTGGAGGTTATGGTGGGTTCTTTATCTTGCTGTCTCTCTCTATCTCTCTCTCTCTCTCTCTCTCTCTCTCTCTCTCCCTCTCTTTCTCTCTCGCTTCTCTATTATTTTTCGATCTATTTCCAGGTCTCGGCATGGGCTGCATGGGCTACGGTGGCGGTGGCTGCTACGGAAAGAAGAAATAAGCCAAGGAAAGTGTAAAAAATATGATGAAAACATTTGAAGCATACAGTAAAAAAAGAGAATAAATATTTATTCTCAATTTGCTCGCGTTGAGAAATGCGAAAAATGGCATGAAGTGCATATTAAGACAAATTGCAGTGGTTTTAGACGTGATTAAAAGTCGTTTATGCGCCTTCATGGTTCGATTGTTTGCCGGTTTCCTTCACATTTTGAGCTTCCGCCTCTTTGGGCCACTTTTGCTGCCACGAATCGGCGCTCCGGTGTTCGAGCCGTTTCTGCAACGCCCGAAATTCCACATCTCGCCCCGCGTAGTTCTGCCCGAGAAACGCGATGACACACGTCTCGCCGACGCGAAAACACCCCTAGAATTATTGAGGGTTTTTGTTCTCGAAATTCTCCGCAAATACGCATTGGAATTCCAGCCCAAATCGCGACAGTCGAAATTCCGACAGCTAAAATCCCGAAAGCCAAAATGTGGTATTTCCGGTCATGCTATCAACTCATAAATGGTTCTAAAATCGGGGGTTTCTGGCTGTCGGGATTTTGGCGTTTTCGCATTCATTGCCTACCACGTTGCTGCGGTAGATTGTCGCCACGTCGTTGAGCCCGAGCTTCGAGTCCAAATATTTGACCAAATTTTCCGGAAGACGGTATTCTGTCTGCAAATTTCGGGTTTTTTAGCGAAGCCAACAGCCCCCTTCAAAAATCCTGATACGCGCCTGCTCAAAATTGACAACCTGCGGCTCGGCTGTCGGCCCGAAGACAAGTCTGATTTTGAGGCAGCGACCTGCGTCCCCAGCCGGACGATGCTGAACACGTTTTATTCGCTTTGATGGCTTCAACTTTTCGACGAAATCTGCCCCTACCGTCACAAGGGCCGCGTCGAAGAAGGCGGTCATCATCTCCGATGCGGTTTCCCAGTATTCTGGGGTACTGTAGTGCATCGAAAGGCAGATTATTGGAATATGGGCAATCTGAAAAGCGGGTTTGTGAAGGCGCGAGAAGGTTGTTTCACAAATAGCAAATCTGGATTCTTTCTCTTTCTCTTTCTCTCTCTCTCTCTCTCGCACTCTCTCAGACTGTTAGCCGTCCCTTCCGGCTGACCTGCTCGAACAAGTTGACATGAGAGACTCCCGACGTTGCCGGAAAATTGAAGGAGAGATTGATCTAAAAATGGATGCATTTTTTAGCAATTTTGATAGTGGTTATTTTAGATGGCTGATTTTTGGGCATCTTATTTTTTGTAGTTTTCAGGGCACTGGGCTGTTAACAGGGGGGTCGCGGATTTTTGCCAGCGAAAAGTTGATTTTTTTCTCGTAATCTCGTACGGCTATAACATACACTAAACCATTTTTATAGCATTTTACACGGTTTTTGGTTTTTTGAAGACAAGGGACAGTCTGAGAGAGAAAGAGAGGAGGCGTAGAGAGATAGAGAGAGCAAGAGAGAGAGAGAGAGAGAGAGAGAGAGAGAGAGAGAGAGAGAGAGAGAGAGAGAGAGAGAGAGAGAGAGAGAGAGAGAGGGGGGGAGAGCGAGAGAGGGAGAGAGAACACCAAACCTAAAAACAACATCAATTTGTTTTGCCTTTTTAGCTAAAAATGTATAAAACAGACCCAAAAAGATAAAATTTTTTCAATGTCCAAATTTTTAGACATTTTTATATGGATATTTATATCCGCGGAAAGACTATAGTAAAGACACTGCCAAAAATCACCTACAATGTTTGGCTGTCTGCGCAGAAAGCGTTCCTCCCTTAACAACGCGGCCGTATCCTCGAACCCACCACACCGCCGGGATACGGTAAATAATCCGCCTAATATATCCAACGCATCGCGTGCCGGGCCACCGCCCTGAAAATGGGACCCTCGATCCTGAATGATCTCTGCAAGACTACCAGCTCGTGCTCGTCGTAGTAAAACGGGACTTGGTGCCGGAGCATCCCCTCGGTTAGTCGATTGAGCAGGGCAAATTGCGCTGTACCTCCTTGCAGTCTTTCCGAGACTTGGTAGGTGGGGATCGGACTAAAAGTATTCGTTGCTTAGAAATCCGCCTACTAATTTTCAAAGAATATGTGCCGCTCGTAGTTATAAGGTATAGCACTTACAATCCGCAAATCTTCAACTGCATACCACGCCGCCAATTTCTGAGGCTGATGAAAATGGTTTCTCGTTCGCTACGGTATCCTCCCATGATGCGAAATACGCACGGAAGAGTATCTACTCTCTAAAAATAGACGGTCCTTCACTTGTTCTCTCACACTCGTTTTCTCTCTCCCCTCTCTCTCTATGCCTCTCTCTTTCTCTCTCTTTCTCTCTTTCCCTCTCTATCTTGCCCTCTCTCGTTCTCTTCCACTCTCTCCTCTCTCACTCTCTCTCGCTCTCTCGCTCTCTCTCTCTCTCTCTCGTCCATCTAAAGGAAAAATCGATACCGTCGACCTCTTCCTGACCTCGACGGCCGAGAAGCGGGTGCTCATCAGGAAGGGGCGCATCGGCTTCTCCGCAAAGAAATGAAACCGTTGGCGCACGACAACTTTGTGACGGTGACATAAAAAATAAAGCCTTAACTTGTTTTTATGGCCCATAAAGGGAAAAAATTGCAGCAAAACTAGAAATTCTCTATGCGTGTTTGGCGTGCCGCAAAGCCGTCGAGACCCAGCCTGGTCGATTCTCTCGCATCCCTTAAAAACCAAAAGTCACCTTTGTCACCCGGCGGAGCACGAGTTTTTGCAAAAAGCCCAGATTATGGTAGACGGCCACTTTTTGCGTCTCGGCAAGCCTCATGAAGTCAAAACGGTCGCTTGATGCCATCCTGAACTTTCTGTAATCCCAGATTGCCTAGCGCCAAAGTATGCACATGGCCTGATTCGATACAGTAAAAAAATGCAGAATCTCAAAACTCAGTTTAGAAGGTAAATATTTATTCTGAGCCAGGGTTTGGGGCTTGTTGGACCGTTACGCAACGTTTTTCGGATCACAGAAATTTTAGGGCAAATTTCATTTTGTTTGTGATCTGTTTAAAAGTCGTTTATGAGCCTTCAAAGTTCGATTGGTTGCCGGCTTCCTCCACATTTTTAGCTTCCGCCCCTTCCGGCCACCTCTGCTGCCACGAATCGGCGCCCCGGGGTTCGAGCCGCTGCTGCAACGCCCGAAATTCCACATCTCGCCCCGCGTAGTTCTGCCCGAGAAACGCGATGAAACAAGTCTCGTCGGAGCGAAAACACCCCTAAAATATTCAGGAGTTTTCAAAATGGGGGACTTTTCGCAACGATTGAATGCTTACCACATCACTGCGATAGATCGTCGCCAAGTCGTTGAGCCCGAGCTTCGAGTCCAAGTATTTGACCATCTTTTCCGGAAGACGGTATTCGGACTGAAGATTTAATTCAAGTCACAACGACTTGGATCGAAAAGAACAAAACTACCTACCCGAAGACCTTTTTGCGGCCCGAAAATCAGCCTGATTTTGAGGCAGCGCGTAGCCTGGCTGACGGGTCGATGCTAAAATGTCTTTAATGGATATGCATTTCCTTCTCGTTCTTTTGGTTCTGATCCGTTAGCGGGGGGGGGGGGAGGCGGGGAGATGAAATTGTTTTTGGCAACTAGCCAAAAGGGCAGAGAGCGCGCCCTGGGCAGAGGCGTAGAGACATTTTCTTTCCAGTGCGTAACCGATTGACTCATGCCGTCGTTATCCCTTTCAGAAAGCTAGAACTAAGGCAAAAATAGCCCTGACGATCGGGCTGGTTAGCTACTTTTCGGGATTTTCATTTGTTTTCGACATCGACGCTATTCGATAGAGCAAAAAAAAAGATTATGAGTTGTAGATACAGCTCAAAATACTTGTATTTAAGTTCTTGACAAAAATGCCCCTCCCCCGCTAACGCACCAGAAGAACCCATCATTTCGAAATTAAGTCGATATCATCGATACCGTCTCTAGGGCGGAGTCGAAAAACGCAGCTACGACATCCCATGCGGTTTCCCAATACTCTGGGGTACTGTAGAACATCGATAGACAAATGATCGGGATGTGAGCAACCTGAGCAGCTTGATAGGAGTTTTATATCTTTTTCCATTTCGCTTTTTCACGCTCTGTCTCTCTATCTCTCTCTCTCTCTGTCTGTCTCTCTCTCTCTCTCTTTCCCTCTCTCCCTTTTCTGGCTCGCTCTGTCTCTCACAGACCTGCTCGAACATGACCGAGTGACAAGGCTCCGACACGGCTGGGCAATCCCGGAAGGACAGGTAGTACTAAAAAATCGAAAATTTCGTTGTATGTGGTAAATTCCGTCGCCCATAAACCGCATGCGACGAAGGAAAGAAAAAGCATACAATATTGGGCTGCCGGGCCAACATGCGCTCATCCCTCAACTGTGATACAGTAGCATTCTGGTATAGGGAAAACGGCCCGCGCAAGACGTTCAGCCCATCACGCGCCGGACCGCCGCCCTAGAAAACCAAATTTCGATTCCTGAGCGACCCGTGCTAGCTTACCAGCTCTGCCTCTTCGTAGGAAAATGAGACTTGGTGCGGCAGTATGCCTGCCGTGACCCGATTTATCATGGCGCATTGGGCTGCGCAGCCTTTTATCTCCATCCGGGCTTGGTAGCGTTTTTTCAGGCTAAATATGCTTTGATCTGTGACCAGGGTTGAAAAGCCGCTACGGGGGGCTTTTTATCCCTATATACCATATACCAACCTAGCGGAGCGGAGCCCAACGAGCTGCAGCTGAAGGCCGCACTCCCAATTCCTGATGCTTATGTTGAGCGCTTCCCGTTTGTTGTCATCGCCTACCATTATGTGAATTTCGCAGGGCCGACGATTCACTCTCTGAAAAATATTGGTGGTTTCTCCCGTGCCATCTCTCTCCACCTCGCTCTCTCTCACTAGATCTCTCACTCACTCTCTCACTCTCAGTTCGCGCCTAAACTGGAATCAAAAAGACGTCGATACCTTATTCCAATTGCTGACTAAAATGCGTGAGAATCGTGTGGCCATCAGGAACAGGCGGACCGGCTTTTCCGCAAAAACCTGAGTCTAACATTAGGAGGGGTTTTCGACTCACAAGGGAACCACCTAAGGTCGAGGTGGCGTTTCGTTATGGGACCCAGCCCATTTTGCGCAGAATTTTTCGCTGATTCCGAATCCGCTGCTCATTTTTGCCAAATAGCTCGTTTTAAAAAGTTATAGCGCTTCAAAGTTTTATTTTTTCCCAAATTTGACAACTTCAAAGCCATTTATTTTGCACTTCCCGGATGATCCATCAAAAACAAATATCGCCATCATATTCAGAAAATTTTTCTCTATCGAATGAGCTATTTAACTCAAAATTGTTGGAAATCGAAAAAATCGACGATACTTGGTATGGACTTCGTTTTTTGTATGGGAAATGGTGAAAAACAGGCTATTTCACACTCCCATCAGTGATCATCGATAGGCAGTAGCGCAGTAATCAAATATACCATTCGAATCAAAAAAATTCTCTACAAGATAGGCTGTTTAAAATAGATTGGCATATTAAAACAAAAATGTTGGGCATCGTGACAGATGACACCCTCGGGCTCAAATATGATCTTAAAATCGCCGTAACTTTTTAAATCGGGCTATTTGGCAAAAATTGAAAGCGGGTTCGGAATCAGCAAAAAATTCTGCACAAAATGAGCTGGGTCCCATAACGAAACGCCACCTCGACCTTAGGTGGTTCCCTTGTCAGCATCAAAAGCTAGGAGACACGCCCACCCAAGCGTCAATCCGATTGTATCGCCAGAGCAAAACAACTATAATAATTACTCAATGACTTACCTTGGAGACTCGGCGAAGGTTCCATTTTTGAAAAAAGCCTAGATTATGAAAGACGGCTACTCTTTGGGGCTCGGCAAGCTTCATGAAGTCGAAGCGCGTGATGGGCGGCATGCTCAATTACCGGTGTCCTGACAAGGAGTGCTTTTTTTGAGCCATCGGCAAAACCCTTCGTGACCTAGCTTATTCGATATAGAATTGAATTCTGAACAGATTCCGGTTGTTCATTTTTGCGCAATGGTTGTCTCCGATTTTACAAAATTAAAACACTAAAACATTAAAAATAAAAACTGAACAACCGGAGCTTGTTCAAAATTAAATTCTCTATCGAATGAGCTCGGCCCCGAAAGGGATTGCCGATTACTTAAAAAAACTCCGTGAGATTTGGTTTTGGAAGACACGGGAACAAAACAGGCGCCTTAAACTCAATCGATTTTTAGGGCAGGTCAAAATTATGCAGATGTGCTCGCCCAAGAGATTATGCCCGCCGACGAGAAGAGGCATCTGGAAGCCGTATCATCAGACGGAACGCGAGGACAACGCCAATCGTGCCTGACTCTGTCCTGGGTGAGACAGATCTAAACATCTGCTAACAATATTTTTCTCGGGAAAAATGGCCCGGGTCAAATGATCGCACTAATAAGAAGCAAAAACGATTGGAATATAGTAGAATACTAACTGAATATATCTTAATTTTTGTATTTAATGACGCTGCGAATGAGAAATTATGCCAAGTAAAATACTTCTAATTTCTTTTCTCCTGAACCGAGCGAAAATTTGTTTGCACGGTTTTTTGCCAAAGGCTTCCATAACTAACATACAGGGTGTCCCAAAAAATCGCACCCCTCCGGCATTTCGCCATATCGGCTTATTTTCAAAATGTCGAAAAGCATAATGTCGAAATTTCATAATGTCGTAATGTCAGAATGTCGAAATTTACGTTTAAGCTAAAATTTTGAGCTTGCGGCGCAAGCTTGAGATGGTTTGTCTAATTCGCTAGGTTACGCGGCTAACTTTGCGATAAAGCATGCGGTGCAACCATGAGGGTTCACGTCACGGGCAGTCCTGGCAGGTTATTTTCAGCAGTACGCCATGAAATTTCTCGACATTTGCATCCCTGCTATGAGCATCCGGAACCAGTTCCAATACCATACGACCAACTTATTTCCATGATGATCTGCATATGTTTTTGGGTATATCAGAAGCCTTCTTTGCTTTTGCCTTTATCGCCACCCTCCTCGCCTCAGTCATCATGGATCGCCTCAGTGAAGCACTTCTTGACGAGCTATGGCGCATTTGCCAGACGATGCCCGACGCAGTGCTGCGAGGTACGAACGGTCCTTGGCCTCAGATGCTCACCTGAGATTCAGAGCAGCTCCAAGCCGTCCACGATTTCCTCGGGGAGCGCCGCGGCGAACTGCTCGTCATTCTGGCCGGTCCCCCAAACCTCAACGCCACCGTCGACGTCGTCGAGCGGCTCTTCCACTACGACGCGGAGGACGGCGGCCAGATGGACCACGTCGCCGACGTCGACGATCCTGAGGACTTTAACAATAACGCCTGATGGAATACCGATGCATATTCATCATGTATTGATGTCGACAATTATCCTCATTTCACGTGTTTTCACCCGTCTCACAATCGTGGCAATAAACTTGATTGTGATTTTGGCGTGCCTTGCAGCTATCGCACCCCGTCCGGGCCAGTCGAGGCCGAGGCCGTGGCTTGGTTATTACCAGGGTTGGTCATTTCGAGCCCGGCCCGCGGGCGTCCGGGGCTGGACGGGCCGGACGGGCTGACGACCCAATTTGCATAAAATTGGCGGACGGGCTGGGACGGGCTGGGGAGCGGGCTGGACGGGCCGGGCTGAGCGGGCTGGAGCGGGCTGGGGTTAGGCAAATCTGCTATGTAAATTACATCCAAGGATGAGGCAAGAGCCTAGCGCGGGGAAATAGAAACTTTTTTCATAGTATTGTACACTTTCTAAATATACCCCTGCGGCAAAAAATTATCAAATTTTCGAAAATTTTGGATTTATCTCGGTCAAAAACTACGAAAAATTGCCAAAAAAGTCTAAATCAGCCAATTTTCAAAAATTTGTACGATTGTTGTTGTTAGTTTGAGCAATCAAAAACTACTAAAATTAGTGTAACAATACACCTGTATCTTTAACAGATCAATGAAATAAAAATAAAAATAAAACTTGGCTCTCTCCCCCCACAACACGAAAATGAGAGTCCTACTAACCTGAAAACAATAAACATCTCATAAATCTTTATTAAACAAGGGCATAAAACGCCATCTGATCACATTGCCTTCTATGTGTTAATTTACCCCGGGATGATTAACATAGCAGATTTGCATAACCCCAGCCCGCTCCAGCCCGCTCAGCCCGGCCCGTCCAGCCCGCTCCCCAGCCCGTCCCAGCCCGTCCGCTAATTTTATGCAAATTGGGTAATCAGCCCGTCCGGCCCGTCCCGGGCTGGCCCGGCCCGTCCGTGAACAGCCCTGGTTATTACCGTTCCTGGCCGGGTAATGATGCGAAGATATACTTGGGAAACCCGGCACGGATTCCGCATTCGGAAAAAGCCTGAATTCTGGTCTACGGCGACTTTTTGGAGATGGCGAGCTTTATGAAATCAAAACGGTCGAGGGGCCGCATTCTGAATTTTTAATTTCAAGGTTAACTATACAGGGGTCCCATAAAAAAACACCCCTCCCGCATTTCGCCATATTTAGGGTTGTTATACGAGTTGATTCGCCAGCGAGTTTATTCGAAAAAGTCCCGATTCGCAACCGGCGAATGGAAATTTTGTCGATTTAATTCGCCAGCGAGTTGATTCGATCGCGATTTGACTCGTAGCGAATTTGACTCGTTCAGAACATATCGATTCGTCCACGAGTTGATTCGTTTGCCGTTCTGACTCGTCGGAAGTTCTTATATGTTAATGACAAATGCTATGTAAATCAGAAATCAGCCCGTGGTGGCTTTTGGGGTGTCTTTCGAGGCGCTGTCTGGGGTGCTTTTCGGCAGTATATGACTAGGCTTTTTTGACCAAATCAGAAGATGAACATCATCTTCGAGCAGTTCGAACAACTCGACGCCAAACCGCTCGCAACTCATTTGGGGGTCGTTTGGTAGCATTCCTTCGAAGTTGTTGAAGGCGGCGGACAATTTCGAGACGCTTTTTTCCAACCGCCCTAGCAGGCTCGGCAAAGCTGCTCAAAAGCTGAAACTCGTTTTTCCCGCTTTTCTCGGCTCCCCTAGCTTCGATCCGACTAAAATTTTCAGGGTGGTTAGGCAATGAGTTGTGGCACCTTACTGCCGAATACGAGAACGTACTATCCACAAACGTTCAGGAAAAAGACCAAAAACTGATTTTCTAGTTCAGCCACAGAATTTTGTAAATTTTTTGGTCATTTGTACGAAAAACTGTTACTATTGCTTTTACCGGTAGATCGAAGCGATTCCATGGCAAAAACGCCACGAAAATAGCAATTTTTGGTTTTCTACCGTAACCCCGGTGGAGCGCGTTTTAGCATACCATCAGAAAATTCCATAAATTGACGATTTTTCAATCCGAGGGCCTTCTAGAAGTGATTGTAAGATAGCCTGTCAAAAACTACTGATTTTGGGTGGTAAATAACATGGCCGAGGCTCGAGGCCAAGTGCAAAACAAGGCCAGAGAGCCGATTTTTGGTCCGAGTAGCCGGGGTCAATTTTCGAATTTTTAAAAATAAACAAACCGGCTGGGTCTTATGGATACGATTATAGCTTTGATGGTATTATCTACGCTCGTCAAATTTGGGGGCAATCTGATTCATGATCATGGTGACTTTCAGCTCAAAATCGAAGATCACCCTATTGCAAAATCGAAGTTTAAAAATCTTCTTAAAATTTTTGCGACGCGAAATTTCTTTAATCTTTGCATAGTTTTATTCAACTGATGGCACTGACTTATTGCTCAAAATATCCCTACGCCTCCACTTTCAAAAATTTTTTTACGCAACCTCCAATTCGGTTTATTTCGGGTTTTGATGAATTTTCTTGGCGCCAACAACGGCAGGTTAAAAAAATTTATGAATAAAGCTTTAGCATGCGCTATTTAAATGGTATCAGATACAGATAAAACGATAATTTTCAAGGCGCTACTAAATGTTATAAAATGGTGACAAGGTTTGGAAAAAAGCACGAACGAACTGCTTTGGAGGCCCTAAAAGACGCCCTTCCAAAGGGGTACGGTGGCTCGAAATTTTGTAGATAATAGATCAACCCCAAAACTACATAACTAAGCAAAGAAAACAGCTGAGGCCCCTTTGGCAATCTAGAAATATTTTTCCAAAGTTGGGCTTCGAGACCTCGAAAAATCCATGACCAGGGGGTCGTTGAAAAACTCGAAAATTCGTCGATCTCAAAAAATTCTTTAATATGTATATGCGATTGTGTCAAGCCTGTAGGTATTCCACAACAACTGATTTTGAGGTTTTCGCCATAGGTTTTTCCAATATTAAAAATTTACGAAATTTCTCCATACAAAATTTCGTTCCTCTATAACTTTTCAACCAGACCCTCAAAAATTCTTAAATTTTGTAGGTATATATCTGCTGCCTATATTAACTTAATTAATAAAAATTAGATGCCAGCCACCACAGGAAACTGAGAAAAATACAAATGAAGTTTCCCCGAACGCACAGTTTTCGGGTGTCATTTGTATGGGTACGTAGCCAAAAATCGAAAAAATCAACTTGTGTTAAATCTTCATACCCAGCATATTTAAGCATTCTGGCATGGTAACGCACCTTCGATTCTCTACCGTTCGCGAGTTATTTCGACCCAAACTGTGGTCTTTTTTTTGCACACCCTGTATGAATTGTCGGAATCGAGCCTCTCGCCTAGCTTCGCCTTCAGGGCCCTTAAAAATCGAAAAATTACCTTGGAAACCCGACGTAGCGCCAATTTTTGAAAAAAGCCTAGATGATGGTAGACTGCCACTCTCTGGGGCTCGGCAAGCCTCATGAAGTCAAAACGCGTGACGGGCGACATTCTGAATTTGTGGGTATCCCGTAATTTTCGATTTGGAAAGGAATAGAAAAAAAATAGGTGGAATAGGAGTATCGACTAGAGTATAGGATACGCGGGACGAAGGGCACGGGAGGCGGGGCCAGAGCAAGGGTCTCCCTTCCCCTGCGTGTCTGCCCTCCTGTCTAGGCCAGACAAAGTACAAATGTGCTAAACGGGTTTCGTTTTCCAAGATTTTTAAATTTTAAAAACTTAAAATTTAAGAAAAGGCTTGGAAGGCTCACCCGAAAAACGGCTTGGAACAGTTTTTTCTACCCCAAATTTTTGATGTCATCTGATAAAGCCTGAACAAATTAGACCAATCGCAGGTTTTTGGTCAATTTTTCAACAACAAAAAGCTATTTTTGAGAAAACGGCGACTTGGCCGCCACCTAAATGATACATCAACCGATGCAGAAAAATTTTGCGCATCTTTCTAGCCCAGTTTCAGGTGGCGGCCGACTCGTCCTTAATTCGAGATCCCACCAAAACTGTTGTAGGTATGGAATTTAACTAGGTTCTGCTGATTTTCGTGCTTCGCGACGTATTAGAAAAATTATCCCCATTCCAAATTACGCCTATTCACGAAGTTTCGACCAAAATTCTGTCTGGTAAACGTATAGAAAGATTTTCGACGTCAACTTTAACCCGGTTTGACCAGGAAAGCGTACTTACAAAAATCCGAAATTACTGCGATTCCTCTATTTCCACAATGCTCTATCAGATGACAACTAAAAATAGGGGTCGGGGAAAAAACTGTTCCAATCTGTTTGTCAAAATTCAAAAGTTTAAACTTTGGGCTTGTGGTATGGGTATGGTTTTTGTGCAGTCATGCCGTTACATATTGCTATATCCATTAACTATCAAAGAAATGCTTCATGCTTTTATCGGGCTGGCCATTTCTGCTGCCAGGAATTCATTTTATTGCCATTCATCCGTCTCTGCACAGCTCGAGGTTCGGGCATGCGGCCGGCGTAGTTCTGGGCGACAACCACCGAGAAACAAATGTCTCCGGTGTCGTCAGATCCCTGAAACGGAAAATTTTTCAGTTAACCGAATAAAGCAAAAACATGTTAACGGGCCGCTAGCACTACCTCCCCACCCTGGAAGATCGTCACCATGTCGTCGAACCCGTCTCTTGAGGCAATGTAACGGATCAAATGCGCTGGTAGATAGTCTTCCCACTAAACGGATTTTTTTTTGGAGTGGGGCTGACGAGCCTGGCCACTCCGTCATGTTCGAGTAGGTCAGAGAGACAGCGAGAGAGAGAGAGCGAGACAGAGAGAGAGAGAGAGAGAGAGAGAGAGATTCCCCTAACTGTAACCGTTTTCTGGTGATTGTGGAATTTTTTAATGGCTATCGCACACCTACATGAAGGTCGGCATCCGCCTCAAAAACCATCCCGATCTGGATATAGCGCGTTGCGAGGCCAATAGGTCGATGCTAAAAACCACTCGATTATCACTGAACCACTCTGCTACCTTGTCCAGCGCCGCTTCGAGAAACGCCACCACTACGCTCCACGCCGTTTGCCACGATTTCGGGCTATCGTACTCCATTGTCAGGCAGATGATCGGAATGTGGGCAATCTGAAATGATCTCTGCTAGCCTGCCCCTTCCATTCCCAAATGATCTCTGCTAGCCTGCCCCTTCCATTCCCAAATGATCTCTGCTAGCCTGCCCTTCCATTCCCAAATGATCTCTGCTAGCCTGCCCCTTCCATTCCCAAATGATCTCTGCTAGCCTGCCCCTTCCATTCCCAAATGATCTCTGCTAGCCTGCCCCTTCCATTCCCAAATGATCTCTGCTAGCCTGCCCCTTCCATTCCCAAATGATCTCTGCTAGCCTGCCCCTTCCATTCCCAAATGATCTCTGCTAGCCTGCCCCTTCCATTCCCAAATGATCTCTGCTAGCCTGCCCCTTCCATTCCCAAATGATCTCTGCTAGCCTGCCCCTTCCATTCCCAAATGATCTCTGCTAGCCTGCCCCTTCCATTCCCAAATGATCTCTGCTAGCCTGCCCCTTCCATTCCCAAATGATCTCTGCTAGCCTGCCCCTTCCATTCCCAAATGATCTCTGCTAGCCTGCCCCTTCCATTCCCAAATGATCTCTGCTAGCCTGCCCCTTCCATTCCCAAATGAGCTCTGCTAACCTGCCCTTCCATTCCCAAATGATCTCTGCTAGCCTGCCTCTTCCATTCCCAAATGATCTCTGCTAGCCTGCCCCTTCCATTCCCAAATGAGCTCTGCTAACCTGCCCTTCCATTCCCAAATGATCTCTGCTAGCCTGCCTCTTCCATTCCCAAATGATCTCTGCTAGCCTGCCCCTTCCATTCCCAAATGATCTCTGCTAGCCTGCCCCTTCCATTCCCAAATGATCTCTGCTAGCCTGTCCCTTCCATTCCCAAATGATCTCTGCTAGCCTGCCCCTTCCATTCCCAAATGAGCTCTGCTAACCTGCCCTTCCATTCCCAAATGATCTCTGCTAGCCTGTCCTAACCCGGCTGACCTGCTCAAACACGGTGGAATAAGATGCTTCGGGGATAGCCGGGCAATCACCGAGGTGCAGATGCAACTAAAACGGGTTCGAATTTCGGGAAGCCGAGGTTGTGAACCAGAAGTTGCATAGTTGCATGAGCACCATAGAAAATCCTACGATATTTGACTGGCGGGTCAACAGTCGTTCTTCCCGCAAAATCGCTACACCATCGTCGGAGTCAGCCACCCTATGGTGTACAGTAAACGATCCGCTTAATATTTTCAGCGTATCACGAACCGGGCCACCACCCTGAAAACGGGATTTCCGATCCTAAATTCTCTCTGCCAGCCCACCAGATTCCCAAATTCCCGCCCAATTTTCTTGGCATCTGGCCAAAGGGGGCATGTCTCTCTCTCTCTCTCTCTCTCTCTCTCTCTCTCTCTCTCTCTTTGTTTCTCTCTCTCGCTCTGTCTTTCTCGCTCTCTCTCGCTCTGTCTTTCTCGCTCTCTTTCGCCCTCTCGCTTGGTCGCTTTCTTGGTATCTCTTGTCCACGATGTTCGTTGCTAGATTCCCTGCTCAAAAAGAGCAAAAAATCCAAACTTCTACTCTTTAAAGGGAGCACGAAGGCAAAATTTGCATAAAGCGACGATCCTCAAAATGCCAGCCAACAGTCACCCTGAGTAGAGTGAGGGAGGCCTAGGCTAAAGCCTAGGCTTGCCTAGGCTTCCTCAGGCTTTTCTAATTCGCATCGCCTAGGCTGAGCCTGGGCTATGCAAAGTACGCCTGACCTCTAATTAGTCAGGCTTTATCGGGGAATTTTATGTAAAGTCGTAGAATATTCGAAGTTTTGCCGAACAAATAAGGAATTCTTTTAAACTTCCGGTGGGTCGAACAGCTGTATTGGGTTCAAGTATATTCTATAAAGTTAGGTTACTGTTTTTGACAAACCTTACGGCACGATACGTTAATAGCACGCGGATACACAAAAGCCAAGGGTCGGTTCGAACCGGCGGGGGATGCAATTGCCTTCTCCTGACATCTCGCCTATAGTTTTCCCACCTTCGGCATCCTAGTAATTTGTTATTGCGTCAAAGCTACCAAGGTTTTAGATGCAGTAACCAGATTAACATGTTTTTACGCATTGCATAAAAAGAATTACATTCATAATGCCGATTTTCATAATGCCGATTTTCATAATGCCGATTATTATAATGCCGATTTTTCATAATGCCGATTTTCATAATGCCGATTTTTCATAATGCCGATTTTCATAATGCCGATTTTCATAATGCCGATTTTACAGAATGCCGATTTTACAGAATGCCGATTTTCATAATGCCGATTTTCATAATGCCGATTTTCATAATGCCGATTTTCATAATGCCGATTATTATAATGCCGATTCTCATAATGCCGATTTTCATAATGCCGATTTTCATAATGCCGAGTATTATAATGCCGATTCTCATAATGCCGAGTATTATAATCCCGATTCTCATGATCCCGATTATTATAATGCCGATTCTCATAATTTTCTATTCTCATAATTCTCATAATTCAAACCTCCAGATTCAGCCGCAAACGTTTAGAACGCGCATACCAAGGCTCGGAACCGTGTTCGGGAGATGGTGACTTCCGATTACGGGCAATCTGTTGGCGCTCTCGTCGCACCCGTCCTGGCTCACCATGACGACAGCGTCATTCGCCCTACTATCCAAAGCCTGGAACAAGTCGGACGAAGAGCTCGAGTTCAGGATTACCCGGCCAATCCCGCAGATCTCAAGAATCTGCAAGTCCCCGTTAAACTACAGTATTATGATGACGGTATTAATTAAAAAATGTCGAAAAATTATTAAATAATTTCGACGGTTGAAGAATGTTCATTTATCGCGGTCTGGGGTAAATCGGGCTTTTAATGCAAAATCAGCCCTATGTAAAATCGGCATTATGAAAATCGGCATTATGAAAATCGGCATTATGAGAATCGGCATTATAATAATCGGCATTATGAAAATCGGCATTATGAAAATCGGCATTATGAAAATCGGCATTATGAAAATCGGCATTCTGTAAAATCGGCATTCTGTAAAATCGGCATTATGAAAATCGGCATTATGAAAATCGGCATTATGAAAAATCGGCATTATGAAAATCGGCATTATGAAAAATCGGCATTATAATAATCGGCATTATGAAAATCGGCATTATGTAAATCGGCATTATGACATTAACCCCCTGAGGAGGCCTGCCGCTCCCTCACTCTAACCCTGAGTAACGGAATTATTTTTTTGCGAAACTTAGAGATTTCCATGATTTTACCTGGAATCCTATTAACACCCAGTGTTCGTGGACTGTGGCCCCGGCTGCTAGCGGGTATTCAGGAGGTGGGCACCGGGTGCTGTTTCCGCCCCATTGATAAGCCGCAGTGTTTTGGCGCGGCGCGTACACAGCGTCGGAAGGGGAGAGAGGGCCACACGCGGAAACAATGGTCCTCCTGTAGCACCCGGGGTTTTGTGTTGCCGGCTCTGCGCGCGGGGGGATGATTCCGGTTTTTCCGGGTTTTCCGGGAGATGATGGGTTCGAAATGTAACACGTTTGAAGTGAGGGAGAAAGAGAGAGAGAGAGAGAGAGAGAGAGAGAGAGAGAGAGAGAGAGAGAGAGAGAGAGAGAGAGAGAGAGGGAGAGAGAGAGGGAGGGAGGGAGGGAGGGGAGGGAGGGTGACGGAAAGAGGTAGAATGAAAAAGATACAAAGAGAGGAAGAGAGAGAGAGAGAGAGAGAGAGAGAGAGAGAGAGAGAGAGAGAGAGAGAGAGAGAGAGAGAGGGAGCGAGGGTGACGGAGAGTGGTAGAGCGAAAAGGAGATCTAGAGAGGGAGACGGAGAGAGAGAGAGAGAGAGAGAGAGAGAGAGAGAGAGAGAGAGAGAGAGAGAGAGTGACAGAGAAAGAAAATCCGGCACTGGACTGTTAGCGGGGTGGCTTGCACTTGCCCGTCCCTTTAGACCAGAAACAGCTAAAATTTTTGCCGGGAGACTAGCAGAGATCCTTAACGAACCTAGGCTACTCTGAATTTCCATGATTTTCCTACTTTCCGATGCGTTCCCCCCCCCGGACACCGACTTTAAAAAACGCTGCCCAAGTGTCATAATCCAGTCAACGGTCCACGCTTTAGCGATTGTGTGAACGGGAGGGAAACTGGGGCTGCGCGTCTTTTGGGGCGGCGCGGAATCGGCTTTCCACCCTGGGCCTGGGCGCGCGCGAAAAAAGGAGAAGCCCTGCTTCTGCCCTTGGCCCCACCCGGACAGCGCGACCGCCATTCCGCTACCAACTTTCTTTCGCGCAACGTTGGTTGGTGTATTTTGTAGTCTAATTCGAAATCTGGGATGCGGTTACTAATCCTGTTAATTCTGGCCCTGGCGGCTGCCGGGGCCGCCCGACGATTACCCGAACGAACGAAGCTGGTCGGAAGGAATGTGGAGGAGGTGGGTGACTAGCAGAGATCATTTGGGAATGGAAGGGGCAGGCTAGCAGAGATTATTTTGGAATGGAAGGGGCAGGCTAGCAGAGATTATTTGGGAATGGAAGGGGCAGGCTAGCAGAGATCATTTAGGAATCGAAGGGGCAGGCTAGCAGAGATCATTTGGGAATGGAAGGGGCAGGCTATCAGAGAATCTTAGGAACCTGAAGCTAGCAAAATCTTAAACCTGTCACGCTCCCTTTAACAGGTAGCCCTCCAGCGAGCCAGACGTTCTTGCCCTTGCGCCGCGCTGACGCGCTCGCGTTGTGTGTGTCGGCCGACCGATCCGACGAACGTCGTCTCGCCGGCACAGACGTGTACCTGTACAGCACCAACTCTGGCCGATGAGCTCGAGTGTCCGTGCGCGGCGCAGGTTTGTTTTTAGCTTAAGCCTAAGCCCAAGTGAAGTCTGAGCCTAAACCTGTTTTAAAGGCGCGTCAATCTGTCTGCGAACCGTCCTGCGAATCGACTTGCGTCAGCAGCTGCACAACGGCCGACAACCCGAAGCCGGCCTGCGAGCACACGTGTAAATTTACGTGCTCGTCGACTTGTCAGGTGAGAGAGGGAGAGAGAGAGAGCGAGAGAGAGAGAGAGCGAGAGAGCGAGAGAGAGAGCGAGAGAGAGAGAGAGAGCGATAGAGAGAATGAGCGTGATTTTGAAATACGAGAGGCTTATCTATCGGAAGGGGTCGGCTTATATATCGCGCTTCCTAAACCACAAATTCAGGCGGTACGCAGCGAGCCTGTAGACGTGGTCATCAATCAACAGTCCGACCCGCGGAAGTGCAGTCCGGTCTGTGCTGATGCGTGTACAGCATCGTGCACCTCACAGGTTTGATTCGAAAATCCAGATGTCACGCTCCCTTCAGAAGTCGCCGGCTCCCGACTGTCACTCAATGTGCGTAGCGACGTGCGAGCCGTCGTGTCTTCGACGTTTGGCGAATTGCGAGGGGCCTTATGGATGTAATCGAGCAGCCCAGATTGAGGTGAGAGAGTTGTTCAGGCTTAGGCTTAGGCTCAGGCTCAGTTAGGCTTAAGTCAAGGCTTAGGCTGTGCTTGAAATCGCGATAAACGGAAATTTCCAGGTCACCTTCGAGCACCGCTCCTTCGCCAAGGAGAACCCAAGCCCGATTCTGATGCCATATCAGGGCAACTGCGCCCCGGAATGCCAGGTTGGCCCGCTTGCCGCTCTCTTTAAGCGCAGTTTTTAGCCCGGTTGCGAGCCCTCCTGCGTGAATACGCTGGAAATCTCGTTCCGCCCCAAGTTGACGAGCTGTGCGCCGGCTTGCCAACCGGCATGTCTGCCGGATTGTGTTCATACATATGATCAGGTGGGGGAGGATTTTTCTCGCGCTCACTGTCTCTCTCTATATCTCCTTCACTCTCTCGCTCTCTCTCTTCCTCTCTCTATCTCTGTCTCTCTCCCCCTGCCTGTCTCTCTCTCTTTCTCTCTCTGTCTCTTTGGCGCTATCTTTCTCTCTCTCGCTCTCTCCCGCCCTCTCTCTCAACTGAACCTTCCCAGGTGACGCGCGACTTCACGACGCAGCCACCTCTGAAGCAGAGTTGCCCAGTCGAAGCTTGTGGCCCAAATTGCCACGCGAGCTGCTTGAAAACGTTCGACTTTCTGCTTTCGGTGCAGCAATCAGCCATTTCGACAACCACCACCACCCAGGCCCCGCCAACCAGCCAGCTGTACTGCACCTCGGTGAGTACTGCTACAGACTAGGTCTCGGCAATGACCTTGCCGACCTGACGAAGCAGGCTAGCGAAGATCTTTTGGGAATTGGCAATGTCTCATGCACTTTAAAGGGATAGAGCCAGCAAGTCAGCAGACTCAGATTCTTTCAGATGTGTCAGCCAAGCTGTGAGGCGACGTGCATCGTCAATTCCTTCGGGCTTCAATTCCCGACAACTCAAGGAGCTCAGCCCACTGGAACTACGGTAATTTTCAGTATTTATAATTTAAAAATTGTGTTTTCAGCTGGGCGACCGGATGGTGACGTTCAGCTTGTCGATACCGACCACTAGTAATAATCAGAAGGAGCCGCCTTTCATTTGCCCAGATGAGTGCCGGCCGCTGTGTTTGGAGAGCTGCATCTATCGCGTATTGTATGGATACACTACGGTAGGTAGCTCTTTCGCTCTCTCTCTATCAGGCTCTCTCTCTCACTCTCTCTCCCTCTCTCGCTCTCTCTGGCTCGTTTTAGATCTCTCTCGCTCTCTCTTTCTCTCTCGCGCTCTCGCTCTCCCACTCTCACTCCCTCTCTCTCACTCTCTATCCATCAAATTCAGACCCCACGCGTCTTCACCTTCACCACGGCTCAACCCACCACCACAACTACGTCCACGACGCCAAGACCAACTACGACCACGACGACCACAATGATGATCACCACCACGACCCTCCCCAGCACAACGACGACATCTCCAGCTGTCGCAACATGTTCGCCAAGATGCTGGCCTGGATGCGACAATCGATGCATCATTAGCATCCAAATCGAGGCGCAGATGAGATTGCAGACCACGTCGACCACCACGACGACCACGACAACGACTTCGGTGCAGACAGGTGGGTAAAGGGTGGTTGCTAGCTTGCCTTTAAGGGTCAAAGGTCAAGTCAAAATGTTTCGTTTTCCAGCACGCCCGTGCCCTTCGAACTGCCGGCCCGGATGCCTGTCGAGTTGCATTGATGGTATCATCCTGCACGTGACCATCCCCGTCCCGAGGTGTATCCCGGAATGTAGGCCCAGCTGCTCGAGCCAATGCATTAGTCAGGTAGACTCAACAGTGAGTCAGTCAGTGATCTCCGCTAGCCTGTCCCTTCTATTCCCAAATGATCTCTGCTAGCCTGCCCCTTCCATTCCCAAATGATCTCTGCTAGCCTGCCCCTTCCATTCCCAAATGATCTCTGCTAGCCTGCCCCTTCCATTCCCAAATGATCTCTGCTAGCCTGCCCCTTCCATTCCCAAATGATCTCTGCTAGCCTGCCCCTTCCATTCCCAAATGATCTCTGCTAGCCTGCCCCTATTTCTATTTTTAGCACGCTACGACCACTCAAAAACCGTCGACATCGAGTCCCTGTACTCCGGCCTGTCAACCGGCCTGTGAGCAGACATGCGTGAAAAACTTTGAGCTCAAGCTTCAAGCGTCTACCACCACGACAACGCCTAAGTAAGCTCGTTTCCAGCTACCGTAATCTTCTAGGAACTGTGTTCCGGCCTGTCAACCTCTGTGCGATCAACAGTGTATCACGAGCTATGAGGTTCGGGTGGAGGCCGTAACGGTAGGCATCTCTCTCTCTCTCTCGCTCTCTCTCTCTCTCTCTCTCTCTCTCTCTCTCTCTCTGGCTTTCACGAAAACCTTAGACATCGCCCTCGACGACTTCGGCAAGGAATTGCGTCCCGATATGCCAGCCGGCCTGTTTGTCGGCTTGTACGCAGCGCTTCTCGACGACGCCGAGCGGTGCAACAAAGGTAGCTAGCAGAGATCATTTGGGAATGGAGGGGGCAGGCTAGCAGAGATCATTTGGGAATGGAAGGGGCAGGCTAGCAGAGATCATTTGGGAATGGAAGGGGCAGGCTAGCAGAGATAATTTGGGAATGGAAGGGGCAGGCTAGCAGAGATCATTTGGGAATGGAGGGGGCAGGCTAGCAGAGATCATTTGGGAATGGAATGGGCAGGCTAGCAGAGATCATTTGGAAAAGAAGGACCAGGCTAGCAGAGATCATTTGGGAATGGAAGGGGCCGGCTAGCAGAGATCCATTCGTTCCAGCGCATCAAGATCTCGATGGTGACCTACGGTACCCAAGAAAGCGAAGCAGATTCGGGCTCGATCCCTTCCTTCACCTTCACTACGCCTAGCAACCCGTACGGTAGTGTGTACGGGGGAGCGGCGCGCGAATGCCCACCGGCTTGTCAGCCGACCTGCAACCCGGCATGCATCAGTCGCATCTTCACGATCGAGGTAGAGCAGGTAGGGTTATAGCTTGCTATCTCTCTCTCGCTCTCTCTCTCTCTCTCTCTCTCTCTCTCTCTCTCTCTGGCATTCTAGCAGAGATCATTTGCCGTTCCAGACCAGCCTTTCCCCGCAAATCCGCTGTGACCCGATCTGCCAGCCGGCCTGCGAGCCCGACTGCATCCAGAACAATCAGCATCTCGACGCCCATGTAAGCTTCTTAATCTAAGTCCAGCAAAGCCTAAGCCTAAACCAACCTAAGCCCAGTCCTCTACCTAAGTTTGTATTTTGGAGTGTCCGAAACACGCACTTAGGTGTAACCGAAGGGGTCGATTCCCCGGCTTTCCCGTCCCCTTAAAAGTATCGTAACCGATTCCAGGCCGTCGTCTCCAACCCCGAGCAACGGACTTGTGCCTCGGCTTGCATGCCGGGTTGTGACCCGCTGTGCGTCGACATCCAGATTACGGTATCAGGAAGAGAGAGAGAGAGAGAGAGAGAGAGAGAGAGAGAGAGAGATCAATAGATAGTTTATTTTTTTAGTCTCTACTTCCGGTCCGACCACAATGCGCCCCGATCTGTCAGCCGGCTTGCCAGGCGGATTGTGTACAAAGGAATCCAATGAATGTGGTGGGTTACTGCCCAATTTAGGGAGCGTGATTTCCAAGAGACGATGCCTAGGCCTAACCCTAAGCCTAAGCCAAGCCTAAGCCTAAGTTTAACCTAAGCTTAACCAAGTCCATAATCTTTAAAACAATGGATTTTTGAAAATTTTGAACTTTCAGATCTCGATCCCCACCCGTCAGCAGGGCTGTGCGAAGAATTGCCAGCCGGCCTGTCTGGACAGCTGCACGCGCGACTATCAGTTTGAGATAACCGTTCCGCAGGCAAGCAATTTAGCAACAACAGAGAAATACGAAAAACAAGCTCTCTGTCTCTCTCTCTCGCTGTCTCTCTCTCTCTCTTTCGCGCGCTCTCTCTGGCCCCAATTATACCATTCATTCAGGCCGATGAGCGCTGCATGCTGCCATGTGAGCAGGGCTGCGCGACGAACTGTGTCCAGCGTGGGGTGGCAACCCAAAATGACTGCATGCGGTATGGTATCTTATTTTTCTGAGCTTTCTGATTAGGCATAGGCTTTGCTTGGGCTTGGTTTTAGGCCTAGGCTTAGAATTAGACTTGGGCTTGGCTTGGGCTTAGGATTAGGCTTAGGCTTAGGCTTCGCTTAGCCTTCGGCTTGGGCTTAGGCTTAGGCTTAGGCTTAGGCTTCGGCTTAGGCTTAGGCTTAGGCTTAGGCTTAGGCTTAGGCTTAGAATTAGACTTAGGCTTGGCTTGAGCTTAGGCTAGGCTTAACATTAGGCTTAGTTCGGCCTCAATCATCTAAAATTCTTTCAGCAGTTGCTCGGGCTTCTGCAACACGCAGTGCACGGACAGTCGCACGTGCCCGCAGTGCCAGAATCAGGAGCTAAAGGTGGGCCGACTCACGAATCATTTTAAAGGGTACCGGGAAGCGCGCGCATCGACCCCTTCCATAGCCTGGGTCTCGACAGCTACGCGCCAAGAATACCCAACGAAAAGTATCCTAAAATAAAAGACCTCCACCAGATCGAAATCACACTCGACGAGCCGATGGCCGAAAACGCCAGTTGTGAAAACGAATGTGCGCAGGAGTGTGTGCGACAATGCCGTAGCCAGCGCGGAACCGAAGCGCAATGCGCGCCCATTTGCGCCAAGACGTGCAAGGATCGATGCCCGTTAGAGGTATCCTTTCGATAAGTCTAATTTTAACTATAAAAAACTAGAAGATAATGTTTGAACTAATTTAAAAGCAAACAAGCAAGGAAAGCAAAATGAAGCTAAATAACTGCCATTATAAGGATCACATTTTTTTTAATAAAAGTGGTATATGGAGTGTTTCTAACAATTTTTCTTTTTTTTTCTATTCCTAACGTAAAAAGTTAGAAATTTCCATTAGAAAACAAACACAAACAGTACCGATATTTCCGACAAAAATGGCCGAAAATTTAATAAAATTCAATTTTCTAAATTTTTTTAATTGTTTTTCAGCTTTAAAAATAGTTTAATTGCACTTAGAACTCAATCAATCATTAAAAGAAACAACTAAACCTAAAACTCACTTTCCAGGTACGCCCCTGTCGCCAAAAGCGCTCCGGGGTCTGCAAATGCGCCAAGGGGTTCTCGAGCTGCGGCGAGAAGCAGTGCTGCCGGAAGAGGAGACGATGAACACGGATTTTCCCCCAAAAATTCACCATTTATTTGTTCGTTTTTGTGCGATCCCGGGTTCGAGAGTCCCTCACAAAGCCGCCGCCGCTGCCTGCTAATAGTTGGTGGCTAGGCCGTATCGGCGTTACTTACTGATAATAATCATAAAAGTATAATAATTTATTGGCCGTTAATAAATATTTATTTGGCAATTAGATTTTTTCAAAAGCAGGTCAAAAAAGAAGAAACAGCGCAAAAATGACAGTTCAGAACGGCTAGAACTCTACTTTTATTTTGCTCCAGGGTTTCAACAAGTTTTGGGATTTTCTTTCGGAAAATGCACTAAATATTGACTGTTAATTATTATTAACTTAACTAATAAACACCTTCTTTAAAAAACGCGCAGAAAATCGTAATACCTAAACGGCATCGCTAGTTTTCAATGGGATTTCAAGAAGTTTGCGATTTTGTTGCGCAACACACTTTTTATCGTAACATTTCCTTATCTTCTCCGTTGAGCAATACTGTGCGGCAACACAAACAGCAAACTAGAATTCAGGGGTGCCTTTCATTTCCCAAGCTTTCCCAGCGAACGCCACAAATTGCACAAGATTTGCAAATTTGAGGCACCGACCGCCCGGACTATAAAAGATCAACAAAGGCGTCTTGTACAGCACAAAATACAAAGTTTTCAGGCTCAAAACAAAATGCATTTTTTTGTTTTGCTTCTTTTCCCCTCTGTTTTTTTTTTTTGTCCAAACATTCCCCGCGGCGGCCGGCCGGAGCTCTGATTGATTGCACGCTAAACCGCGCAAACAGTCCGCGTCCCGCCACGCACCATTTTTCTACCGTAACGGCCACGCGGGCCGCCGCCATCCAAAACGCGTGTTCCCGGATTTTCGTCCATTTCTAACACCTTGTGGCACCCTTCATGCCCGATTTTACCCCGATTTGCGCCCTCGCCCTTCCCGCGCCCCAATCACCGGCTGGCCCGCTAAACCGCAGCGCGCCCCCCGTTTGAAACTCCCGCCAACGTGACCCTGAGAGGTACCATAGGCTGCTCCCATTTTTCGTTGCCAAATTCTCGTCAATCCGGGGTTTATAAAGATCATTGTTTCGCAATTTGTTGACACTTTTTGCTTTTTGACGTTCTAAAACAATTTCCATAGTTTTTACGCTCTAGCTGCTAGGCGTTTCAATTTTTTGCGCGAAACCCTCTGAATCTTGCGAGGAACCCTCGCTTTCACCGTCAAGGCTTTCTACGTTTATTTTGGGATTCTATGTCTTTCCTTTCTGCATTTGGCAATTATATCTTGTTCAGTTTAGTGGGTACGATGTCGGATCACGAGGAGGACCATCACTTCGAGAATGCCGACTCGGGCGCCGCCACCACCTTCCCGAAGCAGTGCTCGGCCCTGCGCAAGAACGAGCACGTCATGATCAAGGGACGCCCATGCAAGATCGTCGAGATGTCCACCTCGAAGACTGGCAAGCACGGTCACGCCAAGGTTCACATGGTCGCCATCGACATCTTCACCGGCAAGAAGCTCGAAGATATCTGCCCTTCAACCCACAACATGGATGTCCCGATCGTCAAGAAGCGCGAATTCCTGGTAAGTCTTTTTACTTTACTTGTTGCGAAATACCCGCCGTGGTGGGTATATCTTGACAACTGAAACTGTTAGCTAGGCATTCGGGATTTTGAGTCGTAATTTGTTACGCTTCGCTTTTGTATTCGGGGCACATGTCTTGCTTGTGTGATTTTATATATGAGACTAAGCAAGTTAGGGGAATCAAGATATTTGGATCATTTTCGATCATTCTTATTGGTTTTTCTTTGCGCTTAGGCTTAGCTTAGTTTGGGCTCTGGCTTTGCTTATTGGGCGGCGTGAGGTACCGTTGCCTTAATTTAGCCTTTCACAGAATTTAACTGAGTTTCGGCTTAGCTTAGCTTCTGAGTAGAGTATAGCGCTTGATTAACAGTGAAAAACGGGCCAAATTTGCCAAAGTTGTAATTTTGTGCACCCCCACCTTGGGAATACTTTTTGCGGGTATATCTTGACAACTGAAACTGTTAGCTAGGCACTCGGCACACAAAAATATTCACTTTTTGACCTATATACGCTTTTTAGCTCATGGATATCGGCGGTGATGGTTTCCTCAGCCTGATGGACCCAGAATCGTGCGAGAGCAAGGACGATCTCAAGATGCCCGAAGACTCGACTCTTGCCCAGCAGATCCGCGAAGCTTTCGAGAAGGACGATGGTGGAATCAACGTGAGTTTTGACTTCTCGGTGTCTGGCGGATGCTTTCGTCGCCCCGTGCTACCCAGTTGTGCACATTGTTGGTGCTGCTCATTTCTTGCCCTTCCATCTGTAATTTTGTTTTTCCAGGTTACCGTGTTCTCTGCTTGTGGTGAGGAGGCCGTTATGGGATTCAAGAATATGCCCAAGGATCAATGAACGATACGTTGTTATTTTTTGCACGTGATTATAATGTCGCTCTTTGATATACCCGTTATTTTTTTCGGTGAGTTGGTTGAATAAACTATTACAACTTAAACCGATCCCGTCGGCCATCCCGCTTTTTGTTGAAATAAAGATTCATCGTGAATTTGCGTGCAGAGAAATGGCATGAAGGGTTATCTATGGTTTCTTGCTGAAGGTAAACGCAAAGCCGCTGCTTCCGACCATTCAAACATTTATTGAAAGGAATGCTGCTAGGGTGGTACGTTGCTAGTTTCCACCAGTTGGCCATTCCAGCTTATAATCTAGGTCTTCATAGATCCATGGAGGTGGTAACTCTGCATGCAGCTGCGTGTCGCCACTATTCTGGGCCACTGTCACCAGAAATTGGACAACCCGCGTATCCGAATCGGGAACCTGTAACAGCTTTTTCACCGAAGGCGGTTTAATACGATTTGGGCGTGCAGCGGGCCGGCGAGGGCCGTGGCGTAGAACCACAATTATGACCTACAATTATATCATCGCCGGACGAAATTCGCACAACGCCACGGCTGGGAATATCTGGGCGCTGAAGGTAGGCGAACAGTCGATCGGGAAGCTTGAACTTTGCCTAAAAATTGAATCACTGAAAGGGAGAGAACATCACGGAACAGAATAGCCGCGACGCGCGCCGTGCGGAGGCCGCGCGCGCGCCGTGCGGGGGCCGCGCATGCGCCGGTACCGGCGCATGCGCGGCTTCCGCACGGCGCGTGCACGGCTGTTGCACGGCGCGCGCTAAATTTCGCGGCGCGCGCACGGCTAGCGCACGGCCCGTGCGCGGCTTCCGCACGGCCCGTGCACGCGTGGTTCACGGCTTTTACTATCAATATTCGTCCTTTTGCTTTAAAATTTGTATTGTGTAGTTTGTGTAGGCTTTTAGTGTGCTGCCAGCTGCGGGCTTGTGTTGGGTATTGTGCAGACTGAAAACAAACGGCCAAAAGATTTATTGGCAAGGTTATAACGGTACAATTCGGTATGGTGACAAGGGGAAACAACAATCAAGGGGAAGGGGTGAAACAATACAACAAATGATCAATAGGACCTAAAAACTTGTTACCTAATCACCATCTAATCAAGTCGACCTGCCTACAAGTTACGGTCACGAATTTAACATTTGGATCTTAATAGACTAAATAGACATTTTGATAAGAATTTAACTGAATTTCCGGAATTTTTTTTACGAATTTTAGCCAAAAGTTAAGTGATCAACGTGAAAAACTAAGGAGTCCCAGTATCAAATCATGATTACCATCGGGGCAAAAAACTGAAAATAGTTACCGAGAGGCTTAAAAACCCCAGAAATTTTGAAAGCTTAACCTGACCAATAAATAAGGCAATTTTGTATCAAACCTGCCTTCCTTCGTGCTTGCTCTCTAAACTCTAGTCAAAATCAGGTTTCAGTATTTTCGGTGTGTAGCTGGGGCGCTGGCGCTCGTACCAATGGCGGATCCGCTGGTGCTCGACCTCGACAGCGGCGGCGTCGATGAAGGCATACTTTCGGTCAGTGCGTCGCGCGTTATTCCTAAACATGGGCGGTTTTGAAAGGAGACCGATACTTACAAGCTGGCGAGAATATTGATGTGAAATTGCTGGGCCAAGGCACCCCAGTGTTCGGCTTGACATTCGATAAAATACATGGCCAACTCTAGAAAGCGGATACACCGGAGCAAAGGAAAATTTACCTGTCAAGCGTGCTCCTTCTGAAGGGTGTATGTAGATATGATCCTTGTTCTTCTCGACATCACCGTCTGAAGAGGCCAGGAACACGTTTTTGACGCCGGGAGGAATGATCTAGAGGAAAGTAGAGAATTAGGTCCGATGACCAATACCAGTTTGATGGAATAAGCAGCCATTTCGTGTAGCTGTTCTTTGAAATGTCCGGCAGCAGATGAACTAGAGGCACGGTGCAGATTGATAGCCTTCTAAGAACGACGATAGTTGGATTTAAAAAAAAGGTTACCGAGACACAGAGCGCGAAGTTGAAAGAGCGCAGCTTGTCGGATGCGGGGCTCCAGCATAAATCTTCCCACTTCTTCGGGGTGAGGCCAAGGCGGATCGAGCAGGTGAGGAAAGCATCCTGTTCAATGGGCGGGGCGCGTTTCCGGTAATTGCCGGATTTGAGAGACGCGATCTCGTCTCGCAGTGATATGATGAGGTCAGCGTCTTCTTCACGCCGCTGTTCCAGGTCAGAGATACGCCGCAAGGCATCGGCCAACGGGAAAAGTTTTGTTATAGGAATCTAATTGAGTAGATACCTTGAGCTCGAAAGCAATTCCGGCAATTCGTACTGGCTTTGGTACTTCGCGTGTACGAAGCAGTCCGACGGCGGCTGTGTCTGGGATATCCTAAAAAATAAAAGCATAAATGCGCATAAATACCGTGTAATCCGATCGCTGGACTGCTGATTCAACTTGATCGACGATCGGGTCGGAGCTACGGTTACGGGTGCGGCCGAAGTGCTGACTTTCCCAGTTCGGCTAAAGGATGCCGAATACGCAAGAGAAAATTCATGATACCTGCGATTCGATATACATACGAGGAGACGGCATTGTATCCGTATAATTGCTGCCCATTCCGGAAAAGGCGACATTGGGGGCCTTTGGCGAGAATTGGTGGCGTGGTGAATGATGAGGGGGTTCCTAAAAACATAAAAGATAAGATAAAATCCCAAAAACATGTACCGCCTAGGTAGCATTATTCCGAAAACCAGGTTAAGATACCAGGTAGCTTTCTTTCGCATTCTTCTCCGGGTAGCTGAGCGGCCGGAGTGCCGTGGGGTAGTAAGTGGGGAGAAGCGTTCTGCTGTCTAACCCGTCAAATCTGTGGCGCTGGGATGGTGTCAACCCGGTGAGTCCAAATTCCGTGTGACCGCGTAATACTAAAACCAGTTTCAGAAACAAGAAGTACCCACACACCTCGATCGATTCTTTTAAAAAACCCCAACATTGACGTGTGGAGCATATCGAAGACAAGGCCGCCCATGGGCAACAAGGATTGAAATGACGTCTTCGCTAAACAGTTCAAACCTATTTAGATCTAGCCTGATGGAGTTACCTAGCAGCTCTCCACCCAAGGACCCTTCTTCAGGTGAGCCCCTCACGATGCCGCTTTTTAGGCCATACCTAAAACAAATCGGCTAACAAAGGACTTGACCACAAACGTTGTCCGGTTCAACTCGCGTTTCACCAACGAGACTTCTGCTCCAGACTGATCGACGACGACGAGCCGACAAACCGGACAAAAGCCGCCAATCGAGGCCCAGCTGGGCACCCGATAAAGTTTTTTGATTGCCTAAATATGGGTTATCCCTGGCTCCGTAGCAATTACCTCTGCATCCAGAACCCCTAGGGTGATTGAGCATACAACTTTCCATTGGGTGCCCGCATACTGAATTTTCAACGGAGTTGTCGTAGCAATTGCCCACTATGTTTGCGTTAATTAATCAAAGTAGATGATACCTCTTCCAATACGATGCCAGACACGGTGTCCAAGAGCTCGGGGCTACAACCACTTGTTGCAGGACAGGAACATACACCCGCCACAATACGATTCGCAGGGGAATAGCGCAAGTTTGGTGGAAGGTCCCACAAGCACAGGTAATACGGCCACATAGAACCGCTAGCAAAATCGAAGTTGGGTATCTATCACCATAACAACTCACCTCATCTGCGGCTCCATGTTTACTCCATCCGTATTGAGCACAAATTGCAGCCGCACCACTCGCCGGGCAAGGAAGTCCAAGCCAGTCTCCATGCTTCTACCAAAGCGCGCGCCGGCCCTCGTGTCGGTGGGCCACTCTTCGGCCGGACGAGTATGCCGGCATTCATGGAGTGACCTAAAATATTGGGTCTTCATTTCCCAAAATCTACCTAGGATCCGAAGGTCAATTTAAAACTAACATAATCGTAGCAAAATTCCTCTCGATGATCGCTTGCAACTGAGGCCGTATCGCGATCTTCAATCCGCTAGCCGGCGATTCGCTGGTACTTTTCCGGAGTCGTGTCGTGTCGAGTCTAAAAGCTTATTTAAGACAACCTCGAATAGACTAACCCGATGGCTAGACAATTCACGCAACTCGTATCCGGGGGGAAAATTTGGCCATTGTGGCCCATCTTCGTACATATATGGTAGGAGGTCAGCCTGAACCCAAGAAATTCATCCCAATATACCCTATTGCTTACCGATAAATCGACAAATATTCTTCGCGTAGACGATTGTGTAATACCACGGAGGTTGGCGGCGCTCCTGACGACGAGGCATTCACTAAATAATAATTGATTCCTATGTCGCTATCTACAAGCTCACTCAGTAATCCTATCGTCTCCATCGCAGACAAAGTCATCCCATGTTCAAGCTTCGCCGACATAAACAGCAATGTGGTCTCGTATGTGCGCAGGTCCAAACCCAACTTTGCAGCCATTCTGCCCGCCTGGCTCGATGCACCTGGAAATCATACATTCACAAATAATCAGAATAATAATTCACCTTTATCCCAGGTGATATCCCTTGGCGGACGAATCTGCATCGTTGTTGGGTCTTCTGCGCCCCCGACTTCGAATAAGCCACCTTCCGTCGCCTGGCTCGAAGCACCTAAATCAACGATCATACCACCTATCAGGTTATACCATCAACGTGGCTGCAAGCCCCGCCAATGTTCCCTACTCATATAGTAAAAAAATACTGACCAGCTTCCGAGGCGTATACCCTGGGCGACGGCGTAGCCGATTCGTCATCGGGCTCATGGCTTTCCGGTTCCTCGACGGTCAACACTCTGCCATCTATTTTTCTTTGTAAAATTTATCAAACACTTTACCTTTTGCCACAGGAGATAACTGTCCAGGCAAGAGTGTAGGCGCCACCACATATGTTGTCAAGTCGGAGTCACCTAAAACTCTGATTCCGGAAAAACAAAGAAAATTACCTGAACGTTCAGCAACTTCTACCAAGTCGTGCCCTTGTGCCTCCCAAGGTCTTGCCCGTTTCCTCGGCATCCCTGCAACAGATTCATTGTAGTGAGTTAGCAGCGGAAAACATTCTATGAAATTGATAGAAAAGGGCTAAGCAGAAAGGAAATAAGAAAAGACCCGTAGGCCTTTGCCGCAGATAACACCCAGGGACAAGACACCAATTAACCCTCCGAAAAAGTTTATCTTCACAAATCCAAATGTGAAATTATCCCAATGCAAAAATGCTTGGTTTTGACATGGATCGTATGAGAAAATATTAATTAAATAATTAAAACCTTTAAACTTTTACTTGCATAAACGCGGATGTTTCTGTTTCCCCGTCTCGACGTTTTGTACTATCGACGTTAGCCGTGACAAGGCCGTGCACGGCCCGTGCGCGGCCCCCGCACGGCGCGCGCGCGGCGCCCCAACGGCCACTCAGCCACCGGGCCTGGCGCTAGCCGTGCACGGCGCGCGCACGGCTACTCCACGGCTAGTCCACGGCTCCGTCGCGGGCGCGCGCCGTTCGCGGCTAGCGCACGGGCCGTGCACGGCTAGCGCAAGCGCCGTGCCTACCAGTCGCGGCTATTCTGTTCCGTGATGGTGCTTACCAACAAACCTGGCGGGTCAAACGAGGCAAACTCGATGGAAATGTGCAAGAAGCGAGCCGCTTCGCCGATTGGGCGGTGCTAAATGGGTACGGTAGAAGGGCTGTTTTACCGAATCGAGTAAACGTCACGAACTCTACCTTTACCAGTGCCGCGTCGAGCAACACCAGCAGTGTATCAATAGCTTCTTCCCAGGCATCGGTTCTCCAGTAATATAGGCTCAAGTTGACACGCGGGATGTGTAACACCTGTACGAGAAAATTCTCAATCCCCGGATCAATCCAAACCTCTTCCAAAACACGACCATAGCCGGGGCTTCCGTCCTCGGGTTCAGCTTCTATCTGGCGCCCGTTGCCGAACATTAACTTGATCTGAAAAGGTCTTTAATGCCTCGGTTCTTCCGTTTTCGTGGGGAACCAATATTTTGCACAATTTTTAGAGAAAAAAAGTTTTAGATTTGAACTCACGCGGTCGGGCTGCCTAGGACGCAGACGGGCGGCCTGCAGGCGCGGAACCATTTCGCTAGGACCTGTGTGCGAGTATTCCGTGTAGAAAGAGCCTCGAAATATGTCCAACGCCTCCAGCGGCCGAGCTCCGCCCTGTAAATGTAAGCCTTTTCTTATTTAGTATCAAAAGCGGGCTCTTTAGGGTTATCGCGGGGGGGGGGGGGCTTTTCCTTTAGAATGCGGTTTTTATCCATAGAGCAAGCTTTTTAACTCTCTTTTTTACTGTTCCTAAACGGAACACTACAATTTTCTATCAAAAGAAAAAACACGATTTTGTTTTTGACCGAAAACCGGTCGTTTTCGATCAAAATCTGAAGTTTTTGAGCATTTTCTAAGTTTTCCGCTTAAGCAGATTTACTAAAGATGGTAAATAATAAAAAATCGAGAAACTATAGGTAAGAAAATACGGTTCCCCTTCCCGGCAGCTCGTATCGAGGTAAATCACTATTTTGAAAACCCATTATTTCGAAAATGTCCAAAATCCAAACGGCAGAATGCTTACCGGACGAAGTGTATGAGCGTATTCCTTAACTTCGTAAGCCTGTGGAGGTAGGGGTCGCGTGAGCCGATTCAAAAAATCGAACAAAAATTCCGGCGAAGGGATCGGCACCTCGGCTTCGTAGCTGCGCGCAAGGTCGTCTTCCGGGCTGAAATTACAGCGGAAATGGATGCTTCCTGATCCTTTAAAAAAGTGGATGGTCTGAGGCTGCAAGCACCAGGTGTGCGATGCGACCTACCCAACATATTCGTCGTATTTCAGAAGCAGACTGGGGTGACCTTGAGTAATCGAAAGCGACATCTTACTGTCGTTACTGAGCTCACTCATCGACAAATTGCTGCTTCCAACGCCGCTATACTAAAACTTATACATTAAGGGGTGACGAAAATAATAATAACAATGTTAAAACCAGGCATGGCAAATTCGATCGGCCGGGCCGAAAGCCGACTGAATCGGCCACTTCCGGGCCGATTTTCCTATGTTAATTTTTTCGGCCCGGCCGACTTTTGGGGGAATCGGCCGGGCCGATTCGGCCCGGCCGACCATATGTCAAAATTAAAAAAACCCCGTGCCTTTAGAAGCCAATCAGCCCGCTACTCATTTGAAGGTTTTTTGTTAACGTTCCTTCAAGATTTTTCAGATCTACGAACGATTTCGTGACGTTTTACTGCAAGGGCCTAAGCAGCCTGTTCAAGGCAGCACAACAGCTGCCACATGGGAATCAAATGGAGCTTTTCGCGCTCTTTCCAATGAAATCCTTGACTGTCTAGAATACTCAACTTCACATGGGATATGATGATCTTAGTGTAGCGCCAAATTCGGTTAACCGTTCGAACGAACGGTAATAACTGTTCGAAGATGTTGGTCATCTACTTCTCGTTCCACTCTTTGAGAGGTTAGCTGACTTGATCCATTAATAATATGGTGATCATTTCACCTCAAAAATTACCTTGATCTTCTTGACTAATCACCCCAAACCTAATTGATTTGGAGGTAATCGGTAAAAGCACCAAAGAGAACGCATCATCTTGCGCAATTAACACTGTGTTATATGTGGAAGTCGGATGTGTCGGCCTCACGCGGCCGATCGGCCGGGCCGACTGAAGCCGAAAAAATCGGCCCTAACAGGGCCGATTTCGGAAATTGTCGGCCAAGCCGAATTCTAAGCGGCCGAAATTCAAATTTCGGCCGAAAAAGCCGATCGGCCGGTCCGATTGCCATGCCTGGTTAAAACTACCGAACGTAGACATTTCAGAATGTCGAAATTACTTAGGCAAATTTCCCAGCGAAACCCCCAAAATCCTAGGCAACAAAGGCTGTCGAATTCCAAAATTCAGACTTGAGCTTCACTTCATGTCCCCTTTTTTGCGATTCCGGATTTTGGGTTGTCGGGATTTTGATGTTTTCCCGAGACTGATCCTTCTCATCGACTAGATATCGACAGTCACGCGTTCAAAAGCCTACTTTCAAGCTTGTTTCGTTATCCGACACCTGTTAGGACCCAAAAAAAGCACGTCGCTTGACTGTCGATACACAACGAATGGACGAAGTATGAGAAGAGAAAAGAAATGATGAAAAGATGAAAAGAGAAAATCCTAACGTACATCAACCTCAACGCGCGAAAAAACTGTAGTCATCATAAACTGATGCGTTGGCCCTTCCGTAAACATCTGCAACAAGTTCAGTAGGTACCGCAAAAATCGTGCACGTGATTTCAGCCTCATCTTCAATCTCTCTCTCTCTCTCACCTTCGAGGCTTGCCGTAGATCGAACTTTTCGATGAACCCGAGTTTGCGGTAAACGGCCATTTTTTGAGTATGGTGCAGCGTAGGGAAATTGAACCGCTCGATCACCATTATGGGCCGACGATTTTCTGAAAAGCTCCTGAAGTTGAAAACTCAGATCAGAGAGGAAAAAATGCGCTGTGCTTTGGAAACTGACGTAAATGGTTTGCCGAATGAAATGATGACTCTAGAACGAGGAATTTGGCGGCAAACGCATCTGCGCGATCGATCTGTTGCGCTAGCTTAATTCCCGATGACATCGTTGGTGTATCATTTGGATCGGCTTCTCTGCCCATCACTCTCCCTCATTCTCTCCCCCGCTCTCCCTTCCTCTCTCTCTCTCTCTCTCTCTCTCTCTCTCTCTCTCTCTCTCTCTCTCTCTCTCTCTCTCTCTCTCTCTCTCTCTCTCTCTCTCTCTCTCTCTCTCTCTCTCTCTCTCTCTCTCTCTCTCTCTCTCTCTCTCTCTCTCTCTCTCTCTCTATTTCCCCCCTCTCTTTGTCTCTGTGTCTCTCTCCCCCCTCTCTCTCTCTCGCTCTCTTTCGCTCTAGCCCTTTCAATATACAGCCACGGTGCCGTTTGCAGAGCCTTGACATTCAGGATGTCATCCCTCGATCGCTTCAATTTCGTCAAGCTTGCCGAGCCGCAAAAAGACGCCATCTACCGCAACCTCGGATTTTTCCAAAAGCTGCAGCTCCGAGGTGTTGCCGAGGTAAATTTTTACGCGCGTAAAGTCGGGTAGGATTAATATTCGTAAAAGGGCTCCTAAAATCCGGGCTCCTTTAATCTATATACAGCATGTCCAAAAAGTGCCCAAGTTTTCCCCAAATACGTCGAAAAGAATTGATCTTTCACCATGCTTTACCATACCGAAATGCTTTTAATGTGCCAGGAATAGGCATTAAAAAGATTTGTTTTTCCGACGACATATCCATACAAGCTACGCTTGAATACGGTTCCGCAAAAACGTCAGCTGTTGTCTTGCGTTGTTTTGGCGGTGGGGTTCCAGTCAGGATAGAAATTTGGTGACAAATTTGGGCGCTTTGTTGAGGCACTCCCTATATTTAACTTGCAGTTATTCTCCGAAAAACCTCTCCATCGCTTCCTGATGACGACCCGATTTTCGAAGGTGGCAGTGTGGAAAGAGCGCAGGGTAACGATATTTTTTGCGGAAGGTCAGCGTGCTGCCAGTTATTTGAAGTGAAGCACTCACCCCAGTTCTTCTCTCAGGAGCCGATACGGACGAGGAACGAATTTCGCGTGAGCCAAGCGGGTTCTTCGGAACTTCTTATGGTCCAACTCGGGAACGGGAAACGGACCACCGTTCTCGATCTGCACCGGTAAGTGTGGATCGGCTGCAAATTTTAATGTCTATGTATAGAAAGGGCAAGAGGTAGAGAGTGAGAGAGATAAAGGGAGCGAGAGAGTGAGGGAGAAAGACAGAGAGCGAGAGAGGGCGAGAGAGGGCGAGAGAGGGCGAGAGAGGGCGAGACAGCGACGGAGTGCGAGAGTATGGCAGAGAGAGCGAGAGAGCGAGAGAGAGAGAGAGAGAGACAGAGAGAGATAGAGAGAGAGAGATCTGTAAGGGGCACGGGGTCAGTCAGCCCCCCACGCAGGTCCGGAAAATGGAATCTTTTTGGATTTTTTGCGTTTTATCGAGGTTCTGCTTGTATGCATCAAACGTCAAAAAATTTGTCAGAATGACACCTTCAATTTTGGTTTTTGTATGGAAATTACAGTTGGCAACAGCTTGTCTTTGTTTAAGCCCAGGCATGTGCCACGTGGCCACGAAAAGAATTCGAGGCGAGCCCGAGCGGATTGATTTCTTGAATCGACTGACTAAAGGGTTGCCCCAGCACCAAGTTTACTTCATGTATAATGGCTATCGGGATCTGGTAAGTCGTTAAAGGAACTCGAATCGAGCCATGAGGCCCATTCTGCGCGCCGCGTAACCTTTGATAGCTGACCAAGCGAGTTCGACTCCGATTCCGAACCCATTTTTTTAGGGCGGTGGTCTGGCACGAAGCTTGTTGGGCCTATTAAGCGGATCATTCCTCGTGCTACACTGGGATTCTGATGCTGCAGCGACGCTGCCCATGCTGAAGGCAGAACGGCTGCTCACCCGACAACCAAATATCGTATGCTTTTTATAATTTTTTTTACGAGTCTGGCACTTCCTGGAAAAGCAGCGTTTTCAGTTTCATTTGGTCAGCGGTACTTGCATACCAACAGCTCAACCCTCATATGCCGACATGTTCGAGCAGGTCGGTGGGCGAGAGGGCGAGGCGAGAGTTTTAACGCGTCCATGTTCGGCATTTCCCACATTGCTGTTTGCAGCTGGCTCACATTCCAATTATCTGCCTGACGGTACGCTACGAGAATCCTGGGTATTGGAAGATGGGCTGGGAAGTGATTGCCGTCATCCTGGAGGCCGCCATCGTTAAGGTATTAGTAAATTTATCCTGGTTCGCGCTTTATAATTCTATGCCAAGATTCATTCGCATATTTTTAGCATCGCCCGATCGATTGTGCGGGACGATATCTTCGGATCCGGCTCGTTTTCAGGCCGGAAGATGACGTCCAGGTTGGCCCCCTATCTTCTCCGAGAGCGGCTATACAAGATTTCATAATCATTTTAAATCGCGGTTCTAGTGCACTTAGGGGGGCGGTCTGGATTTTGCCTACGAGACGCTCCAAATGCCGTTTTTAGATACTAAGCCGTTGAAATAACGAAAACGAAGCTTAAGCTTAGGCTTTGCTTCATACAAACCAAGCCAGAGCTTAGCTTCGGCCAAGCCAAGCTTAACAAGCATAAGTTAACCACTAAATGACCCCATTTTGACCTCGTAAGGCCTTTAAAGCTAAAGATAAGCTTAGCTTGGGCTAAAGCTTAAGTCTAAGCCTCGGCTAAGCATAGTTAAAGCTAAGTTAAGCCTAGGCTCAAGCCAAAAACTAAGTAGCTTAAGCGGAGTGCCGCTTATACCCTTACTACCAATTTCGGACTGCCCCTCCATAACTGCATTAGCTAACGCTCGTATTCAGCCGGATTCTTGTTTGCCGGCACGCCTGACGAATTTGCTGAGCTCCAGGAGCGGCCTCAACGACGCGGTGACCATCTACCGCGTTACCGGGGTAAAGTAGCACTCGCGCCGCAATTATCCCCCAATCCCAATGCGTTTTAATTTGCCGAATTTCTAGGAATACAGTTGGCCAACCTACTACATTTTCGTCGCCCAGAATTACGGTGGGCGGCTCGGAGAATTTCGAGGGGTGCAGAGAGGGGTCGAGCGCCGCGACGTCACTTTGTGGGATCAGAAATGGCCCGTGCAGAATGAGAACTGATCAGCTTATCCAATTTCAAGAGTAATAAACGCTTCTGATTTTTCTAATTCTCAACGGGCATAATTTTTAACGACGTGATCTCTCTTTCTCAGCATCTGTTATCTCGAGCGAATGGCTCACTCTCTCTCTCTCTCTCTCTCTCTCTCTCTCTCTCTCCCCCTCTCACCCTCTCTCCCCTCTCTCTCTCCCCCTCTCTCTCTCTCTCTCGCTCTCTCTCTCTCTACTCTCTCCTCTCGTCTGTCGTCTCCAACGACCGCTGCGTCTCTCTCTGACCGCTTGGGGGTGTAAAGGACCCCTTCTCCTCGGAGCCGCCAAGGGCAGCCATGGCGCAGTCGTTATGTAGTGTCTGTTCCTATTTATATAGATGAGGGTTCGACTCCCATCGCTGCACACTCTTTTCTTCTTGCGTTTTTTCTTTCTCTACCAATCTTCATGACCGCGGAAGGCCCATATCATCTTTTTTGACACCTCGGTTTCACGTCTGTGTGTGTTTTGAAATATACGAAAGAAATTTATTACAAAAAATTAGCTGGCATAGTGCATTGCTAGTTTCCACCAGTTGGCCACTCCAGCACATATTCTTCGTCGTCATTGTGCTGTTGTGATGGTCGCTCCGCAAACATCTGCGCGGTGCCGCCAGCGTAGTTTTGGGCGACTGTCACCAGAAACTGGACAAACCTGATGCCGGGAACCTGTAACAGCTTTTTCACCGAAGGCGGTTTGATACAATTTAGGAGTGCAGCGGGCTGGCGAGGCCCGTGGCGTAGAACCACAATTATGACCTACAGTTGTATCATCGCACGACAAAATTTGCACAACGCCACGGCTGGGAATATCTGGGCGCTGAAGGTAGGCGAACAGTCGGTCGGGAAGCTTGAATTTTGCCTGGAAATTGAATGACTCAAAGGGAGAGAACATGGTACTTACCAACAAATCTGGCAGGTCAAACGAGGGGAACTCGATGGAAATGTGCAAGAGGCGAGCCGCTTCGCCGATTGGGCGGTGCTAAATGGGTACGGTAGAGGGCTGTTTTACCGACTCGAGTAAACGCCATGAACCCTACCTTTACCAGTGCCGCGTCAAGCAACACCAGCAGCGTATCAATAGCTTCTTCCCAGGCATCGGTTCTCCAGTATAATAGGCTGAAGTTGACACGCGGGATGTGTAACACCTGCACGAGACAAAATTCGCAAGCCGCTGCTGAATACGAACCTCTTCCAAAACACGACCATAGCCGGGGCTTCCGTCCTCGGGTTCAGGTTCTATCTGGCACCCGTTGCCGAACACTAACTTCATCTGGAAAACGACGCCCAATTTCAGGTGTTTTTTTGGATTTCGGGTAGTCGTCGATACCCATTATGGCTGTATGGATCGAAGCCAGCGCTGTTCGGGCGTAAATCCACACCTGATCTGGTTGCCTCGATAGCAGTCGGGTGGCCTTCAGCCGTGCGACCATTTCACCAGGCCCTTGGCACGAGTAGTTAGCGGAGAATGGTAGTTGGAAGATGTCCAAGGTGTCAAAGGGGCGAATTTGTTCCTGAAAATGGAAGCTCGAGAGAGAGAGAGAGACAGCGAAAGAGAGGGAGAGACAGAGAGAGACAGAAAGCGAGTGAGAGAGTGAAAGAGAGAGAGAGAGTGAGTGAGAGAGGGAAAGAGAGAATGCCAGAGCGAGAGAGATAGCGGGAGAAGGAGAGAGAAAGCCATTTTTTACAGGATGCTGACCTCATGAGGCGTCAGCGGGAACTCGCTGAATTCGCAATTCTGTGGAGGCAGGAGCCGCAAGAACCGATTCACAAATTCGAACATCAGCGCGGGCGATGCAAATGGCAACTGGGCTTCGTAGTTTCTCGCGTGACCTTCCGGACTGAAATCACATACGGTACCGCCTGGATTCATAAACGACCCCAGGGTGTCCCAATAAAAAACACCTCCTCTAACCCGACGCAAAAGTATCGGATCGGAATGGTAGTTATGCCATTCGAAAGTCCTTGAAACGGCCAATTTGTCACAATCTTCAAAACCATGTTTTTATTTAAACGAGCCAATTTACAACGCATTTAAAACACTAAAAAACAGCCGCTGCATCTAATTAACGGCTACTTCCGGCCATTTTGCTTGGAGAAAATGAGGCAAATTAGGTCGTATTCAACCTTGAAAAACGGAAAATTTGTATGAAATGGCTTGTAAAAATGCGCGTTTCAATAAAAACATGGTTTTTTGAAAATTGTTGCAAACTCGCCGTTTCAAGGGCTTTCGAATGGTGTAACTATCATTCCGCTCCGATACTTCTGCGGCAAGTTAGTGGGGATGTTTTTTTGATTGGGACACTCTGTACTGCACGATTCTAAAATGTGTTCAATCCTTGCTACCGGTTTCAACTCAAAAAGTGTAGCTGCATACCCGGCACGTTTATGGTATTCCAAACCCAGAGAGTCGTGCGGTGGAAACAGCCAAAGGCTCAGGGTATTGTGGTCGCTGTATTCGTCTATCGACAATGTGTTGTTTCCCTTCGCAATATGCTGAAACAATGTATTGGACACAATTCCGGCTAGGCCTCCACAGCCACGTGGCGCTGCACGCCACACGCCCAAAAAGGCATAACCTACCTTCACTTCTATCTTCGAAAAGCGTGTCATCATCGAAAAATGGTGGGCTGACTTTTCGGTGAATACCTGTAAAAATGTAGGGCACCATTCTAAAGAAAATAAACATTCATTTAGAGCTCTATGCCTCTCTTTCTCTCTCTAAACCTCTCTCGCACTCTCTCTCTCTCTCGCTCCCACTATCTCCCTCCCTCTATCCCTCTCTCGCTCGCTCTCTCTCGCTCGCTCTTTCTCTCCCTTTCCCTCTGTCTCGCTCTCTCCCTCGCCCGCTGTCTCGCTCTCTCGCTCGCCCTCTGTCACGCTCCCTCTCTCCCTCTCTCTCACCTTCGAGACTCGTCGGAGATCGAACTTTTCGATAAAGCCGAGCTTCTCACAAACGACCGTTTTTTGGGTGTCGGTCAGGGATGCAAAATCGAAAGCCTTCCAAGCGGTCATCATTTAAGGTCCGGTAGATACTCCGAAAAGGCGGATGTGGCTGAAAAAACGCATCAAAAACCAGGAAGGCGCATAGGAATGTAACGGAAAATGAGGACCACGACCGAATGACTGGGCAAGTCGATTTTTTTTTGGGGTTGCAAGCGCAATGGTCCCTGATTGACATCTGCCTGATCGACCTAGTGCGCTAACTTAATTCCCCTAAGGGTCGATCGTTTGAAACGGCTTGTATATCTCTCTCTCTCTCTCTCGCTCTCTCGCTCTCTCTCTCATGGTTTGTCGTCTCTAAAGACGGCCAGCTCTCTTCCTAGTTCGTGGGCATAAGAGTCCAACGCTCCTCGCTCTATCTCTCTCTCGCTCTCTCTCTCTCTCTCTCTCTCTCTCTCTCGTTCTTTCTCTCTCTCGTTCTTTCTCTCTCTCGTCTGCCGTCTCTATGGTGGGCCCTGTTTCTCTCAGCCACGCCTATAAGAGTGCCACCGACCCCATCCTATCGGGGGCGGTTGTGGCACGGTCGGCAAATGTAGTGTCTGTCCCACTTTATTGGTGTAAGTTCGACGCCCATGGTTGCCGACCTTTTGCGTTTTCTGCGCCGCTTCGAAACACGTTATGTAACTCTTACAAAGGAAAATTTTCACGGAACAAGGCGAATCTGATAGAAGCCGGAAAAGGAAAGTTATAGGATGTTAAAGGCTGGAAAAACCGTCAAAAAACGCGTACCGTCGCGAATCATGAAGGAATCTAGCATTATTGTTGTTTTATAGAGCGGAAAAAGACCGTTAAATTCAGGGCAAAACAATGCGCGACTCGGAATGTTACGGAAAATCGTCTCAAATTCTTGCTACGCCGAAACGAAGCTAGGATTCAATGGTTTAGGGGGTGGGGTACATAGCTCATTCCCGGAAGCTGACCTTAAAGGGGCTCCGAACTGCCAAATCCAAGCCCTTTTGGGAGGGCTCTTTGATTTCTGGCAAATTGCTAGCGGGCGCTGCGGGACAAGAGCCCTCACTCTTTCGATTTTTGCGCGAAGTTGTTTTTGCCCGGTTTTCTTTGTGAAAACACTCCAATTCGCGCATTCTGAGCCCATTTTTGAAATCCTCACTCAATTTTAAATAGTTTTGGTGCTTTAATCATCAAATTTGGCCCAGAAACAGCCGAGAAGGTGATTGCGAGGTGACAACAGGGAATTTCAAATTTTGCGAGCTTCCCCGCCCCTGGGCGTACAGAGGCCTCCGACGTACAGGGCTCCGATTTTCGGGCCGTCACTCAATTTTTGGCATTTCGTAGCCCCTTTAATGGTGTGAATTTAATGGGAGAAGAATCTCCTGTTCTTCTCTTTCTCTCTTTCTCTCTCTCGCTCTCTCTCTCGCTCTCTCTCACTCGCTCTCTTTCGCTCTCGCTCTCCGTAGATGATGATAATAGCGATTCTTAGCAAAGATTTATTGAAGATAAATGATGACATTTATTGAAGTGTGATCTTAATTTCAGTAGCTTGACCATTCCAAGGTGTACTCGTTGAAGTCTGGCTCGGCACGATGTCGTTGTTCCGCATACAGTTGCCCTCTTCGATTACCGTAATTCTGGGCGATCGTCACCAAAAAGCGCACCTCCCTCCAACGATACTTCTGCGTTTCGCGAGAGTAGTAGGTCTGTAAAATTGTAGTTTTTGTGTCACAGCCCGAAATCTTTGTATTATGAAAACGACTCACGAGTCCGTCATGCGAGAAAATTTGCACATCGCCACGGCTTCGAATATCCGCTCTCTCGAGGTATGCGAGCAGTCGCTCGGGCAGCCGGAACACGACCTAAAAGTGGAATGGCTGGTCTGCTTGGATTTGTTGGGGAAGCCTAAGCCTATACCTGACTGAACATACGCCTGCTTAGGCTTAGGCTTGGTCTAACCAAAGGCCTAGTTTAGGCAAGCTCAGGCTTACGACCTTGAGCTTAGGCTTAGGCTTTGGCTTAGGCAGGCTTAGCTTTAAGCTTAGGCTGAGGCTCAGGCATACTTACAGCCATTTCATCGGGTAACGGCATTTCGAATCCCAAAGAATGATAAAAAAGGCGCGCCGTGTCGTCGGCCGGCAGGTACTGAAAACATAGTTAAAGGGCTCGTTCAGGGACTTTTTTTTTTGAAAAGCAAGGATTTTGGCGTGGCCGGGGGTCGAACCCGCCCCCCCCGCTCAAGAGGCGCGGATGGATACCAGTCAGCCACAGCTACAACCTGGCCAGGGGGCGAGGGGCGCCCCACGCCGCAAAGGAGGGGAATGGTCTGTCACAGCACGGGCAGGCCGTGCGCGCGGTCCTTACGTCCATAGGGTGTACACGTTGGGACGAGTACACGGCCCCTCCCTGAACGTGCGCTTTAAGCGGGATGGAAACGGCCGGGCCACCCACCATTCTTCGAAAATCATTACTTCTAAAAGTTATCCTACTATATATAAAAAAATAGTGTTTGTGTGTGTGTGTGTGCATTCGCATGCAACTTCCGTCCGTATGTTCCAGTCGTATCTCAATAAAGGGAGAAGTTAGAGGTATGTATGATACGTCATTAGGTCCGCAATGGTCATGACACGACTGCACACCTATCAGATTTATGAAAATCAGCTGTTTTCGATATTAAAATTAGGTTTTTGTGAAAATTTCGCTCAGCTTCTTTGTTAGGAAGCAATTAGCATACGCCGGAAGTGACGCTAGCCTATATAAAGGGGGAGAGAGCCGTGCTTCTCATTTTTCGTTCATGGGATGCGGGTGGAATTATGCAAAGTGTAAACTTTCATACGGCCCAGACGGTGCCAGGGTTGAAAAGTTGCGTAGCGGCTTTTCAACCCTGGTCATCTTTAAAATTCTAAGCGTCGTTTTGGGCTTAAATATGGCCAAAGGTGCCGAAAAACTGATAACCCGACGTAGCTGCCGATTTCGAGCCGACCCCTACCGTGATCAGCAGCGCCTCCAGCAGCGCCATCAGCGAATCCATCGCCTGCCCCCATCCACCGACCGACCGATAAACAAAGTGAAACCCGATTTTAGGAACGTGCAACGTCTAAAAAAAGAATTGAACGGTGCTCAATTAATGCCTACTTGCTCAAGGACCTCTTTTGACCATGGATCGTCGCCGAAGCGCAGATCAATCTGGAAAATATGTTTCGAATTGCACCCCAGCGATTGGCAGTCACCTGAGCGAAAATAACTCAAAAGTTTATGTTTTTTTTTGGGCTTCTACCATGTGTTTCAACTGGATTTTGAGCTGGTTTCGGATAGACAATTTTCGATTAGAAGATTTTCGATTAGGTGCCTTTCGATCAGGTGATTGGTAATTGAAGCGAACCCCCTTACGCGATCCGGTTGCCGTGGACGCTCGCGGGATTCCCGTAGCCGTTGGCACATAGCGCTATCTCCAACACAGCTGATTGTGAGGGACGTCGAGAAAGTGCCCTGCCAGATATCCAGCGCTGCATACCGGGGAGCATTCTCCTAAGTCCGGGAATTTTTCGGGACAGATAGGGAGAGAGAAAGAGATAGAGAGAGAGAGAGTGCGAGAGCGAGAGAGAGGGAGAGAGAGCGAGAAACGCACCCTGCAGTAGTCTTCGCTAAAATCGCAACCTTGTGCTGGCAATACCCGCAGGAATCGATTCAAAAAGTCAAATAGAAATTCTGACGTCGATATTGGCACTTTGACTACGTAGCAGCGCCCGCTTAGGCCAGACAAGGTATCCAGTGTGTCCAAGTACGCAAGCTCCAAAGTGGGACACTTCTCGTTGATGCGAAGCCAGAACTCGCTTCGGCCATCTTCGCTATCGAAAATGTCGGCGCTGTTAGAACATATAGAGTCGAACTATAAACATGCATTAACTGAATTCCCGATCAGAATCTCGAATTAAAAATTCTCGAATGTCAGAATCTCGAATGATTAGATTGTTCTGGTTTTGTTTTCAACTAACGTGGACGGCCATTTCGGAGAACCGCGTAGTCATCGTAAATTGGTGCGTTGAATGTTTGGTGAAAATCTGAAAAGGAACGCAGATTTAGCATCGGAAACCACAGATATATCTAGCTGGCTTTATCTCTCCCTCCCGCTCTCTCTCTCTCTCTCTCCCTCTCTCTCTCTCTCTCTCTCTCTCTTTCTCTCTCTCTCGCTCTTTAAGTATAAACCTTACCTTCGATACCTTCCGCAAATCGAACTTTTCGATAAACTGCAGTTTACTGTAGACGGCACTTTTTTGAACGTCGTTCAAGCAGCGAAAATTGAAGGCATCGCGCGTCATGGCGTTTTACAGAACTGGAAATATCGTAGAAATTCCAGGAAAATAAGAGGTGTATAGGAAGGAACGGAAAATAATCGCTAATGCGAGAAACGACTGGAGGAATCGATGATTTCTGCGGCAGGGGTCATGGTTTCTGATTCACATCTGCGGATCGGCCCAATGCCCTTACTGTAAGCATAATTTTCCATCTGACTTTAATGGGTTGCCCGCTCTCTCTCTCTGCCTATCTCTCTTTCTCTCTCTCTCCCTCACTCACTCTCTCTCTATGTCTGTCTTTCTCTTTTCGTTTCTGTCTCATCTCTCTGTCTCACTATCATGCTTAAACAATCACAATTCTTCTTTTCAAAAACGTTTATTGAACAGAAAATCTATTCTTTGCTCCAAAGCGTGGTTATTTTCAGTAGTTTGACCATTCCAGGGTGTACTCGTTGAAATTTGGCTCAGCTCGATGTCGTTGTTCCGCATACAGCTGCCCTCTGCGATTACCGTAATTCTGGGCGATCGTCACCAGAAACCGGGCTTGCTTCCAACGATTCTCTTGAGTGTCGTGACAGGAGAACTTCTGCAAAATGGTGTTTTTAGCGCAAGCGTTACAATCGTTGAATAACTTACCAGCCGGCCATGTGAGAAAATTTGTACATCGCCACGGCTGCGAATATCCGGTCTCTCGAGGTAGGTGAGTAGTCGCTCGGGCAGCCGGAACACGACCTAAAATTTGAATGCACGGCTTGTTTGGCCGATGCCGAAGCCGAACTAGTGTAAGCAAACGTGAGCGCAATCCTTACCGCCATGTCATGCAGTGACGGCATTCCGATGAAGTCCAAGGAATAATACAAGAGGCGGGTCATGCCTCCGGCCGGCGGGCACTAAAAAGGTACCTAACTGTACCCCTCCTATGGTGACCTTGGCATTTCATTATGTGAGAAGTTGGGTGTCTTGTGAGGATATTTTTCCTATTCCGAATCCGTTTTCAAAAGTTGCGATATTCCTCCGAAAACAGGTTAAACCCCCCCCGGCAAGAGTGGGCAGAGGGAGAGAGCGCAGACATTTTCTCTGCGTCTCTCTCCCCTTTCCATACCATCTCGAAACGGCTGTACCGGCTGTACCCGCTGTACCGGCTGTACTTTACAAACAGCCCCCCCTCGCGCAGAGGCCTAGTGGACCATTTCGTATAAATTTAAAATCGATTTTTAACCTGTTTCCCCAGGGGTTCCGCAGCCTTCGAAAAGGGATTCAAAATCAAAAAATCTGTACAAGATGTGCTATCTACCTAACCAAATGCCACGGTCAGCATAAGAGGGTTACAGTAAGCGGGATTTTTGGAAAATCAGCCGGGAAAATCAAACGTCATGGGCCTTAAAGATCACACAATTTGGGCCAAAGTGAGCTTAAAGTGGCTGTAACTTTTTAAATCGAGCTATTTAGCAAAAACGGAAACCAGATTCGGAATCAGCCCAAAATTCCGCACCAAATAGGCCTGGTTTCGACTCAAAACGCCATCCACACTAAAGAACGTCTACTTGTTGGCAACAGTGTGAATGAACTCGACCAGGAGGTTCAAAACTATGGATTCAAGACGTTTAAAATAATCCGTTGTGAAAGGTGGCAGAGCTATCGGCGTCTACCCGACCGTCACCCTTACCTGAACCAGCAGCGCCTCCAGCAACGCCAACAACGCATCCATCGCCGGCTCCCATTCGGCGAACCCCCAAAACATGTGGTGAAGTGCAATTTGTGGAATGTGCAGCATCTGTAAATGTATTAGGTTGGAGAGAACGTCCTTGCGGTTGCTGCTGGAGTACTTTTCCATCAGCACCCTTCTTACCGCGGTTAAAGGGGCTCGGAAGTTAAAATTCGTGCGTGCGGGGGATTGAACTGGTCAAAAAACGAACGGGCCACTGCCGAAAACTAACAGAAAAGTGATTTCGTTGCTTCAAGTCACGTCCCCCGAAGCCCCGATAGGAATGGAAGGGTGCGCGGGGCGGCGCGGTCGCGCTGCGACCGGGAACCGCTTACGCGGGCTATTAGGTTCACGTGCTTTTCCGCTGAAAATCACGTGCCACATGATTCCGCGGTGTTCGTGAGTAGGCTGGCGGATAGTGCGCCGGACGGCGGGGGAGCAGACACACAGGGGAGGGGTGGGGCGCGGAATAGGCGGCGAAACAGTTTGACTAGACTATAGGGCACGGGGGAAGAGAACAGGGAGCGGGGCCAGAGCGCAGATTCTCCCTACCCCTGTATGCCTGCCAACCTGTCCCGGTCAAACGAACACAATTGGTAAAGGGCGGAATGCTGTGGTGCAATTGCGGCGGTTCGTCGCCTAAAACGCGCGCCAGCGACAGCACCCCCGGCGCAGGCCTGCCAATGGCACTGCATACCAAAAGCACAGGCAGGTACTATCGGCCGCGGGTGCTCATAAGCACTCTTTTTGTATTTGCAAATAATTTATATAAAAACTATATAACTAAGCCCTATAAATATGTAGAAAATATTATAGTATATTAAAACGCTTAAATAAAATTATAAGACGTTTATTAAGTAGTGTTTCTTAATAAATTACGCCGCGGCCGATAGTACCTGCCTGTGCCTTTGGTATGCCGTGCCAATGGCCCTTCGAATTCTAGGTGCGCTCCAAGCTGGGGTCGGGTCGTAGTGAAAAACCGAGAGTTAGAGTAAAACCGAAATGTTCTCGGGGCGAAAACGATAGAGCGCACGGCTATTACATGTCGTAATGCCATGTATGGCACACAATCTCTCGCTCAGCGTTACCCTGCTTAATTTTCATAATTTAAACGTCTAGAATGATCATCAATGATCAAGATTCGGTGAGTATTCCCGAAATAGCGTCCGAATTTTAAAATTCAAGCATTTCACGTCCAAACAGGGACAAGGGGGGGGGGGGGGGGGGGCATGCGGTTGCATTGCCTTCGCATCTGGCTATTGGCCAGGATTCAACGCTGGGGACCGTAGATCAGGCTTCGGAGCCCCTTTAAATCAACGCTTACCTGGTCAAGGATCTCATTTGACCAATCATCGAGGTTGATGTACAGAGCCATCTGGAAAACGAGTTTCTAACCAGTCTCTTTCATCGACCATGCCTCGAGAGGCAAGTACATATCCAGGGTGTCCCAAAAAAAAACCCTCTAGTGGTCCGCAGTCAAGTCTGATTTTTACGATTTAGGCATCTATCGAAAGTTGTCATCGCTCTCAAGGGATTCTTGCCGATTTTCGAATTTTGCGAATTTTTCCTGTATTTACTTAGATTTTTGCGGAAAGGACCAAATTGGGTTGCCCTTCCCAAGGAAAGGGTTTTGAGAAAAACCCACGTTTTTTTTTGAATGCTGACACCTTTTCTGGTAGCCCGAGATCAGCTTTTTGGAAGCCATTTGAAAAAACACAGCTGGGATAGCGCCGAAGTCTACTATAATGATTTTTTCGACAAAAAGTTGCAACTTTTTGCAAAAAAAACTTTGAAAATAGAGCTAAAAATTTGCAAAATTTCAAAATCGGTAAGAACATATCTCCTCAGTTCGTCAAAGGCTTTTCAAAATATTGAAAATGCCAAAACGTAGACTACCACCCGTTATCCTATGTGCTGCCCACAGTTTTCAAACGTAGTTTTTACGTTACAAAACTCCGAGAGCCATGGGTCAGACGGACGGAAACCCTTACGCGATCCGGTTGCCGTGGACGTTTACGGGCTTCCCGTAGACGTTCACACACATTGCTGCCCCTATAGGTCGTGACTGCAGTCCAGGCAGCGCCCCGCCAGATGTCGAGCGCTTCATAACCGCCAATAACCTCCTAAAACCGGGAATTTTGCAAGAAAGAGAGAGAGGGAGAGAGAGAAAGAGAGAGAGAGAGAGAGAGAGAGAGAGAGAGAAAGGGAGAGGGAGCGGTCGAGAAAGCGCCCTGCCAGATATCCAGCGCTGCATACCGGGGAGCATTCTCCTAAGTTCGGGAATTTTCCGGGACAGATAGAGAGAGAAAGAGAGAGAGAGAGAGAGAGAGAGAGCGAGAGAGAGAGCGAGAGCGAGAGAGAGAGGGGGAGAGAGCGAGAAACGCACCCTGCTGCCGTTTGCGCTAAAATCGCAATCCTGTGCTGGCAAAACCCGCATGAACCGATTCAAGAAGTCGAATAGAAATTCCGGCGACGCGATTGGCACTTCGGCTTCGTAGCTGCAGCGGATATCGCCCGTCAAAGTATTCGATTCGTGGACAAGTTTCAGAGTACGGTGCTTCTCGTTGATGGTAAGCCAGAACTCGCTTCGGCCATGCGGCCATTCGACGATGGTGGCTTTGTTCGATTGCCCAAGGGTAGCGAAAACGCGCATCTGTGAGAAGCGGGTCATCATCGTAAAATGGTGCGTTGAATGTTTGGCGAAGATCTGAGAAGGAGTAACGGTTTGGCAGTGTAAACCACAGCTCTCTCTCCCTCCCTCTCTCGCTCACTCTCGCTCGTTCTTTCCCTCTCTCTCTCTCTCTCTCTCTCTCTCTCTCTCTCTCTCTCTCTTTCTCTCCCTCTCTCTCTCGTGCTTTAAATATAAACCTTACCTTCGATACCTTCCGAAGATCGAATTTTTCGATAAACCCGAGTTTCCTGTAGACGGCAGTTTTTTCAACGTGGTTCAAGGACGGAAAATTGAAGGGATCTCGCGTCATGGCGGTGTTAGAGAACTGAAAATATCGTGTAAGTTCCAGGAAAATAACAGGGGCATCGGAATGTAACGGAAAATGATCGCTAATGCCAGAAACGACCAGGGAAATCGATGATCTCTGCCGCAGGCGGCATGGTTTTGTCATTAACATCTGCGCGATTGACCTAATGCCCGGGCTGTAAGCATAATTTTCCATCTGACTTTAATGGTTTGCATTTTCTTATTGTTTCCTGTCTTCCTCGCTCTTCTCTCTCTCTCTCTCTCTCACTCACTCTCTCACTGCCTATCTCTCTCTCGCTCTCGTACTCTCTCTCTCTCTATGTCTGTCGTCCTCTCTTCGTTTCTTTGTCTCCATTTCTCTGTCTCACTATCATGCGCAAACGATCAAAATTCTTCTTTTCAAAAATGTTTATTGAACAGAAAATCTATTCTTTGCTCCAAAGCGTGGTTATTTTCAGTAGTTTGACCATTCCAAAGTGTACTCGTTGAAGTTTGGCTCGGCTCGATGTCGTTGTTCCGCATACAGTTGCCCTCTGCGATTACCGTAATTCTGGGCTACCGTCACCAGAAAGTGGACCCGCCTCCAACGATACTGATGCGTTTCGTGGCAATAGGTCTGTAAAATTATATTTTTTATGTCATAGGCCGAAATCTTCGTATTCTTACAACAACCTACCAGTCCGTCATACGAGAAAATTTGCACCTCGCCATGGTTGCAAATATCCGGTCTCTCGAGGAAGGCGAACAGTCGCTCGGGCAGCCGGAACATCACCTAAGATTTGAATACAGTAGCAGCCCAAGATCACGGCTATGCATACCTCGGCGCCAGCCGGTAAACCGAGGTGCCATCGGAATGACAGGTAGACGAGGCGCGGCCCGCCGCCCGTGGCGGGGTACTAAAAAGGTATATTATGACCGATCAAGCCGATGGAGCTAGCGTCGCATGCTTAGGAATGAAGCCAGGTTCTTGAGCTAGCGTCGCAGGCTCAAAAAATGATGCTAACCTTGGTTAGTTAGAGCCGCTTAGGAATGGGCCTAGATCCTCAAGCTCAGAACGAATGAAGCCCCTTAAGCTAGCGTCGTAAGCTTCGGAATGGGGTTAGATCCTCAAGCTTGCGCCGCAGGCTAGGACAAGGACAAGTCGCTAAGCTTGCTCCGCAGGCTCCAGAATGAAACACGTTTCTCATGCTAGCCCCGCAGGCTTAGGAACGAAGCAAGCCGACCAAGCTAGCCCCGTAGGCTTAAGAACGAAGCATGTCGACCAAGCTAGCCCCGGAGGCTTAGGAACGAAGCAAGCCGACCAAGCTAGCCCCGTAGGTTTAAGAACGAAGCATGTCGACCAAGCTAGCCCGGCAGGGTTAGGAACGAAGCAAGCCGATCAAAGAGGAAACAACCTCTCGAGCTAGGCCCGCTAGCTTTAACACGAACCAAGCCCTGAAGCTAGCGCCGCAAGATTCGGAATGAGGCTTGATGCTCAAGCTTGCGCCGCAGGCCTAGGAACGAAGCAAGCCGATCAAGCTAGCGCTGCCGGCTTAGGAATAGGCGCTAGATGGTCAAGCTAGCGGCGCAGACGTAGTACCATCGTTACCCCTACCGTTATCAGCAGCGCCTCCAGCAGCGCCAACAACGTGTCCATCGCTGCCTCCAATTGATCGTCTTCCCCATAGTAGAATTGTAGCCCGATTCTCGGGATGTGTAGCACCTAGTCAATACTTGCTCTGCCGATTTTCGATGTGCCGATTTACAGTATGCCGAATTTTCTCCATGTCGAATTTCGCTATGCCGAATTTTCGCTATGCCGAATTTCGGTATACCGAATTTTCACTATACCGAATTTTCACTATACCGAATTTTCACTATACCGAATTTTCGCTATCTCTACTACCCTCTACTAATATTAATAACTAAGATCGGCTGGGACTTTGCGGTGCAACAAAAAAAAAAAATCTGCTGCGCCTACGGGACCTACGATCTGCCCGAGTTTCTGGAAATTTCTAGGCCCATGATATTTGGAAAAACAGTAAAAAAAAATGGGGAACATACCGCTTATCAAAATTGGTATGGCGAAGATTCGGCATGGTGAAAATTCGGTATCGTGAAAATCGGCATGGTGAAAATTCGGTATACCAAAAATTCGGCATAGCGAATGGAACTCGTAGCACCTACTCCAGCAAAAATCAAACGCCATTCAAAGAAGTCAAACCTGTTCGAGAGCCTCTGTTGTCCAGCCGAGACGACTGAAGTGCAAATCTATCTGCAAAATCGGTGTTGAATAAAAAAAGAAACTCGGAAAATTGTACTCATCGAAATCTACACAATCAAGTCTCCAGGCGGCAAAAGAATTTTACAAAAAAAAACAATCCAAAAAATTTCGACCGTTTGAAATATCACATTCTGAAATTTCAACATTGTGATAGGAACTCCCACCCGTTCAGGCCGTCTCGGATGACGACGGGCGCCCTGTAAGCGTTGAACAAGATCCTTGTGTATCGTTTCCCAGTAGGAGGTCGATACGGGGCCCCGCCAGATTTCTAATGCTTCATAGGGAGCAGGATCGTTCTGAAAAGGGAAGTTTTTGCCAGCGAGGGAGAGAGATAGAGAGAGTGATAGAGAGTGAGATAGAGAGCGAGAGAGAAAGATATATATATATATAGAGAGAGAGAGAGAGAGAGAGAGGGGGGACTGAGACAGAGAGAGAGAGAGAGAGAGAGAGAGAGAGAGAGAGAGAGAGAGAGAGAGAGAGAGAGAGAGCGAGAGAGTGAGAGAGAGAGAGAGACAGAAAGGAAGTTTGTGATAAAGAGAGCGAGAGAGTGCGAGACGGATGCGAGCGAGAGAGTGAGAGAGTGGGAGCGAGATAGAGATAGCGAGAGCGAGAGAGACAGAGAGAGACAGAGAGAGACGCACCTGAACATAGTCTTCGCCAAAACTGCAATCTTGTGCTGGCAAAACCCGCATGAGCCGATGCAAGAACAGAAATAGAAATTCGGGTGTCGGGGTTGGCAGTTTTACGCCGTAGCTTAGAGGGACGCCGCTTAGACCAGACCGGCTAGCCGGCATGCTTAAGTATTTAAGCTGGAAAGTAGCGTGCTTCTCGTTAATGCAGAACCAGAACACGCTTCGGTCATCTATATCGACAATCACGGCGCCGTTAGCAAATGGACCTTCCCTCTATAAATTATGCATTAACCAGATGGTTGCAGTCGCTTCGCCACTGCAACCATCTGGCCTTCGGGCTACCCTACATGTCCCACTCCACCACATCCTTTCCCACCTCCATCAATACCCCGCATTGCCGAAATCCCCTTAAAAATCTACCTAAATACCTTCCCGATGGCTTCAGATACCTCCCATGGCTGAAATCCCCTTCAAAAACTACCTAAATACCTTCCTAGATACTTTCAATAATTTAAATAATTAATTAACATAATTAAAAAGTATTAAAAAGTATATTAAAAAGTATTAAAGTAACTTAAGAAAGCGAACTGGGCGGCCTGGGGCAAGGGCCGGGGAAAGGGGGCGTGGCCTCCCGAGAGAGGGGCCCCCACTCGTTTTATTAAGGCGTCACTTTCAAAGTTAATTTTAATAATTTAAACTAAAACTTTTTTGTAATTTTTTGATCAGTTTGGGGGTTTCTGACCACGCTCTATTCGAATCCGAAGAGAGCTAAGCTCTAGCTCCTTTCCCCTTCGAGTTGAATTCGGCTTCACACACACACAGACACCACAGCAAAATTATTATAGTAGACCAGCGCCCAAAACCCGCTTCGCGGGCCTTGGGCGCTGGAATGCGGCTTTTGCATGAAAAATTTAAATTTCCGATAGCTCGGGTCCTGCGGACCCCCCGCCCCCGACCAAACTCGCGAGTGCAACTGGCAAGAATGAGGAAATTTCTATTTTTTCGCATTATGCAAATTAGCCCTCAGGTACCCCCAAAAATGAATAAAACCGGCTCTAACTTTGTAAACTTGTATTTTATCAAAATTCTGAAAACGCCATCGGAAACAGAAGGGTCGATTCCCCGGGTGACGGAGAATTGGGCCGTTTTGGCCACGGGAAGGCCCTCAAATCGGGCCTTGAAAGTGACATCCACACACACACACACAGAGATACACTCCAAAATTATATAAGGTAGGATTCATTAATTGTGCTATTTTTAACCTCCGGAGCACGTGCGGGTCGACGAATTAAGAGATTGCCGTATGGTCTCTTATGTCGGAACCCTGGCAGTTCTTTTTTTCAATCCCCCCTTGAAATAGGATTGTAAATATTTTAGGCAAAATTTATTTTTCGTGATCCTACCTTATATAATTTTGGGGTGTATCTCTGTGTGTGTGTGTGGATGTCACTTTCGAGGCCCGATTTAAGGGCCTTCCCGTGTATAAAATGCGCTAATTCCTCGTCACTAGGGGGAATCGACCCTCCTCTTTCCGATGGCGTTTTCAGAATTTCGATAAAATACAAGTTTACAAAGTTAAAGCCGGTTTTATTCATTTTCGGGGTTAATTTGCATAATATGAAAAAATACAAATCTCCTCATTCTTGCCATTTGCACACGCGTGTGTGGTCGGTGGGGGAAGGGGTCCGAAGGACCCGAGCTATCGGGAAGTCAAATTTTTCATGCAAAGGCCCAATTCCAGCGCCCAAGGCCCGCGAAGCGGGTTTTGGGCGCTGGTTTTGAATAATTACAACGATTTCTAGCAGTTCAAACTGCTCACAGCCGCTCGGGAGCACAGTACGAAACCTAGACACTTTTGGGCATTTTTTGTTTCTTAAATGCAGCGTCGAAAATTTCTAGGGGGATAGTAGATCAACTAACGTTAACGCGCATTTGTGAGAAGCGGGTCAGCATCAAAAATTGGTGGCTTGAATGTTCGGTGAAGATCTGAAAAAATTAAGGATGGTCGGAGGAATAAAGATCAAACTTGACTATCTCAGGTCTTTCTCTCCCTCGCTCTCTCTCTGTCTCTCTCTCTCTCTCTCTCTCTCGCTCGCTCTCTCTCTCTCTCTCTCTCGCTCGCTCTCGATCTCTCTTCAAGCATAAAGCTTACCTTCGATACCTTCCGAAGGTCGAATTTTTCGATAAATCCGAGCTTAATGTAGACGGCATTCTTTTGAACGTGATTTAAGGACAGAAAATTGAAGGTATCTCGCGTCATGGCGGTGTTCAGGAACTGAAAATACCGTGCAGATTCCCGGAAAATAAGAGATGTCCAGGAATGGAACGGAAAACAATCGCTAATGCGAGAAACGACTGGAGAAGTCGATGATTTCT